>JAPTHN010000004.1:8729438-9929438 GCA_026936325.1 Platynereis dumerilii
TTTTGTAGGTTATATTTTTGAGAATATTTAATGACTTTTCTGTCTTAAATCATGAATATTTGAACTAGTAGCCTATAATTATGTTATATCTCAAGCGGATGGGGTCAACCTAAGTGTTAGCTCAGTTGTTATAGGGTTACATCTCTGCGCATCCAATTTCTTGGTCCCAGGTTTGACTCCAGCTCTTGCTGGGTCACATGCTCCCTCATTGTTGTATCGGGCTATCGTGTCGCGGAACGCATAATTCGCGACATAATGCAACAGCGCGCGAATAAAAATAACATGTAAAAATATGTAAATTTCGATCTGGTGGGGGAAGGGGAATGCATCCCCCCATCCCCCTCCTGCGTCCGTCCCTGTCTTCCTGTCCTGATTAGCATAACAGGTGAATAGCTACAGGAGGTAAACCTCCAATCATCCACCCATGACACCTTTTTTTCACACTATATGTTTGTAAACATGCATTTGTTCTTTAGAAAACAGTAACTTTCAATCTTGAAATTGTGTAAACTACACCTTGTTTCTGTTTATACGATTTTTCTCACCCCCTCATTCCATGTAAGATTAACAGTAGACTTGAGATAACTTTTAAAAAAGAAATTTTAAAAAAGTTAGAATAAAAAACACACAGAAAAGGCTCATGTCAAGTACTTATTTCCAAAACAGACTTCCATTGTATTTTGAAGCTAATTTTCAATGACACAATCACTTTTCCCTCAGCCTCGTTTTACAATAAAACAATAGCAGGCCCTTGTCACACTCTATGACGTCACAATCCTTTCTTTTTCTTGCTTTTTCTTATGTTTTCACAAGCATGTTCCAGCATAAGACATGTGGGATAGCATAAGATGTAAAAACCTGACAAGCTTAAAGATATAGGAACACGAAAATACAAGAAAAGTTGTGTGTTGAGATCTCAGAACACATCCAGTATTCATAATGTTAAATGCGTGGGCTGTAAATATAGTTGACTTTTGTTTGTTCAAGTCAAAAATTGACTCGAAATTTGTCTAACATATTCAAATATATCATATATCTGGGGAGGTGGGTTAGGTTTAAAAGTAGGTGGAAGAAAGGCTGGCATAGGTCTTGCTTAGAACATGATAGAAGTTCATTTAGGCCTACTATTACTATGGAACTGCAATAACAAGATACAAGTGCAAATCGAATGTCATCTCATTTTCATTCAAAGTGGTTCAGTTATATATAAGTATTGAACCTTTTCTATTCAATTGAACCCTTAGAAAATTTAAAACCGTTTTTCGGATGTGGGTTCTTTACTTTACATATACCTACCATCTATAACCTTTTGCGTTAAGAGTGTAGGCCTCAACTCAGCAAGAAGCCAAAGACTTCTATTAGAGCGGCCTAATGGGTAAAGATGCTTGTCCCCTGGCTCTGAGGGTGTGGGTTCAAATCTCACCCAGGGAACTCATTTCAGTCGGAGTCTCCAAGCCCATGGGACATTAAATGGAGGCGGGTTACTTCGGTATTCTATGCTGGGGCAACTGAAATACCCTGGACATCCCTCAATGAATAGGGCATGTGCCAGATTCCAAGTCTCCGGCTGCTGCTCCGGCTGCTGCTCCGGCTGCTGCTCCGGCTGCTGCTCCGGCTGCTGCTCCGGCTGCTGCTCCGGCTGCTGCTCCGGCTCAACAAAAGTTTTTAAAATAGTCATTGGAGGAGTGGACCCTCCAAAGTCTCATACAGATCAGTTTTACCCTGGCATGGTCACAAAATTCATAATTCACAGAACTACAAAGAACTATACAGACTTCAATACAGGATAAACAATCCACCCCCATAATACCCCAATTCACCCATACAGGTCAGTTCGTGTCTCTTTACCCCATTCTTATCACGTTTTACTGTTTGTTGTGACGTCACAAGTGAGTCAGGGAAATTATGTAACAGGAGCCCGCACAAGGAACTGATAGTCAGGCTTTGAAGGACATGAGGGGGGGGGGATAGAGCATACATTCGTGTACTGTAATGGCTCTGATTTGAGAAAAAGGAATAATATTGAATTGGCTGGTCATATAGATTTGTCTTCCTTCCTCAAGTGGAACATTCCACTCGCTTTCTTCCATCAGTCCTTCCTTCCTTCTATCTTTCCTATCTTTCCTTACTTCCTTCCTTTCTTTTATCTTTCCTTTCTTCCTTCCATCCCTCCTTCCTTCCCACCTCCCTTCCTTTCTTCCTTCCCTTTTCCTTACTTTCTTCCTTGCTTCATTCCCTTCATTTCGTCCTTCCCTCCTTCCCTCCTTCGAGTCCTTCCTTCCTTCATTCCTTCTATCTTCCTTTCTTACTTTGTTCTTACTTCCTTACTTCGTTTCTTTCCTGTTTCTTGGCTCCATTCAATTCTTCCTTCCACTGCATGCCTCACTTTCTTCCTTCATCAGTTCTTTCCTTCCAGGGCTTCCTCCATTCTTTTTCCTTTCTCCTTTCCGTCTTCGTTCCTTTGTTCCTTTCTTTATTCTTCCCCCATCCCTTCCTTCCTCTGTTTCTTACTTTCCTCCTTTCTTCCTTTCTTTCTTTACTTCCTCCCTTTCTTTATTTCCTCCCTTTCTTTACTTTGTCCATTCCTCTGTTTGTGACTTCCTTCATGCGCAATGCCTCCTTCCTTCAATCCCCCATTCCTTCCTGTTTCTTCCCTTGTTCTTTCCATGTTTCTTCCCCTCGTTTCTTCCCTCGTTCCTTCTCTCGTTCCTCCCCTTGTTTCTTTATTAATTCCTTCTTTGTTTGTTCCTCCACTTCCTCCGTTTGTTCCTTAATTCATTTGTTTGTTCTTTCCATTCTTAATAATAAATCTACACCCAAAGATTCCACATCCATAAATTAAACCCCAATAGGGATACATAAATTTGCACCTGTGCATATAGGTGACTCAAAATAAAGTAGCCTCAAATTTCACTGAACAATGAATATCTGTCAATTTTCGTTTCAGTCAGCATTTTTAAGCTGCACATTTTTTGAAGTGTATGTTTCAACCACAAGTTGCTTGAAAAATAACCCCCAACATTTTCACAACATTCTCCATTGAAACATTTTGCCTTGGGTTAATTACGTTACATGTTCATATTCCCAATTGTTCCTCTATACCTGTTCTTCCCTCAGGTTTAATGAGTAATAAGAGGGATACATTATTTACTCGGTTAGAAGCCCCCCCCCCCTCAATTTTTTAAAAGTGCCTCTAGTACTGGCCTTCACCATTGGATCGAACCTGTTTGGTTTGGGGGATTCATCCTCTTCCCCTTCCAGATGTGATTTTCCGTATTTTTATGTTAATTATATCAGCACTGAGTCGAGTTATGTCGAGGGCTATGTGTCGCGAAAAAATAAAATTTTTGTATTACGATTAATACGCGCAACACGATGACCCAAGAAACACTCCAGCTCTATTTTCTGGGTCCACCCCTGGACAATTGAAGATCAAAGGGGCCTTTATTCGAGAGAGGCCTTTATTCATGGAAGGCAAGTGTCCAGGGACTCTGTTCAAGATCTATTTTTGAAGAGGGAATCAGGGGTGTTTAATCAAGTAAATACGGTGTCTGAAAAACCTTGGAAATATTCAAGTAACCTTCTGTAGTAGTCTGCACATCAAACAGTGTATTTCTCATTCAATGCTGAATGAAACGAATACAAGTATTGTTCCTGTAACAAAAAGATGATTAAAAACGATCAAATTAGAAATGTGTAAGAAGGCTAAAAATAAATAAACATGGAAGTAGAAATGACAGCTATAGCTTCTGGAATCTGAAATAAGTGAGAAAGAAATTTTGAATACTAGATCAGAATGTTTAAAATCAGTATTTATTAAAGTCCTTGTAAACACTACCTAGAACCATAAAATATAGAAAATTGTTGTTGAAAAATAATAAAATTCTTAACTGAGAAATAAGTGAGAATGGTATAAGAAAAAAATATTAGTTTTTAAGGTTCTTTGATGTGTAGCAACATTGCCTGAAAGCTAGAAAATGCTTAAAAAAAAACAAAAAAAACTCAAAAGTCCTTAAATGTAAAATGATTGCCAAATGTATCAATTGTATTATAAAACAAATAAAAATGTCTTAAATGTAACAGAAAGTTTATTTCTTTTCAATATAAATAGCTTAAAATGACTCAAACCAAACTGATTGTTTTTCCATTGTAACTGATTTGAAAAGTATCACACTTTTCAAGTATCACCACCACCACATAAAGGTTTGCAAGTGATACTGTCAGCTCCAACTGTGACAGACTTGTCATTTTCAGGTTTGAATGTGATACTTTGACAACAATTTGAAATCCATTACTGCCAAAAATGAAATAAACTTTTTATGCTTGTGTTGTTACTGAGAGTGAGCTGTCAATAATAAAATACCACACTCAGGATAACACTGATTATAAATAAGTTTTAAAAAATGTGTATACATAAGGAAGGTGTATGTCTTTGGTTATCATCCTGTATTCATGCACAGTGGTAGTCTAATTAGGACAGGAGGAGGACATAGCAATGAGACAAAGGATGATTGAAACTGCTGTCCAACATATTAAGTCCAGGCGACCCGGCCAGAATGGGAATTGAACCCATCCCTGTACGTGCGTGGGGACCCAACAATTGGAAGCCCACAGCACTACTAGTTACTTAGCTATAACCCCCCTCCTCTATTAGATAATTAAATGCCCACAAAATTTAAAAACAGTAAAACTGAAGGTGGCAGTACAGCGTTAATAGTTAACTTCAAAATCATCAGGTGGCAGCAGTGGTTAAGAATAATGACTTTGAAATGACAGAAATTTTGTTTCCTTGCAGAACTACACACCAAGTACAGAACTGGATACTTAAAAGAAAATAACTCACAACTATGCCGACCAGAAGAGTTTCCGACGCAGATTTAGAACGCGTTTTGGAGGAATACGAAGAAATCCTGGATTCTCCACAATCCGGATACACGTCTGATTCCGGAAGCCATTACGCTCCATCTCCGGGAATGCCAAGTTCCGTTTCCATGGCGATGACACCCTCTCCTGTCAGTGTGGAAAGTAACAGCACCGATGCCCCCTCTGTTGATTATTCACCTGCTCATGATTATTCGCCCCCTGGTGAATATTACGAGACTTACCAGGATCTAGCAACAGTATCAGGTAACTAGAGAGCCAAATTTTCAAGCTGAAATTTTCATTATACCTACAATTTGAACTGCTGCCTTGATGTAATGTTGATGTGCAAATGGACAAAAAAAAGAGACCCTAGTTACCTAATGTAAATCTAGGAACTAATAAGGCATTTGGGCGTAACAACCCAGCTACTGAGGTATCATAGATCTGAATATATACATGTGTGGTTAACAAGAACTTTTGTATACAATAAATATTTAGGTTTCTATGATTATAATATTCCTATAAATTCTACATCTGTAATTTTTTGACTTACAGGTCACATGACAATGGAACACAACAACAACATGATGGCACAACAACAAGGTCACATGACGCCACCAAATCACATGACACCACCAAATCACATGACCATGGACCAACACATGATGCCGTACCAATACGAAATGAGCGAACCTGCCATCAAACGAGAAAATGTTGTTCACGATCCGAGTTTCAGACGTCCTCCTTCGTACGAGGAACACATGGTGCAGTGCATAAAGCGGGAAATTCAAGAAGCAGAACACTGCCTTGTGGCTCCCCCTACTGATAATAAGGTGTTCCAAAATGACAACTGGGTTCCACGCCATTCCGACTATCTCCATGGTTACGATGTGGAGGTTCCGCCAACGACTCAAAAGAGAGGTAAGTTAAAGATAATTTTAACAGCGGCTTTGCCAGATTGGTTCCAGTTAGCTCTTTAGACCGTCAAACTGCATTTCACTTACGATAGCAGCATAAATTATTTCACCTCAGTTTGACAATCCATGGATTCTTGTTCCTGGAAAGATAACATTTTCTGATCCCTTTGAGCTATCATCTATGTATCACAGCTTATATAAAAAATATGACCAGATGTAAAATTCAACATTTTATGTAATTTTTACTTAACAATCTTCCATTTATTTTCAGATCCAGAATTACCTGATTGCAAAGAAGCCTTGGATCACCTGATGTCTACAATACAAAGTAAGTTTCATTTTCCTGACTTTCATAAATTTATATATAAGTGAGAGTCCAATCTTATGTCAATCACAAATTCATATATGTAGTAGTAACCAATGAGGAAATTGTTTTAAAAAAGCCTTCATTTTGTAAAATTTTTACATTTCTATCGTAGCATAAAAACAAATATTATTACAGAAAAACAACTTCAATCTTTTTATAAATGCTAGGCCTACGCACTGATCTCACTCACATCTTGTCGAAGATTACTAAGATTGAAGAAGACACAAGTTTTGACAAGTAACTTTCAAAATTAATCATGCATATATATAAATTTTGTTCGTAAATCCAATTTTACTAACCCGGATGATCTTGATTTCCAGACGGTGGACAGATCCAGTTGTGGCAGTTCCTTCTGGAGTTGCTTCAGGACTCAGCCAATTCCGGAACGATCGCCTGGGAGGGAACGAAAGGGGAATTCCGGATGGTGGATCCGGATGAGTTGGCTCGCAAATGGGGTCAGAGGAAGAACCGCCCCAACATGAACTACGATAAGTTGAGTCGAGCGTTGAGGTATTATTATGACAAACTAATCCTCAACAAAGTCCCTGGAAAAAGGTACACTTACAAATTCAATCTCAAGACGATCATTCGTCACTGCTCGCCAGGTGCAGCTAATTCCAAATCAACCTTCCCCGATGAATGTTTACTCTTCTGGACACTTGGGGCCGCCAATGGGCAGTACGGAGAATTGACGGGAAATTCAAATTCAAACGGACGTTTTGTTAATCCATTCGACGGCCATCAAGCTAAGCTTGCAGAATTAGCCCGACTGGATCCTAAATCTCCTCTACTGAGAACGGCTGAGTTAGCAGCCATGAGAGCAGCTCAATTTGCAGCTTAATTTATGCAAATTTGTGAACATAAACTGTTATGTAAACTCTTAAAGTGCCAATCTGACATTATGCTCAGCTGAACAGTTCCAAATCTCAATGTTGTATAAATATTACTGTTTTATGTCTTAACAATTGTTTTCCCTTTTTTCACTTCAAACGTATCACTTAGTCTTTGCTTTATGTCATTTCAAAAGTTATGAATTGGAACATATTTTATTGCCTAAGATAACATGTTCCTTTTGTTTTTCATTTCCTCGTTCGAGAGTTACATAATTTTGAAGAAAGTTTAGTGCCATAATACCTTTACAAGAACTTTGACAAATATTACAGAATTATTTTAATTAGTTAGTTGCAAAAAATTAAGCTTATCAGTAATGTTGTTACATGTTCATTGTTAACATTTTATATATCCAAGTGCCATTGAATTCCTCAAAAATTAACTTAAAGTTGGAAAGAGTTTCTGTTTCATGTCTCAATCCATTTTCTCTGTGCCATATCTACATTTTTTTTAAAAGCTTTATCAAAATTAACTTGTAATATATGTCTTTTCTCAGTTTTCTGATAGTTTTCTGTCTTTACAATGTTTGTTGAGTCAAGTTTTAGGTCACCGAAGTGCCATTATACCAAAAAATACTTGAATTTATCGCTTCTGACTACGCATAATTTCTACAGTATTATAAGTGATCATAGTGTGCCTGTTAGTTCTTGAAATGATTCCTTAGCGTTTTGTTAAGCAATAATCGATAATATTCCATGGTGACTTTGGTGAGTGAATTAATTTTGTTACTGAACCACTCATGACTGATTGATTGATTGATTTTTTTGATTGATTGATAGACTGATTGAATGACTCATTGATGGACTGACGGATTTATTCATAGATTGATTGATTGATTGAGTAGTTCATTGGTTAAATGATTGACTGAGAAATTTAATTCACTTCAACGACAAAATTAATGGCTGACAGACTGATTGATCGGCCATTTAACATAACAGACTGATTGATTGATTGAATGAGTCATCAATTAATTCATGGATTGCTTTGCTGATTGACAGACTGATTGATTGATTGAATGACAAGTCGATTTTTCACTTGACCCATTGACTGATTGCTTAGCAAATGGTTGACTGACCAAAAGATGAACTGATTGAATTGATGATTGTATGATTGATTGATTGATTGATTGATTGGATGGTTGATTTATTGATGAATGGATTGATTGATTGATTGACTGACTGAGAGTAACTCATATATTGCGTGATTGACTGAATAACCTTCATGGAAGGATTGACATTTTTGTGTTTTGCTGTTTATCACAGAAAGACTCATTGAATGATTGACTTGTTATAAATACTGTTGATTGTACGTATGTGGCAATGAACGGTTCTGATTGATGTAGAGAATTCAGTTTTGTACCAAACACTTGACATCCCAAAAAGAACCAAAGTTAAACATTGTTCAGTGTTGATTTATTTTAAGTAATTACCATGTATTGCATTTGAAATCTCTGATATTATGATTATATTCATAACTGCAATTTCACTTGCAAAACCACATAGGCGTATGGGAGGGGGGGGGGGCAGGGGGGCGGTTGCCCCCCCCCCCCAAAAGTTTGGGAAACAGTAAGATTCGGACAAAAAGGCTAAAAAATTTGGGCAGATGATTAAATAAATACCATTTAAAATTAGTGATTTCCAGGCTATTTAATTTGAAATGGTATTACATTTAGATCTCGAAATTCGGGAAAATGTCGCTCACCCCCCCCCAAAATCGCGCGTCCCGTACGCCTATGCAAAACCAAATAATCACTTGATGATAGTAATAATTATGATGATGATAATGATGATGACTATTTCATAAAATTACGTCATGTTATGATGTTAATGTTATTTGATGCTGCTATATATATACACTTACAGCGATGCTGGTTTTCGCTGTTTCTCGCTTTATTGTACATTCTCTCCGCATATTTAGTTTTCGAAAAGATCTCGCATTATATTTTGTGAATATTTATGATTAACACTCCTGTAAAAAAATAACTTTGCATTTGTACCTTATACACTTTTAGATGATATTAGTCATTTGATAAATGCTTTTTAAACTGTTTTTCAAAATAAAAATACAAAATGTTACATTTTCTTTTGTTCACTTATTTTGTTTGATATAATTGCTAATTTGAAGCCTCTGGTACGGTGTCTCCCGCTATACATTTTTAAGACCATCTAATATCACGGAGCAACAACGTGGCAGCACTGTACATGCTGTACATGACTTCCTGTTTGATCAAAATATTGGCTTGGAGAAAGCACATGTTTCAGGCAAAGTCAATTCATATATGTTTCAAGGTAACACTTTGCACAAGTTTGGTCCACAGTGACTACATGCAATATACCTATTGTCCATGAACAATTCCATGCGGATAAATGGATCCTCAAATGTTTCAATTATCATTTCTTGGGCAAAAAGTCCCTTGCTCTGCTACATATTCTTATGCTCTGACTATGTTTGAAGGGGTCCTGTTACAAATGCTATGTATGTTGTCACTGTGGACCAAACTTATGCAAAGTGTTACCTTGAAACATCTTTGACATTTGACTAACAGCCTCTAAAGTTTCAGTGTAAGTTGAAAAAAAGTCTGTGTTGACATGGCGATAGGAGAATTTGGTCTTACCTTTCTTGTAAATAAGTATCCTGCGATTTGTCTTGCCATCCATTCCAAATAATAGATATCCCATGCAATATACTCCATGAACAATTCCATGCGGATAAATGGATGCTCAAATGTTCCAATCATAAATTCTTGGGCAAATACTCCCTGGCTCTGTTACATATTCTTATGCTCTGACTGTGTTTGAAGGGGCCCTGTTACAAAATAGCAAGCTGGATTATCTTATTTAGCATTGTTTGGCATTGACTCTTTTTGTTGTAATCACCTGTTTCAAACCTCAGTTCATTGGAGTGCAGCAATTCAGCTGTGAATGCCATATGCGTGGTTGTTGGACCATCTAATATGTTGCAGAATGGTAGAATCGGCAGATATTGGAATGCTAGCTTAGCCGTACAGTCAGAATTAAACGAAACCAGTAGTGACCCTGAATAAGGAAGAAACAGTGCGCATGCATCAATCAGCATATTACAGATGATTTCATATTTGTAGACATCAATGGTAGAAAATACATCATTTTTCTTGCAATTTTCATTGGTTGAGAGAAGGTATGACACCACTCTCTCCTGAAAAGAGGCAAGTATTTTACACGGGTGACCATGGCATTGTAATCCATTGATCTCCCCAATAGTGCCAATACAATGGAACTGACTCTAGCTGTTTCAAGTGAGAGTTTCTGTTCGTGTTTCACAAAGTTTTAGTACGCACATTTTCAAAGTCCAATACTCTGAGCTCAGACGATTGGTATCAGATGATCCACATTATGATAATTTTTACAGAAATAAATAGATACACGAATGGAATATTTTCTCATGACAATGGGCTACCAATTGCTGGGTCCCTAGTTTGATTCCCACTACGATTTTCTTACAAATGTTGGCAACATCACTGGATCATTCTCTGTCAAATGTGATAGGCCTACCCCCCTTTGGTTTCACAAATATTTGTAGTACATGTACCTCCATTTTCTTTTGTTGAAATTCATTTGGCAATTAAGCATCTCGTGTATACATAAGTAATAAGTATACTCGGGATCACCTTGAAACATGAGTGAAAAATTGGTACCCTGTCAGGAAAAATTAAAATTCCCATTGCCCCAAGTCATGTGCAAAAAGGTAGTTCCCACTCAAGTAAAACCATACAAACCACCACAGCTCACCACCCCCTCAACCCAATCGTAAAATTTAATTCTGAATTGTCCCTTAGCATTCAGAGTAGTGAAGCCATTCAGAGCCTGGGGGGGGGGGGTACTCAAATTTTTTTTGATATGTATGCTAGGCTGGAAGTTCGGCGACCAGACCCGGTGCTAGGCGGTCGGTCGTCGCGAAAATACCGACTCTAGGATTTTTTTTGTTGCCGCAATGGTACTTGCCTGTTTTTCCCAGGTATTAACCCGTAATTTCACCAAAAATTAAGATCGCGATTCGATAAAAGTTCCTATTTAAATTTAGGGGCCAACTCTAGGAATTATGCCAGATTTTTAGGCCCAACTCTAGGAATTTTTCAGTTGAAAAAGGGGGCCTACTGAGCTGAGCATAGGTGTACACTTGAACATAGTGATCGAGTACCCCCCCCCCCCCAGGATTCATAGTCAGCTAGCAACTGATTTAATGCAAATTGAAGCAATCTACACTTACACAGGAGTGTGAAATACAACAGTTTAAAAGGAAACGTAAGAGTTCTTGTGGATTGGGAGTTTGACATGTGTGAATAACTGCCACAATACCAAATAGGCCTTTGCGGCAGTTTATTGGTTGAAATTATGACATCATTTTTCCAGCTAACTTCACTTGCTTGAAGCTTGAGTCTGTTTTTTTTTCAAGCTTCAAGTAAATGGAAAACAGTGATACGCTATGTGCAGCTTGACCAATCACCTGGCAGGATTTTCTGATGTCAGAAAAAAATTTACCAACTCTTTTTGTTATTTGAGCAAAGTCAACAAATATGCAAAAAGGAGCACATTTGAAGTGCTCGACTTATTTAATTACTCTTCATTTATATTCCCTATAATTATGCAAATACATATGCTCAAAATACGCTCCCTTGCAGGGAGTCGCCCTACATTATATATGCAGTTTTGCAGTACATTCGAAGCACATTTGAGTAATTTAAATCATTTGAGCACTGGAAATATGCTCAGGACTTTGTGCTCTGGGATTCAACACAGATAGTGCTTGGGTTCCACACAAATTCAGAACACAGGTGGCAGCACTTCATGGTTCTAGTCAAATTAACCCCCTAGGGTTATGCACTGGGCATACTCGCCCTAGCGGAGAGCCAGTTCGCCAGAAAAAAGATGGGTGATAGTTTTTTCCAATTTCTGAAAAAATTGCTTTTTTTGACGTACAAGGTTTTGCACTTTCATCATAGATACATTTCTGCAAGATTCTTGTTTTGAACTTTTGGAATTCCGCACTTCTGAAGAAACTCATATTTTCTGCGAAAGTGCAAGAATTTTTCACAAGCAGCTGATAGGAGTACAATTCCTGCAAGAGTAGGAACATGGTATATATTTAGGATTTTTAATTGGTGAACTGAAATGTGCTCAATAATACTGACAATAAATCTTTATTGACACTTAACAAACTGAAAATGCTAAACAAGGCGTATTAACATTCAATTTAGGATTTTAGGTGAACTGAAAACTGCCCTAAATCCTGACAATGGATAATCAATGACACTTTACAAACTGAACAAGGCACTTTGGAATTTCATTTTCAAATTGTACGTCACAATCTCTTAGCTTACCGGCGGCCAAGCATTTTAGAGGCAAAACAGCAGCATTGGCAATTTCCAACAGTTCTTGTGCACAGTTAACTCTTAGATTTTCGCATGTGTAGTTCGGGTCCAGCATCATGTCCAGCGGGGTTTGGCGCTTGTTGTTTCTCTCGTGTGCCTGGATTCCTTCATCTAAAAGTAGAGAAACAACGTCCATATCCGGGTCAGACGACACGATGATGTGAAGGATGTTATTACCAGCACTATCAACACCATGGATGTCTAAGCCATGAGCGATTAGAAGTTTAGTGTGTTCGCAATCATGGCCACCTCTTTGAAAAGCCCGTCCGGGCCAGTTGATGCACATTTGCCTCCTGTGATCCAGGAGAACGTGCGATAACGGCGCCCTGTAGCCTGAATAGGGCGCTTCTAAACACGGAAACTTGCTCAGCAAACTCTCCAAAATCTTCTTCAATAACGACTCATCAAGTTCTCGCATACTCTCACACCTATCTTCATCCTTGCTTCGGTAGAACAACAACGATATGATCTGAGTTGCCATCAACATCGTCTTCTTGTACTGTATAATCAATTGCTCGTTCTTCCCAGGTTTTGTTGTCGTCAACAATTCTTCTTGAATGGCTTCCAGACTCTTATACACCATCTCCATAGTAGCTATTATGACACCGTTCTCCATAACAAATTCCGGTCGTATCAAAGCCATGATGACTCTATTAACTAAACTCAGACTCATCCCGTAGTACAACTGGTCCTCAAACGTTTCGACTAGTTCCAAATGGTGGAGTTGTAATTCGTTGTAATTGGTGAGACCAGCCTCCAGGATACCTGAAGTTACAAACAAGATCATATAGTTCAAGTAACAGCACTTAGGCCACACATAATGGATTCTTAGCTTCGCGGACCAGCCGACACAATAGATTTTTTTGCCTACGTAAAAAAAAAAATAGAAAAAAAAAAAATTTTTCTTGAAATTATATAAAATTTAGATTTCACCTTTTTTTCTGTCCTACCGACCGACCCAAGATAACAAGATAAAGTGCCTTGAGAAGATCCGAGAAGCTAAAGATCAATTATGTGTGGCCTTAGTTCATATTCATAAACATTATAACTTTAAAAAAAATTGTCTATAATGCAGTGTCTTGTCATTCCTTAAACAAATAATTCCTAAACCAGTTTCGCCAGTCTTGAAATAAATAAACGGATACTGCATTGTTTCATTAGAACAATGCTATCCGATGCTATCGTCTTCACTGTCTAGGTGTCGCGGTATGTGGTGAAGATACAAGACCAGTTGCAACAAATTTTTGGAATCGTTTTTGGCGAAGCTGGCTGGAAAATTATGTTTAGCTCTGAGAAGACATAAATTTCAGCCAGGGATGATGGATGATTGGGGTTTTACACCCTGTATTTATGCACTTGGTGGGCTAATTAGGACAGGGGGAGGCACAGCCAGGGATGAAGAAGTGTCATCTTTCTCACTCGACCACATTAGGCCACACATAATTGATCTTTAGCTTCTCCGATCTTCTCAAGGCACTTTTTCTAGGGTCGGTTTTTATACCAAAAAAACAGTGAAAAAAAATTTATAATGTAAAAAAAAAAAATTTTTTTTTTCTATTTTTTTTTTCTGTCAGCAGAAAATCTATCTTGTCGGCCGGTCCGCAAAGCTAAGAATCAATTATATGTGGCCTTACTTGAGCTTGTTATTTTGCCTGTGGATTGTTTTTCTGAAAACGCTAAATCACAAATGTGACAGGAAATGGCTATGATGACGGATATGTCCTGGGATAAATCCCGAGGACATAAAAACCAATGCCTTGGCGTTACCACGAAAACACATGGTACTATCTGTTGTTACTTCACTGTCGAAAATTATAGTGTTTACAGTATTAACAGTAATATTAGTGATGCACGGATATCGAAAATAGCCGGATACCTGACACTGGATAATGCAGCAACACCAACTGGATAGCAACCGGATAGCAACCGGATAGCAACCGGATAGTTGGAACCAGATAATAACCACATGAAAAGGGGAGTTTTCCAGCATTCGCGGTTAATTATTTTAAAAAAATTTCTGAGAGCCAAGAGATACCTGTCTGGCAGGAGGACTGTTCCTCTGATGGAATGTAAATAAATAAATATGTAAATAGATAGTTTATTTACCAACAAAGCATAACTTTACAGTATTACAAAAATTTGAAACAAGTAAACAGTAGTTTGTTGGAGGGGTACCCAGAGAAACTTAAAAGTTTGTTTTTTGGGCACCCCAGATGAGATGAGATGAGTAGGGATGAGATGAGATGTTTTCCATTTATGTCCTGTAACTGAATTTAAATTTTGAAGAAGGTTACGTCATATTTTTGACTGTTCTTGTAACATTCCTTAATTTATTAACAAAATTTTTTTTTAGCTTTTCACATATTTTTGAGCATCCCAGATATCCAGTTCTTACTCCTAATTCTGCCGGATAACGGATATCCTGCAAATTCCAATATCAGGCCGGATACCGGATACCTTGCCAGATATCCGTGCATCCCTAAACAGTGTACATACCCTCTTGGGCAGATGACGTCATCATATCGAAGTATCTTCCATTCTGCTGCAACACTCTTTCTCTAGCAAGTAAAGCCTGCAGAAATATACCTTGCCGGTCGCCTTTGTACTGTTCTAATTCTTCGAAAGTTTCGCATTCTTTCACCGAGTTATAACACTCCTTCGGCTGCAGAATGACTTTTGGTATGTTGTGTTCTTTTCGGAGTTGGGCTGCTTTTCGTAACATGTCATACTGACTCGGGCATGTTCGACTGCATGCTACCAACTCGTAGGCTTCTATCATGTCTTTGGGAGTACACGCAGCTTCGAAGGAGGTGTGACGTAACACTGCTTCAGTTTGCTCGTATGAATGGAAAGCAACAATATCGAGAGGGCGCAAGTTGAAGTTGTCAGTGACGGTCAAATCAGCGCCGTTATCGAGAAGGACTTTGATCATGTTTGTGCTCTGCATTTCGCAGGCATAATGAAGTGGGGTTTTTCCGTTGCGGTCTTTCAGATTGACATCCGCCCCGTACACAATTAATTTCTTCATAACGCACACTGCTGGGCTGTCCGTTGCGAAATGGCTTTGCCCCGGACGATCATCGTAAGCCATGCTGGCTCTGTGAAGGGCGGTCTGACCAATGGCGTTCGTCTGGTTAACGTCCGCTTTGCCGGACATCAGCAACACATCCATGATCAACTTCGCCTTGCGTTTAGCAGCGATGAACAGCGGAAATATATCGTCGTAACATCCAAATCCTCCGTGCAACTTTCCACGGCTGTTCCCTTCAACAAAGTCTAACTTATCTTTGTAAAATCCCTCCAGGACGTATCCGGTTCCATGGACATCAGCTCCCTTATCTATCAGGGCATTCACAACACACCACGAATCTACAAAAAAAATTTACAATAACACTGTACATTGACCAATAAATCAATAGACCTATTTCACTGAATGGCTGAACGTTCATGAACATGGGACCCCAAATAACTTTTTTGCAATTCAAAAATTCTTCTTAATTTGCTTTTCACACACTGGAAATTTATACACTCTAAGTCCAAAAAGACAACTCTCAAAATTTAAACTAAAAGAATGACCAAGTTAGAAAGCCTTGAAGTTACATTAAAATGCACTAAAAATACTCCAGCTTGGAGACACCTTGGCTGGACCAATCAGAGGCAAAGGCGGGAAAGCTATTAGCAAAGGGATTTCAGTATTCACCACTTTTCCCCTAGTGTTACTAGGAGAACCATCAGTGAAATTGGTTTTGTAAATTTCCTAAAATGTTTCTTCTGTTAATGTCATTTCTTGTGTCTAGAAAGCTTCCTAAATATTTATATTTTTTCCAGCATTACACTTTATACAAGTAGCCTGGGCCTGGCCCAGTAGGCATATAGAATATATATAAATTTCCGTAAATTAGCAGCTATTAGTAGTGATGCAGACCGGACCGCTTTGGACCGGTCCGGTCCGCGGTCCAGCCCTGGACCGCCAAAATACCGGACCACCTACAAAAAACTGGTCCAACACTGGACCGGACCGGTCAAGTGCCGGTCCGGTCCAGTGATTTTTTATGTCATGAAGAGTATCGCATGAATTTTGTCTTATCTAAAATTGAAATGTATGTCATATAGCTTGAATGCTTGATTTCACCCTCATTTTATCATAATTTTTGAAATGCCGTTCGACCGCTTCTGGACCGGTCCATTAGCAAAATCGGACCACCTCATCCTGGACCAGACCAGGATCGGACCACTTTTGTAAATACCGGACCACCCTCTAAAAGGTGGTCCGGTCTGCATCACTAGCTATTAGCAAAAGAAAAAAAATTCCAAATATTAATCTACTCTAACCCAAACAAAAATATTAAATTAGGCTAAATACTTTCTAATAATTCAATTTCTTTGTGCCCCCCCCCCCTCCTGGAAATAGCCCCAGATACACCACTGAGCCACTGACCCCATTCAATGATTCAGCTGCATGCAACATCTAAATTCTAGCACAGCTACTCACTTGTATAACAGGCCTCAATGAGAGGTGTAAAGCTGCCACATCCATGTCTAGTCACCAATTTCAAGTTTACTATCTGTGGATTTCTATCCACAATGCTTCCTACTTTCCTGACATCCTCGTGTTTGATGGCTTTGAACAATCCTTTCAGCAGCCCAATATTTCTGGCTTCTCTGTCAGCCATGCTGCTGTTGGTATACTTATAGACATGACCTAGATTCCCAGACTTAACTGCCTCAGCACAACAGCCTACTACCTGTGTGTAGCCACGGCAGGTCTGTTTGCATTGTGTATTAACACAGGCTGAATGATCACAATGGCTTAGCAGTTCTAGAGATAGAGAGGAAGGTGTATGACTCAAGTGCCGCCTGGTGGAGTGCAAATATAGAAAATTGATTAAAATTTCTCAAGGAGCAGCCTTTCACTACATTCTTGTTGGTTCTGTGAGATAATGTCTCTCAGCTACACTTAGAGATGATTTTCACCCACTACACTGCATTTAGACTCGTATAAAAACCTTGTTTGGCCAATCTTACCTATGTGTGCACCAATATAAGCATATACATCACAAGGGAATTCCCTTTGACAGCCAATCAGAATTTAGGAGACCACAGAGCCATCTCTTGATTAAATTGGAACCTCAGTCTGACCTTTGGTGAGCATACTATAGCCTGTTTCCCAGCCACCACAAAACAGGCCTGGTGGCCATAGGATATCCCAAGAATACTATTTATGGCAACTTCCGCAAATATGACAGCACACGACGACTGTCATTTTAACATAGGGGGAGCTTGAGCAATACACCTTGGTATAATATAACAGAATAAGGGCAAAGCATGTGAACACTGCCTTTGGTATTAACACAGCCTGCCACCAGAAAATAAAATATCAGTATGAATATGTCTGTTCAGACTATCATATTAATTTTGGAAATGTATACTCCGTTGAGAAAAAATACTGTCTGTGAATATAGGAACAAAGGGGGTTAAACTCACAATGGTTAAACTATTAAAGGAGATATTGCAGGTCAAAGTCTAGAATGACACCATTTGGGGTGTAATGAGAAATTTTCAAGTTTTTATAGTACTTTTTTTGTCTCAATACTATAAGGGACTAAGTTCGCCAAACACCCTTTTACCCGATGCAAAAAGGAGCATAGTACGTGCCAAATTACCTACTAATCTTTTTTTATTGCTAATTAATGTATACATGTAGATGGTATAGCCATGAAATTCGTGCAATACTTTAAAAAGATTTTGCAGGATTTATATAGAATCTTTATAAACCTCTAAATAACCTATACGAAGGTAAAGCAGTGAAAAATAAATTACAGTCTAGACTCTAGGAATGGTGACCAAGAGACATACAAGCAAGAAATTGAAAAAACACAAAATCTGAAATTGGTCCTTTATTCCAGGAGAAAATGAGGAAAAACCTCCACTTTTCAGTTTTTTAGGGCGCTCTCTGCTAAGAGAGCTCCCTGTTGTCATTGAAATCCTGAAGAATCTTGTTAGTCCGGCAGCCAAATCCAAATTTTGGGGGGTACCCTCAAATGTGGTCTATAGTTTTGTTCTTGGGCTCGTTTGAAAGCTGAGAATGAGTAGATTAAGAATCTGCCGGGTGCCCACTTGGCACCCTTGAGCATTTTCCGTAATTCAAGATGGCGTCCAAGATGGCCGCCAAAAATATAAAATCTGTTATCTCCCTTCTTATCGTGATAAAAGCACACTTTTTGGGTCTATACCTATGTATTTTGTGTTGTAGAATCTGATTATGAGGTTGTTAGATGTGTTAGAACAATATTTGCTCTTCAAATTCAAGATGGCATCCAAAATGGTGGCAAAAATGCCAAAAAATAGAGTATTTCAGCTTCTAAATGTGATAGAAGTCCACTGTTTTGGTCTACACCTATGTTTTCTTGGCTAAAGAATTCATTTCTGAAGTTAAATGGTGTGTCAGACCTATATTTATGCAACTAAATTCAAGAAGGTGACCTTTAATGGCAGCCAGAATTCAAAATTGCCATTTATCTCTAATCTTATCGACAGAAGATGGCTACCCGGAAGCACAAAAACTCATATCTCCTCTTCTAATTGTCATATTTTCTGGTTCTTTACCTATGTTTTGTGTTTACAAAATCTGCTTATGAGGTTGCTTGATGTGTCAGAATCGTATTTGGTCTTAAAATTCAAGATGGCGTCCAAAATGGCGACCAAAATACAAAATTTGACTATTTCGGCTTCTTTTTGTCACAGTAGCTTACTGTTTGGGTCTTTGCCTATGTAAAATAATTTCATATGTTCAGCGATGTGTCAGACCTATATTTATGCTTAGATTCAAGATGGTGCTCATTCATTGCTTCCAGAAATCAAAATTGCCAATGATCTCCCATCTAATTGACTAAAAATGACTGCTGAAGCCTGAAATACAAAAATCTCCTCTGCTTATTATGAATTAAGCTTTTTGATTGAATACCTAATGTGTGTATGTGTCAAAAAATAATTTTTAGAGTTTTTTTGGTTTGTCAGCATGCTTGTGCTTCAAATTTCAGATGACCATCAAAATGGTAATTGAAATCTAAAGTTATGATAATTATTAGTTAATTAATCAGAAGCCATGGCGAACTTGCCATTATACTACGCAGAGTATTGTCATCAGAGATTGCCATGATATGGTAGTAGAGAAAGTTTTAATTAACTTATGTGCATGAATCTCCCTTTGAGAAAACTCGTCTATAGAACAATGGCACGTTAGTTTTTTATTTTTTATTTATTTATTTTTTTTTATGCCTCTGCAGCACCTTAGAGGGCTATATCGAGGCAGGCGATCGCCGTATGATGATGAGATGACAATGGCAGGTTAGCAGTCCCAACAAAAAAAAGGCAGGTTAGCAGTCCCAACAAAATTCCATGTAGATCACTGGTATAAAATACATTTTATCTGTTAATACCCATGCCAATAGTATGGAGATGATTTTGTCACGGGTTGTAAGAATGCATGCACCAAACAAAGGTTGATTACATACAACCTGAATGTCTCTTCATATCATTAGAATTGAAACTACAAATCCATTCTATTTATGACACACAGTATCCAGTCTCTATCTTCACTCATGGCCCACAGACTTATTGTCACTTTTCTAAGAGATTGACAACGCTTATTTGTGCATATATACAGTGGTCCCTGAGTTATAAGACCTTTCTGCAGTCATGAAGCGGTCTCTTGTGGGGGTGTGGTCTCTGGTCGGGGTGCCTCTGGATCCACTCCTCTTCGCATGGGGCTCGTCATTTCCCTGATTGTCTACGGTCATTATTGCTGCGATTGCACCTGTGACCGTGTGTCTTGCGGGGCGTCCTGAGGAATCTCTTCGGGCCTCCGTGATACTCTGTGGGGATGGTCTGGATCTGTCCGACCAGCATGTCCTACTTCTTCCACTCTTTAGCTGGCATTCCGTGGGCCTTTCTGAAGTTGGTTCCGTGCAGTCCTACTGTGCTCCATGGTCGGTCTCCTCTTTGCCAGTTGTTGAACTAACACTGGTGGATCATTGTTCATCCTTAGTGCTGCTGTGCATTCTCCAGGAGTCCTCGGTGGTGCTTCCACCTCATCAGGATTTATTTCTCCTTTGGTATGGCACACTCCTGGTGGTTTGCTTGGAACTTCCAGGTCCACTGGTCTCTGGGTATGGGGGAGGGGAACCTGACACCTTCCCAGCTGCACCATTGGGATGGAGTTGGCATATACCCGCATGCTTCCCTGAGGTTACTCTGTTACAACTATGCAATGGCAGACCTGTTTTATACTGCGGCCATCCCATTCGGATGTCCAGCCTTGCTTGGTGTTCCAGGGCCTCACTTGCAGATCCCAGGATTTCCTTCTCGGAATGCATGTTCAACTACAGTCCTCCTTGCCCTACCATCCTTGGTCTGGAATCAGTTCATCTAGGGCCTTGTGGATTTCTGTCGATGTGCCTGCTCATTTGTAGCAGGGGAAGCCTTCGTGGTTCCTCTCCTTTCCTGGCTGTGGTTTGGCTTGGGCTTCCTCCCTCTGCCCAGACTGTGTTGTCCAACCCCACTCATGCTTCACTGAGACAGTGGCTCTGCTTTGGGTGCCAGCACTTCATTAGCTGGTTCCAGTCTTCAATCTCCTGCTACCATATGCAATCTCCGCTGACCTACACTGTTCCCCTAGGGATTCAAGACTGGTTGTGCCCTGAGCTTCAGGAAAAAGGGGGGTGTCCCTCTGTTGGCTGGCTCGCTGAGATGTTTGCCGTCTGTCTCCTGGCCCGGAGCCCCGGGGGAAGCTCACGTTGTTGCCCTTCCTCGGGGCCGTATCTTGCCTTCTTCTGGTTGCGCAACTTGCATCAGCCTGGTTGTGCCCGGTATATTGAAGCACCCAAGTGGCGCTCTTCACGGCATTAATTTGGCCAGCCTGCTGAATTCTTCTTCCCTGACAACTGACCTGGTTGGCTCTGGCCAGGCCCTGTTTCAGGTCCCTGTTAGCAACGCTGAAATAGGCCTACCTATTGTCACTGCCTCCTTCTCAGGCCATGTAGTGCCCTGGGATTGGAGGCTTCTGGGTGAAAGTCATGATGCCTTAGAACTGCTCTCACTACAGAGTACAGACCACACCACGGCCTCCTTTGCAACAGCAACTGTTTTTGCTCTGTACTTGGTGTCAGTGCCCGCCACTTTGGGAATCTGCACAATTAGGCATTTTCACCCAGATGAGTGACAATTAGTCTGTGGGCGATGAGCATAGAACTGGGTCCTCTCCTATCGGGATAGGACCCATCTCTATGAGCTCATGGCCCAGAGACTTATTCAAGCTTCCCATCCACTTTTCCTTGGTGGAATGTCCTTGCATTACGCCTCAAAGTGGAAGGAAGGTTTACTGCAAGGGATTATTAGGTAGTCTGGCATTGAGTAATTTTGTAAAGCGCAATTTTATGAGATTTCACTGTGCTCTACAGAGAATGTAAACAAGAAGTTAAAACTTAACTGAGCAAACTGTACATAAAAGCTTAAAGGTCATTAGAGTCAGATGCTGTTTAAATAAAATGTCATCAAATGTCTCTTAAAAGCTGTAAGTGATGGGGCTGCTTTTGTGCCCTAGGGTAGAGCAAACCGCATTTTTGAGGCCCAAATTTCGAACTGTCAAATGCAAAAATTGTGCTTATATTGAAAATATACATACACTTAAAAGGTGGGCTTTCACAACTAATACAGGATATAACAGATTTTGTGTTTCGTTAGCCATCTTTGGTCAATAAGATCGGAGATTATTGGTATTTCTCAATTCTGGCAACCATAATTGAATACCATATTGCATTTTAATGCATATATATATGTGCCAAACATCATTGAACTTCTGAAATGAATAATTTGACGAAGAAATCATGGGTATAGACCCAAACAGTTGGCTTCTATCATAACTAGAAGCCAAAATACTCTAATTTTGCTTTTTGGCGGCCATTTTGATGCCATCTGGAATTTTAAGACCAAATATGCTTCTGACACACCAAACAACCCCACAAACAGATTTTGTAACCCACAAAACATAAGTATAGACCCAGAAAATGTGATTCTATCACAATTGAAAGAGGAGATATGAGATTTTGTATTTCCGGGCAGCCATCTTCAGTCAAGAAGATGGGTAATTCTGAATTCTGGAAGCCATTAATCGTCATCTTCTTGAATTAATTGCATAAATATTGGTCTGAAACACCATTTCACTTCTGAGATTAATTCTTTGGCCAAGAAAACATATGTATAGACCAAAACAGTGGACTTCTATCACAATTAGAAGCTGAAATACTCTATTTTTGGCATTTTTGCCGCCATTTTGGACGTCATCTTGTATTAGAAGAGCAAATATTGTTCTTACACATCTAACAACCTCAATTCAGATTCTGCGACCCAAAATACTTGTATAGACCCAAAAAGTGTGCTTTTATCACTATTAGAAGAGGAGATAACAGATTTCATATTTTCGGCGGCCATCTTGGACGCCATCTTGAATTACGGAAAATGCTCAAGGGTGCCAAGTGGGCACCCGGCAGATTCTTAATCTACTCATTCTCAGCTTTCAAACGAGCCCAAGAACAAAACTATAGACTACATTTGAGGGTTCACCCCCACTTCTGCTGGACTATGTGGGTCGATTTATGGGCAAATTACAGCTCCAATTGACTTCAAAACTTCACACATTGCATCACACAGGCATTATAATTTCTTACAAAAAGCTCACATTGCTAAACATCCTGTATACAACACATACAAGGTTGGCAACTCCCTCAAGATTCCTGGTTTGAGAATTCCTGCTGTAATGCTGTCTCAAGCAAGAGCATGAATTCTCAAACCAGGAGTTGCCAACCTTGTATAAATTCAATAAGTGCATGCAGTGACAAGCTTTTTTCTCAAAATGATTGTAATGCCTGTGTTGCATCATATCAGCCAAGAATGGATTGATCAACTTTACAGGGACATGCATATAGTTTAAATACCATTTTAGCAGTGGCGTAGCCAGGGGGGGGCAAGGTGGGGCAATTGCCCCCCCCTGTGGCTGCTCTTGCCCCCCCTCTTGCCTCCCCCCCTCTGGCTTTGGAGTAAAATAAAATAAAATTAGCCTGAAATGTCCAGTGCATGACCTGGTTTTACTATTCTGCTTAGGATGGCCTCTACCAAATAGTGTTTCAAACGCTGACCTAATTATTTAGCGGGCCAAGCGACTGGTGGAGCCGAACAATGCAGGGCCTCAAAACACCAACTGAACTCTCCTGAATTTGTCAAATTTATTCAACCATACAGTGAGGCTCTGTAAAATTGCAATGACAATCCCAGCGTCCAGTGCTTCTTGTGAGCGAAGCTTCTCTGTCATGAAGAGGACAAAAACCTTTGTGAAAATTCAATGGCAAATGAGAGGCTCTCAAACCTAAGAGTCATCCATATTGAATGACAAAGGTCAAATTCATTTGATTTTGATGAGTTTGTAGAGATATTTTCAAACAGGATCATGCTTCTTAACTCATATCAGAGACTGATGTTGCTACATCGAAATTTAGTGTCTCTATTGCAGGCCTCCTAGAACTCCTACTTTTCCTGCCTTTTTTAAGAAATCATCCTACTTTTCCTTTTTGGCCAGTCCTACTATTTTAAAATTCAGAAATGGTGAATTTAGTGAAGTGGCAAATCTTGTCTCTTCATAGGACAAAGTTAAAGCTTTGAGTCAGAAATGTCAGGTATTTGACTGAAAAAAATCTTAAGGCTCATTGTACATTCCTTCGACAAGGTTTGGGACTTATCTTGAAGGAAAAAATTGTGTACTTTCAATGAAGGCATCCAAAATGAAGACAATATGTTGTCCCTTTGTCTTGTTTTTTGCCAAAATGTGACTAAAACAGGCTCCTATTTGACCACAATTAATGATTCTAATTTTTTGGCCTAACTCTAATATATTTTTTTGGAGGGCTGCTAGGAGGCCTGCTATTGTTATTACACTGCTCTGTTCTAATTAAGGATAGAGATAGTTTTTCATTATTCTATATGACACTCATCACATTCCTATAATATATTTATGAATAGTTTATAGGCCTAGTCTGATGAAAAATCATCCAATTTTTCTGTTCTAGTGTGATGACATTGCTAAGATAATGATTGCTATGTGATGAGCAATATAACTTTTCTGAGACTATTTTCATTGATACCAGAATTCTTGTTTTGATAAAAATGTCACTTTTCTGATGTTTTTCTATGGTGTTTTCCTCATCTATGGATCCAATCATCTAGATTCAATATTTAGTGGCATTCAGTCAAGCAAATTTATGCAAGATATAATAATAACTTAACATTTAGCAGCAAAATAACTAATGCCTTAAAAAATGATAATTATGTAAATACAACATATAATTAAATTTCTTGCACTTCATGGTCAATTTAACTTGTTTAATGATGATGATAATGACCATTGTGGGAGTCATGTGAATTTTATCCGAAAAATGTCGATAAAGGTCTTGCCCCCCCTCAAGAAGTCCTGCCCCACCCACTGCCCCACCTATGGCAGATGTCTGGCTACACCACTGCATTTTAGAGACCCAGGAAAACCATCCCAGAAAAACTGGAAAGAGGGAGTCCTGTGATGTCATTCAGAATCAGGGGGCTTCCCACACTAGATCACTGAGAATTTGTCAAAACAACAAGAGGTCAGCAATTGGGACAAAACACCTCTGCATGCTTCATCAATGTGTTGCTACCTTTGCAGCTTTGTATGATATATTATGTAGTAGCAACAGTTTAAAACATAGGCTGCGCAGCAGCAAACCTTCAGCGAAAGACATCTTTAAAAGTCATAAAAGCGATGTTGACAAAATTGGTATAATGCAATCGTGGCCAAATCTTGGCCTGAAATTATCTATATACCCGCTGCCCTACCATCTTCCCGGCTGCCTGCCAGGGTATGTAAAACCATGGAAAGGCTGAACTAGAAATTTTTACACATATCTCCATATTTAACCCTTGTCAACTCCCATAACTCCTGGTAACTCCCAGTAAATCTTACAAATCCTGGCAACCAGGCATAATTTTTGTCTCGCACTTTCAGTACAGTGGAGCTTGGCAACCTGCGGCGGCAGGATGCCTTTGCTATGTCGATGCTAAAGCATTTAAAATGTAAAATAAACTTACCTGCTTGCATGACCTTGTATTCTCTTGCATGCATTGCAGCTATTTAATATTATGCAGCATGACCATAGAAATACATAGAACGGACATGAGGCTGTATGAAGCCACCTCAAGATGAGGTCACCAAATCCACCATATTGGAACTGCCCTGAGACATGACGTCACAATGGACTAATTATGATGTGACATCATGCCATTGTTATAAGTGACATCACTGTTATTGATGACGTCACGATAGGGGAGGCGGGGGTCAGAAGTCACAAAATTCAGAAAAAGCCCCAGAACAGAGCAGGTGTTTGTTAGATCTGAATGGCCTTTGGCACAATTATGCAGTATTTAGTTGACTACAGTTGTATCACATGATAGCTGCTGTGCTGTAAATAGGCTTTAGTCAGTTCACAATTATTTAAGGCAAAGTCCGATGTGACTTTTTACCCCATGTCAGGGTCAAGAAGTCACGACCATGGGGTAACAAGTCACATGCAATTGTTGTGAACATACAACACTATATGAGGTAATATGCAGACCTAGACTTGATAGTCATCCTTCTGCATGAAATTTATAGTGAGCCTTCCAAAGCTATCGGCATGCAATGACAATGCACCATCAGCAAAGCCGGCGTCAGAAATGAAATTTTGCTGCAATGCTCTCTCACCAGCTTTATTGATGATGGATGATGATAAGATTGTAAGCTAAAAGCGTCTAGTGTGGAATATTTTACTTTCCTTGGCACAGGATATTGACTTCCCGGTACCCTATGGTAAAATATCATAGTGCTGGGGTGAAATGTCACAGTGTGACATTTCACCCCTCAGCTGTTTTTTTAATTCAACACATGACCATGGCAACTTGGTGAACAAATGGCCAAAAATGGGTTCACAGCATGAAAGACAATTATCCAAAAGACCTTGAAACACCAGCACAACTGCCTATGTCACAGTGACCAGACATTAATAGAGAAAGTTCAGAATCAATAAAACCTGTTTGGGACACCAAAAATGCATGAGGTAGGTAAAAACCCACTTTGCACAATGGGTATAATTTTCATATTCCCTGCAGACCTTCTTCTCATAAAAGTGTCCCTAATTATGATTTAAGCTTAAGAATTAGGTCACTGCAAGTTGGTCAAAAAGGCCTGTGACTTTTTACCCCTGTGACTTTTCACCCCCTCTTCCCCTACCATTGTTTCAGGATACAGGGCAGTTCCAAGATGGTGGATTTGGTTGCTTCATCTGCCAGAGCCTCATGTCCGTTCTATGTATTTCTATGAGCATGACCGACATTCATTTTCTGCTAAGGGTTGAGGGTTTGCGGCCGCACATTTCATCTTTTCAATTTTACAGCAGGTGGCGCGTCAATCTATGACAAGTTGCAACGCCTTCTCGAGATTTCTGCAGTGTGTGTTTTTTGCAGTCAATTGTGTACACATGGTACAAGGAAAAAATCGACAAAATGTGAAATTTAACGAATTATGGAGTCAAAAGATTTGTTTACCCTCACCTGCAATCGATGGACAGAGAAATAAGATCGTGTAGGAGTTAGGAAGGCAACTACACCAGTTTGAGGGTGAGTAAATTGTCCATTTTCTTACTGTGCATTTGGACACTGCTCAAAAAATTAAAATTTCTTGTCAGTCACTGAGTCAGTCAGCTGTGATACAATCACAAATTGTCTTTGTTGTGTTTGATGAATAATTAACTGATTAGTAAATTATTAGCAGTGGTTTGTCCGACATGGGTATTTTCTGCTGTCATGTTAAGTTATGTTTCTGCACTGCAGTGTAGTGAATGATTCACACTCTGACATGACCAATGACAGTGACGCAGTCCCAGGCTCACTCCAACACTCTGACTGTAATTTTTTTGTAAGAGTGCAAGGAGTCATTTGTTTAGTATAAGTAACAAATTTTTTCATTAAAGGATGGTTAGTTTAATTACGATTAGATAAGGCCTATATTTTACAATTAAAGTTACCCCGAATGATAGGTCAGGTTTCGAAAAAAAGTTTGTCTAATCTTAACATTTTATTGTGTATCGTGGCCATACTGGCCAGTTTGCAAAATTTCTAGGCTCTAGTGATATTTTTTCTTGCTCAAATGACCCCCTGAATGCACTAAATGACCCCTACAGTTTGTCTCATCCAACATGCGAACTGGTGTTTGGCCTGATATCTCGGCATCTAAAAGTCATACAGCAGAAATACACATACCTGCCGGTAGATCAGCCGTTTTGCAATGTGAATATCACATTTTCGCGATGTTTTAGCGCCGTTTTTTGCCGATTTTCGGTCATTTTTGATGACGGCAGTCTATTCATACTTGTTGACATTCGTGACGCTACCAATTTTTGAGCTCACAAAGGGCAGTGGCATCACAATAATGCACTGTAGCGCCTCTCCATACTTAGTTCCAGTCACTGGCATTGGTACCAATTCACCTAGCTCATGCCATGGATTTATATTGACAGAACAAAAAGTGCTTAATTCCAGTTCGCATGCAAGATGAGACATACTGTAGATTTATTTCGGGTACGCACGGAAATAAATCAATAATGTTGCTTGCTGTCAACTTTGTGACGTCATCACCATTGTTACAATTAGTTAACTTGTAGCAATATCATTTTAACAATGATCATTGTGACGTCATCAAAAATGGATGTGCTGGAGGAGGGAGAAACCATCGAGAAAAATAATATAAAATAACTAAATAATTTATTTAATCAAAGAAAGACTTCACTAAATTCATCAGAAAGTTTAATAATCACAAGTTTATATCAGAATGCTTGTAAAACAACCAATATTTAGAGAGGAATTTTATCATTCAGGGAAACTTTAAACCTTTAGGCCTGAACGATTGGCAAAAAATTCATTGTAATTAGGTAAGGGGGAGACCATTTAATATTTCTTTCTCGGTTTTTTAAAAATTTTGGTGAAATATATAAATTTGTTATGCATGTTATGGGTAGTCTTGAAATAAATAATTTCTGCCTGGGGTGTCTCGTAATCTTAATAAGGCATTGCTTGATTTATGAATTAATATTCGGGACTTCGCGCTCTTGAAATAAATCATTTTCCGTTCCCGCCAAGGAAAACTCCAAGCCCAACCTCCCCCCCCCCTGAAATTTAAATTGTCACCCCTAATCCCCTAATCAGCTAATAGCCTCGTTCGAATCATGGTTTATTGTTGGACTATGGCTTTTCTCAGATGTCACCAATGATGGACTCAATCAAATTAAAAATCAGAAAAAAATTAGGAAAATAGAATTTCTCGCAATTGCCATTCATGGCCAATTTTGGTCTTAGTGTGTAAGTCTGCGAGTTATGTCATAAGTTCCATCTTATACAAACTTAGCTGATTAGTAGCCAAGGCCACTCTTTCCCTCCGCCCACGCATACATCGAAAAATTCTATCTGATTCAAGACAGCTGGATGCGTTGTTGTTGGTCAGCTTTTGTCAGACTAGCCCACACCGGCAGAAAACTCGCACCTTCTCCCACATTGCTAGCCTAAAGTTGCAATATTCAAGCCAATATTAATTTTATCAATTAGCCTTTGAAAGTGATCTCACTGAAAGTTGGCCTATACTCTTGTTTTACCAGTCGTGCTTTTCATTTATGCCCATTTTAACATGTTTAATTCAAAAGGACCAACCCTTAGAAATTTGCACATGTTCCAGTGTGGGTTTATCAAACACAGGCATGGTATCCATGTGACCCATTGCATTCATTGACCATCATTGACCATCATTGACCACAAATTTACATGTTTAAAGTCAATATAGCCTCAGGCGCTTTCCCATCATCATCTCTGAACAAAATCACCTTTATTATTCGCTCAGTGTCCGCTGCATGTGAGGTTGCATGGACAAGGGATTTTATTGTCAAACATCAAATTGATATCTTGAGTGTAGATTCTCTATCTCCGGATTCATATAGATCGATGAATTTATCTTCTGGAGATTGTGAAGACGTCGAAAATTCTGGCTAAGAAATGCTACAATCTCCAGAAGGTAAATTCATCGATCTATCAAATTGATACTAACAGCATTTTGGGATTTTCTTGGTGTACAGAAATGAAATTCTTAACAAAGGTAATAGTATTAAGGTTGAGTTTTTTGTTGAAATGGCATAAGTACATCAGATTTAAAACATGATTTATACTCTTTTTGAGAGAGAAGATGTTTTTGACCAAAACAAGTTTTACAGGCAGATATTTCATTTTACACGACATAATAATAAAGTTGTGGTCAAGAAGGGAGCAACTAAGTCACTTACGTAAGTAATGTAACGCTGTCGGTACTGCCCATTTAATGATATCTTGATAATTATATTGTATAGGCCTACTCCTGGCTTTATTTTGACAATTTTAATTAGTGTAAACATATTTACCAGGGTACATGAGCTTGCTTAGGCCTATTGCATTTTAGTGTTTTTAAAAATATATTTTGTAGTTATGCTGCTTATGCATAAACAGCATTGCCATGTGCTGATGTGTAACTAATTGTAATTTGTGTCAGAAGGCACATTTCTGATTATCAAAATTAATGATTATTGGGTAAATTTGGGTTTGCTGTCATGGCTAAGCTGTTGCCATTTCTGTCAAGCCTCTCAGAATCAATTGTATTTTGCCATATCATAGCATCTGATCATTGAGTAGGCTTCTAAGCCTCTTATAGTGATAATAATAACATGATATTACTTGGGCATCCGCCAATGATAATAATGTTTATTATCATTATAGATTTTACAAAAATAACTTGGTATTAGGGGGAGAGGGTTAGTTCAGTTGGTAGCACAGTAGGCTGTCAATCACTGGGTCCTGGGTTTGATTCCCGCTCTGTGCTCTGGTTGGGTCACTCAGCACTCAGACCAATGTTCATGATGTTTGACAGCAGTTTCAATCATCCTTCCCCTCATTGCTTAGTCCTTCTGTTGTCTTTAGCCATGTTAACGTCCTACTGCAATGCCAGGGTGTCTGCCAATCCTGGAAAAGCCTGGAAAAGCCTGGAATTTGGTTTCTCATTTTCCAGGCCTGGAAAAGCCTGGAAAAACCAGCATTTTTGAAAAAAAGGCCTGGAAAAGCCTGGAATTTAGTTTGTATGGAAATAAAAATAGTCCACTGCTAAATTTTTGGCAATTTTTAGCGATGATAGTACCAAAGGACGAATGTCGTGTTCAGAAAAAAATTGTCATTAATTGGTCAGTTCATCAGCAAATTGGCCTGGAATTTTGGAATACTTGGCCTGGAAAAGCCTGGAAAAAGCCTGGAATTTGGTTTCGAAAAAGCTGCAGACACGCTGAATGCTGCATTGCATAAATTTAGGACGTACAGCCCCAATCTTCCTTCCAATATATTTGTATATTATGGTAAGCAAGACGCAATTATCTCCGCTGATTAAAACTTAATTAACCACAAGTTGTTTTTCCAAATTTTTATGCCTTCCGACTTTTCAAGGTTCACAAACAGGAAAATCTTTAATGTGCCAAATCATGTGAATACCATCAACCAAGGTTGAATGGTGTTACTCTTTGAAAAACAGAAAGTAGCAGTCAAGTGAAAAAATTATTTTGTGATATTTTGTGGTGTAATATTGCTATCATTAAGTGTTAGCATTCGGTAATGGTAATAGGCGTCGTATTTAATCCAGATGTAACCGGGTTATCTGGACCTTTATTTGAACAATGTAGAAAGCAGTTTCAATTCTACAAAGTACATAAAATCAGGACATAAAGCCCTGATCATCCATATGTCCATGCAATTGTATAATAAGATATATATCTGTGACGCTATGCTTTATATATATATATTTCCAGCTAGGGATGCAAAATTCCCGGGAATTTTCGTTAGGGAAATTTTCCATGGAAATTTTCGGAAATTTACGGGAATTTACGGGAATATTCGGAAACATTGGGAATATTCGGAAATTTATGCGATTACTTGGGAAATTTCTGGGAATATAACTGGATTGGATAACAAGTCAGCTTGTTGAAGCTGTGAGTTTGCACTGAACACCTTATTTCATCAAAGTCTGAAATGTATGCAGCAACTTAAAGAGTTTATTTGCTACCATTTTGAGATTCAAAATAATTTTCTGACTGTAAGGACAAATAAGAATTGCACTTTTGAACTAAAGGCCACACTATAAAGGGAGATATTGAAAAATTTACAAAATTTTCACATTTAAGGTCTGTGTCCTTCATCATGTTGCCAATATGTATTGCTTGGTGTATTATCAAGTGATAGATTCATATTTGTGCAACAACAAACTTGACTTTGAGACTTTCAAAAATTTCAAGAAAATCCTAACTGAGACCAGTTGCTTTCTGCTGATGTGATTGGGATTAACTTCTGATTAGCTAAGAAGATGACATTTACAATTGCCGATATTACCTTCTTACCAGTTTGGCAAAGGAAGTTTTATACGCACTAGATACCTAAATTTTGTGCAATGTTGATTACATTTGCAGCAGAGGTCAAAAGTGTAGAAGTGCTAGACTACAGACTTTATCTCCATGCACTATAGCATAGTGACAGAGTCAAACACTTCTGGGTCTGTGCTTTAGACTTCGGTTGGAAAAATGTTCATCAAACATCCTGTAATTGGACATTAAACCAATCACAAATATAACCCTCTGAATCAAACAGGTTTGTATATTCCTGCAGAATAAAAAGTTTCATAATCCTCAATTCCTCACACTGCAGTCAGAATATTCATTTAGGTATGAAGAGATACAGCTGCAAAATTTTGCTGCACCAAATAGTTACTCTGGAGGAGTCCTCCGGTATTTTGAGCAGCTTCTAAATTTCGGACATTTAATTTCCAATAATTTTACACAGGTCTCTACTTCGAAAAAAATATAAATTTCTATCTGAAAACTGGGCCCGAACCATGTGATGGTCTGTTTATTCTGGTTGGCTTTTCCTTAGCACTGTCCCTCAATGAACAGGCTTGCGCAAAAAATATCTTGTTCAAAAGGTTTCCTTTGGTAAATACAGAATAATTTAGATTTTTACAAAGCAAAAAAAAAATCCCAAAATTTTGCCTTAAAGATTTTGAAATTTCCAACTCGAGAACGAATGGCAACGGATTTGACCCTCGTTGCCAGACCAATATACAGTCAGGGAAATTACCAGCATGTGATGACAATTGCATTTCCAGCTAAGTCCTGGCCCTGACAGGATGATTGAGTGTGTGGGGTTGATCAGTTGCGTCTCAGAAGAAAGTCTGATCTCTTTGCAGCCATCCTCACCACACAGCAGCATGTCAGTTGCGGGACTTAATTCTATCCAATTTCACGAAATACTTAATACTTCAAAGTCATCAGCAGCTGATGACAATTTCCTAATTTCTCTGGAGCCTTCGGGTTCTTTTCCTCATTATGAAATGGATAGGTCTGCCAAAATTCATAGAGTTAGTTGACACTGTGATACAACTTTATACCAAGTTTGGAAGTGATAGTTGCAGTAGTTCTTTTTAAATAGCCAGTCAAAGATGATTTTGAGCACTGCCAAAGTCATGGCTAGGCCATGACACTGTGAGAGTGTCATGGGAGGGTGATGACAGTGCTAGGGTGATTGTCATGTGGGGCTGAGGACATTGCCTGTCATCAGCTGGTGATAATTTCCCTGACTGATATATGCAACCTTGATATCCAGGAAGACCTAAGGACCACAAACTGCCATACTGGCTATCAAAAGATAATGGCAGACATCCAAATGACTACTATTAACAGGACCAATTACAAATATATAAAGATTTAAGCAGTTTATTTGAAAATTCCCAAAATTCCCAATATTCCCGCAAGAATAAATTCCCGGAAATTTTCCATGGAAAATTTCCAATATTTCCGGAAATTTTCCCGGCCTTTGCATCCCTATTTCCAGCTTTGTTAATTTGCTGATTTTTGTTGCATCAATTTTTAGACACAGTTTGTCTATTTTTCTGCTGTATTATAGTATTTATTATGAAGATGTTTTTTGTCCCATTTCCATTAACGTACACTGAGCAATCTTTGTTAGAAAGATCCTCAAAAAGAAAATAGCTTTCTTTTAATATTTTTGTAGAGGTTTTTATTCTGGACGTTCCATGTACATGATGTATAAATCTTTTGATACCTGGATACACCGAAAATAAATGAGATTAGATTTTTGCTGTGGCGTATTTAGGGGGAGTCATTGGGCCATCACCTCCCCCCCCCCCAGGCCCAATATTAACATGAAAGAGATAGGAAAAACTGCAGAGCGCCCCGTATTAACCCCATGTAATACCCCTCCCCGGCCCTCAGGCCATTTCTAGATCATGTAGATACGCCATTGGATTTTTGTTGTGGATCTTTTACTGACCTTCCAAAGTTATGGCTATGTCTAAAATATTCAGGATATTTGTCCATCCATGATAATGTTATATTATAATATTATATTAGAGCGTGAGAAAATATTTTTATTTTTGATACTAAGAGCTATAAAACTATGAAAATTTATGATTTTCTTTGTATAAAATTTATTCTTGTGTTAATATTTATCAGAGCTCTGTTTATCGTTTATGCCAGAAAGTACTTCATGCGTTGAAAATGGGAATAGGTATTTTTAATGGTGACCAAAGACCGTGGTTATATGTCAATGTTATGTTTTAGCTTATAGTGACATTATAACTGAATTGCTGAAGTGTAGATTTACCCAGAACGGAAGTGTTACCTATTCTGTACGGAGTTGCTACAAAATGTGGACTTATTATACACAGCTACACCATGTTAAAGTAATTTTGATTTATTGACAAAATATATTATTAGCACAATTACTGCACATAATCATGATAATATCAATGGCACTGGCCTTGTTTGATTGAAATATTCGCAAAATTACAAAATTCAAATTTTTGGTTTATTATTGGTAATTTTACGTCTTTTGTGAACTCATATACCGGTACTTTCTCGGTTGTAAAAAATTTACATGTATTTCTATATTTTTTCAAATTTTGATTAAGTTACTAAGATCAGAAGATAGAGTTAACTGAATTGTTGGTTTACAACAGACAGTACTTGGCCTGTACTCATGAATGGAGAACAGGGTATATGTATACATTGTCCATGTTGTATATGTGTTGCATATGGGGATATCTTGGAATTTATTGGCCATATGTGGGGGGGATTTATTATGTTATGCCCCTAGGATACACAAATACTAAAGAAAAGTAAGATGTATTATAACAAAACAACCCAAGTCAGGGTCACTGAGTAACAATATCACGAGCTGTTGTGTGAATTAATATCACTCGAGCCCGCAGGGCAAGAGTGATATTAATTTACACAACAGCGAGTGATATTGTACGAAGTGCCCTGACGCGAGGTTGTTTTGTTTTTATCACCTGGTTTTACCTCAAATTTTCATTTATAAAGAGGGACTATTTCCTGCCATTACAAAAATGTGACGTCACCATGGAGCAACAATGGAGGTGACGTCACAATCCTATTGTTTTGGCCATTGCTTGGTTTGTGACCTCATCAGGCATCTGAAATGCCGGTGATGTCATAACAATTGTTAAAAAATATCGCCCTTGAAGGGTGGTATTTTTTACAATATCATAGGCCCTGATATTTTGACTGTAAACAGTGATACTCACAGCCAACCAGGTGATAAAATACATTTTATTTTATGTACTGCATTATAAAGATAGTCTAATATATAGATGGAGATTTTGAAATATAAACAATTAAAATTATGAGGTATACAATACTATACATGTATGAAAGTTAGAGAGTATATATATAAAAACGATATCTATTAAAATCGTGTAACCTGCAGAATTGTGCAAAATCTTAGTAGCTTGCTTATTATGATCAGCTAGTAAAGAAATGATTTATACATAGTATTGTATTCTTGAATATTATTTCAAAACATTTGTAGTATTTCATAATGTTCTTAGACTGAAATTCAAGATGAGTTTTGAATTATAATTATAACGTCTGCTTATTAATGTTCGATGTAAACTCTTAACCTTGTTGATAGACCTGTCTTATGTGTAGTTCGGCTTTTCTAGAAAGAGTATTCTACAGATATATATATATATATATGTATATAGATAGCCTTTGATGATATATCTTATGTCATCTGATAACACTGAGTGATAAGGAAGATGGTTGAGTTATGATAACTTACTTTTTACTGTTGACTGATAAGGAATGTTATTATTATCTATTTTGTGTAACTGAAAATGGGAGTATTTTCATAATTTAGCATTAATCATGTTAATAATGTGAAGTGGAACGGTTCAGTCTCTGGGACTTTTTTTGTGGGGGAGGCAGGGTGAAGTTTGGGGTAGTATCCCATTTGAGGGGGGGGGACACAGTGATAAAATTATTAAAATGAGTGTTGGGGATGATCCATGTCTTAGTGGATTGTGGATATGAATGTATAGAATTCTTCTTTATTTATTAATAATTTTTTGGGGGGGGGGGGGGGGGGGAGTTTGTAAAATATCCTGGCAGTCTGTATATATTCTGAACTTTTCCCGCATTAACCATGTTCAGCATGTTCAGAGTAACTTTAACATATGGACATGAACACAGCTTAGTGACTGTCACTATGCTATGCTCTGAGTCAGTCTGAGAAAATATTTTTAAAAATCTTCAACGATGCGTGAGGATTTAATGATGCTCATTCAACGTTCAGTATTCAGGGCTATGTGTAGGCCTACAGGAATATCAGACCCCTTGTGATTTCTTGTGGCTATAGCAAGGCCTTGCTTTTGCCATATTAAGCAATATATTGACCGTAGTCTATAAATCACAAGTGGCATTCATTAAAACTTTTCCTACGAAGTACAATATCTGAATATGAAGGCTTCAACCCTGTAAGCTCGCTAATACAGAGATCACCTCTTAGATAAACAGACAGACAGACAGACAGATCTATGTCTCATCAAATTGCTTTCTCGACATGCTCAGAACTTGGGCGGAAAATCTAAATTACATGATATGTAGTTTTTTGTGTGTCGTTTTTAGCAATTTAGAGCCAGTGAACCAGGATGTTATCCAGCAATGTGATAAATTACAAGTAATTAAGTGGAAATTTAGAATTGACAGTTTTTAATCTCAGTTATGTACCCAGTCTGTATTATTTTGTTATTAGATTATTACCAATTTATTACAAGGAAATGAATGATAATATGTCAATTATGGTATATTTCAATTTTCAACCACAACATTAGGCGCATGCTTTCAGATAAGGCCACACATAATTGATTCTTAGCTTCGCGGACCCGCCGACACAATAGATATGCTGCCGATGGAAAAAAAAATTGAAAAAAAAAAAAAAAAATTTTTTGACATTATAAAAAAATTTTTTTTTACCTTTTTTTTTTTTGTCCTACCGACCGACCCTAGAAAAAGTGCCTTGAGAGGATCCGAGAAGCTAAAGATCAATTATGTGTGGCCTAATCATTCATAATGTTATGTTAATTATCACAAGTTTGGTGATGAGGAAATTTGTTTAATTTTGCATTTGCAGATGAAGTTGAATACGTTGATGTCATATTGGGTGTTTTCGTCATGTGTGGTTTACTTATAAATAATAATATAAATACATATCCTGATATCTGCAGTCGTTTACAATTGCTTGGGGCCTAGCGAAGTGATCATTATTCATGTTATTGTTAAACATTGTTAAAAAGACTTAATATCTTTAGAGTATAATGTGGAGATATTTGGAATTTGAATCGTAACTAATATTTGATCTGATTAAATTAATGTTTGATATACTGTGATTTGAACCATTTTATGGTTTATTTACTTATCTCTGATGGGAGGTAAAATCAAATTGGTTTCAAGTGGATTGGGCAATTGACTGAAGTGTTTTAAAACAGGACTTTAGTTATATATAACCAGAAGCAGAAGTTATGTTCTTTTTAACACAATTGGATCAATAAATAGTATTTTGTCTGTGGAATATTCAATTGACAAATTATGGATTTTGAGGTAAATATTGTAATATTCGATACGGTGACATATTTGGGGCATTGAAACCTACTGTAACGCCCCCCCCCCCTTCAGGCTCAAAATTAGCATGCGGAAGATAGAAAAGCCACGAGTAACCACATATTTGGCCCATGTGATCTCCCCCTTCTTCAAGGCTATTCTAGATATGCCAGTGGCTCAACTACCATGGGGGCTGGGTAGGGCTGCCCTACGGGCCCCCACCCCTCAGGGGGCCCCCACCCCTTAAGGGAGGCCCCCACTCCCAAAGTGCGGTAAAAAAAATTAAAAGCAAAATAAAAAGTTATTAAATTCCATTAGGGGTCAATCATGGATGAATTAGCATTGTATCTGCATTAATTTCTAAAGAAGTGACACGTCAAATATAAGACAACTATAGGTAACCAAAAACTCTGAAGTGGGGCCTGGGGCCCTTTAAATTCTCTAACGTTGGTTTGATACAATTATAGAATATAATTTTAATACATTATTGGTCCAAAAAATGTTGAATTCCTTTAGGGGCCCCCCACAGATAGAAAAATATATAAGCTTTCTTTCAAAAGAAGGGACACATCAAACAAAAATTGAAAGAGGTGGCGCAGTGGCTCAACTACCTGAAAATGTTGGAATTAGTTATGGGGCAACCCTGCAGTATTTTAACATGAATGAGGGATTAGTGGGGGTCCTTTAAAGTAAGTCTATAAGTCAAGAAGGCAGAATTATATATCTTAAAAATGTTGGATTAGTTCAGGGGCCAACAGAATCTTTCACCATGAATGAGGTATTAGTGGGAGCCCTTCAAAGTAGGTCCAAAAGTGAGGCAGGCAGAATTATGTGTCTGAAAAATGTTGGAACAGTTCGGGGGCCCCCAGAGTCTTTCAGCATGAATGAGGTATCAGTGGAGGCCCTTCAAATTAAGTCCAAAAGTGAGGCGGGCAGAATTATGTCTCTGAAAAATGTTGGAACAGTTCGGGGGCCCCCAGAGTCTTTGAGCATGAAAGTGGCTGGGATGTTTAGTGTATAGATGGTGGTGAACTTATTAGGATGAAATGTTTAATAATCTTAGTATATGCTTGCGGAAGGTTGAAAAAAAAACAGCCATTTCAGTATGTCAAATTGTCAATGAAATAAGATAATGTGGTAGTGGTTAGACAATATCTATATTTATTTGTTTGTGTACATCTGACTGCTGTGCAAGGCCCTTCAATGGTGGACTAAAGTAACTTGAGATTGATAAAATTTTAATTTGTACTGATAAGGTAATATTAAATAGGCGTAATAACTGTGTCTGAGTCTGACTGAGTCTTTTATGCTTTTCCAAGTGTAGGCACATTAGTGAAATCTGTGGGCTTTAATTGAGTACATACTTCTCAATCTACCCTGGTAGCCTACCTAATTTCACATAAATCAGACAGGCAATAGCCAATGATATATTTAGCTGAAACAAGAATAGAAGATTTGTCCAATAAACCAACATAAATTTTCAACCGATGACCAGCCCTATTAAATGACGTCCGATGGTGCGGGTAGGGGCCCCCAGCCTTCCTGTTCCTACGGGCCCCACAACCTCTAGTTGAGCCCCTGAGATATGCCACAGAGTCTATGAAATGTCATCATCAACCAGCATATAACCAGGAGCAGCTCAAGGAGAATGCAATTTAGAATTAATCCAGTTCATTTCTGGTTTTGCAGATGGCGTCCATGGATGAGAAGGAGAACCCGGAGTGGCTTCTGGATCTGCTCAAGGAAGTCCAACTGGAACAGTTCCACGCCAAATTACGGGACAACTTGCAGGTCACAAGGTGAGCAGTCAAATGAACTCATTAGGTGATGTCAGGTAATTTATTTCTTTATCATGTTTATCATGTTTATGTTGAGGGGAGGGTAGGCCTAGTGGTAGCGTGCTTATGTCCTAATCACTGGGTTACAGGTTTGAATCCAGCTCTTACCGTTTCACTTGGGCTTATGTTGGACATATTGTTGGAAGGCTTTTCAAACATCCTTCGCTTCATTGCTGTGTCCTCTTCCTTTGCTAATTGCTAATTAGCCAATTGCATTAATAAAGGACGTAAAAAACCCCAATCATCCATCAATTTGAGTATTTCACTATATTTGAAAATTATTAAAAAGAAGTATTATTTAATCTGTTAATGGCAAATCAAATGGTAATATTACAAATAAATGCTCAAAAAAAGCAGCCAGTAAAAACTTTAAGATTTTACACTAATTATCCAGTTTATTACAGGCAAATGACATGTTAATTGCCATCTGGTGTTCAATTAAACAAGTGTCAATGTGCGATGATGAGACTTTGAAAAAAAAAGGCGTCAAAATCACATTTTGCATACTCCATACAACCTGTTCACGGCTGTTTGCATCTGTTGAAACGTCTATTTACTTATTATACTTATAAATTTGTATGGACTTATTATGGGCCATGAAGCCCCCACGATGAATGAGAGTTATTAATTTGTCAAGGTAAATATGATATATATATTTGTTAAACATGTTAAATGTTAACTAGTTGATGATAATGTTTATTTTACTGGCTGCCTTCAAATAGATACAGTCAAAAAATCCATGCCAGAAATGTATTTTGTAGCAATTGAATTGTTGGTCTCCTGCTACAGAGTTTAAATAAAGAGATAGATAGATAGATAGATAGATAGTTAGATAGTTAGTTAGATAGATAGATAGATAGATAGATAGATAGATAGATAGATAGATAGATAGATAGATAGATAGATAGATAGATAGATAGATAGATTGATTGATTGATTGATAGACAAATAGATAAATAGATCTATAGATAGATAGATAGATAGATAGATCATATATAGATAGACAGATAGATAGCTAGGTAGATCATGTAGATATGTTGATAAATAAATAGATCGGTAGACAGGCAGATAAATAAATTGATAGATCGTGTAGATAGATAGATCATATAGATAGATCAACTGATACACAGATAGCTAGATAAACAAATAATAGAAAAATCTGAATTTAACTTATCTGCCTTTTACCATGTTTATATCAGATATAAATTAATTAAATTTAGAAATACTTATCTTCGTCTTTGGCTTATTAGGTTTTCAAACTCGGAAGTCTTCAACAGACATGACCATGATGACTGTGATACAAAAATTTAACAAAATGTTTGCAATTATTTTGTGTACTGATACGTTGTATTCTCTCTCAGATCCATACATAGCGCATAGACTAGGTCATATTTTACACCGGAAGTGTGATCGATAGCAATCCGAGACCATCTGTCATTTTTTGTTGATTTGTTGCTCTAAACGTTAACAAAAACTTTACGCAATGAGATATGTAGGTCTTCGTATATTTCAAATTGTGATTTACTCTTCAGCTCTTTTTCATCAAAATTTTGTTTCGGAGGATTATCAAATATTGTCATGAGCTCCGACAGGTAATGGGGACTGATAATTTGATAAATGGGTTTTGCAAGATTTAGTTTTTTATACAATAATCATGATAAAAAGACATAAAATTTGTGTTTTGTATTTTTTTTTGAGTTGGTATACATGTATGTATGCACTGATATGATCTATTTATAGCGCATATTCATTGGACACGTTCTATTAGGATTATATGTTCATTTTATGTCTGTATTATATATTGAACATAACATTCAACATAATCATAATTACCCTATTTTTTGTATTAAATGCCCGGTGGGCAGATGTAATGAAGACAAGGGCAATTAATAGTTTTTTTCATTAAAAACTCATGATAAAGTCATTTTTGATGGAATTTTAATTAAAATTGGTTCCTTTTGGAGGAGGGTGGGCTTTTAAAACCTGGGTGTGTTTTTAATACAGAAAATACGGTAAATATCACAAATATTAAAACAAATGCTATTTATTTGGATGTAGGCACAATGTTACATGTATACAATTTTGGTTGATTAAAAGACCTCCACAAACCTGAGTATGTGGAGAGCGTAACCATGCTAAAATTAAAACTAATTTGCATCTTTTCCTATCTTTCCCTTGTTAATTTTTGGTTCGGGGGGGAGGGGGGATAGCTCAATGGCCACTGGCGCTATGTGTGTTTCATCCCGAATATCAGGCAGACAATGATCTTCACTTAGCCGGAATAATTTGCATAAAAATTGATTATGAATATTGTTTTTGCAGACTGTCACACTTCGACTATGTCAAAAGTGAAGACCTGGAGAAGATCGGGATGGGGAAGCCGGCCATCAGAAGACTCATGGAGACAGTCAAGAAGAAAAGAAACAAGAAGAAGGGAATATTGGACAAGGTATGGGTGAACTAGAAATGTTTTTATTGATGTGGATGACATGCTCATCTATTGCTTGCATAGAAATTTCTATGATTGCTTGCATTAGGCACTGATGGGCAGATGTAATGAATAGCTTTTTGGAACTTTGGATAAAGTCATATTTTGAAGGTCTTTTGATTAAAATTGGTTCTTTATGGTGGGGGATGGGCTTTTGTTAACACTGATTAAGGGGTGTACTATGAATAAAGAAAGTACGGCATTTGCATGTTTTACTTCCAAAGTTATATTAATTTTGCATGATTTTCTCTGGTCATTCCTGTTTCAAAGGCTTGAATAGTTGAGCATCAATTATTTACGACCAAAACATCCTGCACTCACTAAAAAAAGAAAGTTGGCAAAAAAAATAACTAACACAACAAATAACAACCGCAAATCTATTTTCAATGAAGGCCAATATTGGATATCAACACAAGTCAACTCGATCCATTGATTTTATATTGATTGATTTTTTTTTTTTTTCTTTTTCTCAGCTGAGAGTGTTTATTTGTTCAGCATCCCATTTCAAATCAAGGTTAAAGGATTTTTTTCCTGAATGAAAAGACTGAACTGTGCGATCCCTTATATTATAAATTATAAAATCTAGTAGCAGTAGTAGTGAGGAGTGATCAATTGGTTTATAATTTCAATCAATTGAAAAAGATTTGTTCAGTTGTGAATGTCAAAGGAGGAGTCAATTAAAAGTTTGATTTTCTGTCACTACATTTTAAGATTTATAATGTTAGATAATGATTTGTGAAAATTGTGCATTTGTCAAACAGATTTTAGTCATTGATTTGAAATTTGATTTCCTTATAACTACAAGAAAAACAGATGATCATGATACAGTGAACAAATCAAAGGTTTTTAGATCGTCACATCCTTGTTGAACTTATTTCTAATTTGTGAAGTATGTTTTGTGAAGTCTGCCCAAGATCATTTTATTAGGTAGTCGTTCGTGAACGACTACCTTTTGCAATCACGCTATGAACAAGTGGAAAAAAGCCCGCGAAAATCGGAAATTCGAAATACCGTAATGCAGATTTGTCTCAGAAATTTCGTGGAGAGCCAGCAACCATCAGAAAAGCCTCTTGCGGCCGTTATATACCTGAAAGGAATAACTTCCAATCACAACTACGATCGAGAGACTTTATTTCACGCAGTCTTTTTGTTTTTTCAGCCCCAGCCCGGATGTAAATAAAATCCGCTAGAGGGGGCTGACTGTACCGCGATCAGCGCCCCTAGTGGTTTGTGTCGGCGGTAAAAATGGCTGACCTGAAACCTTTTTGCACTTTGCTCACATTTCTCGGGTCATATTCATTAAATAAGGAAGATATGCATGTGGAATTATGGCTGCATATGAAACTATGGTACCTGATTGAAACATCCAAGTACTTTTTAACCGGCCTAACGGCGGTTATTAGAGGTGGGCAGATTTTTGGTGAAATGGGACTCTTGTCCACTTGTCCATGTGTAAATGTGTCCATGTCCATGTCCATGTCCACTTTTCTGGTCAACATATTTTGAATTGTGCATTGCGACTTTAGTATTTCACTTGGATTTATGAAATTTGGTATAGGGATTCACTTTGGGGTCTCCCTCAGAAATTTTTGGAAAAATCCAAGATGGCTGCCAAAATGGCCGCCATATTTTGAATTGCCCACTGTGACTTTAGTATTTCACTTAGATTTATGAAATTTGGTATAGGGATTCACTTAGGGGTCCCCCTCAGAAATTTTGGAAAAATCCAAGATGGCTGCCAAAATGGCCGCCATATTTTGAATTGCCCACTGTGACTTTAGTATTTCACTTAGATTTATGAAATTTGGTACAGGAATTCACTTAGGGGTCCCCCTCAGAAAAATTTTGGAAAAATCCAAGATGGCTGCCAAAATGGCCGCCATATTTTGAGTTGCCCACTGTGACTTTAGTATTTCACTTAGATTTATGAAATTTGGTACAGGAATTCACTTAGGGGTCCCCCTCAGAAAAATTTTGGAAAAATCCAAGATGGCTGCCAAAATGGCCGCCATATTTTAATTGCCCACTGTGACTTTAGTATTTCACTTAGATATATGAAATTTGGTACAGGTATTCACTTAGGCGTTCCCATCAAAAATTTTTGAAAAAATCCAAGATGGCTGCCAAAATGGACAACATATTTTAATTGCCCACTGTGACTTCTTTATTTCACTTAGATTTATGCAGTTTGGTATAAGGGTTCACTTGGGGGTTCTTCTCAGAAATTTTTGGGAAAATCCAAGATGGCTGCCAAAATGGCCGCCATATTTTGAATTGCCCTCTGCGACTTTATTATTTCACTTATATTTATGAAATTTGGTTTGGGGATTTGCTAAGGGGTTCCTCTCGAAGTTTTTATGGCTTGCAGCAAACACTATCAGTCTGGCAATCACTGCTCAATACGAAACAATCCATGTAATAATACATAAATCACCCTCTTCATGATTTCAATCCCGAATATACAATCGCCAGAGGCCGGTTTTGAATCCATGGATTCTTGTTTATGGAAGTCAGGGTTTTCATTCCTGAAAAAGCATGAGATTTCATGTCGGTGAGTGATAATATGTGTATTTCACTGTTCAATCAATTTCATTCATTTATGGCTTTATTGCACTAAACTGAAAGGACTTCGTCAACTTGTCGATCGTCCGTGCGTGTCAAGAAGACTCATTAAAGCAATAAGCTCTCTAAAGAGAAAGGAGAGGAGAGCCAAGAGGAAGAAGAGAAGGAGGAGGATGCAGTAATCTGAAAGTATGGGCTACCAACGCGGATGTTCTCACACAGGAAAAATTGCAGGAATTGAAATGCAGGATACAAGAAGAAGATCCACCACAAATCATAATGATATCAGAGGTACGACCAAAGAAGTGGAAGCACGATATAAACCCGGCACAATATCAGATTCAAGGGTACAACTTAGAGGCAATTAACCTGTGTGAGGACTCCGGCAGAGGTATGATTATGTACATACATGATGCACTTGTGTACAAAATGTTCGACGTGCACAATTATGTTGATTTTACGGAAACACTGTTGTGTGAAGTTTCCCTAAGAGGTGGAGGAAGGATTTTAATATGTAACGTGTACAGAAGCCCAAACTCTAGTGACGTTAACAACGAAGGTTTAAATAACCTATTACGCCACTTAGGAAAGAGTAAACAGGAGAGTACCGTTATATGTGGAGATTTTAATTACCCAAATATTAATTGGGATTTATATCAAAACAAATCAGAAAACATGGATAAAGAATTTAGATTTCTGGAAGCTGTGAAAGATGGGTACCTGCATCAGCACATCACAGAACCGACGCGTGGACGCGGTACAGACACTCCATCGATACTGGACCTGGTTTTTAGCGACGAGGAGGAACTCATCAGCTGCATAGAGAATGAAGCACCACTTGGAAAGAGTGACCATGCAATGCTGAAGATTGAAGTCAGATGCTCGAAAACAGAAGGAGTGGAGAAAATCAGGAAGAACTACGATAAAGGAAATTACGAAAAGATGAGGAGCAAAATGAAAGACACCTTATTAGAGGACGGGAACCTGGAAAACAGCACAGTGACTGCACTATGGAAGAAATTTTTGTCTAAATACAAAGAAGCGGAAAAGGAATGTATCCCGGACAAAAAATGTAACAACTCAAGAGGGAACGGAATACCACTGGACTGAAAAACACGCAAGAAGATCAAGAAAAAGAACAGACTCTGGAAGAAATATCTGAAGAATGGAGACCCAAAGGACAGAGAAGAATATGGCAGGATTAGGAATCAAGTGAGAAGACTAACACGCAGAGCCCAACTGGAATACGAGAAGAGCATCGCACTACAGGCTAAGAAGAACCCGAAGAAATTTTGGAATTATGCATCAAGCAAGTCGAAATATAGAGTTGGGGTACCTCATCTGTCGAAATCAGGTGATGCATCTGGGGAGGATTTGACGACAACTGATGCGGAGAAGGCCGAGGTTCTAGCAGAATTTTTCACATCAGTCTTCACCATAGATAAGGATGGAAAGTGGAACCTGCCCGATCCAGTTACAGTAGAGCATGACATCAGAGCGGAGATTACAGAGGAAAAAGTAAAGAAGTTATTAAGCAAGCTGAAAATTAGCAAGTCACCAGGCCCGGACCAAATACACCCGAGAGTACTACATGAGTTAAGAGAAGAAATAACACCAGGATTAACAACAATATTTAGAAGATCATTAGATGAGATGGAACTCCCAACTGAATGGAAAGCTGCGAACATCACTGCTATACACAAGAAAGGAAGTAAGGTCATCGCCGGGAACTATAGACCAGTCAGTCTAACGAGCGTCATCTGTAAAACCATGGAAACAATTATAAGGGATGCTCTGGTCACCTACTTCAAAGATAACAAGCTCTTCAGTAACAGGCAGTTTGGGTTCATCTCAGGGAGGTCTACGGTTCTACAGCTACTAATAGTGTTAGAAGAATGGACCAGAATATTGGATGAAGGTGGATGTGTAGACGTGGTGTATTGTGACTTTATGAAGGCGTTTGACAAGGTGTCACATCCCAGACTGCTCGACAAGCTGAGATACTACGGGGTCGGCAACCCGATACTAGGATGGGTTGAAGCCTTCCTGCAACATCGGAAACAGCGGGTAGTGGTCAATGGAATGTCATCAGAATGGAAGGAAGTAGCCAGCGGAGTGCCACAAGGTTCGGTCTTAGGCCCTATTCTCTTTGTCATATATATTAATAGTCTTCCAGAAGTAGCAACAAACAGCGAAATATACCTCTTTGCGGATGACACGAAGATTTACAAGGGCATCAAGAAGGAAAGTGACTGCGAAGAACTACAAAGGGACATAGATGAAATGTATAAATGGACAAACAACTCCCTGTTAAAATTTCACCCAGACAAATGTGGAACAATGAGAATAGGGTCTACCAAGATCAACAGCCATTCCTACACCATGGGACCAGATGCTACAGTTATCAAGACCATCCGCGAAGAAAAGGATATAGGTGTGATCATTGATGACAAACTTAACTTCTCCAAGCATATGGCAGCCAAGATCAAGAAAGCAAATTCCATAATGGGTGTGATCAGAAGGACCTATGTACATCTGGATGAGGAAAGCTTCAAACTACTATACAAAGGCTTAGTTCGACCACACCTAGAATACGCCAACCAAGTCTGGGCACCATTCCTGAAGAAAGATATCGTCGCACTAGAAAATGTCCAAAGAAGAGCAACCAAGCTGATCCCGGGCTTCAAAGACATGACCTACCAAGAAAGACTGAAGAGGCTGAACTTACCAACGTTGAGATATAGAAGAGAAAGGGGAGATATGATAGAGATCTACAAGATATTATCAGGGAAATACGATGGAAATATAACAGCAGACTTCATTAAATTACACCCCAGTGATACAAGAGGACATAAATTTAAGATCTACAAACAACACTGTCGCCTTAACCTGCGCAAATACTCCTTCACTTTTCGCACAACCTCTATGTGGAATAGCCTGCCTGAAAATTTAGTAAATGCCAAAACAGTCATGTCATTCGAAAAACGCCTGGACAGATACTGGAACCATGTGGAGTGGAAGTTCGATCACGAAGCGGACGTTCAACCACAAATTAGCCGCCATGCGCAACACCTGGAGCTGACACCAGAGGCCGAATAGGCCTATTCAAGTCAGAAGAGGACCTGTAAGTACCTGTAAGTACCTGTAGTGTATCTAATTATGGAAACAGTCTAACAATGCTAATTGCACTTTTGGAAGTTCTCTTTAAAGTTTGCTGTCATCCTCAGTTTATGAAATTGTCATTGAGGTACTGCACTTGAGAGTCAATCTGACAAGTGTCAAAGCTGGTTGCACTTCAGTCTTCACAGTGCAGCTTAGATGTCCATTGACTCATGGTGATACTTTCAATGTCATTAAATAAATAATATATATATGATACTACAACTGTTGTTGTTGTCTAGTTGACCCTGTTATATGGTACTGCAACAGCTTACAACAACAGCAAAGTAGAAGGCAAGTGCAATATTCATGTCTGAACACTGTCAACATAGACATATTTAACAGTAAAAATAAAGGTTTTAAAATATCTTATAGGCCTACATAGACATAGACATATTTAACAGTAAAAATAAAGGTTTTAAAATATCTTATAGGCCTACATAGACATAGACATATTTAACAGTAAAAATAAAGGTTTTAAAATATCTTATAGGCCTACATGTTGAATTTAATAGGCAACCATATCATATGTGTCAGATGACTGTCCTGATGTAATAGCCACTGCCCTACGGTCAGTGGTAATAGCAGCTGAAAAGTACAAGTCTATGTGTGTCATTGAGTGCAGTCTATGGCTGCTTTCAGTTATACAATTGCATTCAATTAATTCCATCAATGATTTCAATCAATGATTGCAATCAATGATTTCAATTGATTACAATCAATGATTTCAGTTTAATGATTTCAGTTTAATGATTTCAATCAATGATTTCAATCAATGATTTCAATCAATGATGCCAATCAATGATGCCCATCAATGGTGTCAGTCAATGATGTCAGTCAAAAGATGTCAGTCAGTGATGCCAGTTAATGATGTCAGTCAGTGATGCCAGTTAATGATGTCAGTCAGTGATGTCAATCAAGGATGTAAGTGAATTAAGTCAATCAGTCAGTGATGTCAGTCAGTGATGTCGGTCAATCAATGATGTCAGTCAGTGACAGACAGACAGACAGACAGACAGATGCAGTCATTGATGTCAGTCGATGATGTCGGTCAATTTAATTAATTCATTGACACCTTACGCTACCCCAACCAAACTACTCATTGCTCAGTTATGAAAACTTGCAAGGAGCTTTTCTGTATTCTCTCCAATGTCTTTAGCCAGTTTGATGTTCAAATTACAGTCACAGAAACTAAGGTGATGTTTTCCCAAATCTAGCTATAGATCATTACAAAAACCCCTTTATTTATCCCCTTTCCCTCACATGCATGCTTTCTTGGGTGTTATGCTAGTTTATAGTAATTTCTCTAAATCCTCACTTGCCTTTTCTAATGTTTTATCCTAACATTTTCTCCGAAAACAATTTCCCATGTTTACAAAAGTAAAGGTTTGAAGAGATAGGTCCTAATTTGTAGATATTTAGGTATTTGCTCAGACCCTTTCCCAAATTGGGAGTATTTCACAATTGCCAGTTGACATTTTCTTGACAAAAAAGATATGACATGTTTACTTACTCTTTTGAAATTATGATCTTTCAAATTTTAATACATAATTTTTACTATTTGTCTTAGTATGTATCTGCACTTGAAATGCTAGAGAATGCATATGCAACAGTCTGATATTCACACAGAACAATTTCACGGTTTTCACCTGCTATAGATACATATACTCATATAGCTTGAATATTCAAAAAACAGTATGGCCAAGATGCTTAGCCATTTACTGCTCACTTTAATATTCGATTTTGCTACATGGTCTAAAATCTGACTTTTTTTTCCGCAAATTTCATATTATTCATATTTTTCAAAAATAAGATGACCATGTCTCCAGTACAGATGTAATATAGAGGAGTTTCGCTATCACACACTCTTGTTAATCAATAATCAGTGCTGCGTTACCTTCAATATAATACCAAAACGACTACCTTGGAATCCTCGGATTCTTGTTTCACTTATGATAGTAAAGTTACGGTCTGTATTTTCTGTATTGAAAGTGCACCCCTTAATAAAAGCCCAGCTGTTTAATAAAGAACCAATTTTAATCAAAATTCATCAAAATATGACTTTATCCAAAGTTTTGATGGAATAAACTATTGACAGCCCATCTCATCCGTACATCTGAACCGGACACCTTATACAAACAATAAGTATATATTACATTATTTTAATTTCCAGATTCTCCCGAAATCCGATCGCACCAGCCCGGTCCTGAAGTCCAACCACAGAGAGACTCCTACAGGCCGGGACAACGGATTGACGTGCTTAATCAACGAAAAAGATCTCTTTCTTTACGGGAAATTGGGAGATGGGTCGTTTGGGGTCGTGAGGAAGGGTGACTGGACAACTACTTCTGGTAATAAGGTAAGGTTAGGTTAAAATATTCATTGAGAAGATTCTTATTTCTAAAATCTCTGAATTTCTTCGTTGAATGTAACATGGATCGAATATGACAAACACATCAAAGACAGTGCTTGAGGTCTTGCCCTTTGTTAAGAAATTGTGGCATTAAAAACAACTTTATTCAGTTATTTGATAGATTTTTTTGTATTTCTGCATACATATCCTCTTGTCCATGTTACATCAGCTTACATGTATTAGAAAAATCTAAAGAGTCTAATCAGGGGCATATCTGTGAATGGTCTGAGGGGGGATCATTACATGGAGTGAATTGGGGGCTCTCAGCGGCTTTTCCTATCTCTTTGGTGTTAATTTCGGGCCTGAGGGGGGGGGGGGCATGGCCCAATGGCCCCCTTTTAATGCGCCACTGAGTGTAATACACTCATAATTAAATTGGTACACTTTTTCTTCACCAGGTTCCAGTGGCTGTGAAAATATTGAAGAGTGATGCCCTGAGTCAGCCGGGAGCTTTTGAAGATTTTGTCAAAGAAGTCAACTCAATGCATTCCTTGGATCACCCCAATTTGATAAGACTGTATGGGGTGGTGTTGTCTGCCCCTCTAATGATGGTAAGTATATGGTGTAATGTGACTGATATTGAGAGAAAGTGTTTTTGCTGATATAGCTTTCCTAATTTATTTCATTGTACAATGAGGTAACTTGTTCAAAGTTACTTGTTGTACAGCCATTGATTGGGCCGGAGCCTTCAAATTCTTTCTATTTCTCTTGCATGTCTTTTTTGTCAGAAAACGCTGCTAGATGTGATTGATGTTATCTGTATTTTTTAGTGATGCACGGATAGTGAAAATAGCCGGATACCGGATTATCCAGCCAGACCATCTGCCGGATACCGGATAGGAACCGGATAGTAGGAACTGGATGATAAACATACTAAAAAGGGAGTTTTCGAGCATTTGCAGTTAATTATAAATATTTTTCTCATAGCCGAGAGATACAATGTCTAGCTGGAGGACTGGTGGAATGTTTTTCGAAATTTTCTGTGACTGAATTTGAATTTGGAGATGATTGCACCATGTTGTTGGCTCTGTTCTTGTATCAGTTTATTATCAAAATTTTGCCTTTCATTAAGTTTTGGTCATGACAAATATCCGGTTTTGATATCCGGCTCAGATACCTAATTCTGCCGGATACCGGATATCTTGCAAATTTCAATATCCGGCCGGATACCGGATACTGTGCCGGATATCCGTGCATCCCTAGTATTTTTAGCATCAGCATTGCCCCTAAATAGCCCACGCCAATGCTGGCTTAGAATCCCTGGATTCTTGTTTGAATTTCTGTTTTCACTTTCTGTTTTAAGATTGGTGACACTTAAGTCACTTGTTACTGAAGTTTATTGTCATTAAAAAACTGAGGGCTATTCCATTTAAAAATCTGGGGGGGGGGTGGTTGGGCTGGTTTATTTTTCGTATGATGTATGTATGGGTGAGCGATAATACGTTGTAGACGCAAGGGGGGCACTCGCGGAATACACTTTAGATGTATGGGGGGGGGGACTATCGTTCTATTCAGGCCTACGCATAGTAATAACGAAATTGTTTTGTGATTTATGTACGGGGGGTGAAAAAATCGAAGTTAATGCATGGGGGGGGGGTAAAAAAAATCGTTTTAGATGCATGGGGGGGGGGTCAAAATCGTAGCCCGACCACCCCCAGATTTTTAAATGGAATAGCCCTGACGTGAAATAAATCTTGTCTATTGTCTATTGATTTAAGGTGACAGAACTGGCCCCCCTCGGTGCTCTGATAGACCGCCTTCGCCAAGATGGCCACCGGTACCTCGTTAACATGTTGGTGGAGTACGCAATCCAGATAGCGACAGGAATGGCCTATTTGGAGTCAAAACGCTTCATCCACAGGGATCTCGCTGCTAGGAATGTGCTGCTGTCTTCTTCTGAGAAGGTAAAGAAGTATTTTAATTCAAGTGGAAATGAGGAATCCCCCTTAAAGGCCTGTAGTCCACAGATTGTGACTCCTACAACTACAGTACTATTGAGAAATCGGGGAAAAATAGTTGAGAAATCTAAAAAAAAAAAGATTCTCTCAATATTCAGGAATAGAGTTTGCAGGATTTGGGATAAGAAAGAAATATGCAACCTGAATTACCATGACTCTATGGGTCTCCCCTGAGATTTGCCAAAACGAGGTCTATAGCAGTATAGGTGGGAGTAAGTGTGATGAGAGCAAGGCAAATTTAGAATTTTGCGATTTGGAATGAAACAATAACCAAAAAAACATTGATGTGGTCAGTAAAATTTGGCTAATTTATGATATTTTATGAGTGTAATGAACTTGGATCTTTTAAGTTTTAGTTGCTGCTATTCCAGGTGAAAATTGGCGATTTTGGGCTGATGAGAGCCCTCCCCAGCCAGGAAGACCATTACGTAATGACGGAACACAAAAAGGTTCCATTTGCTTGGTGCGCCCCTGAAAGCTTGAAGTCTCGACAGTTCAGCCATGCATCGGACATGTGGATGTTCGGAGTGACTTTATGGGAGATGTTTGGATACGGACAGGAGCCATGGGTCGGCTTGAACGGCACACAGGTATGGAGTTATGGGATTTGATTATTGTTTTCATTTATTACTCAGTAGAGAGCTATTTATCTATCTAAATTCCTATTGATCTATCTATCTCGATATAGCCCACTAAGATGCTGCAGAGGCGTAAAACACAAGCATTGATCTATCTATCAATCTGCATATCTTTCTATCGATATAAATTCTATTGATATGTTTTTGCCTTTGTGTGTTGACACACACCTATTATTTTTACAATGAAGAAATAGTATACTTCACATCAAATGTGAACTCAGAACTAAATGGTGTAGATGTGTATTTACTATTTAAACAGGGTTAAGCCGAAACCCTCAGGTTGTTGGCCTTTCGGTAGTCTTGTAGACTTGTAGACTTGTCTGATTGAGACTCAAAACTCTGTTTGATGTTAACTGTGTGCAATAGGTCTGTCTCCGTTTGTAGTTCTGAATTTATGTACAGGTGGTGTCTCCAAGCAATAGGAGCTCTGATGGAATCCTCTTTGCCTTTCAGCAAGATGATTGGTGTTGTTGACCAAGCCAAAGAGCCTGACTTAACGAGTATGTTTGTTGAATGTTTGATTGTTTGGGTCAGCTACGCTGTATTGATTATGTTCTCAAAACAGCAGTTCAACAAAAAAGAGTGTTATTATCATACAGATTTGGGGATTATAACATGTTAACAACCAATTATTATTAACTGTTGGTCACAGGATTTCACTTACTTTGCAAACAAACCAGATAATATGTCATCAGGTGGGCTTCCCCAAGACAAAAATAGCACTCCCACCTTATGGTTGCAACACCTACTGATAATACCTGTCGTAATCCCCAAATGGAGACAGACCTATTAACTGGTCCACACTTTATACCATTGTAGGAGCACATTGCCCTTCAGAGCTAATGACTATATCGATAGCCAGAAATAGTACTACAAAGTAATCTTTTACTATAATGTTATGTGTTATTTCTCAGATTTTACGGAAATTCTTCTTTATCTCCAGATTCTTCAAAAGATAGACAAAGACGGCGAACGGCTGGACAGACCTCTCTATTGCCCAAGAGATATTTACGAACTCATGCTGCAATGTTGGGCCCACAATCCCCAAGAGAGACCTACGTTCGAGGCTATTAAAGACTTCTTGGCTGAGGTGTGTTAATTTACTGTTTACATTTTAGTTTACAATGAAACCTCTTATTTTCGAGTGAGATATTTTCTAAAGAATATATGTGACCTGCTCCACCAAAATGAGTTCAAAGTAGGCGATTTATATTTCCCAGAAATAAGCAAAATGTGTCAAAGTGTCATATTTTGATGTTTTTGAGCTGTTAATTGATACCATTTCTTTGCAAAATTGATTTTCTTTGAACAAGCAAGACCATTTTTACCAAAAATTGATTTAATATTATCTAAATTGGGCGTCCTGCTTGATTTTCTTAGTTCTTTCATAGCAATGGCGGGAAATTCAAATGCCATCTTCTCAAATTTTGTTGTTTCGTATCATCAATGTTAGAGGTGCCATATCTTTGGATTGCTTGGAGATATCAAAACATATGAACTACCATTTTAAAGCCCCATTAGAATAAAGTCATTTTCACAATTAAATATGATAGGAGGCCGTCATTGAACTCATTTTGATGGAGCAGGTCACATATATTGTCTTAGGAATTAATTGCAGATGCTTCTGTCTTTTGTAAAAATAGCAGGCGTTAGTGGAACTCTCCTTTTTCCAGCTCTCTTGTGTTGGCGAGCAGAAAAAAACTATTTCCGGGAACGTCAGCCTGGGAATTTACAATGGAGCCGGGGTTTCTAAGGTCCGTTACAAAGTCTAATCAGCCTGACAGTACTGAAATATGGTGGCAATCCATGCTAAACATTCCATTTAAGACTCGGCAATGCAAATCCGTAATGTTTTCAATGGATTAAAAGTTCCCTGGGGCCTGGAATGCCAGCTTCACTGACTCAGCAATGGTACAAAATGGCAGCTTGTTCCCGGAAATAGTTTTATTCTGCTCGTCATCACAGGAGAGCTGAAAAAAGGAGAGTTCCACTATCACGGTCTATTGCATAATGGTATGCCAGAGCAATTATTTGTGATCTTTGTGATGGATGGTGAATGATCATATTGTGTACATTCCCCGAATCCCAACATTAAATTTTCATTTTACCATAAAACTAATTACATGTATCGTGATCTTAATTTTATATGGGCCTGCATGTATTTATCACTATTTCTTTGTGTTATCATTTTCTTTTTCTCTAAATTTCTTTTTAGGCACGACCGCAAGAAGTGAGAGCTCTCCACCAATTCCAGGAGGATGGGAAACTGAAAATAGAAGACGGGGATGTTATAATCGTACTGGAAGGAAGGTTTGTTACATTCATGTGACATTTTTACTTAGTTTTGGTAATGTTCTCAATCTAGGGGGCAGGGTGACATAATATATGACTTCAGAAAGCTCCATGGAAGTGTCTTCACAAAAGACAATTTAATTTGCTTGATTTTCTCTTCCCAGGTCTGAACATTACTGGTGGAAGGGACAAAATAAAAGAACGGGAGAAGTTGGTCAGTTTCCGAGGAATTTGGTGGACCCCCTGAGGAGGATGACAGGTTAGTAATTGCTTGAGTAATTTTGAAAATAAGTGCCCTCAAATCATGGTCTGTTGCTAATAAGTCACTCTGAGATATCGTGATAATCAAATCCAAATACTTTTCAAAAAAAGATCTAGTAATTTTAGAATGAAAGATCCCTCACAAGGGGTAAATGTGTAACATGTTGAGGACTCCTGCTCCCTCTCTCCCATCTCATCAATCAACCCTCATGAGCACCCAGAACTGTGCTTAGAGGGCTGCACTCACCTTATCTGTCTCTATCTATCTTTATTTTTACTTTTTCCTTTACTTTACTTTCAGGGAGTGATATTAGCCGACCTTTGAAAAACAGTTTCATCCACACGGGCCATGGAGACGCGTTTGGCAAGCAGTGGGGCGATCCTGGGGCCATAGACGAGTAAGTTTTGCAAAAGTTATTATAAAATTTTGCTTGTGATTGAAGTCATTATATTCAAATTGTGCATAATGGTACTTGGTTAAATAAAAAAAACTTTTGAGAAGGCATTGAGATTTTTACGTTATCCAAATTGTGTTTTGTTTTGCAATTCAAACAAACTTACTGCTCCAAACTGACTTCATGACATATAATAGATAGTTAAGTATCAAGGATGTTCATTGAGCCTCAAGTACTTACTGGGTGCTGTATATCTTCGGACTAAAGTGTCACTTGGAACAATACTGTTGATTGATTGTGATTTATTATTTCATTGTTTTTTCTTGCAGGGTATACCTTTCTAATCCTATGGAACCGCCAGACATTTCGGGAGTTGATCACGGATCACCGGAAAGGGGCAAAAGTTAGTTGGTATTAAATTAATAACCTGAAAATGTTCCCATTCTCTGGCACTTTTGAGGCAGAGAATTGTCAAATAATTCAAATAGCTCCTGTACAACCTTGTTGAGCTGAAGTTTAACATTGTTTAATTAATTTGAGGGTTGAGATTTGTATTGATTTCCCATGGCTGGAAAAAGAAGGGAATAGGGAATTCGGGAATGTCACTACTTGCAAATACATATCTCACTGGAAATTTTGAAGACAGATGCAAATATATTAAATAATGAAATATTTTGTGACAATGTCATCTAGCCTCCTAATTGCGTTTCCTGCAAATTCACCTGGAAATTCACATAAATAATTTGTCTAGACTTAATTGAGTTTTCTTTTGTAACTTTAGGAATATTTTACATTTCCAGAGCCGGTGATGTACCGCAGTTTCAGGGCCAAGCAGTTAGGATACCACCGTATGCAAGAAGAACAGCGGAGAGTCGGTTCAGCCCCAGAAAGGAGTCAGAGTCAACAACAAAATGGGAAAAATAAAGTTGAGAGAATTGATAAAACACAAGTTAGACCTCCGAGGCCACCTCAACCGAAAACAGACATGACAGAAGGGTTGCTGATAGATTTCACAGAGGAAGAACAGAGGATGAGTAGATCGGAGAATTCTACTCCGAGGCCATCGAGAGCAGCCGAATCGAGACATGCCAAACAAGATGTGTTAGGACTGATCGATAGCTCGCTCGGAGATCGTTACCAGTTCCTACCGGCCCCCCTCGGAGAAGAAGCGGCGTCTGACGATCCGTTTGTCGTCAAACCATCGGTCGCGGGGATCGTGAATTCAAGTTTCGATTCGAGCGGATCAGCATCCTTCAGATCGCAACTGACGTCGGCTCTCAATGCAAGTTTTAGTCAGAACGCTACTCCACTAACTGCTGCGGCAGTGTTTACGAACGCAAGCAGCCCAAGCAGAGCTATAAGCCAGCCTAACTTGTCTCTTCATGCCAATAGAAACAATAGTACTTCTGTTGGATCAGTAGCTTCAAATCAAGCTCCCAACCATGGAGCACCACCGCAAAATGTTAACTCCAACAGGAGTCAAAACTACTCTAGTCAAAGCGCCAATGCTGCTAACTCGAACAGTAGTGTTAATAGTAATTATGCAGCCAGCAGCACGTATGGAGCTTCATCCTATTACAGTGCAACCAACAGCCAAGCAGGATCAGTTTATGGCTCCGTGTACAGTGACTTTAGTAGCTCAGAGTGGGACGATGTTTCCACTCGTTATGGGAGCGTCTGTGGAGATTATAGTCCAGTTGGCCGTCAATCGAGCCCTGCAGAAACGCCCCCTACCTTACCACCGCGTATTTATGCTAATGTTCCCGGGTCAGGGGTCGTTAAGCCCCTCCCACCTATTCCCGTTCACGCTCAAGCCAGAAATTCACAAGGACGAAATTCTAGTTCAAGTTTGCAAGGACAAAATTCCAGTTCAAGTTTGCAAGGACATAATTCTACTTCGCAAGGACATAGTTCAAATTCACAAGGACAAAATTATAATTCGCAAGGACATAGTTCCAATTCACAAGGACAGAATACACCTCGAAGCGTTCAACAGCAGTCCACCGTACCTCAGCAGCGAGTATCGCCCTCGACAAACTCTTCACAACTTTACGCCAACACGCCCGATCCGAGCGGGGAGAGCCCCAAAAAGTCAAAAAGCCAATCGTACTTAAAATTCTCTCAACCCGGTCCAAATCAGAGATACGGGAACATAAATTACGTCACAGCAGTATCTCCTACGAACGTTAATCTGTGTTCGACGGAATTAGAAAAGGAAACGAAGGTCGATAAAGCCTTTGGATGGTTAAGCGATGCGGTCGCTGGAATGACGCTGGAGAAAGAAGGCAATCGGACGTCTCAGCAGAATCAAAACGAGGAGCAAGAAAAGAAAGCTTTAGCCGGGTGGGAACTGAAGAGCTTAATGGCAAAGTCAATGTCCGACTGCTACGATGACGGTGGTTATGGTGGGAGTTCATTAGTTAGGGGTGCTCCGCTACGGAAGTCTTACGATGATACGTACGTTCGGGAGCACCGTCCGAAATTATCGAAAAACCGAAGCATCGATCGACCCATGCCACCTCCAGTAGCTAATAAACCTTCGCACATGTCACCGATGACATCACAGATGACGTCACAGATGACGTCACAGATGACGTCACAGATGACGTCACCGATGACATCACAGATGACGTCACAGATGACGTCACAAGGTCAAGGGTCGCAACAGATGAGATCGCCCTCTCAAATGTCACCAACGCAACCGCCACCTGTTGGCAGACCTCAACAAAGTAGACAACTACCAAATCTAGACGATTACAAGCGACCAATGACAGTCCAGCTACCCCCTGGTCCATCACTACCTCCGAGGGACCCCATTAAACCCAAAGTACCTCATTCTAGTAACACCACCCCCGAAAAACAACGATCTCGTATTCACCCGGTTCTGCAAGATGGCCAACAGATGAGCAAGACCCATTACTGGTTGCTCGCTGAGCGGAATCGAAACCCACGACCCACAGACACGCCCACTGCCCACGTACCACCCTACAACAGCCAAGCAGATTCAGGGAGGTATCAGAACTTAAATCAACTAAATCAAGGAGTTTATGGGGCCACAAACGTCGCCAGCTCACAGGTAAATGAATTTTTTTTATTTTTTTTTTTATAGCCTCTGTCTGATTTAAATTACCATAAACTTACAAGTGCCTCATTCTAGCCCTGGGACCCATGCGTAGCATGGGTCATGGGTCGTCCCATTCAAATTCTTGAGATTTTGACATGGTATCAGGAGAATTGCTCCTGATCAAACAATACTTATCAAATTTTATGAAATTTTGGATTTGAATAGCCTATATATTTTACTGCTGACGGCACAACTTTTGAAAGCTAGTTCACAAGAGTGACTTCACAGAAGTTGATGTAAAATGAGGGAAAGGTCACAAAATTGTGAGAGACAGCCATCAGTCTCACTCTGATGTGTGATGTCACCATTGTGACGTCACTAAAAGTACCTATGATGTCATAAGCATTTGTTATGACATCACTCTATCTGGACCAATCAGGATTGGCCATTTTCTAAATGTATAAGGATGAAAATCTCCTCTTTGGAGTTAAGAAAATAACTCAGCAGATATCAGGAATACTGAATTGGAGGAAATAGGTGCCGTCAGTAGCAAATTTTGTCTATTTTCGGTATGTGTTTTTGATTTTTTAAGTTCAAAACTAACAGAGAAAATTGAATTCTCCCAAACCCTTTCTTTCAAATCTCATGATTTTTCAATGGGACGATTCATGACCCCTGTCCCACAGGGGTCCAGGGCTAGCCTCATTCTGGCATTGCAACTGTGCCTCGCTCTGGTGTTGAACAATTAAAATTCTATTGTTCACAACTCTATCGATACTTCATAATTTTTTGGTGAAATTGGTGAAATTGACCAAAACACTGCAGAAACAATTTTATTATAATCAGTGATAATTAATGATACATATTGTGTATTGAATGGATGTATCTGTGATGCCTACAATCTGTATTCTGATAATTCAGGGGCCCAGACGCCCAGATTTGTCAGTACTTCACAATGAAATTACAAGCCTCTACAATTCTACACATTTATTTTTTTCATGTTGGTATGCTATCACAAACAAATTTCATGTTTTCATAATAAATCTATGTTTATATCTATGTCTCCATACATGTGACAATTAAAGAACACCAAAATTCTGACAACAAATCAGAGACCCTGCATACATCTTCTATCTTTTTGTTCATACGATATAAAAGGCATAATATAACAGCTGAGAAGTTATTAAACCAATTTCAAAACCTAGGTTTACTCATACGTCACAACAAGGAGAAGAAAACATCGAAATAGACCTTGGAAGGTATCAAAATTTACGGAAATAAGATGTTTTAATTTATTATCTATATCCGATTTACTGAACAGCTGAAGAAGAGATTTGGGATTTGTGTCATTTAAGGGATATATCGTGATTATCAATTTTTCTTTAAGATGGAAAGGGTTCCTGATGCTTGTCGATGAAGTTAAGATTTATATATGATTAATGTGACTTTTAAAATTAAAAGTTAATGGTTTTATAGTATTTATAAGCAGTGATAAGTGACTACTCTCCCTTTTCTGTGTGTGCGTTGGTTTATTCGTTTGAGTATATAGTTATCCATTATGATCAATGATGGCATTATCCGTCGAAATTTAACCACATTAGAATATATAAAGTGAACTATATTGTTAATTTTGGTGAAACTGAAACCTTCGGGATTTAAGAAAACAGGTATATATTCCTATTTGATAAAATCATTTGATTGAGTTTTAAGTAAGTTAAACTGTCTGTGGCTTCTTTTCTATGTATAATTATGCTGTCAAATTATGTTACTTGAAACTTCATTGGACTCCCTGTCTATGATTCTTATGTCACATCTAATTCGAAGTTCCGAACCTCTCTATAACTGATCGAGGATGTTTAATTAACAATTAACAGATTAATCCCAATCTGTTTTGAACTTTCAAATGTCATAGGAGATTTTATTACTATGCAGCTATAATGACTGCTTATAAACCTCTTTTGAAATTGACATTCTGACTCACATCTTCTTCTGAAATCCTCCATCTCCTCCCAAAATCCGCTTAACTCCTCCCAAAATCCTCTTAACTCCTCCTAAATTTCTCTTACTCCTCCCAAAATCCTCTTAACATGCTTAACTCCTCCCAAAATCCACTTAACTCCTCCCAAAATCGCCGAACTCCTCAAAAATCATCTAACTCCTCCAAAAATCATCTTAACTCCTCCAAATATTGTCTAACTCCTCCCAAAATCATCTTAACTCCTCCAAATATTGTCTAACTCCTCCCAAAATCCTCTTAACTCCTCCCAAAATCTTCCGACTCTTCCCAAAATCATCATCACTCCTCCCAAAATCCTCTAACTCCTCCCAAAATCCTCTAACTCCTCCCAAAATCCTCCAACTCCTCCCAAAATCCTCCAACTCATCCCAAAATCCTCTTACTCCTCCCAATAACCTCTTAACTCCTCCCAAAATCCTCTAACTACTCCCAAACTCCTCTTAACTCCTCCCAATCCTCTTAACTCCTCCCAAAATCCACCAACTCCTCCCAAAATCTTCCGACTCTTCCCAAAATCATCATCACTCCTCCCAAAATCCTCTAACTCCTCCCAAAATCCTCCAACTCATCCCAAAATCCTCTTACTCCTCCCAATAACCTCTTAACTCCTCCCAAAATCCTCTTAACTCCTCCCAAAATCCTCTTAACTCCTCCCAATCCTCTTAACTCCTCCCAAAATCCACCAACTCCTCCCAAAATCCTCTAACTCATCCCAAAATCCTCCGTCTCCTCCAAAAAACCTCTTCGTACTCCTTCCAAAATCAGTTCTTGAGAACAACAAAATAAGCGAAGTCAAGTCTAGTTTGTTAACTCGAACAAAAATTGAAAAGAGTTTTTTTTTTCTCACAGCTTGGTTGGCAAGGAGCACCAGACAATGGGAACCAACCCCAAGTTCAACCGGGGAGTATTGCGGAGAAGTTGAAAGCAGCCATGGCCAAGGAACAGAGGAACCCTGCATTCGAGTGCACCACTTCTGTTGGAGAAATACGAGACCAGGTGAGGGGGCAATTTGAGACACTGCCAAATCCCGACACAAAATGATAAAATGATTAATATCTACCTTCTTCAGGTTCAATTAGACCCCAAAGCCAACTACTGAAAGTGACTAGGCAGTCATGAGTTAACTTTCCAAACAGCAAATTGGATGTTCAGTCCACTTCAAGTATAGAGTTCAAGCAACTTATAGACAATGTAAGACTGACATACCAAATTTGGAGACTGAGACAACAATATCAGAATACCCTTGACTCTTCTTCAAATACCTACCACCACAAAGATTGTTGTTGAAATATTTTTAAAATCTTGATCCGTGTGTTTCAGGTTCAGCTAATGCAAAATGAAATCCTAGGTGTCACCGTTGAAGAATGCGAAGCAGCGTTAGCCAATCAGCACTGGTCGTTGGAGAAAGCCATCAAATATCTAAAAATAGAACAATTGTTTCGCCTCGGAATCGCTGCTCGACCCCACTGCATGCAGATGCTGGATAAGTGCAACGGAAACTTGGAATTGGCGGGATCTCTGCTCATTGATGAAATGGCAAATGGGTCTGCTGTGTAGTGGAAAGGATTCTCACTGGAGGGCAGCACTGTTGGTGTAAGATATTTGTAAAGGATTTAGCCACTGGGGTGTAAAATGCAAGATACGCTGAATCAAACTTAACTTGAGGAGCTGACTAATACCATGAACTTATGAAGTGAAAACAAATAGACCAGTTGCATAGAACGTTTTAGAAGCTTCCACAAACAGACACTAGGAGGCTGAAGCTAGAATACTACATTCCTATTGGATGAGAGGCTCTCTGCCCTTGCAGCGTCCTTGCCACTACACTTTTAAAATCATTGTACAGTAGCATAAAATCATGGCTTTATAAATTCCATGAACGTACTTATAATCATCAAGTCTTCAATTTGTGTGGTCTCAATAATGACACGATATTTCAGAGGCAGTCTATACTCTATAGTATAGACTGAATATAACTATACATACAAACTTTAATGGAATATATATATATATGACTGGTATTTTAACGTGTCCGAACTGCCAATATGATGCGACACAGAATTGCAATATGATGCGACACAACATGACGCCATGCAAGTAAGGTAGCTAAAACATGAGAATTACATTACCTTTTAAATAATAGATGTCATCGCATATATATCAGAATTTCCTGATCGGAGAAATAATATTCTGAGATTATGAACTTTTCAATTAAGTTGAGTGAAAGTTAAATACATGACATGCTATCATTGTAATTTATTTTTTGTACTTATCATTGTAAAATTATCATTGTTCCTGTGTTATCTTTGTTTATATTGATATTCATCATTTCCTATTTGTAATGATCATTGAGCAGTGAGCATACTTAAAATTATCCTTGTAAAAATATAAGTAATTATCATTTTAATATTCTGAACTTGTGAATGAAATATCATTTATCTTTGTGTACATATTATCATTGTATAGACCTACATGAGGACTATGTGTATAATTATCATTATAAACACAATACAATTATCATTGTGTGTGCATATCCTATATATTCATTGTGCATGTTATTGTTGTGACATTATCTTTGCAACAAGTTGGTCCGTTATCATTGTTTAAGCGTGGTATTATCTCTTATCACAGTGATAATTAATTATCGTTGTTGTACAGTTTTATCCCCATCCTGCAAATCTATGTTGTACATGCATATCAGTTTCAATGAGGTCATGATATCTTTAAAATTTAATGTTCTGTAAAATATATACTCATAAATGTCGCAAAAAGTGGTGTACATGTGTACATGTATGTTCGTCATTGTGTAAGTCATTTGTGGTACATGTTGGATGTATCGTCTGTGTGTCTTGTTGTTATTGTTACGTCTTTGATAACGAATTATCATCAATTGAACAATGCAATAGTTTAGCAGAATTCACAAAGAACTTTCCTCTGCTATGAGTATTGTGATTTTTGAAGTGTTAGATTTTGTTTAGGTTTGTCAAGCTATTTTTGAACACTAAACAGTAAGAGTGCTGTACATGAAGGCAAGGTATTGGTTGAAAATTAACGTAAAAGTGTTTAACCATTTGTTATCTTAACAATTCTGTGTCAGTTACTGTGTAATAAACTGTATATATATAATATGACAATATATATAACAAATGTATAACAATTGTCACATGCGTCAAGCTATCATTTGAAACTATTCCAAAATACAGTTTAAACTGTGTTATGTGAAGCAGTGAATCTTGTGACTTATTGTATGTGTTTACAATATCATATATATATATGTTACTATATGCACATCTCTATATTGCCAGCAATTACAGTATTAGCAAGTTATAGGTTATCATAAAATTGTACTTGTTGCGATTCTACCTGTATCACCTAAGGTTTGCGGGTGGAGAGGGGGTATGTATGTCATGTTTACACGTTAGTAATGAATGCCGGAATGACTGCCCAATTGCCGATACAGGTAGATATTGTTATATAAGCCAATGTTTGAAATAATGAAATTTACCGAGAGGTTGGGATATGAATGTGTGTGAATGTGCTATGTGCATGTATATATATGAGGCTCTGAATGGGGGGGGGGAGGAATTTGAGGGGGAAGAATTCACAAGTAAAATGGCCAAGGGCCAGGGAACGAAAAACTATCATTTTGCAGAGACACAAACTTCTTATTCGTGTATGAAGGAGAAAGAGAACATAAAACCTAAGAAACCTAAGCTAGGGAAATTAAAGTAAATTATGGCTAAGGGACAGGAAACGTAAAATCTCGTCCAGAGCCTCATATCAAGTGTAATATGCTTCCCTGAATTACTTTTAAAATTGGATTCAGGGTGTCTGCCAATGTTTGAAATGTCTAAAATTCTAAAAATAGTTTTTTTCCCAATTTAAGGCCCTTTTTCACAAGTGCTCTATGTTTTAACTAAATATGTTATTGGGGATTTTTCTTTCGGTGCAGACCGAGTCTAAAATTGCGTTTTCAAGAATTTGACAAAAATGCTGCAGATACCCTGAAATTAGACTTATAAATAGAAATAGCAGTATTCACCACTAACATGATAATTGTATGTTATACATTATTATCATATCTTAAGCTTATCACACAACATTGTATATTGTTATGGCTTAGCTGATGTACCTATACCACAGGCCCCTCAATCTCTTCCCTGCAAGCCTGCCCCTTCCAATGCTCTTCATACATGTATAAACAATCTATAATATATTAATGAAGGGCCACTCTCTAGTGGGATATGAGTGAGGGATGGGAGACTGCTGTATGAGGGGAAGAGATTGAGGGGCCTGTGACCTATACGTATTGAATATTAAAAGATTTCATTGTGTAAATAGGTTTACGACATGTCGCTTGAATGCAGCACTCAGTTCGCTGGAATTTCCACTATCAATTAAGGCTGTCACTGTTTGATCAATCTTTTTTTTATGAAATCACTTATTGTGTTCAATGATCAAGTGCTTAATTTTTCACATTCTACAAAGTTTTCATTTCTTTTTCTATTAGCTTTGTTGGTTTTCTTCACTATTATTTATATTAAATTATTTATATTAAATAATATTATTTAGAATGAGGGGGGGGGGGCGACGACTCTCTTAATGCAGACCTCAGCCTTTGATACTATTGATACTAAGGGCTATTCCATTTAAAACTCTGGGGGGGCTGGTTTATTTTTCGTATGATGTATGTACGGGTGAGCGATAATACGTTGTAGATGCAAGGGGGGCACTCGCGGAATTCACTGTAGATGTATGGGGGGGGTCTATCGGCTCTATTCAGGCCTACGCAATGTAATGATGAAAATTTTTTTTGATGTATGTACGGGGGGTGAAAAAATCGAAGTTAATGCATGGGGGGGGGGGGGGTAAAAAAAAATTGTTTTAGACGCATGGGGGGGTCAAAATCGTAGCCCGACCATCCCCCCCCTCCAGATTTTTAAATGGAATAGCCCTAAGGCTCATGTGTTATGTGGAGGTAAATTAAATTAAAATTCCGTGTAAAATATTAATATTTTATAGGAAACACAAATAGAGAGTATCTTTGATTCTGTTCAAGTTTATCATGTTTATAAATTGGAAAAGAAGCAAGAAGGAGGCAAGAGAGGGGAGTCAAATAACAAAATTTAAAGTTGCGAAAGGGGGCCTTCGAGAGGTCCTTACATCTGGGCAACTTAATTCAATGTTAAGTTTTTTTTACAATGTTTTTAGTCCTGTGTTTGAACATTTACTTTTAGGCCAAACATAATTGATTCTTAGCTTCGCGGACCCGCCGACACAATAGATACACTGCCGATGGAAAAAAAAAATTTAAAAAAAAAAAATTTTTTTTTTTTTGACATTATAAAAAATTTTTTTTTACCTTTTTTTTTTTGTACTACCGACCGACCCTAGAAAAAGGGCCTTGAGAGGAATCCGAGAAGCTAAAGATCAATTATTTGTGGCCTTATGATTTATAATGTTCGTTTATAAGCAAGCAAATTAATTAGTTGTGCGTTTGTTCTTTAGAAGATTGACTTTATAATTCGCTACACTTATATAAATCAATCTACTTTATATTATACTATTGTTTGTAGTCCTTTATTCGTATCAAGATTCTTAACATTCCATTAATTTTAGCGTATCATATTTATTAAAGGTCTTTATATGCTGTGATTTAACAAGTACAGCAAAGCTAGTGAATTGTAATTATTACATTATTGATAGTTGATTATGTTGTTAGTCGAATTTTGAGGATCAAATTTAGAGCAGCATGAACTACATGATGTCAGTTATATACATGATAGGTGAGATATTTATTGTACTTTGTTAGCGCTTTGTTGAACTGCTATTGACTTAGCTATTTTGTACAGCTAAAATATTTGTCATATAATATGTCAAATTGTAAATGTTAATAAAATGAAAAAAAAAATACTCAGTATTCTGGTATTTTCTCCAGCTTTTCCATAAATGATAAAAGATATTTTCTACCAAATCCAAATGGTCAAATAATTGAGACTGACCTATATGAATTTTTTTTCTAAATGAAGAATAGAACAGAAAAAAAACTCAACAGGGCCTGGGCTTAATGATGCAGACCGGACCACCTTTTAGAGGTTGGTCCGGTATTTACAAAAGTGGTCCGGTCTTGGTCTGGTCCGATTTTGTTACTGGACCGGTCCAGAAGCGGTCCACTGGCATTTGAAAAATTATGATAAAATTAGGGTTAACACAAGCTATATGATATAAATTTCATTTTTAGATATGACAAAATTCATGCGATACTCTTCATGACATGAAAAATCACAGGACCGGTCTGGACCGGCACTTTACTGGTCCGGTCCAGCACTGGACCGGTTTTTTGTAGGTGGTCCGGTATTTTGGCGGTCCAGGGCTGGACCGCAGACCGGACCGGTCCAAGGCGGTCCGGTCTGCATCACTACCTAGGCTGTGGACCGGTTGTCCGGTAAGTCCACGTTGGACTCCTAAATGTAGTGAAGCAGACCAGACCACCTTGAAGAGGGTGGTCCGGTCCTGGTCTGGTCCAGGGCTGAGTTGGTCCGATTTTGTTACTGGACCGGTCCATTGAGGGGCGGATGGCCTATGTGTCAGAGTGGCAGCTGCCACGGGCCCATCCACTCAGGGGGGCCCATTCAAGATGTCCAAAAAATAAAATTTCAAGAAAAAAGTCGAGAAACAAAACTTAGCCTCCCGGTTTTCCTTAGTGGGATGCAATCAAATTGACTAATAAGGAGAAGATCCTCTCACTTTGGGGCCCCTAGCATAATAATGATTTTCCAAATCATTTAACATATGAAAATAATGCCGCCAGTAGGGACATGGGGGCCCATTGACTTATTTTGCCACAGGGCCCAAAATGCCGCCAGTCCGCCCCTGGACCGTCCATTGGCATTTAACAAATTATGATGACAATGAGGGTTAAAACTAGCTATGCGATATTAATTTCATTTTTAGATATGACAAAATTAATGCGATACCGTTCATGATGTCAAAAAGCACAGGTCCGGAATGGCACTGGACCAGTTTTTGCTGGTGGTCTGGTATATTAGGGGTCCAGGGCTGGACCGGACCAGCCCAAGGCGGTCCGGTCTGCATCCCTACCTATATCTGCACTGCTGTGAGAGCTTGTGACAGCTAATGTTCGAAGCTGACACTGGGTCATGAAGCTCAAGGACGATTGAAAGTAGAATAAGCCTTGATGCAGCTGACTTTACTAAGTCTAGAACTCAGAGACAGAGAGACTAGCAGAGACTGCTTTTTAAAATCGACTTGTGTCGATTTCGGCCTAAAACCAATTCTACAAGTCAAGACTCAATGACGATTGCCGGTCAACTAGGCGACAGACAACTAGGCTACAACACTACCAGCTAGACGACAACCAACTAGGTGACACACCACTACCAACTAGGCTACACTTTTTGGACAACTAGGTGACCGTGACACATATCTTATAGGGAATACCAACCAGGTGGCAGATCACCTTCAATGGTGGTCAATTAGGAAATGTATTGTCACCTAGTTGGATGTATGTTGTGAACTTGTGTCACCTTAGTTGGAAGCGCTGTGTATATTTGTTTCACCTAGTTGGAACTGCTTGTCACCTAGTTTGCACTGGTATGAAATTTCCAAATTTCTTGTCACCTAGTTCAGTAGTTGGTACTGAGTGATGGGTGTCGCCTGGTTGGTTTGTCGTCTAGTTGACCGTACACCGGCAATGACAGCTGTCGAATTGAATCAATCTATATTGTATAGATCGAAAAATATCGTTTCCAAGGTTTTTTATGGCATGTACACAACGTGTAAGACAAGGATTCTTGGTGTTTAACCTCAAAAGTTCACCTGACAGAAATCAGCTGATCACTGGCAGCCATTTGTAAACAAACTGAAAACGAGACCATGGTGCCCCGCGCGGCGTGAGAGAACGCGAGATTTCGTTTGGAGAAGGAAGGTAGGATTTCAAGTTAATTTTCCGATTTTGAAAATTAAATTAAAAATTCCTTGAGCTACCAAAAGTGGTGAAATTTGTTGAGTATGCTCTGATATGCCTATAGAATGCATTGCAATCGTGTTTTTGTCTTAAAAGCTGCTGTGAAATAATTTAGTTCCAGTTTATGGATGTTCCGTTCTATCCTGCTCTCCCTTCTTTTGTTCAATGGTGGTTGCTTCCAAAATCTACTTTTGCAAGGGGAGAACAGGCAGTAATGTCGGCTCTCCGGAAACCTAATGTTCACCCATTTAGAATGCATATTTCAAGGAAAAAGATGAAACACATTAAAGCCAACAAGCTACTGCGACTGTGCACGAAAAATGGAGTTGATTTGACCTTGTGCGGTGAAGAAATCGGCCATAATGTATGCACAGAGAATGTTGTTTTTCTGTTCAATCATGGCTGCCAACCCCCAAATGACATGGGCTTCTCTGGGAAGGTCCACTGCAGAATTGTCTCCTATGGGGGGTTCAGCTTAAAGTGAAACTGGCCTCGTCCATTCCATTCCCCCCTTTTACAATCACACAATGCTCAGAGCTTCAGGACTTTCATTTTGGCCTTTTCCAATTTTTGGCTCTTGTACAATTTTATGAAATATTTCTAAAAATAGAACTATGACACAAGAATTTATAATTCCTCATCACTGACATCAGGCCAAAATATATTTTTAGGCCATTGGGGAATACTCTGTGCCATTTGAAATAATATGATGATGCCAAAGCATAGAGAGACCGCAGGATGAAGATACAATTTTTGTCACCTGAGAGTGAATTGTTGGTTTGTTTTTTAAATTAAATCGGCATATAATTTTCAACTTGAATAATGTGTTTATATAGGCACTGCCAATCGGAGCCAAATTCAAAACAGCAGAATTATAGGTGCACATGCAGCAGGTGCCAATCCATTTGGCATTGCATTATATATGCCCATTGCCCGGTGATTGCATCTTCCTGATAAGTGGACCTGTTCAAATAAATTTAAAAGATGGAAGTGCATTGAACTTCATTTAGATCTTAAACTTAAACACAAGAAACATTAGGGCCCTCAGGGGCGGATCCAGAAGAGTGACTGCAGAAGGGGCACTAGAGCAAGGCCCGAAGGGCCGCAGCCCAGTAGCCAACGGATTCTATATTGCTGGAAATGAAAGCTGAGTGATTCTGAGGGTAGATTTTATACCTTCTATCAGACTTCAGCACAGAAGAAAAACTCCTAAAATTAAGAGACTTCCCATGGTGACTTAGTCACCCAGAGGGTGGATCTTCCAACTGCTTCAAGGCTCGAATGTTCTCAATATGTTTTCAGAGTTCTACATAATTATATATACCAATTTTACAAGCATCCCTTTTATAATGGTCAAATGATATAGTTAAGTTTTAATCAATGATTTCTATCAATTTCAATGTTGGGCAAGAACATTACCATCCATAGGGCTTAATGTGTTACTAAGTTAGGCCTAGGCCTACATGCATGTCTGATGCCCTTGCATCTTTGCAACGGAACCTTGTGATGCTTCAAATGGTAGAACTTGTACTGTCTTTAGCTTTTCCGCATGACTTGTTTCAGAAGGGAAATAGACTTCCATACAAAATTTAGTTTTTGAAATTTTGTGACTTTTCTTGCTTGTAAGTGACAGTCTTTTGGATGTCAAAACTGGAGCATTGAAAGGTTATCACTATAACAATTAGTATGATAGTTGTTTAATATGGTGAGCAGATTCATGTGGAATGGGCACTTTTATAAAATCATGCTGTATTATTGTTAATTGTTATAAGGTTTGACCCATTTGGTTATAAAGTTAGCATTCTTTAATAACACCCTAGGAATAACACCACTTAAACACAAACGTTTCAGTATCTTCTTCTGCACATCTTCAGCCCCCAGCTATCTGCTCTCTGTAGACAAAATTGGCATTTCAGAGCCCATCTACTATTGTATTTGGTAAAAATATGTAGCTTGAGACATCCTCTATCTACTCAAAAGCATTAGAATTGATTTAAACCAATTTTAGTGAGTTTCCATAGCCCTACAGATGGGGTAAAATGGCTGTGTCTATATCTTATCATCTTATCTGCAGAAAACGTGCATCTTTAATAGCCAATTTTTAAATGTGAAATTTGAGTATCTCTAACTGTGTATCTTTCACATGTCTAATGGTGATGATTTGCTTTCAGTTTGTATACATGACTTTAGAACTTTGCAGTCAAAAGCTTACATTAAACCACAAATCAGATTGTCCTCAGTCCTAACTAGGCCTATCTGCATCTTCAATGCTTTGTCTTTGTGTGACCCAAGCCAGGATACCCCATGCCTTTTTTGTTCATAGGTATAACCTACTAGGCCTATCCCATGATTTTGCCATGCCAATTTGAAATTTTCTTTTTGAGAGAGAAATAAAATGGGGCCTAGGTATAATCTATAATCCATAGTCCATAGACCAAGTAAGAATCCAGGTATCCTACTCAAAGTATCTTACACCCAATTGTCTTGTGAATTATTCCTGTGTTTCTCACTTTACATATTTAATCATTATGTAAATTTAGGTACATGGTACTATGGGATGTTAATATTTCCTGGCTGTATGAAACGAAGTATATTTTAGTAATACAAATAGCCAAATACACCAGCTGTATACCCACAATAATTTTGTAACACTAGAAAAGAAAGCCATAATTTGATGCCTTCCGTGTTTGCAAGCGAAACAACTTTCCAGCTGATTGAACTTCTCTTCCTTTTTACAAGAAGTTGAATTGCAATTATCAAGTGTATATTTGACAGATTGCAATCGAGATTGTGCCCCCTTTTAGACTGAATTAGCAATCGGCCCAGATTACAATCTATTCCTTGCTTCAATGATTGCTATCCTTCACCTCAAACCTGCAGTTAGCCTATCGGCCAATATTTGATTGATGCCGTGACGTTATGAAGCACTCCTGCTGGTTTGGCCCTATTTATAGCTTGCGAAAGTGACGTCATCTATGGCCAGCTCCTTGTGACGTCATCACCATTGTGTCCCAGTCAGTAATGACGTCACATAAACGCCGACACTTTGTGGTTGTTTGGCGCATGCAAAAAAGTTTCTTAGTATATCCCTGTGTGAGTAGCTCTGTCTCCTACCATTTGAAGACCTCTGGTCTCTGCGCTTCGCGCAGAGACCTGACGGTCTCCAATATGTAGATGGCAATGCCATAGATTCGCGGAGCTCAAATTAACTGTTCTTATTTTGAAACCGTATTATAGTATACAAATATTGACTGATTTCGAGGGCATTAGTCAAATCTATTTCCCTCGAGGGTGTGTAAGTGAAATAGTTTTCGTTTCACACAGGAGGGTAGATAAGCAGACGCATAGCCTACATTGCACTATTATTACTAGTTTTGATGAGTTTTTTTTGGTCTTTACTAATTAATGCCCTAATTTTATTATTTTGGAGGGCAATAGTCCTGGTCAATATACTAAAATTATGACTGACATGTGACCAGCTCTCAGCCAATGACAGCTCTGCTTTCATGGTCGAGGTATAATAATGATAAACAAGAACACAATCAGTTGGGCCTAAATTAATTGATGCTATTTAAGTACAGTAATAGCAATCAGCTTTTAAAATTCACACCTCAAATAAACTTCACACATCACTGCTCACAAGCAGGCTGCTGATAGTTCAGTCATTTTCCCTGGGTGTGGCACTGCAAGCATGATGCTACACCGGTGGCGACACCTGTTAGCAAAATACGCTTTTTGTGGCCGAGGGACCTCGGGCCCCTTGTCGTCATCAATGGTTTTTATGTCAACAGGAAATAGAAATATCAAATTGTTGTGGGGACAAAAACGTTTTATGGAGAAAATGACAAACCAAAATGATCATCCCAAATGATTGAATAGCTGTTTAACATTTGCACTTTGTGAATGTATACACCAAGTGTGTAATAATTACACTGTAATCAATGAAATACTTACATCCTAGGAAACAACGTTGCTCATTCTCCTCGCCAAAAACGACTTCATGCGCATGCGCAGGTGAGCACACTGTAAACAACGTTATGGCAGTGGCAGGCAGCGCACTGTAAAACGTGTACATGAGCAAAGCAAATCTGATGTATATATGCTGCAGTCACTTGCTGGTTTGTGGTCACAAAAGGTGCAAAGTTTGGGTTACTAGATAAGATTTACTATTTGTATATTCGAACAGTTCTTCGTGTCAGTGTACATAACAGAGATTCTACTAAGTCTTTATATTTCTTTGGTAAGCATAATTCTTTTCTAATACACAAAAATCATAGAAAACATATATCTTGTGCTCAGGTATGTTATAGATGGCGCTGCATGTATCCCTGACACATCCATGTACAATACTGCATGTAAAAGCTCAGGGTGCAAAATTTCATAGTTGCTTGGACTTGTTAATTGCAATCTTGAAGTATTCACCAGTGGAGGTATTGACACTTCATCTGATCATTGCAATCCATTTGACACTTCTCTCAACCAATTTGTGTCATTGGTGTTTGTAAATTGCACTGGAGATTTCAAAAGCCTGTGCTGATTGCATTGCTTGCTGTATCAATGCATTGCCTCTTCAGAATAACTCTCGAAAATTTGGGCAGGTATTGCCAGGTAACCACTTCATTTTTGCTGGACTGATCCTTGAGCAGGCTGTAGGCTAGTAAGGGGTCACACTGAATTGCACGAGGCCACGGTGCATGCATTGCATGCTATTTTTTCATGCAGACGACATAAATGAGCATAAAAATGAAATTTTTAAAACAGAATAGGATAGTTAAGAACCAAATGAAATTTTTCAGACACTACTGCAGTATTGCAAGAGAAATTCAGGGATGTTTACTTTTACCGAAACTAACTGTTTAATCAGGGACCAACTCCATGGCAGGTACAGGCAGTCCTTCATTCTCACTCCACTGACAGATTCAAAATTTACTATGAGCTGTTGTCAAGCTAAGTTCGCTGACGCGACGGGCGGCTTCGCCGCCTGTCGCTACGCGAATATTAAAGGACAATATTATCCTTATGACAGTTTAAGAATGACCAAGTCGCAATAACATGAATAACGATGCAATTAACTTTTACCAAAAAATTGCAAAATGAATTAGAAAAACTAAGATAGGCCTGCCAGTCATGATCGTGACATTCGTGATTCGTCGGTACCCTATTTTTGTCCTTTATTTGAGTGCCTTCGTTCCACCTTTGGAACACTTCAGAGGTCTTTCTGCTTCAGGCGTAATTAATTCAAATTAGGGATATTTAGAATTTTTGGACCCCCCCTTTATATGTTCTCTTTAAACAAAGTCCCTGGCTCTCAGCTAACCACACAGACTTGATGACGCGTGCAAGTTTAAAGTTAGCAAACATAGTTTGTAGCAAATAGGTCGATGCAGCAATATTGCTGGAATACACATTAATTACTTAACATGGATTTAAAGAAGACCCTTGAAGTATTTTTATTATACAGGGTTGGCAGAGTTAACTCTAGGCTATTTTAGTTCACAATTATGATTTAATTCTTTAAATTTATTTTATTTTAATTGCTTTTTTTTAAAGATATTTAAAAAAATTTTTTTTAAGTAATCTCAGATTTAGGACATTTATACTCTTCCCTCTCCCTGAAATAAAAATTAATATTTTGAAACATTAATTTAATTTTTTCATTTCCAGGTTTGCAATTTCCACAAGAATAACAAGGTCCTGAGAGTGAGGGCTGCACCATGGATCGGGAGCAGCCGGGCCCATCTGACTGGCAAGTCTCCGAAGGACAATTCCACGCTACTCAAGTCTTTGTGACCTCCTCTGGGGCGGACCAACAATTTCCCCAGGTATGACTTTCAATCAGTTTGTTTTCATACTTTTGGATACCATTTTGTGAAGTAAGTAAGTTACACGGCACACCCATTGCCATGGAAATTTTAAGTCTTGGAGAAAATATATTCAGGTTTCTGAAGGTAAAATCAAATTTGGACCACATGAGAGAGAGAGAGAGAGTTCTTTATTTTTATCCATCATACAAAAAAATAAGCAATTACAAATTATTAAGACGCAATGAGCGTCGCTAGCATACATGCCACCAAATTCTAGTTAAATATTTATAAGTATAGGTCAAATGCAAAATGAGAGCATCATGTTAGAATTTAACGGATTTCCATAGCAGCATAGTTATGGAAATTGGTAACTTAGAGAACACCGTCTCTTTTCGCGTAACACAAATTGTCTATGAAAGTTGGGTTTCTATCAGTTATTATCAAATTGTTTTAAGAAAATGGAAGAAGGTCTCACTTATTGATGTCAGTTTATGTGATTGTAACACATTTATTTTCTGATCAGTACGACATTTTCCTGTGGCCACAAATAGGCTTAGACCTTTTTTGGTGGAAGGGCTTTATTTGAAAAAAAAAAAGATCTACCAAGTCCAAAAGACCTCTTTTTGAGACAAGCCTTTTTTTAAGAGGGGCTTTTTATGGAGTTAATACAGTAATTCAAAAGAGACAAGCCTCCATTTAAGGGTCCTTTAGTCTGTTAATCATAGAGTATTTCTGAAGATATATTTTACAGATTTTTTTCTTTCTTTCCTTCACAGGCAGAACAGAGTTTCCAACCAGCACAATTAGCGGACAACCACCAATTCCCTAATCTGGCCCAAGCAGGAGCATTCGTCTACCAAGGAGATCCAAATGCAGCGAATTTTGAACGCATGTCCCCCGTCGAAGATTACCCAACAGCAGGACCATCGCAGCTACAACAGCAGCTACAGACGTTGTCCAACGACGGGTCGCAGATCATCCAGGTGGCACAAGTTCATCAGCATCTTGTACAGGTAACTATTGGTAGAAACGTCACTTCCTGGAGTAGAAACGTCACTCCCTGGAGTTGAAGCGTCACTTCCGGGAGTAGAAACGTCACTTCCTGGAGTCTTTAGGCCAGCTTAAAATTGTTTCTGTTCGTAGGGCGGCTCAAGGTTTAAGAAGTTCAGAAATTGCAATTAGCATCAATTGGCTACATTGCACAAACCAATTGCTAATTGCTGCATTAACAAGTATTGATCATCATTTAAAGGGAGAAATAATGATGCCACATTACCACCGAGTAGTGTAACAAAAACTTTTTGTGGCAGTAGTCAAAAATATTGCCATCAGCATGTTTTTCAGTCATTAGGAAGATAACCTCAAACAGGAATATATTTTTAAGGCTGGCCTTAGATTAAATGGAATCCAAAGGGCCCTCTGATTGGCCACTTTGTTAAAAGACTGATATCAGGCAAGACGGGAAAAGGAGGCCTCAAGAGAACATACCTTCTTCTTCTGCTGTTCTCAAATGTGCAAAATCAAGTCACTTAATATGCTCCCAATTCCTGTCTTGCTCTTAAATCTCGATTAACTTGATTAAGGGACCGTTCAGAATTTATGACTGGGGGGGGGGGTGGGAGTTTTGGCCGAGGGGGTACTAACTTTTCACACGTGTTTCAAGGGGGGGGGTATTAATTTATGACAACATTTCCAAGGGGGGGGGCATGAAATTTAAACAAAGAAAAAATGTTATAAAACACGCAGAAACTCATTGTATTTGGACTTTTTTACACGCAAAAGTCCGCAAAATGACGCGAATCTGTACGCGTGGCCATGTATAACAGTATATTTGTGTGTATTGTTTCATTTGTCCAGGGGGGGGGTACTAAAAATACGCGTGAAACCCAAGGGTGGGGTACTAAAAATCCGCATGAAACTCAAGGGGGGGGTATCAATTTTTTACCGGAAGTTCCAGCAAAACTCCCACCCCCCCCCCCCCAGTCATAAATTCTGAACGGTCCCTAATGATTCCACAGTGTTAAGATGCACATTAGGGTGTCCCAAAAAAAGTGAAGGTCTGAAATTCATTGGGGCTAACCTCTAAATGTGTTCTATAGCACCTCTCTGACTCCCATGTAAAATTTCAGCTCATTTGAAGTTGTTTTAGATGTTGCTCAAGAGCCCCAAAGATAGATGGGGGTTTATAGGGTTGGGTTCGATGCATCGATGCATCGATGTATCGTCGTCATCTTGGTGGTGATACCAGAATCGGAAGTCTCTGGCATCGTGAAAAACGAAGCGATATCAACATCGTCAGATTTCACGATGTTTTGCAATCGCCACATTGTAATCACGATACTTATAAATGCCTTAAAAAACGTTAATTTGGTCATTCTGGACAGAAAAACTAAGTTTACTAGCCTTTATTCACTCTCTGAAGTAAACTGATTCTTGTTTGTAGTGGTTTTTGCCCATGATGTAGCCCACGAGGATGTAGCCGCCTGGTGTTAAAGTTATTTACACTAAAAATAGTGTGCACAGCAGCAACCCTACACACTCAAAGTATTGGGATAAGTATTGTTTGTAACTAGTATTGTGATACTCTATTGGATTGCATGATGCTTCCATGATAAGTATCGTGGCAGTATTGGATCCCAGGGGTAGTATCGTGATAAGTATTGGATCCCCCAACCCTAGGCAATACCCAACCCTAGGGGTTTAACATTGACTTTTCATACGAAAATGGCTATTTTAGCTAATAGCTCATAAATTATAGCTTTCAGTCCACGCAAACCACCCAGAGAATCTACCCTAGACGAATCCTTCCATCGTCGCGCATTGTCATTAGATTTTGCGTCAGAGCGTCTCAGCCAATCAGCGTGCAGGATTCCTCTCCAGTTCAAACCTTTACCGGCGATTTGTGAGGAAACTATTAGGTCCTCAGAGACCCATCATTTTAAAGCTCTCGGATAGATCTATCTATAGCAGTTTGAATCGTATCCGTACGACTGACGGAAGTGTGTGAATAGACGTAATCGTCCTCATTTGCATAACATGCTTGAATGCATGTACAATTGTTCATTGGTCACCCCAGGGGGTGTGTCTGACTTATTCACTGAAGGCTTTGCTGAAGTGACCCAAAGACATGAATAGTTGATACAAAGATGTATAGATTATTAGATACTGACAGGGAGTCATCTGGTGATGGACATGCTGCAAAGTGGCCAAGCAAATAGAACTTAGTTACTGTTAGGCTTGCGAGTCCTACTGCACCTTTCTATGTGCCATGAGGTTCTAATCCAATCTAACTGATTTTTTCTTAATCTAACTGCTCATCATTTTCAGTTGCCGATTCAACAACTGAGCCACGCCGAATCTACAAGTAACGAAGCGACCCCTCTTGTATCTGCGGACGGCAGACACCCCTTGACGTTAACTCTTCATTCCGTCCAAGGAACTGCTAAGGTATTTGAAATTAATTTGACTTCGCGTTCTTTCTTTTGAGATCTACAAAGCAATTCTTCTTTATAGAAATATTAAAATTGCACCAGCTTCATGAAAGTTTTTAGGTTATAAAGGAAGATTGAATTTTTTTTGCTCGCTTAATATCGGACATACAGTAGTTAATGCACACAGAAATCAACCTTAGTAATAATTTATATAATTTAGCTCCTTAAGCACAAATCTCAATAAGTTGAATTTAATTTGACCTCACTGACTTTCTTTTGAGATCTACGAAGCAATTCTTCTTTATAGAAATATTAAAATTGCACCAGCTTCATGAAAGTTTTTAGGTTATAAAGGAAGATTGAATTTTATTTTAATCGCTTAATACCGGACATACAGTAGTTAATGCACACAGAAAATGAACCTTGGTTATAATATAATAGCTCCATATACAAAAATGTCAATAATTTGATTTTTGAATTTGGATTTTTTAATGAATCAATTTTGCCACCAGGTGGACGCCTATGACGCTGAACCAGACACAACGCAGGAGGATAGTCAAACGACTTATGTCACCGTACCAAGACGTAAGTTAGAAAATTAGTATTAGTTGGATATTTCAAGAGCAAAACTAACTTAGACGGAAAAAAAGCTGATTAAGCATGGTTCGAAATCAGCATCAGATTGTTGCGACTCTTGTCTTGAAATTGTTGGAGTCCCTGGAGAAATTTGTAAGTCCTCTTGTTGATAACAAATGTTCAAAAATGAAAATGTTGCTTGATCGACAAATGATGCACACTTCGTGCGAAAGCGGAAATAAATTTATCCATGCTAAACTAGTTGTAACAAGGCATTTCATACTCAATATGAATTAAATTTCAATAATAGATATCCCATCTTTTGCATTTTCCTAGAAAAGAGGAAGGAACGATTTACTCTGTTAATTATATAAGCAGCAAATTAAAGATATTTTCCTTTGCAGCCGACCCATACCAACAGGTCCAGGGCCTGGACACAACCAATGGTGCGGACACAACTGCTACAATAGACAGCACGGTTGAAGACGCTGTTTTGGTGTCACAACAAATGCAGTTGGATCAAATAAACAGCTCCATCAACTCGTCCATTAACAGCATCAACAGTTCAATTAACAGCAGCGTCATCAACAGCAATGTCATCGATACTTCTGCGGTCGCAAGACATCCTGGTGAGTTAGAGATACAGATGTTACGTATCTTGCATGGTGATAATTTGATATGTGATGCAGTGTTTTTCTCAATTAATTGTAAGGTCTAATAGATCAATTTTGCGGAGGCTTTTCCAGTTGGTATCAGAAAATTTAATTCCCATTTGCTGATAGATCATCCGCCCTTGCTTCTGATTGGTCCAGTTAAGGTGACACAAAGCTGGAGTATTTTTAGTGCTTAACGATGTTGCTTTAGAACTTCACAACTCAGTCATTCTTTTAGATTCTATTTTGCAAGTTGTGCTTTTGGATTTGAAGCATATACATCTCCTCTGTGTGGAAAACAAATCAAGAATTATTATTGAATTACAAAAAAAGTTGCGTTGGGATGAAGTTAGGGTGTATAGCGGGCGTTAGTGGAACTCTAATACTATTTCCGGAAACATCAGCCTGGGAATTTACAATGGAGCCGGGGTTTCTAAGGTCCGTAACAAAGTCTAATCAGCCTGACAGTACTGGAATATGGTGGCAATCCATGCTAAACATTCCATTTAAGACTCGGCAATGCAAATCCATAATGTTTTCATTGGATTAAAAGTGCCCTGGGGCCTGGAATGCCAGCTTCACTGACTCAGCAATGGTACAAAATGGCAGCTTGTTCCCGGAAATAGTTTTATTCTGCTCGTCAACACAGGAGAGCTGGAAAAAGGAGAGTTCCACTATCACGGCCTATTTGAACTATCTAGAAACAAGAATCCATGGATTCAATCCAGGGGATGTTTTTGACATGACTCTAGAAAACAGTCTGGTGACCACTGAATACAACTTTCTGACATAAAATGTGTTGGAAGAATTTCCAAATTGTGGGAAATATTTTCCATTTGGGAAAGCTGTGCATTGTATGAAATTACGCGAGCAAGAAGTTCAGAAATTCTACTGGGACGAATAAACTACCGTAAAATGGGGTAAAGCTGACAATCCGGGGTAAAGTTGGCACGGCATTTTGACCCACGTACTGGAGAAATGCCAACTTATCCTCACTGACACACGTATTCCAACTTTCCTCAAGAGTGTCAGTGAGGAAAGTTGGCATTTCTTCCATTAAGTGGGTCAAAATAGTATGCTAACTTTACCCAGGTTTATTGGCAACTTTACCCTGTTGTACGGTATCGCCAGGAACCGGCCAGTTAAGACTATTAAAAGAAGTTTGTGAGAGTTGGAAGGAAGCTCCTTTCTAAATAGAAATTAGACCTTTGTATTATGGAATAATATATCTTATAACCACAAGTAACTCTTGAGCTCTTTTCGTTTCCAGGCGACCAGAGCTTCGACAGTATGCTGGTCACTGCAGGGCCGAGTGGATTTCACCTTGACCCCACAGGGCAAGGTCAGCTGGGACACATCGCGAGTGTCGCCCAAAATGCCGAATACATTTATCAACACCAGGAGTCCGAGGAGAGCCAGGACGCTGCAAGAGTGCAAAATCAGGTCAGATATATATATATATATTTAGAAATTGTGCTATTTTAAGTTGTGATTGTGATGATTTTAGAATTTGTGCTGTTTTTAGGATGCGACTATTATGCGAGTACCATCCAGTCTGAGAAATTTTGCTATTTTTAGAATCTACTATTTTTAGGATGTGAATACCATCGAGGTGCTGATGGTGCTATTTATAGCATGTGTTCTACTGTAGGACATAAAGACCATCCAGGTTCAATTGGACATATTGTGCTATTTTTAGCATCTGTTCTATTTTTAGGATGTGAAGACAATCCAGGTTCAAATCCAGGTCCCAGAAGCAGATGGAGAAGTGGTTCCTTATCAGCCGAAACCTTACTACAACCCAGATGAGCTTTGTGAGCATTTGGTTATAAAAACTTTATTATTTTAAAAACATTTGACATGACTGACTAGTGTATCTCAGTAATTGTTTGGTGAAACTTTAATAATTTGAGTGTAAATATTGATAGAATTCACTGAACTTAATATGCTAGGCTAGATGGAGTGTCATCCCAAGAATGATGAAGTCCATTATCTAATGTTAGGCCTATGGACAGGGGCGTAACTAGAAATGGCCTGGGGGGGGGACCATAACATGGGGCAAATAGGCGGCGCTTCACAACACTTCCTATCTGTTCCATGTTAATTTTGGGCCTGGGGGGGGCATGGCACCATGGCCCCCCCCTCTAAATACACCACTGCCTATGGAAGTTCTTCTCTTGTTTGAGCTTATGTTGGGTATTCCTGTATGAAAGTCTCTCAGTACTAAGGGCTATTCCATTTAAAACTCTGGGGGGGGGGGGGGGGGGTGGGTCGGGCTGGTTTATTTTTAGTATGATGTATGTACGGGTGAGCGATAATACGATGTAGATGCTTGGGGGGCACTCGCGGAATTCACTATAGATGTATGGGGGGGACTATCGTTCTATTCAGGCCTACGCATTGTAATAACGAAAATTTTTTGTGATGTATGTAGGTGAAAATATCGAAGTTAGTGCATGTGGGGGGTAAAAAAAAATCGTTTTAGATGCGTGGGGGGGGGGTCAAAATCGTAGAGAGTTATGCTGGTCGATGCAGTGCAGCGCCCTCTGTGAGGTTTTCTTTTGACAATTACAAATTTAATTTCTTCTTCATCGTTTCAGGGTGTGAAGATTGCCAGACGTCGTACATGAATGGATGCACGAAGCACTCATTGTCAGAGATTTATGATAAGGTAATTTCTTAGCTCTTTGCATTGTGGCAAAGGGTAATTAGTTGCCTATTTCTTCCATCATGTGATCAAAATTTAAGACCCATTAAAGAAAAGCACGAAACATTCCCCGCCCCAGATTTGTGATACAGCTAAAATTAGGACCAAATTAAGTTGTGAATGCTGTTTTAAAATACCCTATTTTGCCACAATCGGCATTTCTAGTTCACAGTTTCTTACATGATGTTAAAAGGACTCTGTCAGCAAATCATAGGCTAGTTTGATTTAAAAAAAAAAAGGAAATAGCCTATCAATTGATTGATTTTTTCTTGTCTTGATGTAGGTCGTATTCTCTCGAGCATGGGCGAGTTTGCCTCAGCATCTGCAGATCTTCAGGCTGGGAGATTCCACAGGTAAGTCCAGTTTGTTTTGAATGTTAGAAGTTTATATGAATTAGCATTCCGCCAGTAAAATGCTCAGTACTGTATTTTGTTGATCATTAGTGTCAAAATGGCGCACTTTATCATTGCTCTAAACAGACATCTTCATATACCTGTATATCAAACTTAAAGGAAAGAATGATAAGTGCTTTGTGCTACTAATCTAACTGCACCTTATTATACATCAAATATTGATGATTTAGATAAATGAAATTGGAGAATAGATAATGATAATATTTAAATAAACTAGGTTATTATATAGAGCCTGCAAATAATTCTTTAATTTATGACATTGTTTTCGCTATCTGAATATGATTCTTTTATAAAAAAATATGCTCCGTTGATTTTCAGATCTTGGTGTTTTTGCAAAACGGTCCATCCCCAGACGAACTCAGTTTGGACCGTTCATCGCTGAGCTGGTAGAGTCAAGAGACATGGTCACTAACAAGGCTTTTTCCCTCCAGGTAAATTTATGTAATACTTCAGAAATATTATGGAATTAATAGAGAGTCGGGAGTCAGAATTAAGAAAGCCAAAGAAATCGGAAGTCAGACTTGGTCTCTTGCTACTCCTAAAACCTTCCAGGGCTTTGGAATCGGGTATCAATTGAACCGACTCCCGACTTGCGAGGCTTCCGAAATTTTGACTCCCGTCTCCTTAGGTCTCGTAAATTTTGACTCCCATCTCCTTAGGTCTCTTAAATTTTGACTCCTGAATTTTGACTCCCGTCTCCTTAGGTCTCCTAAATTTTGACTCCCGTCTCTTAAGGTCCCCTAAATTTTGACTCCCATTTCCTTAGGTCTCGTAAATTTTGACTCCCGTCTCCTTAGGTCTCCTAAATTTTGACTCCCGTCTCCTTAGGTCTCCTAAATTTTGACTCCCGTCTCCTTAGGTCTCCTAAATTTTGACTCCTGTCTCCTTAGGTCTCCAGATTAATTTTTGACTCTGAATCCACCTGAAAACCAAAGTTTGACTCCAGTTCTCCTCCCAAAATCCTCAGACTCTACGACTCCGACTCCGCAATATTTTCTTTTCATATTTACAGGTGGAAAGAGAAGGCCACAAATTCTACTTTGAAGCTACAGATGAGAACAAGTGTAACTGGATGATGTTCGTTCGACCAGCGCAAAGTTACGAAGAGCAGAACCTCGTCGCTTATCAGTATGGCTCGGAGATCTACTTCTGTACGACAAAGCATATTCAGCCGAGGGTTGAATTGAAGGTGAGTGGTGGTTATAAAACAGATTTGGAATTTTGGATGTTTTGATTATTTGCTACTTGCACGTAAAACTAGTCTTAACATGTAGCATGTGTAGGCCTAACTTAAAGTCAAGACATTTTATTTTGGCAGTAAGTTTTTAGCCAATAAAAGAATACATGATTAAGTCTGAGGTTTAATTTTTGGTTTATCAGGGTGAGTACACCATGACCAAGCATGATTTGGACTAAATTTATGTCCTCTGACCCCCCAGCTCCATCATGCAGGCACTTACAATGCTAAATTACTGCTGCTCTTCAGCACATTTAGAGCTATTTTTAGCCTTCTGTTGTGACATCATCAGCATTGTTGGCTCTATGACATCACTGAAACAATGGTGACGTCACAACTGCAGCAATAGAAGCAGTAGAAGAAAATGGCTTCTTGAGCTGTTTTGACAGCAATGTTATTCTAATGGGACTACCTCAAAACCAGGACTACAATATGCCAATACTTCCAAATGTTTATGAAACTGTTTGGTCAAGGTGTCAGGAACAGGAGGAGACGAGTATTTTTGTCAAGAGTAAGGTATGTTTTTAGTAATCAGCCAAAAACTTACTGCCAAAATAAAATGTCTCGACTTTTATATATCTGACAATTAAAAATTAAAAATTTTGTTTTGTAGATTTATTCTACAAAAAACACCGTTTTAGTTTCTGCTGTTGTAGAATGGAATATAATATTGAAAGCATAGTTGTCATGCAATAAAACAAATACGGCACTTATTATCGTGCAATATGAAAATTGATTTGCTCTCGTAAATTCATATTGCCCTCTTATCATTCCATATTTGTATAATTATTGTCTTTTGATTTGTAGGTCTGGTACAGCGCTCAATATGCCGAGAGATTAGGACTGGCTGTCTATGTTAATCCTGAACTAGGTAAGTTACTTTCAAGAACAAAATGTTCCCTTTTCCAAATTTGTATTATATATGTATTACTCAGAAGATACTGAACTAAAGGAACGTGGAGTTGAGTTGACTAATCCTAAGGCCACACATAATTTATTCTTAGCTTCACGGACCCGCCGATACAATAGATTTGTTGCTGATGGAAAAAAAAAATTTTTGACATTGTAAAAAAAAATTGTTCACTTTTTTTTTTTGTCCAACCAACCGACCCTAGAAAAAGTGCCTTGAGAGGATCCGAGAAGCTAAAGATCAATTATGTGTGGCCTAAGATTCCTAACTCTAAAATTTTGCTTGATTTATCGTTTTTTAGAAAAATGGGAATGTTACGAATGTAACAAGAAGTTCAGAACTCCTTCGGCACTGCAACGGCATTACGCAATCCACTTGGCGCAACACCAGCCCAAGATGCAGCCCCAACCTCCGCAGCCGGAAGAAGTCTTGGGCAACGACAACGAGGGGGATGCCGTTAGTGACATCACTGATGCCTCTGGTGGTGAGTCTATGAACTATTTCCTATCCAAGTTTCTGGATGTATGATAGATAGATAGATAGATAGATAGATACTTAGATACGTAGATACATAGATACATAGACACATAGATATAGATTAACACCGCTGTAAATGAGCTCAAGAAGCCTTTTTTTTTTTCACTTCAGTTGTGTATTTGTGACGTCATCAACATTGGAGATATTTTAAATAAAAATAATTTCTCGCTCAGTTTTAATGAATCAGTAAATTATTTTTTGGCCAGTATTGAAATAGACAATTTAGGAATGAATATTCGGGGATTTCAGGTGCTGAAATAAATAATGCCGCCCTTACCGTGAAATAAATAATTTCACCCCGAAAACTAAATGATCGCCCCCTTACTCTGGAAATGTTCTCGGAGAGAACATGCTGAAGAACTGATTGATTTTAAGCCAAAATGTTACTGACTCAAAAAAAAGTCTGGACTTTAGTTATGATATTATATATCTTTGCTTAATGCTGTCCTTCGAATTTTAGGTCTGGAAGGCCGACGAGTCTCGGGCAGACGGAGGATTCCTTCTCGGAAGTTGCGGAATGGAGAAGAAGAAGAAGAAGAAGGAGAGGAAGAATTGGAAAGAGAGATCTTGGAAGGAGAGGAAGAAGGAGGGGACCCCCAGGTGTGGAAGAAGAAGAAGACCAGCATATACCTCAGCAAGTGAGTTTGGCTGCGCCCTCTTCATGCTTTAGCTTTTTCGCAATAGAATACTATAAATGAAGTCTGTAAAAGAAGTTCAGTTAAATTATGAATATTTCAATCATTCAATCCTTCACCTTATTGCTTGTGGGGAGAGGTTGGGGGGGGTTGGTCTAGTGGTAGTATGCTGGGCTGCCAATCGCTGGGTCCAGCCTAGGGTTCGAATCCAGCTCTTGCCGGGTCACCTGGGCCTATGTTGGACGGCTATTTCAATCATCCTTCACCTCATTGCTGTATCCTACACCTGTCCTAATTTACCTACCAAGTGCATAAATGTAGGACATACAGCTCCAGTCATCCATCTCCGTGTCCAAATTAGCCTCCTCAGTGCATAAATACAGGAGGTAAAGCCCCTGTTATCCATCCATTATAATTAGTGAGCAATTTGTAATTTTCAGGTCCTAGTTTAATTTCTTTCATCCATCAATTTCCGTAAAACGGGGTGCAGTTGGCAATCCAAGAGAAAGTTGGCGACCTATTTTAACCAACTAAATGGCAAAAATCCCATCTTTCCTCTTTTCTGCTTTTACACAGGTGGCAACTTTGCCAAAGAAACCTGTGAAAACAAGTTGGCATTTCTTCCATTAAGTTGGTTAAAATAACTTACCAACTGTCCCCCCGGATTGCCAGCTTTACCCGGTACTACGGTTATAATGTCCTCAATACAGGAGGTAAAGATGGATGGATGGATAATTGGAGCCTAATATGTCCTGTATTTATGCACTTTGTAGGCTAATTAGGACAGGAGGAGGACACGGCAATGAGGCGAAGGATGATTGGTACAGACGTCAAACATAGGCGCAGGTGACCAAGCAAGAGCTTGGTTGGAACTCTGGACCCAGTGATTGGCAGTCCAGCACGCTACTACTAGGCCAACCCTCCGCCCTTACAGGAGGTAAAGCCCCAGTCATCCGACCATCTTGCAATTTTGTGTTTTATTCTCTATCTTTTGATTTGCAGATACAAGAAATACCACAGAGACACGATTAAGAAGTCGATCAAGTCTCTTTACAAGAGAAAGGGCAAGGAGACAGGGGGACAAGAATGGGTGTGCACGCACTGCGATCTGACCTTCGACAACCCCAGTCTCCTCAATCTTCATACGCTGACTCATGCTGCCGAGGACATAGGTGAGTACTGGCTCAGGATTAGCGTATATTATCCTCCAATAGAAGCTCATCCTTCGCCTCATTGCCAAGTCCTCCTCCTGTCCTAATTAGCCTACCAAGTGCATAAATACAGGACGTAAAGCCCCAAACATCCATCCATCCATCCTCCAATAGAAGCCTGGTCTCATTAAGAGGCAGTAGTAGGGCCCATGCTAAAATAATTAACGCCTGATTTAACTATAGCCTGCCCTGGGTTTATAGTTGCTATAAACTGACCCAATTGAATGCCTAGAATGCTTAAGTTAACAGGACTGGTGTTTTCATGCTATGTTGGACGGCTGTTTCAATCATCCTTCCTCTCATTGCAGTATCCTCCTCTTCTTCTAATTAGCTTACCAAGTGCATAATTATAAATACGGGACATAAAGCTGCTACCATTCCTCTCATCCATCCATCTATCTGCTTGAAATGATGGCCCCAATGTGTTTCGCTCTGCTAATTATGCTCAACTTGTTATTTTTCAGGCATGGACGAAATCCAGCGACTAACGACGGACTCGGGCTTAATAAACATGAACGACCCGAGCAGTCTGCAGATTATCTCGTCACTTGGAAGCGAGGTCAACCAATCAACAAGCTCCGACGCCCTCAATAATTACATTTCTCTGTCTCATGCTGGTTAGTTACAATTCTTGATACAAATTCTTCAGATATGGCACCGTCAATGCCATGTTCTCCTCCTGTCCGAATTACTTAGCCTACCTACCAAGTGCAAGTGTATCAAGTTAGCATTTTTTTCTTTTAACTGAAAGTTGAATTTCAAATAGAACCGGTAGATTTAACAAAAGTATAAAAATATTTTTTGTTGTGGTATTTACTTGTGTCTTACATATTCTAACAAGAAATATTTATTATGTTTATTCTGGAAGTAGTTAATATATAATTAAGTTCATTATAATATAATGCATTATGCAATGCAGGGCTCCCCTGGAGAACATTTATATATATGTTCTCCAGGGGAGCCCTGCATTGCATAATTTGTTTAGACAGTGTTAAAAACGATTTGTTTACATTTTTAAAGGAATTTATCTTCCTATATCGAGCTAAGAATGACCTTGAATTAAATTCATTTTAGCTTGTTACTTATATATATGACTCTCATCTTTCTTTTGAGTATCTGTTAAAACTGCAAAAAATTTTATATATTTTTAAATCTATTTTGACTACTTTCCAGAAGACCTCTCCTGCCCGGTGTGCAACGAGTCGTTCAGTGCCAAGAAGGACCTGATCCAGCACGCAGCGATCCACGCCAAGTTGAAGAACAAGTCCGGAGCTAAACCGTACAAGTGCAAGAAATGTTGGAAGTCCTTCGGTCAGATTGAGCGGCTCCAGAAGCACATGATGTGTCACGGGGCCGAGGAGGACAAGCCACTACAGTGTTCTAAGTAAGTGTAGTTGGTTGTGACTTGTGAGTTTAAAATCATCTCCAGAAGGTTGATCTTGTCTTGTATGAGATCCAGTGACTATAGGTGGCACCACTACTAGCTTATAGGTATGTCTGTGTCTATAAATGGCTTCAAGCCGCTACCACATTCTGAGTGAGTGTCGTTGGTTGTGAATTCAAAATCATCTCCAAAAAGTTAATCTTGTTTTGTGGGAGATCCAGAGACTATTATAGGTGGCACCACCAGTACCTTTTGTCTGCTTTCAGTCATTGCAGTGTCTGAAGTGAGTGCTGTCGGTTGTGAGTTTAAAGTAATCTCTAAAATGTTAATCTCGGGTCCAGTACATGTAAATGATGTAATACTGCATTGTTCTAAATGTAAATGAGTGTCGTTGGTTTATCAGTTCAAAATTGGACAGCGGTTTCAATCATCCTTCGCCTCATTTCCACGTCCTCGTCCTGTCCTAATTAGCCTACCAAGTGCACAAATACAGGGCATAAAGCCCCAATCATCCGTCAATCAATTATCAGTTAAAAATCATCTCCAAAAGCTTAATCTCATACTGCTTTTAAGAGAGCATTGCCAGAAAAAGTGGCCATTTGATCCCTGCAAGAGATACCTATGAAGAGGCTTTCATTGCCGTGTCCTCATCCTACCCAAATTAACCTACCAAGTGCATAAATACAGGACAGGATGTAAAGCCCCAATCCCCCATCCTATGAAGACTCAGCAATAGCTAAATGTGGGAACATGTAGTGGCTTATGCCTGTGTCTTATTTCCGTGTCTTACTTTCCAGGTGTCCGAAACGTTTCATGAACAACTCTGCTTTAGCCTGTCACTTGAAGATCCACAGTGACTCCCAGTATTACGACTGCATTATGTGTGGAGAGGGATTCGACCAGGTAAAAAAAATTATTCATAAGCATGTTATGTTTGTATGTGTATCAGGCTCAGCATCAGTATGTATTTTCCTGGTGAAGAATATCTTGATAATTCTGAATAAAATTCTACTACTTCAGGGTTTCTGCAGCCTTTTTGAAACAAAATTCCAGGATTTGGATTTTCCGGACCAAATGTTCTCAAAATCAAGGCTAATCTTGCAGTGAACTGTTAGAAAAACAATCACCAAATATTCAGCAGCGAATTTATTTCTATATTTTTTTTATTGGTAGGAACTAAATTCCAGGTTTTCCATGCCTTTTGTGCATGTTTTTTTTTTTTTTTTTTTTTTCAAGGCTTTTCAAGAATTGGCTGACACCCTGTACTTAAAAGTCCTGTACTTAAAAGTCCTCATCATGTATAGGAATAAAGCAACTGGCTTTGAGGGCGTGGGTTCAAATCTCACCCCGGGAACTCACTTTAGTCCGAGCCCATGGGACATTAAATGGAGGTGGGTTGTATCCAGTGTTCTATGCTGGGGCAACTGAAAGACCCTGGGGCCTGGGCATCCCTGAATTAATAGGGTATGTGCCAGACTCACAGTCTTCTCATCTCATCATCATGCGGCGATCGCCTTCCTCGATATAGCCCGTTAAGGTACTGCAGAGGTGTAAAACACAAACAAACTATCTTTGATTATTAAAATACGAGTTCTTCATTCTGATGTGGTGTTGTACTTGATAGGTCGGAGCCCTGAAGAAGCACGTCCTGATCCACAGGGATTTCCAAGCGATGTTTCCCTGCGGATATTGCCATCGGACATTCAAGGAATACAGCGCCATCCGGAAACACATCCGTGCGTTCCACTCGGAGAAAAAGTTTCAGTGCGACCAGTGCGATGCTGCATTCACTAGGTATTATGGTTGTTTTGTTATTTCGTATTTTCATGTGGAGGTTAGCTCTGTTGGTAGTCAAATGGATGTTGTTAGGATGAGGCATTAAATTGGCCGCCCCCTTGTATGAGTGTCTGTAACTGTACAAATAAAAGATCCCTCACATGGGGTAATTTGTAACATGTTGGGGCCTCCCGCTCTCTCTCCTGTCTCATCAATCAACCCTCGTGAGCGCCCAGAACGGGCTTAGAGGGCTGCACTTACCATATCTATCTATTCTATCTACCAAACACTGAATAGTTGGATTAGTATGAGGCTATGAGCCACAGGATTTGTCATTGTCACGATTGTGGTTTGTAAAATTATGTTTGTAAATAGTGTCAGTCATCTTTGCCCGTATTGCTGTACCTTCTCCCTGGGCTGTCCTTGCCTCTAAATAGCCCACACCGGTGCTGATGGGGCGTAAAACACAAACTCACTCACTCACTCTTCCTGGGCTGTCCTAATTAGCATACCACGATACGTAAATACAGGACGTAAAACCCCAGTTCTCCATACGTCCCCCAGTGCTTTTTCATTGCTGTGTTCTCATTATGTGCCAAGTAAAATTAGTCTACCTTGATGCATTGATACTGGACGTAAAGCTCCTGTATTCATTCAAGAGAAAAGCTAGTTGTTCACAAAAAGGATGGCTATAGGCCACAAGAGATATGGTGGACTCCAGATTGTTATGTGTCAAGACAATACGCTTGTGTCAGACAAGGGGGACATTGTACATAAAATGTGTTATGTAGACCAGTCTAGAGATTCCTTATGCAGATTCATAATTCTGAGTTTCTTGAAAGTCACTTAATGAATGTAATATCTCGATTGACACTTGTCTCATTTCTTGATGTTTCTTCCCCCAGGTACGATAAACTGAAGCTACACGCGCTGAAGCACTCGAATCTGCGCGAGTTCATGTGCGAGAACTGTGGTCGCCAGTTCAAACGACGAGACAAACTCCGAGAGCATGTGAAGAGGATGCACGCCCCCGGGAGGGAGAAGATGGTCAGGCCGCAATTCAGAAAGAAGTTCGTACCCAAGGTGTCTCCCAACGACTACCAGCGGTTCATCTACAAGTGCAACACGTGCATGGTGGGGTTCAAGAGGAGAGGGATGCTAGTCAACCACCTCGCGAAGAAGCATCCGGACACCAAGCCGGACCAAGTGCCCGAGTTGAATCTGCCCATTTTAAAGACCCAGCGAGACTACTTCTGCCAATACTGCGATAAAGTTTACAAGTCGAGCAGCAAGCGGAAAGCGCACATCATGAAGCAGCATCCTGGTGAGTTGTTAACTTTGAGTTGTAATTGTATAGTTCCTGATTTTAACTTGATGTTATTATGACATTCTTTCTCGTTCATACTTACCGGACCCCCCCCTTCATTAACATCGAGATATCCCCTACAACCTCCGACAATCACTGCCCCAAAAAAGTGGACTCGTCCGCCACTATAATAGCGTGGGCCCTCGCCCCGCTCTCCAGTTCCGCATTAAGCATGCGTTGAAGACGCATGTGGACGACCTTCGCACGATCTTTTAAACACGTTTTTGATGTATATTATGGATGGAACTGAGTGTATTTCTACAAATACACGCTGGATTTTCATTTCATACGCGCTGGACGCGTTCTGGAGGCGTTTTGACGTCGTAATTTAGGTTTTCCCGGCGCTGGGTTTTTGTTGTCAATGATGTCGGGAGCCGCCATCATGGCCGCCGGCGAACTTGCTTTGTCAAATGAGGCTAAGCAAAAGTCAAATAACGCTCAGGGTAAGCGTATTTCACTACTATTTTGATATCTAATGATTTCTATGTGTCTGTACAGTTGTTGGCGACCGTTTTTGGCCGTTTTCCGCCGCGGAATTGTCTTTGACAGCTCCCGAAATGGCGGGCGATAATTTGGGTTTTTGCCGGGTTGTCGCTTCGGCTCCATGTAATGGTTTTCAGACACGTTTTCAACTTATTTTGACTTGATTTCAATGTTGATTTTCTTTTTTATGGACATATTTTGTATGTTTTGCAGTTTCTGCCCTGGGATGAGAACAGTCATCTAACATGGCAGACCAAACATGGCCCTAGTAATCCTACCTGGTCAAGCCTTGACTCAAGGGGACTAGCTGGGCTATCTATTCCATTGCTTACTGGAATCAACTATCTGCAGTCCTGGGCTAACCCACTTTGAAGATGGACTGGTGAACTTTGGAAATCTGTTGCTTCACTGAGTCACTGTAGTGGGCAAAGAGGTGTATTCACTACGGTTCAGGTATGGTATTCTGGTAGAGACTTCTTGTGTTAATAAGGGCTCTGCGGAGCCCTTCTCACGACACATATTACCTTGTGGAGCATTTCACTACCCAACAGTCAGGGTCGGTGAGCTCTGATGTCATGGGACCGGTTCATAGGTGGAACCGTGTTACTCAATGGCTTTCTGTATACAAGGTCCAGTCTCGGAGCATTTCCACTACCCAACAGTCTGGGTCAGTGAGCTCTTATGTCATGGGACCGGTTCATTGGTTTCAACTGTGCTACCCAATGGCTTTCTGTTGTGCAAAGACCCAGCTCTGAGCATATTACTACCCAACAGTCAGGGAAGTAAGCTCTTAAGGTCACGGTCCAGTTCTAGGAAACGAACTGGGTTACCCGATGACTTGTGGGTGTACACAGATCTGATTCCTGAGTTTTCACTACCCATCGGCCAGGGAGTGAGCCTCTAGGTGTAATTGTGTCACAGGACAGTTCTGGTGTTTGAACTGCATCGCCCGATGACTTCAGGGGCACGTATGTCTAATTATTGGGAGTTTCCACCACCCATGGGTTATGGGTGAGCTCTCTTGATATGGGTCAGTTCTAGGAAAGAACTGTGCAACCCCATGACTTGTGGTCTAATACGGAACCTGAATTTCACTACCCACTGGTTAGGGAGTGAGTTTTCTTGTCAAGGGTCAGTTGTCTGAACTGTTACCTGGTGGTTGGAGGACATCCGCATGTCTGATTGAGTCTTCACCCATTGACTAGGGAGTGAGCTCTTTATTACTGTTAGACCCAGGGCCAGTCCTGTGAAAGGACTGTTACCTGGTGGTTTATCCATCTCCTTGGGATAGTGAATGCCATGACCTCTGGTGGATGACCAGAAAGGTCACATGGCTTGCTTAAAATTTGGTGTAAATTGCAAGATACCGGCCCAGGAATGGGTGCCTGTTCTTTTTAGTGACAAGTTTCTGCTGCTGTCACCTGGGGCAATTCATTAGTCCAATTGATATGACCGATATCAACATACGTAAAACAAAGTATGAATTTTTGGTCATTATAATTTTATGACGGAATTCCGTCTTAATTGATATTTTTCTTTTCTATCCTTCTGGTTCTGACCAAGGTAGAAAGGAGTTCCACTGATGAAATAGTTGAGGCTGGTCGCCTGCCATTAATTTCTGAAGTTAACCTGATGCGGGCTTCTGGCACGCTGAGCTGCTCTACGAGTAGCAGGGCCTTTGTAGAGGTGCTTTTTAATGGGTCTCCTAGAAAGCCAGATGCTCAGCTGGATTATGCCTTTCACATCGGTGCATACACGCTGTTCCAAAATCTACAAGTTGTAGTATGTGAAGATTTTTGGAATTACTGAATTGGATGTCTAGGTAACCCAGGGCTGGGCAACCTGTAGCCGAGTGGACCACCTCGTGGGGTGAAACTTAATAAACAAGTGTGGTAATTGAATAAGCTACTCAAGAGACCCTAGATGGGTTCATGGTAATTGCACTGTTTGTGACGTACACTTTTAGTTTTATTGACATAAATGGTCACACTTGACCGGAATGCCCAATACATTTATATGTAGAGGGGTATATACGTAAGGCTGGGTCCTTCAGTTGAATGGCATTCTTGACTAATGCCTGTTCTCTTAGGGAATAAACCAACTTCCTGTTGGCTAAAGCACATATACATGAAGCGTCAATTACTTTTAAGTTCCATGGCAAGATTAAACGCAGTGTTGTAAGTTGCCGAATGTGGCACTCTCAATGTCTGCCTGTTGGTACATGAGGTATTGATTCAGATATGACTCTATATTTTAAAAAATTAAGTTCTGAAAATAAGTAATGCATTATTGAGGTTTGAGCCCCCAGGGCTATAATGCCTACAGACTGCATGGTTACAAGTTCTGAATGTCCATTTAAGGGCTCGGAAGGTATACGCTCTTTTTAAGTCGAAACTTGTTCTGTTAAAGCCCCTTATTAATTGGCATGTATGCCATAATAGGAGAAATTGCCTGGAAATGATATTCTGTTGAGTGCTCCCTCTGCTGGAACAGCACAGATGGGGGCTTATGTGGAAGACAGCTCTGCAAGACGAGATGTTCCAAACCCTTCCATAGGAGCTGGCATGGTCAGAAGTGTTTAATAAGCGGACGCTTAAGCTCCTGCTAGTATTCGGAATGGGGTAATCAGAAGGAGCCTTGCGGCTCAGCTGATGCTAGCCTTGTAATAGCATTAGGCTTATGTTGAGCCAGGTATGTTAATTGTGCATTATCTTCTGTCTTTGTGGATAAGCGGAAACATGACATGGATGGCATTTGTTTGCCTCATTTATGTTTGTCCATGTAAATGGACACATGAGTCCCACCAGGAGTGGAGAATATAGACCCAAAGTGAGTTTCGCGCAATACATGACTCCACTCACATTGTTGGGCATAGGTTAAATGTAGGGTCCTGCAAAGTGGTCTGGAAGACCCCAAAATGATCAGGACGTATTTGCAAGTAAGTCCTCATAACCACCTGGTTAGTGAGGCCACATGGTTGAAGGAGAAAGTCAGTTCTGATATGGTCATGACTTGGGCAGCAACGATTGCCTATTTCAGACTACGGTGTGACGCGAGAGCAACTAGTTCCCAAATATACCTGATATATATATATATTGTGCAGATATTCTAGGAATCATCTGATATACAAGCCGGATTTTGGTCTGAGCTGGACAGGCTGCAGCCACGCGAGTAAGGAGAGGTGGCTTCGGGGACCTCAGGTTTGGGAATGTATGTTGGTGGACCCTTCTGGGGCGAAACCCCTTCAGTTGAAAATAAATTTTTAATATTACCCAAATAATTACAAGACATGCTGTGATAGGCATTCCTGGCAAAGTACTTCAGTCTCATCCAACTAAGAGCAATTGGGCCAATGTTGGGGGTAATGTCTATTAATGCTAGTAAATCTGCAAGAGATTGCGATCTGAAAGAGATCGCTATCTCCAAAGCATTGCTTTTATGACCCCGGGTTGGAGCTTCTCTGATTGTACAGGTTGCTTCAGCCAACACAGGGTTGCTGAGCTCCCCTGCTTTGGCCATTGAGGCTATGGGCAGGGCAATGAACTGCTGTTCTGTTAGTAAAAGGGTTGCCCGACTGTAAAGTCGGACTGGCCTTATATGATTGTATATATGCTTGCCGGGAAAGGCACATAGGAATATCAGGACCCAAGCAGCAAACAGGTTTGAAACTGTTAGCTTATATCATGCCAACCGTTGGAGGCAATTAACAGATGCGATATACCCATCGAGGTATCGGCATCAGTTGGGCACAGGCCCTTCGGTGAGTCCTGCGGTGTCATTGGCTGGCTCTGCGCCCCAAGTGACGGCATGAGAGCTGGGTGAGGTGTGCCATTGTATGTTTCCCCCTTATTGACTATCTGTCGACAGATTACACATCACGCAAGCTGATCTATCCTTGATGAGACAACTTTTCTGGCCTGAGTTAAATAAATAATCCCACTGGGCTAAGCAATATATTCCCTCTATTGCATATGCACGAGGTAGGGTGAAAGGAGCAGAGTCTGCATGTTTTTTACATGTGTGCTCCAAGTGACTATGGCACTGGGTGGCATATTGGCTTCCTCAAAAGGCTTTTAATATTTGAGGAAAGTCTCTGGGCTGGTAAGGTTACCATCTCTGAGTGAATGTAAGTTTATATTTTATAGCGCTTAAACCTATGTAGTTCACAGCTTTTCAGTGGCCTACTGCAACAGTAACAGCCACGTCAAATGAATAGCAACTGGGTGGTGCAGTTGAGAATTCGCCCATCGGGCAATCCCGAGCAGAACCTTGCGATGCACTGCACTTGCTGGGTTTGGGATATATATAAAATTATATAAACTGCCTTGACATCCCGAGGTGAGCAGCTCAGTGTTTATCAAGCTATCTCCACCATTAGAGTGGCGATTTTGCAGATAGATGAAGTTGTGTATTAATGTCTGCCTCACAGTTCCTACTTGCCTTGGGCTTCGTAAGTCACAAGTGCTTCTAAATAAGCTTGGCAATCTTATCTACCCTCGGGGCATCAGCAGGACTTGGTCTGAGTGGTTCAGACGCCAATGTCCGTGGTTTGAACCCATAAAGTTTAAATGAGCCTGATTTGGTTTTATGACACTAAGGATGAGATGGTTGGCTCAAATTGTTCAGCCAACACTATGCAAATTAAGGCAAAGGAGTCTGGGGGACTCTTAACTTTGCATAGACCAGTAATGAGAATGTGAAATCCCTTCTAAGCAGTGGGGTGAGGAACACTAACATTTTTTGAAATTTTGGTGGGCCCATCAAGTTGATGGCCATATTGATACTGGTATGGTATGACACCCACCCACCTCCCTGGGGTGAGGAACACTAAAATTAGTGGTGATTTAAAAGTGGTTTAATTATGAGTTGATCACTTATCCAGGCTAATGTAGCCATCCCACCACAAGGATAGGCTCTGGTAGTCTATCTCGATGTTAATGAAGGGGGGGTCCGGTAAGTATGAACGAGAAAGAATTCAAGGTTACCCGGTAGCCGGGATTCTTGAAGTGAAATACTTACCGGACCCCCCCATACTGTCCCCACCCTTCCACCCTAGGTTAGCCTGGGAGAGCGAAGGTAATGGTACGTTTTGCTTAATGCGGAACTGGAGAGCGGGGCGAGGGCCCACGCTATTATAGTGGCGGACGAGTCCACTTTTTTGGGGCAGTGATTGTCGGAGGTTGTAGGGGATATCTCGATGTTAATGAAGGGGGGGGGGTCAGGTAAGTATTTCACTTCAAGAATCCCGGCTACCGGGTAACCTTGAATTATTGTGAGAGCCAAGAACTGTACTTAGAGGGCTGCTCTATCTCTCTATCCGTCTATCTATCTATCTGTCGATTTACCTGTCGGTGTAGATCTGTCTATCTGTCTATCTATCTGGCTGTCTGTGATCTGGCTATCTATCTGTCTCGCTATCTGTCTATCTATAAATTCATGTCTATCTATCTGATCTCTCCAACATGAAATTTCATAACTTTTGAAGTTGTTACATTGAAATTCATGTCTTTCTTTTGTTTAGCAATGGTTCGACACTTCTCAGTGAAAAAAAATTCTGTTGGCGTAAAATCTCCTTTAGTTGATAACAAGCAAATTTTATGGATGCTGTAATGCATTGCAGTTGTCAGTATTTAAAATGGATACAATGATGGTATAAGTGTCTGATGCTTTGGAAATAGGAATAATGACAAGCTCTCTTTCTATTACTTCGTTCGTCAGGTTCTGAAGTACCTCCCAACATCCGAGGAAAAGACCAGGAAGACCCGAACTCTTTTATGACGACATATTGTCAAATGGTGGGCAGCGTCACGGCCGTCCCCCAGTCATGTACATTCTGCCACAAACAGTACGCCAGCAAAGCCAAACTGTTGCAACACCAGCGCAAGAAACACTCCTCCCAAGTTCCGCCCGTGTCCGATAGGCGGCGTCCTCAACCTTCCCTGGCGGCACGTACGACGTTAGAGATGAACTCCAAACAACAGTCGACAACGGCCGTTGTCATCACGCCCATAATGCAGCCCGGCGCGGAAGAGAGGCTTCCCACGGACGCAGAGCCCGCCCCTGGGGACCCCCTCCCTGGCGCAGACCTCCTCACTCAGGCCATGAGCGAGCTGACGCAAGGACTGACGGAATACCGAGTGACAACGCCCTCTGGTAGCACTCAGATTGACTACCTCGGCCAGAGAGTTGTTCAAGCTCAGGTACGCTACAAACTGCTTTTAAAATGTATACGCCTATTCTAATGAAAAACTATTTTGATTGATGAAAATTAATATAACACGAAGGCCTAGATTATTAATCAGGGTGCCCACTCCTCCTATATTTCCTATGATTCCTATATTTTTTAAAGCCTCCTATAATTTCCTATATTTTGCAAAAATTCCTATAAATTCCTATATTTTTCAAATTTTCAAGATATTTGGCGCGTATATGCACATTTTTCTCTGCGATACGAAGTTTTAGCATCTTTTCCCCCCAGGTATATCTAGTTTTAGACACTTTTTTGTCCGCGACATGTAGTTTTCGGCTTATGATGGAAGCGATCCCCTGATTTGCTGATGGTTTGACTCTTGAATATTTCCTATATTGTCTTATTAAAGTAGGCAAAAACCTCCTATATATTTTCCTATATTTTACGGTAAAAAATCCCTATATTCCTATAATATTTTGTCCGATGTTCGGTGGGCACCCTGTAATTTCTAAGGATGGACTCCTCATTTGTGATAATTTACGAAATCTCCAATGTAGCATGAATAATAACTTTGCATTTATTCCTGAGGTAGAAACTGAACTGTTACGTCAGCTATTTTGTAAATGTGACAGATATTTCCGAAATTGTATGCATTGTTTGCATTCCTAAATGTTTTGATATCTCAAATCTCTATAGCCTTGTCAGTTCTGCAATGTGTAAAGTTGTAAGAATACCCATAGAGATTTGTTCTGGATGCCGGAATATGTAGACTTTCAGTTAATGATATCGTTCATTCAGTTTAATTGTGTTCTATGTGTGTGCTTGATGTCTCCTCCAGGTGTCTCAAAGGTGGCCCACCATCAGCAGCATTTTCTTGCTTTAGGGGGGTCTCCTGCCGTTTTTATTTTTTTAGTATTTTTTTTTTTGGCAAATAAAAGTTTATTGACTTCTGACTTCTATTTGTACTTTATTTCAGGTCTCCGGAAACATCCTACAGTCTCAACCCAGCACGATCGAATTAAGCCAGCTCGGGCTGGTCCACACTCATTTTCCGTCAAACGGACAAGCCATCGTTAGCCAAGGCACTGTTCTCAATCCTCAAACGTTGATTGTGACTAGTAGCGCCCCCCAAGTGCAAACGACAGGAGCTACGCATTCTCAGTTAATCACCAGGTCGTGGAACAACACCCCCACCTACCAGACTTAGGTGGAACTAATGACTTTTGCGACCCAAATATGATTTTTTTTTCTTGATTTATTTAATGTCAATCCAATAATTTTTCTGGTCATTTTACAGAAGTGTTAGCTGAATGAAATGCTTGTTAGTGAATGAAATTGTTGGCCTGTCTTTCAAATTAATGATAAATTGTTAATGTATATCTCTATGAGAAAATATATATATCTTGAATATAATTATGGTGCTATAACAATTATATTTAAATCAGTTCAATATTATTCAATGACCCATTAACTATTATTGTAAATAATGCGTATTGTACAATTATTTTTTCACATTCTGTCTGAGTTATAGAAAAAAATTATCTTTACAATACACATGCAGCGAATGTTACTATTAAGCCCTGACCTAATTAATATCATAGTCAATGGCAATACAAAATTTTACGTTTAATTACCATAGTTATTATGTGGTTGACTCTACTCAGTGATTGGCTTAAAGCTAGTGTGTTTTCTGATTAAAATGATGTTCAAAAGATTAGGGACTGTTCAGAATTTATGACCTGGGGGGGGTGGCAGTTTTGGCCGGGGGGGGGGGGGGGGTACTAACTTTTCACACTTGTTTCAAGGGGGGGTATTAATTTTTGACAACACTTCCAATTGGGGGTAAAACATGTTAACAAAGAAAAAATGTTAAAAAACACGCATAAACTCATTTTATTTGGACTTTTTTATGCCTAAAAGTCCACGAAATGACGGGAATCTTTATGCCGGGCCGTGTATAACAGTATATATATGTGTGTATTGCTTTGTATGTCGAGGGGGGGTACTAAAACTACGCGTGAAACCTATGGGTGGGGTATACGCGTACTAAAAATCCGCATGAAACTCAAGGGGGGGTATCAATTTTTGACGGGAAGTTCCAGCAAAACTCCCACCCCCCCCCCAGTCATAAATTCTGATCGGTCCCTTAGAGTGCCAAATTTACTTAAGTGTCATTCTAAGCTGTATACATACGATGACAGATTCCTTTAAAAATGTACACAAATCTTTCCTGCCGTGGCAAACCGTCATGGATTAAACTTATTTATTGAGCTTTGTTTTTTCACAGGTTTGTTTATGTATGTATTTTTGTCTCGATGAAAAATGTTATTTGAAATATGTGTCAAAAATCTCAAATAAAATGCCGAAAATATATTTTCCATTTTGAAGTTTTTATTTCGTGACTGAACAGCGACTTACTTTTACTGTAAAACGTGAATAATTATAGAACGTGAATAATTATATAGAAAAGCCCACTCGGGCACATGTTCTGTTAAACCCTGTAGTCATTTATTGTTGCATCCAATTTATTCAAAGTTTTTAAAAAATACAGAAGACTTAGTGTGCTTTCTTGAAATGCAATCCACTATGATAGTGATTATGGTAATTCTCAAACATCAAAAGCTTCAATTCATTGGTAGTCTTATTTACTCCTTCAGGTGAAATCAAATGGAATAGTGCAAACGGAAGTTGATGAAAGGAAAATTGACAAATCTTAAAAGATAAACATAGGCTGCGCAGCAGCGTACCCTCGGCCATTCAGCAGGCTATTCAGCAGGCTATTCAGCAGGCTATTCAGCAGGCTATTCAGCAGGCTATTCAGCAGGCTATTCAGCAGGCTATTCAGCAGGCTATTCAGCAGGCTATTCCACAGCCTGGGGGGGGGGGCGGGGGGGTAGCAGGACAGGCCGCCCCCAAAAAAACTTGAACAACAGTTAAAGCATGGGCACAGACAATAAAATTTTAAGGTTTTGAAAAATAAGGCCATTAGCACTTTTGGAATTCATATTGACTTGACAGCTTATAATATTTCAGCCACTAATCTCCATGGGAACCATTTTTTAGCCTGGCTCACCAGGCTAATTCAGGAGTTACTGTCTGAAAATATTGTCATTCAATGCGATTGTTCAATAAATAAAGGTTGAATATATCTGTTTTTGTGTTTTATTGGTTTGTTTGGGATGCTAGATGTATGGAAAGTAATTGAAATTTCAAAAAAAAAAAATTTCCCCAAAAATTTCTTTTTTTTTCAAAGAGATCATCGGGCAACATTTCCGAGATTAGGAAAAAAATTTTTTTTCTATTTCGCCATTGTTTTCCCCCAAAAGAGGAAATTGGGCAACTTCAAGATTTGAAAAAAAAAATCGTAAAACAGCCAATACCCCTATTATCACTCATGACTTAATTTAATGACAGTTTAAAAAAATCCAATTTGAAAATTTGTCAAAATATGAACCAACACAATGCCTATATAATATATATCACTGTTCCCTTACATCTCTTTCATGTTGAATGTCATCACAAATACCATGACATGTAAAAATAAGATGAAGCTGCTTAAAGAAAGCAAACTGATCTGTTCAATTTGGTTCTGCCCAGGGGACATCGTTCAATTTTTAACGATACGATAATATCATGATAAATTTGTAATGATACACGATATTTGTTGCGATAATTGAACAGCATCAGTCACGCAAAATGCTGTCAAAAAGTATAGTTCTTGTTACAAAAATTGTCATTTTTGCCCAAAAATTGGTCGAATTTCACGAAAAACAACAACTTTTGTCATATGCAATTTAATATGTCACGATAATAGACGGGACAGAGCCACCGAGCGAAGCGAGGTGTCTCGTCCCTTATGGCAAACATGCGAGGAGTGAACCAGCCAGATGGTTCAATCAAAAAAAGTGATTCGGACATCCCATAATATGATCCTGGCACTTTTTTCTCATCACGCCGCGTGACTACCGTAAATGTTCGAAAAAAAAAAAAATTACCAAAAATGTTCAAAAAAAAAAAAAATTTTTTTTTTTAATTTTCGAAAAAAAAACAAAATTACCAAAAATGTTCTACCGTATACGCTCGAAAAAAAAAAATTTCCAAAAAAAAAACAAATTACCGTAAAATGTTCAAAAAATTAAAAAAATTACCGTATATGTTCGAAAAAAAAAATTCTCCAAAAAAAAAAAATTACCGTAAAATGTCAGCTAAAAACAGGGACCAAAAGTAGGGTCTTACTGACGCTACTGACGTCAGGATGGGTGCATTTATTAGGCTGTACTGACGTCAGGATAGCAATATTTTGTATTCTTCCTGACGGTCAGCTCGGATCATAAAAATGAGTCATCCTGACCTCTACACGTGTTTCAACGGGGGGTATTAATTTTTGACAACACTTCCAATTGGGGCTAAAACATGTTAGCAAAGAAAAAATGTTAAAAAACACGCATAAACTCATTTTATTTGGACTTTTTTATGCGCAAAAGTCCGCGAAATGACGGGAATCTTTACGCGTGGCCGTGTATAACAGTATATGTGACCTGCTCCACCAAAATGGGTTCAAAGTCGGCCCCTTGTCATATTTAGTTGTGAAAATGACTTTATTCTACTGGAAATGGGCTTTAAAATGATGGTTAATATGTTTTGATATCTCCATTCAATCCAAAGATATGGCACCTCAAACATTGATGATGCGAAACACCAAACTTTGAGAAAATGAGATTTGAATTTCCCGCTATTGCAATGAAAGAACTAAAAATATCAAGAAGAATGCCCAATTTAGATAATTTAAAATCAATTTCTTGTAAAATGGTCTTAACTATTCAAAGGAAATTAATTTTGCTAATACGTGGTACCAACAGCTAAAAAACATTGAAATGTGACCTTTTGACACATTTTGCTCATTTCTGGGAAATATAAATTGCCTACTTAGAACTCATTTTGATGGAGCCGGTCACATATATGTGTGTGTTGCTTTGTATTTCGGGGGGGGTTACTAAAAATACGCATGAAACCTAAGGGTGGGGTACTAAAATTCTGCATGAAACTCAAGGGGGGGGGTATCCATTTTTGACGGGAAGTTCCAGCAAAACTCCCACCCCCCCCCCAGTCATAAATTCTGATCGGTCCCTTAGAGTGCCAAATTTACTTAAGTGTCATTCTAAGCTGTATACATACGATGACAGATTCCTTTAAAAATGTACACAAATCTTTCCTGCCGTGGCAAACCGTCATGGATTAAACTTATTTATTGAGCTTTGTTTTTTCACAGGTTTGTTTATGTATGTATTTTTGTCTCGATGAAAAATGTTATTTGAAATATGTGTCAAAAATCTCAAATAAAATGCCGAAAATATATTTTCCATTTTGAAGTTTTTATTTCGTGACTGAACAGCGACTTACTTTTACTGTAAAACGTGAATAATTATAGAACGTGAATAATTATATAGAAAAGCCCACTCGGGCACATGTTCTGTTAAACCCTGTAGTCATTTATTGTTGCATCCAATTTATTCAAAGTTTTTAAAAAATACAGAAGACTTAGTGTGCTTTCTTGAAATGCAATCCACTATGATAGTGATTATGGTAATTCTCAAACATCAAAAGCTTCAATTCATTGGTAGTCTTATTTACTCCTTCAGGTGAAATCAAATGGAATAGTGCAAACGGAAGTTGATGAAAGGAAAATTGACAAATCTTAAAAGATAAACATAGGCTGCGCAGCAGCGTACCCTCGGCCATTCAGCAGGCTATTCAGCAGGCTATTCAGCAGGCTATTCAGCAGGCTATTCAGCAGGCTATTCAGCAGGCTATTCAGCAGGCTATTCAGCAGGCTATTCAGCAGGCTATTCAGCAGGCTATTCCACAGCCTGGGGGGGGGGGGGGGTAGCAGGACAGGCCGCCCCCAAAAAAACTTGAACAACAGTTAAAGCATGGGCACAGACAATAAAATTTTAAGGTTTTGAAAAATAAGGCCATTAGCACTTTTGGAATTCATATTGACTTGACAGCTTATAATATTTCAGCCACTAATCTCCATGGGAACCATTTTTTAGCCTGGCTCACCAGGCTAATTCAGGAGTTACTGTCTGAAAATATTGTCATTCAATGCGATTGTTCAATAAATAAAGGTTGAATATATCTGTTTTTGTGTTTTATTGGTTTGTTTGGGATGCTAGATGTATGGAAAGTAATTGAAATTTCAAAAAAAAAAAATTTCCCCAAATTTTTGTTTTTGTTTTCAATTGCACTAATTTCTTTTTTTTTCAAAGAGATCATCGGGCAACATTTCCGAGATTAGGAAAAAAATTTTTTTTCTATTTCGCCATTGTTTTCCCCCAAAAGAGGAAATTGGGCAACTTCAAGATTTGAAAAAAAAAATCGTAAAACAGCCAATACCCCTATTATCACTCATGACTTAATTTAATGACAGTTTAAAAAAATCCAATTTGAAAATTTGTCAAAATATGAACCAACACAATGCCTATATAATATATATCACTGTTCCCTTACATCTCTTTCATGTTGAATGTCATCACAAATACCATGACATGTAAAAATAAGATGAAGCTGCTTAAAGAAAGCAAACTGATCTGTTCAATTTGGTTCTGCCCAGGGGACATCGTTCAATTTTTAACGATACGATAATATCATGATAAATTTGTAATGATACACGATATTTGTTGCGATAATTGAACAGCATCAGTCACGCAAAAAGCTGTCAAAAAGTATAGTTCTTGTTACAAAAATTGTCATTTTTGCCCAAAAATTGGTCGAATTTCACGAAAAACAACAACTTTTGTCATATGCAATTTAATATGTCACGATAATAGACGGGACAGAGCCACCGAGCGAAGCGAGGTGTCTCGTCCCTTATGGCAAACATGCGAGGAGTGAACCAGCCAGATGGTTCAATCAAAAAAAGTGATTCAGACATCCCATAATATGATCCTGGCACTTTTTTCTCATCACGCCGCGTGACTACCGTAAATGTTCGAAAAAAAAAAAAATTACCAAAAATGTTCAAAAAAAAAAAAAATTTTTTTTTTTAATTTTCGAAAAAAAAACAAAATTACCAAAAATGTTCTACCGTATACGCTCGAAAAAAAAAAATTTCCAAAAAAAAAACAAATTACCGTAAAATGTTCAAAAAATTAAAAAAATTACCGTATATGTTCGAAAAAAAAAATTCTCCAAAAAAAAAAAATTACCGTAAAATGTCAGCTAAAAACAGGGACCAAAAGTAGGGTCTTACTGACGCTACTGACGTCAGGATGGGTGCATTTATTAGGCTGTACTGACGTCAGGATAGCAATATTTTGTATTCTTCCTGACGGTCAGCTCGGATCATAAAAATGAGTCATCCTGACCTCTACACGTGTTTCAACGGGGGGTATTAATTTTTGACAACACTTCCAATTGGGGCTAAAACATGTTAGCAAAGAAAAAATGTTAAAAAACACGCATAAACTCATTTTATTTGGACTTTTTTATGCGCAAAAGTCCGCGAAATGACGGGAATCTTTACGCGTGGCCGTGTATAACAGTATATGTGACCTGCTCCACCAAAATGGGTTCAAAGTCGGCCCCTTGTCATATTTAGTTGTGAAAATGACTTTATTCTACTGGAAATGGGCTTTAAAATGATGGTTAATATGTTTTGATATCTCCATTCAATCCAAAGATATGGCACCTCAAACATTGATGATGCGAAACACCAAACTTTGAGAAAATGAGATTTGAATTTCCCGCTATTGCAATGAAAGAACTAAAAATATCAAGAAGAATGCCCAATTTAGATAATTTAAAATCAATTTCTTGTAAAATGGTCTTAACTATTCAAAGGAAATTAATTTTGCTAATACGTGGTACCAACAGCTAAAAAACATTGAAATGTGACCTTTTGACACATTTTGCTCATTTCTGGGAAATATAAATTGCCTACTTAGAACTCATTTTGATGGAGCCGGTCACATATATGTGTGTGTTGCTTTGTATTTCGGGGGGGGTTACTAAAAATACGCATGAAACCTAAGGGTGGGGTACTAAAATTCTGCATGAAACTAAAGGGGGGGGTATCAATTTTTGACGGGAAGTTCCAGCAAAACTCCCACCCCCCCCCCCCAGTCATAAATTCTGATCGGTCCCTTAGAGTGCCAAATTTACTTAAGTGTCATTCTAAGCTGTATACATACGATGACAGATTCCTTTAAAAATGTACACAAATCTTTCCTGCCGTGGCAAACCGTCATGGATTAAACTTATTTATTGAGCTTTGTTTTTTCACAGGTTTGTTTATGTATGTATTTTTGTCTCGATGAAAAATGTTATTTGAAATATGTGTCAAAAATCTCAAATAAAATGCCGAAAATATATTTTCCATTTTGAAGTTTTTATTTCGTGACTGAACAGCGACTTACTTTTACTGTAAAACGTGAATAATTATAGAACGTGAATAATTATATAGAAAAGCCCACTCGGGCACATGTTCTGTTAAACCCTGTAGTCATTTATTGTTGCATCCAATTTATTCAAAGTTTTTAAAAAATACAGAAGACTTAGTGTGCTTTCTTGAAATGCAATCCACTATGATAGTGATTATGGTAATTCTCAAACATCAAAAGCTTCAATTCATTGGTAGTCTTATTTACTCCTTCAGGTGAAATCAAATGGAATAGTGCAAACGGAAGTTGATGAAAGGAAAATTGACAAATCTTAAAAGATAAACATAGGCTGCGCAGCAGCGTACCCTCGGCCATTCAGCAGGCTATTCAGCAGGCTATTCAGCAGGCTATTCAGCAGGCTATTCAGCAGGCTATTCAGCAGGCTATTCAGCAGGCTATTCAGCAGGCTATTCAGCAGGCTATTCAGCAGGCTATTCAGCAGGCTATTCTGCAGGGTGGGGGGCGGAGGGTAGCAGGACAGGCCGCCCCCAAAAAAACTTGAACAACAGTTAAAGCATGGGCACAGACAATAAAATTTTAAGGTTTTGAAAAATAAGGCCATTAGCACTTTTGGAATTCATATTGACTTGACAGCTTATAATATTTCAGCCACTAATCTCCATGGGAACCATTTTTTAGCCTGGCTCACCAGGCTAATTCAGGAGTTACTGTCTGAAAATATTGTCATTCAATGCGATTGTTCAATAAATAAAGGTTGAATATATCTGTTTTTGTGTTTTATTGGTTTGTTTGGGATGCTAGATGTATGGAAAGTAATTGAAATTTCAAAAAAAAAAAATTTCCCCAAAAATTTCTTTTTTTTTCAAAGAGATCATCGGGCAACATTTCCGAGATTAGGAAAAAAATTTTTTTTCTATTTCGCCATTGTTTTCCCCCAAAAGAGGAAATTGGGCAACTTCAAGATTTGAAAAAAAAAATCGTAAAACAGCCAATACCCCTATTATCACTCATGACTTAATTTAATGACAGTTTAAAAAAATCCAATTTGAAAATTTGTCAAAATATGAACCAACACAATGCCTATATAATATATATCACTGTTCCCTTACATCTCTTTCATGTTGAATGTCATCACAAATACCATGACATGTAAAAATAAGATGAAGCTGCTTAAAGAAAGCAAACTGATCTGTTCAATTTGGTTCTGCCCAGGGGACATCGTTCAATTTTTAACGATACGATAATATCATGATAAATTTGTAATGATACACGATATTTGTTGCGATAATTGAACAGCATCAGTCACGCAAAAAGCTGTCAAAAAGTATAGTTCTTGTTACAAAAATTGTCATTTTTGCCCAAAAATTGGTCGAATTTCACGAAAAACAACAACTTTTGTCATATGCAATTTAATATGTCACGATAATAGACGGGACAGAGCCACCGAGCGAAGCGAGGTGTCTCGTCCCTTATGGCAAACATGCGAGGAGTGAACCAGGCAGATGGTTCAATCAAAAAAGTGATTCAGACATCCCATAATATGATCCTGGCACTTTTTTCTCATCACGCCGCGTGACTACCGTAAATGTTCGAAAAAAAAAAAAATTACCAAAAATGTTCAAAAAAAAAAAAAATTTTCCTTTTTTTTTAATTTTCGAAAAAAACAAAAAATTACCAAAAATGTTCTACCGTATACGCTCGAAAAAAAAAAATTTCCAAAAAAAAAACAAATTACCGTAAAATTGTTCAAAAAAAAAGAAATTACCAAATATGTTCAAAAAAAAAATTCCCCAAAAAAAAAAAATTACCGTAAAATGTCAGCTAAAAACAGGGACCAAAAGTAGGGTCTTACTGACGCTACTGACGTCAGGATGGGTGCATTTATTAGGCTGTACTGACGTCAGGATAGCAATATTTTGTATTCTTCCTGACGGTCAGCTCGGATCATAAAAATGAGTCATCCTGACCTCTACTGCCATCATATTTGTAATGGTTTCTAGGGTCAGGAAGACAGTCATTTGCCAAGGATACTGACAGCAAAAATGAGGTCTTACTGACACTTCTGACGTCAGGATGGGTACATTTATAAAGCTGTGCTGACGTCAGGATAGCAATATTTTGTGTTCTTCCTGACGGTCAGTCCGGATCATAAAAATGGGTCATCCTGACCTCTACTGCCATCATATTTGTAACGGTTTCTTGGGTCAGGAAGACACTTATTTGCCAAGGATACTGACAGTAAAAATGAGGTCTTACTGACACTGCTGACGTCAGGATGGGTACATTTATTAAGCTGTACTGACGTCAGGATAGTAATATTTTGTGTTCTTCCTGACGGTCAGTCCGGATCATAAAAATGGGTCATCCTGACCTCTACTCATATTTATAGTGGTTTCTAGGGTCAGGAAGACAGTCATTGACCAAGGATACTGACAGCAAAAATGAGGTCTTACTGACACAACTGACGTCAGCAAAGATAGTTTTTTTCCACCATACTGACGTCAGAACACTGGTATCCAAGGCCAATTTGAGTCCTGTCAGTAAGAGTCTCAAAGTGCTCCAGTTCTGACATGCAGTCAGCAAGGATAGATTTTTTCCATCATCCTGACGTCAGCAACAAACTAAAAATATGACCTTTCTGACGTCAGTAGTGTCAGTAAGGACCCAAAAAAATTACCAAAAAATGTTTTAAAAAAAAATTGGCCAAAAATGCTCGAAAAAAAAATTCTTTTTCGAAAAAAAAAAAATTACCAAAAATGCTCGAAAAAATTTTCCAAAACAAAAAAATTACCAAATATGTTTGGAAAAAAACAAAATTACCAAAAATGTTCGAAAAAAAAAATTTGCCAAAAATGCTCGAAAAAAAATTTTTTTTCGCAAAAAAGAAAAATTACCAAAAATGCTCGAAAAAATTTTCCAAAACAAAAAAATTACCAAATATGTTTGGAAAAAAACAAAATTACCAAAAATGTTCGAAAAACATAAAATTACCGAATACGCTCGAAAAAAAAAAATTTCGAAAAAAAAAAAAATTACCGTAAAATGTTCAATAAAAAAAAAAATTACCAAAAATGTTCAAAAAAAACAATTACCTAAAATGCTCGAAAAAAATTTCTTTTTCGAAAAAAAAAAAAAACACAAAAAGGCTCGAAAAAATTTTCCAAAACAAAAAAATTACCAAATATGTTTGGAAAAAAACAAAATTACCAAAAATGTTCGAAAAAAAAAATTCTAAAAAAAGAAGTTTGAGAAAAAAAAATTACCGTAAAATGCTCGAAAATAAAAATCACCGTTACAAAATGTTCGAAAATTAAAATTACCAAAAATGTGCAAAAAAAAAAAAAAAATTGCAACAAATGTTTGAAAAAAAAAAGTTTCCCAAAAAAACATGTTCGAATAAAAAAGAAAATTCCCCCCAAAAAAAAAATTTTCGAAAAAAAAGATTACATATTTTAAACATTTTCTTTTCTCCAAACTTTTTATGGAACAAACCTGAATACAAAAATGAATTTCGAGAAAAAATGTAGTAAATACAATTTAGAGTCTGTCTTTTAAAATTTATTTTTTGCGTTAAGGAGTCTTCATGCTTTGGCATTTACATATTATGTGAAACGATTATCACGATAAGTCTGTGAACCGATTTATCTCGATATATCGATAAATCGTTCCGGCTCTACCAGGGGGGGATCCAGAAAATTCCAGGGGGGTCTATCGGGCTATCACGTCGCGGAAGGCATAGTTCGTGACATAATGCGACCGCGCGATGATAAAATTAACATGTAAAAATGATACAATTTTGGTCTGGTGGAGGGGGGGGGATGCATCCAGTACTTATTTTATCTATCTACGTATTTAATCTATATTATTTATCAATCTATTTAATTTTATTCAGTTATATATGCAGTTTATTAATTTATTCGTCTGTCTACTCCGAAAAGAAAGAAAAGTGGTCTATCCGGACCCCTTTCCAACTTAGGGTGGGTCATCCAGCTACCATCTTTTCATCACATAAACTAATATAATCAACTTATCACCAAATATAAAGGACACAGAGAGCAAGGAAGACGCATGCGCATGGCATAAAGCAAGTAAGAATCCGGAGAAGAGGAGAGCCCACCGATACAAGCGACAAAACTGATGGGATAACAACCGAAAGGTTTCGTCCCCAACCATCTACATCCACATCTTTACATGGATGGTGGCTATTTCACGATGGGTCATGTGACCCCAAATCCAGAATAGAGTCAGTGGGTGGGTTGATTCAACTGTTGAATGAAAATATATAAAAAAGTCATGGTTCATATAAACTGCGCTATGTCCTAAGGACGGAAGAGCGTTACAGAAGAAGAAGACAGGGTGTGACTGAATCGTGCAATAGTGCCACCAGGAGGCATCACCATAGCAACGCCAATGGTGCTCAAAATGAGACACTGTTAAATATAGACATTTTCCATCACCCACAGACAGCTTCATCTTGTAACACTATCCTCCACAAGTCAGCACTGAGCACTGCACCATGGCACCTTCTCATCACAAATCCGGTGTTAGAGAAACGGATATAAAAGGTGAATTAAAACAGGCATTCAAAAATAAGGGAATAGAAGCCAAAGCAAAACTCGACGGGGTCAAGGAAGGGCTTAAGGGCGCAGGAAAAGCGATTGCGCACGCCTCACTAGCGGACATAGGGAAGGGTATAGGTAAAGGCATCGACAGTATGAAACAAGGTCATAAGGAAAACATGAATGCGATGAGGCAGGGTTTAAGTGACAAAATTTCAGGCCTGGCAAAGAAGATTGGTCCAAAATAATGAGGTGAGTAGTCTTGCAATTAAATCATTTCTTTGGAGGTTGATTAGGAAAGAATTCACTATAGCGGGCCGTGAAAATGACCATATTTGGAGAACAATAGATTCGTGACATCATGTCATTGTAACCAGGCAAGAAATGTTGACATGACGCAATCAACACATGACGACGATGTTTTGGTGACGCAAAAAGTGGCAAAAATACACTAAAAACATAAGTTTTAGTCACTTTTTAGTAACAGTTTGTTGAAATAATGTCATGGAAACAAATCGGCGGGGGTGTGGGGGCGAAATGATCGTTTACACTTGTCAAATATGGTCATTTCCACGGCCCGCTGCAGTGAATTTTTTCCGTTGATTATTAAGGGGCTGACCAGGTGATCTCTGTAGGTGGCTATGATTCGTTTCACACACGACAATGTCAATGAAAACAAAAGTATGCTCAGTACATGAAAAAAGAAAAAGCTTCTGTCCATTTGCAGCTAGGGTACTGTAATGTTAAAATAAAAGTTTGTCGATCATGCGCATGAAAATAAATTTTTTGTTGACGCCTTGTGAGCAAAAAAAACGTTCGTCCCAGGGGTAAAATCCACAGCGCCCACAACTATCGTCGGGTCTACCCCTAATTGACCTCACAGTTATCAAGATCAGGGTATGATTCACTTTAGCGGGCCGTGAAAATGACCATATTTGGAGAACAATAGATTTGTGACGTCATGTCATTGTTGCCGGGCAAGAAATGTTGACATGACGCTATCAACGCATGACCGATGACGACGATCTTATTTTGGCGACGCTACAAGTGACAAAATGCACTAAAAAGTTAAGTTTTAGTAACTTTTTGGTTATAGTTTGTTGAAATAATACCTTGGAAACAAATTGGCGGGGGTGTGGGGGCGGCAGCCCCCACGTTAGCCACTAAAAAACAATCGTTTTCACTTGCCAAATATGGTCATTTTCACGGCCCGCTATAGTGAATTTTTTTTTCAATGATGGCAAGCAATGATGGCAAGGGCAAGCAATGCCAATGATGGCAAATTGCCATTGAGAATAGCAACAGAGGGGTGAACTCGAAGTCAGCAGTGAAGTGTAAAAGCTAATTGCACTTTGCTGTGATTGTGATGCTGACTCAGGTACTACCCCGACAAAAGATTGACCATGTAGTCATTGTCGACCATGGTTTGACCATGGTCGACCATGGTTGACAATGAAATGACCATGTACCTGACCGTGAACTGAGTCTGACCATGTTTGACCATGGAATGACCATGAAAACTTGGACAATTTCCTTTGATGACAATGTATGACAGTGAAATGACTCTGAATTATTAGATGACCATGTGTGACCGTGTGATAACCATGAGGACTTAGAAATTTTAATCACTGAAATTTATGACCATGTGTGACAATGAAATGACCACGGGGACTTAGAAAATTTCTCTAATTTTGAATGCCTGTCATCACGATGAGAACAATTTGAATCTAGTTTCATTTACTTGATGATCGTATAATATATGACCATAGAATGACCTAGAAGATTTTGAATTATTTTTGGTTGCAGATTTGTGAGATTCAGCAGATATTTTATGCATTTCTGTGATATCCCATTGATCCAGATACCAGAATTTCATGCAATGGGTAACTAGTAGATATCATATATTATGCAATTATAATCATAGCATACGACAAGTGCCTATCAACTGCATTTGAAACAGAGTGAAATTATTTTAATGGCAGAGTTGCAGATCGATTGCAGATCGATTGACCCATTTTGAATTTTTGCTAATCAAGGCCTTAAAATGACAGAAAAACTGTAGTTCATGATCCATGATGTGTAAAAGACTAAACATGACAATTTGACATTTGGCACTGAGACAGTTTGACATTTGATTGCTTTGCTTATGTTTGTAATTTCTTCGAGATCCCTAAGAGTATAGAGAACTTGGTAGCAGCGTATTGTACAAGTTTATGTTCTAGTAAATCTCTACCCTGATCTGTGTAAATGTTGCAGATTTTTACTTCTGATATCTATCTGTTGATTGCCATCATCTCACACCAAAAATACTTGAAATATTTGTCTGATTTAATACTGACCATATATGACCATGTATGACCATCTGTGACCATCTGTGACCATGTAATGACCGTGTAAGTCACATGACCTACCAGTGTCGCCACCTGCCTTATAAACAGTGCGCACTTTTGGAGGGAAAGTTTTTAACTGCAAACATCAGGCTGTCTGGAACTAAATTACCTAATCAAATTGTGTTTCGGTGAGTGCTAATGACATAAACTTCTTTCTGATTGTTCCTAGGGCTAGCTAGACAACTTTTTCCATGTAGACAGGCTGCGAAATAGCAAGGATCAGGTTGTAACAGTCTAAAATTTTGTTCATCTATTATCACTCGCCTAAAAAATCACACTAATTTGTCTCTTTCGGGGTGCTTAGACAGGAATAGATAAACATAATCGATATTTTGTTTAGAAAATCCTAGAATTAATAATGCCATGAAAATCTTGTCATTTTATGATTATGGTATATTAAGGGGGCGACCATGAGATACTGTGAGCATGAGTTATTGTATTATATTTTAATTGTGTCAAAAATAATCCTGTGTAAAAAAATATCAAATGACAGTCTTTTTGGTATTTTGGTACAGTGACACCTGTAAATTAGTGAAATTGGTCGACCATAGTTTGACAGTGACAATTTACCGCAGAATGAACAGATGGTCACAGACGGTCATTATGACCGTGTGTGACCATGTGTGACCATGGCAATATGACCATCTGTGACCATCTCTGACCATGTAACCAGGCTGACCATGGACGACCATATGTTGACAATGACCAATTACCGCAGCAATGAACAGATGGTCACAGATGGTCATTATGACCGTGTGTGACCATGTGTGACCATGGCCATTACGACCATCTGTGACCGTCTGTGACCATGTAACCCTTGACCATGTACGACCAGACGTTGACAGTGACCAATTACCGCAGCCTCGACCATGGTCGACCATGGTCTGACCATGGTCATTTCATTGTCGAACATGGTCAATGACCATGGTTTGACCGTGGTCAGACCATGGTCGACCGTGGTTTGACCATGTTGTTTTCGTCGGGGTACACATTGACATGCATTACCAGGTAACTGCTATTAGTTTAGGCCTATTGTGTAAGCAAGTTCCAATTTAATAGATATGTATTAAACATTGAACCTAAACTAAAATTTCCCACAAAACTTTCACTTAAATTGTGAAAATATACGAGTTTTGTCAAATATTTCATGAAGAAAGTAAAGCAATTATTTTCTGTGAAGAACTGACATTGATTTTGGCGTTAATAATAATAATAATGATAGACATTTATATAGCGCTATTTCCAGTAAACTGCTCAATAGCGCTTGTGAATGATAGCTCTATTTGTAGAAAGTCTTAAACAAATAAGTTTTGAGATTTCTCTTAAAGCATTCAAGTGTTGCTGAGGCCTTGACTTCCTCTGGGAGTTGATTCCAAAGTTTTGGAGCAGCATTTGAAAAAGCTCTGTCTGCAAATTTATTTTTATTGCAAGAACTCGGTTCTTTTAAGAGCGTTTTGTTATTGCTTCTGAGATTACGGTTTTGTTTGGATTTTGACTCAATCAGATTTTTAATATACACAGGAGCCTGATTGTTGACTGCTTTCCATGTTGTTAGCATCAGTTTGAATTGGATTCGAGCTGGAATTGGCAGCCAATGTAGCTGCTTCCTGTATTGGCTCACACTGTCATGCTTCTTCAGTTTTTCTATAAGTCGAACTGCTGAGTTTTGCGCCACTTGAAGTTTATTTATCAAATTATTTGATGTACCATACAGAAGCCCATTTCCATAGTCTAAGTGAGGAGTGACAAGAGCATTAACTACAGTTTTGCTAACTTCCTTGTTCAATGACTTCCTGATTTTTGATATATTTCTCAGGTTGAAGTAGGCGTTCCGACACATTTTGTTGATTTGTTTTTCCATGGTCATGTTTTTGTCAAAAATCACACCTAGATTTCTAACATGGTCAGTTGCAGTAATTTCCACATTGTCCACATTGATTGATGATATTTGGAGTTTACGGAGTTGATTTGGACTGCCAATGAACAATAGTTCAGTTTTTTCTCCATTGTTGCAAAGCTTATTTTCATGAAGAAAATTCCTGATCTCAGCAATGCACTTCTCCATTTTATTGACAGCATTTCTTTGATCCAAGAACGTTGGTTTGAAAGAGAGCACAAGTTGTTCGTCATCAGCATATTTTTGATCATCGACTTGATTTTTGGCAGCAACTTCGCTTAATGGTGTGATATATGAATTGAATAGGACTGGTCCTAATTTTGATCCCTGAGGAACTCCAAATTTAAGAGGCAGTTTGGATGATGTTTTGTCATTAATTATCACTGACTGAGACCTTTCAGAAATATATGACTTGAACCAGCTCAGTGCAGAATCATGAACACCATATCTGCATTCTAGGCGTTTCAGAAGTATCTTGTGGTCAATCGTGTCAAAAGCTGCTGATAGGTCCAGCAATACAAGCATTGTTATTTCACCTTTGCTCATATTTAGCATAATATCATCATGGATCTTCGTCAAGAGGGTTTCAGTGCTGTGAAATTTTCTGTAAGCAGACTGTTTTTCATCATTCAGTTCGTTTTTAGTAAGGTGGTCAGTATATTGTTCAATAACCGCACTTTCAATCAATTTGCTGAGGAAAGACAGATTTGAAACTGGTCGATAATTCTTTTTGATCAAATCCAATCCAGATTTTTTCAGCAGAGGTTTCACTAGAGCATGTTTCAGTTCAAGTGGCATCTGTCCTTGTGTGAGTGACTTATTTAGAATATGTGTTATAATTGGGAGGAATTCATCAATACATTCAAGCAAAAGCCATGTGGGAATGGGATCCAGCTGACAGTGTTTAACTGGCATTTCAGTGATGAGTTTCTTGATCTCAGTTTTTGACAACTTTTTAAAGTGCCGCAGCATGTGAGAGGCAGTTTCAACATCATTAACAGTCTCATTACTGGTGGAGTCTAATTTAGACCTGATGGTCTTGATCTTTTCATCAAAAAATGTATTGAAATCATTTGCCAGGTCTGTTTCATTGGCATGTGGGGGGAGAGGTAGCTCTGGTTTTCTGTTCAAACTGGAGTTCAGTAGCTTGAACAATGTCTTCGCATTACCTTTCGAATCTTCAATTTTGGATCTTAGATCCTCTGATCTGAGCTGACTTAAGTGCTGATTCAATGCATTTCTCATTCCTTTAAAAGATTCCCAGTCATTTTCCAGTCTGGTTCTCCTCCATAATCGTTCAGCTTTTCTTTTTGCTGTTTTCAAATTCTTAATATCTGCATTGTTAAAAGGAGTTGGTTTGCGTAGTGTAATTTCTCTTGTTTTAACTGGGGCATGTTTGTCAAGAACCTGTTTGGTAGAGTTGTAGAGTTCAATAAGTTCATTGAGATTTTTCTGTTCAAGTCCATTTCCAGACATATGTCTCTGTATGTCTTTTTTGAAGTCATGCATGTTTATTTTTCTAGTCTTCCTGAAACTGATTTTCTTCTTCTTTTTTTCCACTATTTTTATGGGAATTTCAAAGAGGATGCAATTATGATCAGACAGAAGATCAATGACCATACAGTTGCTTAAGGCAGATTTTTCTTGAGTTATCACAAGATCGAGCATGTTGCCATCTCTGTGAGTTGGTGCTGAGACGTGTTGCACAAGGTCAAACATTTCTAGAATGTTGGTAAATTGAATGACTTTGCTATCATCTGGTTTATTCATATGGACGTTGAAATCACCAGCTATAACAATTTCGTTGTTTGTTGTTTGATAGTGACTTAAAAATTTTGTAAATTCCTGAAAGAACTCTGGAAGACTGTATTTATTTTTCTTGGATGGCTCAGGGCGGTATATGAGAAGAACAGTAACAATTTTTCCATCAAGTTGAATTTGGATTTCCACGTGTTCAAAAGTCTTAGCCTTCGTGTGATCTTTTTTAATTGCTTGTATGCCTGATCTTACAATGCAACCCACGCCACCTCCTGGTCTTCCAACTCGGGGAGAATTCAGAAAGAAGTATTCGCCATTTTGTTCCAACTCGCCAATTTCAACTCTATCATCCTCTTTTAGCCAAGTCTCAGTGAAGAGGAAGATGTCCAGATCATGCTCGTCCCTAAAGTCCTTTACTGTTTGTGTTTTCTTTCTCAGACTTTGGGCATTCCATAAACACATCTTTAAAATATTGTTTTTCTTGGGATGGGTGATGCTAAGATTGTTTCCAACATTTTCAGTACTGCATGGATCTACATGTGAGAATCTGTTTATAAGCTGAAGTTGTTGAAATTGATGATGCTTTGTGCCTTTTCTTATATATTTCTTTGATTTATTTGAAACATGAATCCATTCAGAAATATGCTGATTGGTTGTTGTATTTGGGGCATCTCTACCTAGGCCAGTGCGCACTATATCTGAGTATAACGTTTTGGTATGAGACATGGCGAAAAGTGACTGTTAATGCTGATTTCTGAAGAATTGGACCCAATTTGTAGTAAACTTGACTTAGACACACTACAAGTGGTCAACAAGCCAAGTAAGCAAAATTGAAGCAGGCTAGTTTTGATATGAGTTTGACTCGTAAACACACAAAGACACCAAAATGCTTTGCGGAGTTGGTTTGAATTAAGGCAGGCTATTTTTGATAAAAGCTGACACAGACACACACAAAGTGGCCAACGAGCTCTTTTGAATCAGTTTAAAATGAAGCGGACCAGTTTCAGAATCAGCTGGCCTCAGACACACACGATGTGGCCAGCGAGCTTTGTTAAGTCTGTTTGAGTGAAGGAGGTTAGTTTCAATAAAGGATGACTCGGACACACCCAAAGGATGACTCGGACACACCCAAAGTGGCCAACGAGCCTTTTATGGTCACTATGAATTGAGGTGGTCACTATGAATTGAGGTGGCAAGTTTCGATATCAGATACACTCGGACACACACGCGTTATTCTCTATAATAGGGCCAACATCATTGATAGTTTGAAAAAACACTCATAAGTCTTGTTTTGTCATTTTATAAATTCAGCTCAATTTTTCTCTACTTCCTTCTCTTTTAAACGTGTTTGTTGACACCTTTTTTGAAGCCTTTCTTTTTACTTATAAATAAATCATCTTTATGCCCTCTGGCAAACAGATGCATACATACATGGCTCAAACAAGACCCATAAGCAGTAGTGATAGCAAGTGACTTGAAGTGAGAAACATATATAGGCCTATTGGGAAAATATTACGGCGCCGTTTCGTCCCTGTGGGACAGCATTCCATGCACCACATGATCCCCTATCCTATACTTCATCTAGTTGGTGCTGAAATTATAAATGAAAGTGCCAGCCATGGTGCATTAATACCAAGATATGCTAACTACACTATGCTACAACAATGGTGTTGGAAAATAATGTCTGATGCATCTCTGAAATGATAGAATGATTTTGAAATACATATTTTTGAAATGGAGGATTTTTTGAATGAACATGTCTGATTATTTTTTCTGCAGTATAAAATAAACCAGAAAATTCAATGGTATATTTTTACAACTCAAGTTAGCTTTGAAAAAAAGTTAAATCCATGCATTTATATTGTTTAAGTACAGAGCAGTGGTTACTCATTGGTCAAGAGTAACGCACACCTTAATTAATGACATACCTCCAACTGGCGCCAAACTATGAAATTATGATTCATTCTACTCACAGATTTTAATTAAATTAATAAACTATAGATATTCCACTTCAGTTTTATACCATAGCCACTCAGTTGAAATGATAATTAAATTTCAGTCCCTGTATTAGGTTTCTGGGCCTATTTTTGAGAAATGCTCATATAAGGTTAGGGCCCCAATACAAGAGGGCCCAGGAAAGGAAAGGGCCCTTCCACTTCAGTGTTAGTGGGGTAAGGCACAAAATAACAATGTGGGGGCCCATCAATTTATTTTGCCACGGGGCCCGCGATGTCGCCAGTCCGCCCCTGCGTGACCTGCCCCGCGCTCACCCGCCCGCGCACCCAACCACCCGGCGGACGGACAACATTTTACCCAAGCGATAACTTCGTTTCCTGAAGATAAAAATCAATGAAGCAGATACACCTATGCGGTGACATTTAGAGAATGATTAATGAGAATGAGATAGAATGAGTTGTATGTAGATAATACGATGTCAAGAATGGAATGAACATCACTTTCAAATGTCTGTTACATGTATAACAGCACTAATCCATTTGCCCTAGCCCCCCAGCCCCCATAGCTACACCACTGCATCTTGTTGGCTCTGTATCGTTTTGTAGCCAATAAAGTTATTATTCTATTTTTATCTTTTCAGCTAAGAAGAACTACCAGAACGTCCAAACCACAATACTCCTGTCAATATCCAATTTCATATTTCAAAAATTCAAAACAATGCTGTAACTAAACTATATATCCAGCAAGAATAAATATTTTGTGCAGTCTATCATTCTGTTTCTTTCTTCAATTATTTTTCTCATTCCATGGTGGCCCCTCTGGAGTCTGGTCTACGATTACGTGGCTTTGTTGTTGTTCTGTAAGTCAAAGGTTTATGGTTCAAGGCTTGCACACAGGGCGAGCAATGGTGCAAAAAAACCAGGTCCCCTTGTGGAAAACTTTGATTCGAGCCATAAGATTTTTAAAAGACTAATATGTTTATGCCAAAGCATGAAGATGACAAATTGAGTTGGGAGGCTGATGTTGTCGTTGAGAATGCATTTGAAAAAAAAACTGCCTTGTCACTCTTGATCGACTTAACACAGTGCCGTGGACTTTACAGAAAGGATGTGAAGTATCGAGGAAGTAATTCTGACTGTTTAAACTCTAGTTCTTCCTCGGTTTCAATGGATATTTGAATTAGTTTGTGCTTGGCGCTTGACACGCCAATTTTTCGCTCAAACATCAAAATGGTGAACCCGAAGGCACAGCAGCGGCAAAGCACGGATATCAACGCGACCTTAGCCACGGTCCTCCAAAAGTTAACTAACGTTGAAAAAAAACAAGAGGAAATGGTCAGTGTGCTGGACTCAAAACTAGAAAGTTGAAGCTCGAGCTGATGAATGGCACTCAAAAAAAAATCGAGAATTTGGAAAAGAACTACAAAAATGAAATTGATAATTTACAACTGGAACTAGCTGCAACTATACAAAAAGTGGAAGATCTTCAAAAGAACTCTTGAGAAGCGAGAAACAAAAGCCCACTCGAAGACATCGATAAATGCATCGTGATGTCAAACTTCCCGTACGCACTTGACAACCTGAATGAGAACGTCACAGTTATAGCATGCAAACGTCTTGGCCCCCCACAGAACCACTCCATTCAGAACCCTGCATTACTGAAAGTCACTTTGGACAGTTTGGATTCGAAAAAAATGGTCTTAAGTAAGAAAAAAGAGTTAAAGAACACGCTTCATTTCCGTCGAGTCTTTATTAGAAGCAGCATGACGCATCTTGAAAGAACGATGCAATTTAACATGAGAAACTTGTTAAAATGCTTGCCGTACGGAGACAGCCTTCGCGTCAGTACGAACGGAAAAATCATTCCAAATGGTTTCGCTCAACCTTGGAATCCCTGGACAACCGAACAACAACAGGACAACTATGATTTCGACTTCGAGAGATCTGGACCACCAGAGAGTGGTCATCCTTTTTCCAACACGAGAGGACGCGGATGAGAGGATCCTACAGAGGGGGGTTTAATGGCTAGCAATTTTCAGGAGCACCGAATACTGACTGTCAAACGAATGACAATGTAAAATTCATTCCATTAAATCACAGTTATGCCCAGGATCCAGAACATTCAAATTTATCTTTTTCTTTGCTTAATGTGTGTGGCACTACATCCAAGCTTAAAATACCTGATTTTGTTGAAAATTTACTTAGTTATGACATAATTATGTTGTGTGAAACAAAGTGTGATGATTCTGACAATGGTGACCTTATTGCATTCTTTAGTGATCTTAATTACTATGCATATATATATTAAAAATAGATACAAACTGACCAAACAAAGATCTGGTGGAGTAATGATCAGTGTTAGGAAAGAATTAGTTAAATTTCGTGATGAATTACAAACAGATTATGACAACATGACTGTTATTAGAATTGATAAAAAATTATTGAAATATGAGAAACACATTTTGCTCATTGTACTATATATTCCACCGTATGGCTCGAAATATTCTAATGTATCACTTTTTGATGACTTATCAAATGTTATTCTGGACCACAGTGAAGAAGATAATTATCATTTAATATGTGGTGACCTTAACGCACATACCCAAACAAAATGTGATATTGTTCCTTTTGATAATGATCTATGTGACGCATGTAACATTGATGATGATACAAGATTAATTATGGACACTCAAAGAGTCGTGGAACAATTAGACATTCCGTTACAGCAGAATTCTGTGGACAATAAGACAGACTCTGGTAGTTATGGTGATGCTTTGTTAGAATTATGCAAGAATCAAATGATGTTAATTTTCAATGGTCGTGTATGCAAAGATCGGTATTATGGAAAAGCAACAACAACAGAAGGTGCTGTTATTGATTATATCATAGGATCGCCATTTCTTGCCAGTTAAAGATTAAACAATTTGACATTGAAGACTTTGATCCATTGTACTCGGACAAACATTGTCGAGTGTTGTTTTCGAATTACGGTTCATCTAATGATGCTTTTGAGTCAAATTCTAATACCACTACAGTAAATGATGATGTCAATGAAACTACCAGTGATAGTGTTAACACTTTTGTTGTTTGGGATGAAGAAAAAAAGTCTGACTTCTTGAGTAATTTGGATGTTCAAGTAATTGATGATATCATTACTAAATTTAATGACAAAACAATCCAAGAAATCTCAGATTGTTTAAACAAGGTTCTAATTACCGCTGCGCATAAGACCTTTACGGTAATCAAAAAGACAGGAAAACGTAAAACAACCAATTCAAAAAAGAAGTTGCTGGCTTTTGACCAAACTTGCAGAAACAAAAGAAACTAGACATCAATATTACTGGTGAACCAGTAATGAGCATTCACCATAAAAAAGGATTTACTTGATTATCAACTTGACTTTGATTCTTCATATTGACTTTTATATTGACACTTGAATTGACTTCATTTTGACATTCATATTGACATTCCTATTGACATTATTCATATTGACATATATATCAATATTCATATTGACATTCACTGACATTCATTTGACCCTGATATCAATTGAGAGTGATGACACTGATAGTGACACTGATGACACTGATATCTACACTAATATTCACATTCATTTTGACATTCATTAATTTTGACATTCATGTTGATATTCATGTTGACATTCATATATATTGACATTCATATTGACATTCATATGGACATTCATATTGACATTCAAATTGAATTCATAATGGCATTCATATTGACTTCATGTTGACCTTAATTTATTCTTCAATTCATTCTATTCTGCACTTATCTCATTTCTTCATTTTTCCTGTCTTTGACTGGTGATGACCTTGACAATTGATGAACTTCTTCACAAGGTCAAATATACTTTAGATCATTCAAGTTACTCTTGATTGGAAATGATAGACCACAATTGAACAACCTTGCTTGAAAAAGTTGTGAAATGTACCTACCGTGCCTTTTCATTCACTTTCTGTGACCTTGACCTTGATGTCAAGGTCATGGATGTTTAATGAAAATATTCCTCTACCACAGGGCTATATATGTTCCAAGTTTCATTGAGTTGTCTTCATTCAAAGCAAAGTTAAAAAATATTTTCACTTTTGGGCAAAATATTCTAATTTTGAAAGTCAAATATCTCAGTAACCCCTTGCATGATTTTCACCACACTTCTTGCTGCATTGGCCCATACTATAGAGCACCTTTTGCTAAAATTTCATGAAAGTGCTGGTTGTAGTTTTCTCAAAACCGTGCGCAAACTGGTTTTCATTAAAAGGGGTTAAGGTAATTACCCCTTTTTGAAAATGATCAATTTCATGGCTGATATTTGTTCAATAGGGGTCTACTAACTCAACACTGAAGACCAGGTGTCTCTATCTTTATTAGTTTAGGAGATAGACCTCCAAAATCAGTGACTTTGAGGTGACCTGTGACCTTGAAAAATAGGTCAAGGTCAAAAATATTTTGGGAAATTAATCTACTCATCAAGGACTATCTATACACTAACTTTCATGTTGAAATTCCAAAAAAAAAGGGAAGAAAAATAATAATAACTAGAACCCTGTAACTGACCAAGGTCAGTGACTAAGAATTTACCAAGCTTTTACCGGTTCATGCAGCAAAGCCAAAAGACAGCTTGCAACAATATTGTGGTGCACAGTGCCACCGTGGTGCACAGTGAGACGGTGGCGCACAGAGCCACTGCTCTGCACACTGCCACTCTGGTGCACAGTACCACTGTGACTGTGACTGTGACTGCGCTGCTAAACTGCCACTTTGGTGCACACTGCTGTGCTCTAAACTGCCACTGTGTTGCACACTGCCACTGTGTTGCACACTGACACTTGTACACACTGCCACTGTGGTGCACAGTGCCACTGTGGTGCACTCTGCCATTGTGGTGCAGCCTGTCATTGTGCCACAGTGATGCACAGTGCCACAGTGATGCACAGTGCCACAGTGATGCACAGTGCCACAATGATGCACAGTGCCACTATGATGCACAGTGCCATAATGATGCACAGTGCCACCATGATGAAAAGTGCCACCATGATGCACAATTATGATAACCCTAAGCACATTTAACAAGAGTGAAAGCTGATGTTCCAGTCTCTGCAGAGCTACAGTCATTTGATAAGGTGTGGGAAAGTTGAATTTTTCAGGGTTCACCGATCTTTTTACCTGTCAATGTTACAAGAAAATACACAATAAATTAAATTAAGAGGAGAATCTTAGCTTTCCAAAACTGGTTGTGTCATTCATGTAGCTTTATTAGAACCGGAGATACAGCCCATTGAAATAATGGTAAAATTGTGATATTTCATCAAAAAATGGTCTCTGAAAATGTCAAGTTTTGAACTTCAATTTGTTCCAGAAGGCAAACGGTCAAGAGGAGAGACTTGAAATTGCACCAACTACTGTAAATGTGTTAGGACTATATCCACAAATATTATTGAATTTTTTGAAGATGGAGTTCTGAGTAAAAAAAATGTAAAGATGTAAAATCATGACCCAAAATATGAATTTTTCAGGGTCGGGCGATCTTTTTAACTAGCAGAGATACGCTAAAATGTATAGAAAACAAATACTAGAGGAGAATCTGGGCTTTCCAAATCTGTTTTTATTTTTCCTGTAGCTTAATTAGAACCGGAGATACAGACCGTCAAAGTATGGGTACAAGTGCAATATTGACAAATGAGCAGGTCAATTTTCAAGTCATTTCTTGACCTTGTGACCTCAATTGTGCAATGTAGGTCAATCCGAGGGCCTTCAAATTTTGCGTGGGGCCTCTAGGGTATTATGGCACCAAATGCTGATGAGATGAGGCAAATCCCTCAACTGATTCCCTGTTAAGAAAAATATAATGTCTGAAATATCCAATTTTGCCTCATATTTGACCTTGAGTTTGACCTAGAAAAAACGTTTCTAGGTCAAATCCAATATTTTCCCCAGATTGGCAGTGTGTGACTTTGGGGGGGTCATTCAATCGTTTGAACTGTGTAGGATCAATATTTACCTGTCACAGGGGCAAAATAGGGTGTTTTTACATGTCACGCGGTATGCAATATTTGTGATTTTTTAACAAATCAGCATGAAAGGATATCTGAATTCCGATTTCAGGCCTTAAACAAACTGGCTGGCACCTTCCAGAAACCAGATGATGAGACTGATATGTGAAAAGAATGATAATTTTCAGAATTTTTGAAAATCGCCCATATTTGAACTTTGAGGGGTCAAATGACCTTGAAAAATGAGGTCAAGGTCAAATCTGAAGGTCTGTATGGGGTTTTTGGGGTATCTTAAGGGTAGTTTGTTATACATTTGCATGACCTCAAATGACTCCTTCATGGTGTTCTGAGACCCATACCCCATATGGCGCAGACTCATTTCACTAAAATGGCCGCTGCTCCGTAACCGTTGCAGATATCTACATGAAAAATAAAACGTGCACTGGTCCCAGATACTGGCCATCTGCTGGTGCCATCGGCTTTATTCTACCTATTGCGGTTTCTGACATTACGTCTTGAGACCTAAAACGGTGTTTATGCTGTAGCTCTGGTTCCGCTTGAGCGATTTCAGAATTGTTTGCGCCAAAATACAGCCTAGTACTTTTGAGTAAGACTTACCCTATACCATGGTGCTACCTGTTATGCTTCCTGAATAATAGCCCATGTAAATTTCGCAAATTTAATGTTTGAAAGGCCCTGTGACCTTGAAAAATAGGTCAAGGTCATACCTTTTGTGCATGACCTAGTCCTAGTCCTAGAGGTAACCTGTGCTAAAGTTTCATGAAAATCGGAGCAATCTGAAAAAAGTGAAATAATAATAATAAGAAGAATAATACCAAAAACAATAAGAATTTACCATGTAATGGTAAATTCTTAACTAGACATCAATATTACTGGTGAACCAGTAATGAGCATTCACCATAAAAAAGGATTTACTTGATTATCAACTTGACTTTAATTCTTCATATTGACTTTTATATTGACACTTGAATTGACTTCATTTTGACATTCATATTGACATTCCTATTGACGTTATTCATATTGACATTTATATCAATATTCATATTGACATTCACTGACATTCATTTGATCCTGATAACAATTGAGAGTGATGACACTGATAGTGACACTGATGACACTGATATCTACATTAATATTGACATTCATTTTGACATTCATTAATTTTGACATTCGTGTTGATATTCATGTTGACATTCATATATATTGACATTCATATTGACATTCATATGGACATTCATATTGACATTCATATTGAATTCATAATGGCATTCATATTGAATTCATATTGACCTTAATTTATTCTTTAATTCAGTCTATTCTGCACTTATCTCATTTCTTCATTTTTCCTGTCTTTGACTGGTGATGACCTTGACAATTGATGAACTTCTTCACAAGGTCAAATATACTTTAGATCATTCAAGTTACTCTTGATTGGAAATGATAGACCACAATTGAACAACCTTGCTTGAAAATGTTGTGAAATGTACCTACCGTGCCTTTTCATTCACTTTCTGTGACCTTGACCTTGATGTCAAGGTCATGGATGTTTAATGAAAATATTCCTCTACCACAGGGCTATATATGTTCCAAGTTTCATTGAGTTGTCTTCATTCAAAGCAAAGTTAAAAAATATTTTCACTTTTGGGCAAAATATTCTAATTTTGAAAGTCGAATATCTCAGTAACCCCTTGCATGATTTTCACCACACTTCTCGCTGCATTGGCCCATACTATAGAGCACCTTTTGCTATAATTTCATGAAAGTGCTGCTTGTAGTTTTCTCAAAACCGTGCGCAAACTGGTTTTCATTAAAAGGGGTTAAGGTAATTACCCCTTTTTGAAAATGATCAATTTCATGGCTGATATTTGTTCAATAGGGGTCTACTAACTCAACACTGAAGACCAGGTGTCTCTATCTTTATTAGTTCAGGAGATAGACCTCCAAAATCAGTGACTTTGAGGTGACCTGTGACCTTGAAAAATAGGTCAAGGTCAAAAATATTTTGGGAAATTAATCTACTCATCAAGGACTATCTATACACTAACTTTCATGTTGAAATTCAAAAAAAAAAGGGAAGAAAAATAATAATAATAATAATAACTAGACATCAATATTACTGGTGAACCAGTAATGAGCATTCACCATAAAAAAGGATTTACTTGATTATCAACTTGACTTTAATTCTTCATATTGACTTTTATATTGACACTTGAATTGACTTCATTTTGACATTCATATTGACATTCCTATTGACGTTATTCATATTGACATTTATATCAATATTCATATTGACATTCACTGACATTCATTTGACCCTGATATCAATTGACAGTGATGACACTGATAGTGACACTGATGACACTGATATCTACACTAATATTGACATTCATTTTGACATTCATTAATTTTGACATTCATGTTAATATTCATGTTGACATTCATATATATTGACATTCATATTGACATTCATATGGACATTCATATTGACATTCATATTGAATTCATAATGGCATTCATATTGACTTCATATTGACCTTAATTTATTCTTTAATTCATTCTATTCTGCACTTATCTCATTTCTTCATTTTTCCTGTCTTTGACTGGTGATGACCTTGACAATTGATGAACTTCTTCACAAGGTCAAATATACTTTAGATCATTCAAGTTACTCTTGATTGGAAATGATAGACCACAATTGAACAACCTTGCTTGAAAAAGTTGTGAAATGTACCTACCGTGCCTTTTCATTCACTTTCTGTGACCTTGACCTTGATGTCAAGGTCATGGATGTTTAATGAAAATATTCCTCTACCACAGGGCTATATATGTTCCAAGTTTCATTGAGTTGTCTTCATTCAAAGCAAAGTTAAAAAATATTTTCACTTTTGGGCAAAATATTCTAATTTTGAAAGTCAAATATCTCAGTAACCCCTTGCATGATTTTCACTACACTTCTCGCTGCATTGGCCCATACTATAGAGCACCTTGTGCTATAATTTCATGAAAGTGCTGCTTGTAGTTTTCTCAAAACCGTGCGCAAACTGGTTTTCATTAAAAGGGGTTAAGGTAATTACCCCTTTTTGAAAATGATCAATTTCATGGCTGATATCTGTTCAATAGGGGTCTACTAACTCAACACTGAAGACCAAGTGTCTCTATCTTTATTAGTTCAGGAGATAAACCTCCAAAATCAGTGACTTTGAGGTGACCTGTGACCTTGAAAAATAGGTCAAGGTCAAAAATATTTTGGGAAATTAATCTACTCATCAAGGACTATCTATACACTAACTTTCATGTTGAAATTCCAAAAAAAAAGGGAAGAAAAATAATAATAATAATAATAATAATAATACGACCAAAATCAATACCATTCACCATAGTGATGGTGAATGCTAATAATAATAATAATAATACGACCAAAATCAATACCATTCACCATAGTGATGGTGAATGCTAATAATAACTAGACATCAATATTACTGGTGAACCAGTAATGAGCATTCACCATAAAAAAGGATTTACTTGATTATCAACTTGACTTTAATTCTTCATTTTGACTTTTATATTGACACTTGAATTGACTTCATTTTGACATTCATATTGACATTCCTATTGACATTATTCATATTGACATTTATACAATATTCATATTGACATTCACTGACATTCATTTGACCCTGATATCAATTGAGAGTGATGACACTGATAGTGACACTGATGACACTGATATCTACACTAATATTGACATTCATTTTGACATTCATTAATTTTGACATTCATGTTGATACTCATGTTGACATTCATCTATATTGACATTCATATTGACATTCATATGGACATTCATATTGACATTCATATTGAATTCATAATGGCATTCATATTGACTTTATATTGACCTTAATTTATTCTTTAATTCATTCTATTCTGCACTTATCTCATTTCTTCATTTTTCCTGTCTTTGACTGGTGATGACCTTGACAATTGATGAACTTCTTCACAAGGTCAAATATACTTTATATCATTCAAGTAACTCTTGATTGGAAATGATAGACCACAATTGAACAACCTTGCTTGAAAAAGTTGTGAAATGTACCTACCGTGCCTTTTCATTCACACTCTGTGACCTTGACCTTGATGTCAAGGTCATGAATGTTTAATGAAAATATTCCTCTACCACAGGGCTATATATGTTCCAAGTTTCATTGAGTTATCTTCATTCAAAGCAAAGTTAGAAAATATTTTCACTTTTGGGCAAAATATTCTAATTTTGAAAGTCGAATATCTCAGTAACCCCTTGCATGATTTTCACCACACTTCTTGCTGCACTGGCCCATGCTATAGAGCACCTTTTCCTATAATTTCATGAAAGTGCTGGTTGTAGTTTTCTCAAAACCGTGCGCAAACTGGTTTTCATTAAAAGGGGTGAGGGCAATTACCCCTTTTCGAAAATGATCAATTTCATGGCTGATATTTGTTCAATAGGGGTCTACTAACTTAACACTGAAGACCAGGTGTCTCTATCTTTATTAGTTCAGGAGATAGACCTCCAAAATCAGTGACTTTGAGGTGACCTGTGACCTTGAAAAATAGGTCAAGGTCAAAAATATTTTGGGAAATCAATCTATTCATCAAGGACTATCTATACACTAACTTTCATGTTGAAATTCCAAAAAAAAAGGGAAGAAAAATAATAATAATACGACCAAAATCAATACCATTCACCATAGTGATGGTGAATGCTAACTAGACATCAATATTACTGGTGAACCAGTAATGAGCATTCACCAATTCGCATAATTTACTTGACTATCAAATTGACACTCTTCACATTGACATTCATATTGACTTAATTTTGACTTAATACTGACTTTCTATATTGACTTGAAATTTACTTCATATTGACATTCCTATTGACATTCATACTGACATCCATATTGACATTCCTGTTGACGTTCATATTGGCATTCATATTGGCGTTCGTATTAACCAAAATTTGCATTCATATTGACATCCATACTGTTGGTTGTATTGACATTCATATTAAAATACATATTGACATTCATACTGAAATTTATATTAACACTGATATTGGCACTGATATTGACACTGATTATGACACTGACCTTCATTTTGACATTCATTTTGACATTCAATTTGATGTTGACATTCAAGTTGACTTCATATTTACATTCATATTGACTTCACATTGTCTTCACATTAACATTCATATTGATATTCATATTGACTTCAAATTGACTTGATTCATTCTTTAATTTACTCCACTTTGCACTTTACTCATTTCTTCACTTTTCCTCTCTTTGACTTGTGATGACCTTGACGTGTGATGAACTTATTCACAAGGTCAAATATTTTTTAGATCTCTCAAGTTACTCTTGATTGGAAATGCTAGACTACAATTGAACAACCATGCTTGAAAAATGACAAAAACGACGTGAAAATGTACCTATCCATTCACTTTAATTGACCTTGACCTTGATGTCAAGGTCATGGATGTTGAAGGAAAATATTCGTCTATCATAGGACTATATATGTGCCAAGTTTCATTGAGTTGTCTTCATTCAAAGCAAAGTTAAAAAATATTTTCACTTTTGGGCAGAATATTCTAATTTTTAAAATCAAATATCTCAGTAACCACATACAGTATCTCAACTATCTTCCTTTCCGCACTGGATATTCCTATAGAGCACCTTGTCCTAGAATTTTACGAAATTCCTGCTGACGGTTTCTCCAGAACCGTGCGCAAAAGGGTTTTCATTAAAAGGGGTCACAGTAATTACCCCTTTTTAAAAATAGAAAATTTTATGACTGATCTGGATCAAGTGACTGACTAGTAACTTACCAGTGAAGATCTGGTGTTTCTATCTTTAATAGTTCAGGAGATAGACCTCCACAAATGGCCACTTTGAGGTGACCTGTGACCTTGAAAAATAGGTCAAGGTCAAAAATATTTTGCAAAATTTATTTTCTCATCCAGGACTACCTATCTACTTAATTTCAGCTTGAAATTCAGAAAAAAAGGGAAGAAAAATAATATGACCAAAATCAAGACCATTCACCATAGTGATGGTGAATGCTAATAATAATAATAATAATACGACCAAAATCAATACCATTCACCATAGTGATGGTGAATGCTAATGAATACCATAAAGCGAAACGCAAACACAATCAGAACAAAACTACAGAATCTCATGATAATTTGATCAGCAAAAGTAGAGATTACCGGAAAGAATTGAAGAGAATTAAAAAAGAAAACAGTTTATTATTAGGGCAAAAGCTAAGACAATTACGAAAGGGTAATTGTAAAGAATACTGGAAGCTGATTAATAATATACGTAGGTAAGATTTCCCAGTCACCTTGAATGACTTGTATGATCACTTTAAGGAACTTTTGAGTGATACGAATGACTCCGAAAATGTTGATCAAGAATACTTGAATCCAAACACTCTTGACACCTCGATTTTGAATGCACCGTTCACAGAAGATGAACTGTCAAAGTGCATACACAAGTTAAAGAGTGGTAAATCGGCAGGAATAGACATGGTCTTAAATGAATTCATTAAGTGCAGTAAAGACAAAATGTTACCATTATATGTGAAATTGTTTAACAAAATTTTGTCTGAGGGTGCTGTACCAGATGAATGGACTATTGGTCTCATTGTCAGTGATGGAAATGGGGGGGAGCTTGAGGGAGCTGAGCTCCCTTGACCAAAAAACAGGGGGAGCTGTACCCTGCTGCAGCTCCCCCAATGAGCAGTGGTGAAATTACAATTATCATGTTACTTTTTCAGTCCTCATGGTATTTTTAGCCAAAATTATGCTCTGGTGAAAGAATTCTTTCCCTTTTGAATATTTGGAGTGGCGAGCCGCAGCCGCACCAGTCGAGAGCTCCCCCGACAAAAATTTTCCATTTCCATCACAGGCCCTGATATTTTGACTGTAAACAGTGATATTCACAGCCAACCAGGTGATAATATACACGGATACAAGTTGAATCGCTTGCATGTGTTTCACAATGATAGATTACATAATGAAAATAGAATACATTGCTGGTGCACATAAGCTGTTTTTTAGAAGTTTTCTTTCTGGTTATAGTCTGGCAAACTTTACATGATAAAATCCCCTGTACTAAATAAATGGCAAAAAATGTTTATAGCACAATGCCATCAGGTCTGAAAAGTAACAAAAAAGCAAAATCCCCAGAAGGAAAGTTAAATAAAATATATACTTTTTTCACATAAATGTATGTTTAGAAAACATGAAGTCATAATATCATATATACAATATTCCTTGCATGCTGCAAAACAAAATATATCCATGAAAACTTGGTATGTACACTCTAAAAAATGTCGGGACAAAATTGGTTTTTTAGATTCAAAATGGTTTTTTGAAAAACCAAATTTCAATGCAAAAAACCAACATGGATTTTTATAAAAATCCATGTTGGTTTTGCATTGAAATTTGGTTTTTCAAAAAACCAACATGGATTTTTATAAAAATTCATGTTGGTTTTGCATTGAAATTTGGTTTTTCAAAAAACCATTTTGAATCTAAAAAACCAATTTTGTCTGAAATTTTTTAGAATGTAGTGAAAACTAGGAAGTGATATTCACTATTTTCAAATCATGAATTCCCAAATTGTGAATATGTAGTTTCCATAGCATACACCCAGCCAGGCGTGACGTCTAAAGATTTTCCAACTTTTTCTTTAGTTTTATTTCGTCCATTTTATATGGACTTCTATAACTAACAAAGGGCAAAGAAACTATTTAGTTTGAGTACTTAAGACTAAAAGCTATTTTCATATTTTATCACCTGGTTGGCTGTGAATATCACTGTTTACAGTCAAAATATCAGGGTCTATGATATTGTAAAAAATATCACCCTTCAAGGGCGATATTTTTTAACAATGGTTATGACATCACCGGCATTTCAGATGCCTGATGACGTCACAAACCAAGCAATGGCCAAAACAATAGGATTGTGACGTCATATCCATTGTTGCTCCATGGCGACGTCACATTTTTGTAATGGCAGAAAATAGTCTCTCTTTATAATTGAAAATTTGAGGTAAAACCAGGTGATAAAAACAAAACAACCACGCGTCAGGGCACTTTGTACAATATCACTCGCTGTTGTGTGAATTAATATCACTCTCGCCCTGCGGGCTCGAGTGATATTAATTCACACAACAGCTCGTGATATTGTTACTCAGTGACCCTGACTAGGGTTGTTTTGTTATAATGTCATCTTGTCTCTCGAAGAGTTGAAGTAATTCTACTACTGTAGTACTGTTGCAATAGATTTCATTTTGCACAAACGAAACCAAATGTCTAAAATATGTCGATAAGCTCACACAATCTGAGTTAATGATTGTGAAAAAAAAAATCTGTTCATATAGATGATACCTGTTTTTGTTGCAAAAAATTATTCACTAGAGGGCAGCACAACATACATAGGTGCAAAGCAAGGGAAAGTGGTGTGTGAAAATACACACAATTGCTTTTCAGCTTAATTGTTCTGAGCCAATGATTTAGTGACATGGCTGGACAATTACCTCAATCCTTTCTTTATTATCAAAAGTGAGTTTGGGTAATTTATTCACGCTTTATACACACCTCAAACACTGTATTTAATACAGTATGCAGTGACTATGCACTGTAAAATTTAGAAATTTCCAGTCAGCTTAAATGATATTGAGATGGTAGCGCAAATTCCTTTGAAAATTGTTTTAATTTTTAATCTATAACAACGGACAGATTATCATTTATAACTTTTAAAAAACAACAAACTATTTTAGCTCAAAGGAATTTCGCCACCATCTCACACAAGCATTTAATCTTACTCAAAATTCAGTGTGCTGTCAATTAGCCTCATTCACAGTCAGATACCTTATATATGATTTTTTCCCCCGTTTTGACTCTTCTTTCCCTATCCTTGGCCGGCAGGCTCACCTTTCAACTATAACTTTTCAACCTAAAAGGTTTACGACAAAGGGCAACACAATTATCTTCAACAATTGACCTCTCATGTCGATCTTACATCCGTACATCGCCTGGCCCCCAGTGATGGATAAGAGAGCTCTTGGCTTGGGCGGCAGCTACACGCCATTCCGTATTTTTAAGAGGAAAAAAAGTGTGCCACCAGGGCATACTTTTGCCTAAAAATAACTGGAGGACTGCAAAAGTGAACATAACAATTGTAATTTCACGATGCACTCATCATTGCGGGAACTGTAGCATGCAAGGCACAACCCTATGGGCACATCTACGTTGTAGCAACATTGCAACAACGTCACCCTGTTCGTCAAATGACATAGAATTGTATGGTAGAAATTATGTTGTCATAATGTTGTGAAGCAACATCGAAGATATTAAAATCTTGAGAAAGTTTATGATTTTCACTGAACATTTCTGCTATATCATCTCAAAAAGTTCTGATATTTTTGCAATTTTCTTTTCAATTTCAATTTCTATGATTCTTGTATAGCTTTAAGTATCTGAGTATCTTATATTTTTGATTCGACCTCACACTGAAAAAAAAGTTTGTTCAATTAAGAGAGGCAAATGAAAAGTTTGTCATGCAGTGTCCGTTCGAACTCTTTGTTTGAAACTAGACAAAAGTAGTGTTCATTTTCAATATTTCTATGATTAGATAACACGGAGATTTGTTAAGGATGGATAACTTGCTAGGCTGTTTCACAAATTTTGATTGATTAGATAAAATGTTTGGACGCCTGCAGACATTATTTTTGTCTGTTTTAAACGAAACTTTTACCTTTTTTTTTCAGCGAAGATGATATTTATGATTTATATCATTTTTATAAGAATTAGAAAATCATAAATACTGTTCAAATTGCATAAAGTTGATTTGTTATAGCTTTGGTACCTAATCTGTTAGAATTGTTGTGCACAGAATAAAATCTGACACAAAAATATAATTTTGGTTCTGATTTATTCACGAATATATATATAGACACATACAATCAAGATTAACACATTTTCACTACACAGGGATATTGCAATATATAATTATTGAATGCAAACGAGTGGGACAACTCCAGATCAATACATTGTATAGAGTCACTTATGAAGAACTTAAAATAGGAGCCATTAGCATGCACTCTATAAAAATTTCAGACAAAATTGGTTTTTTAGATTCAAAATAGTTTTTTGAAAAACCAAATTTCAATGCAAAAAACCAACATGGATTTTTTTTGTGTGCATGTAAACTCAGACGTTGTTGAGGATCTGTCACCATGCTACGCTCAGTATGATACACTGTCAGGTATTATAATAAAACTTGATGGGAGTGTGGTTCACAGCAATGAACCTCATGAATGTCAGGTCATGGAAGAATACAACACAAGTCCGAAGGATGAGTGTTTATTCTGTAGCTGACCTGACATGAGCGAGGTTCATTGCTGCGTACCACAATCCCATTAAGTTTAATTTATAATATCCCACAATAAAAATAAACCTCCAGTAAAAAAATAGAGTGATTTCATAAGGCACTGTTTTGTTTGAATGGCACCAAAAATATCCCTAGCAACCACACGGACCAATCCAAGCCTCAAAACATTCACTGTCTATTGTTTACAGTGATGGAAATGGGGGGGGGGGGGGGAGCTTGAGCGGAGCTCCCTTGACCAAAAAACAGGGGGAGCTGTACCCTGCTGCAGCTCCCCCAATGGGCAGTGGTGAAATTACAATTATCATGTTACTTTTTCAGTCCTCATGGTATTTTTAGCCTAAATTATGCTCTGGTGAAAAAATTCTTTCCCTTTTGAATATTTGGAGTGGCGAGCCGCAGCCGCACCAGTCGAGAGCTCCCCCGACAAAAATTTTCCATTTCCATCACTGCTCATTGTCCCAATTTACAAACAAAAGGGCAGTAAACAGGATACTACTAATTACAGGGGAATTACTTTATTATCTTATGTTGGTAAATTCTTCACATCTGTTATTAACGAAAGGTTGTGTAACTTCTGTGAGACAAACTCAGTCCTGTCAGAGGCTCAAACAGGATTTAGAAAAGGGTGCTCCACTGTTGATCACATCTTTTTACTTAAAAATATCATAGAAGTGTACAAATATGAAAAGAAAAAGCTATACTGTTGTTTTATAGATTACAGAAAAGCTTTTGATAGGGTTTGGAGATAGGCTTTGTGGTCTAAAGTAATGAAATGTGGTACAACAGGTAAAATCCTGGAAGTTGTCAAAAAATTTGTATAGGAGCGTCAAGTCATGTGTGCTTCTCAGAGGGAGAAAAATCGGAGTTTTTTATAAGCAGTACGGGAGTTAGACAAGGTGAAAACTTGTCCCCTTTACTCTTTTCACTCTTCGTTAATGACTTGGAATCCTTTATGATGAACGAAGGAGGTGACACTATCAACTTTGCAAATGAAAACATGAATGCCATGTTTAAACTATTGGTTTTGATGTATGCTGACGACACTATTATCATGTCAGACACTAAAGAGGGGTTACAAAAAGCATTGGTAGCCATGGAAAAATACTGTGAATTATGGAAACTAGATATTAACAGTGAGAAAACAAAAATAGCTGTTTTCGGTAAAAGAAAAAGTCGATTTTACCTACAAAGGTGAAAAATTACAAATAGTTGATCACTTCAAATATCTAGGTATTACTATGGAATAAAATGGAAATTTTAAATTAGCTATGGATGCGAAGTGTGGGGGATTGAAAAGTGTACTGATAAGATTGAGTTATTTCACGAGAAATATCTCAAGTATATTCTTGGAGTTAAAATCAGTACATGTGATGAAATGATATATGGTGAATTAGGTCGCCTTCCATTACAATTAAACTCCGAATACTCAGTTATTGGAGCCGGTTGTTACATGGAAAGAGTAGCAAACTTAGTAGAATTATGTACGATTGTCTACTTGGTCAACTTAATGATAACACAAACGCTTTTAAATCGAATTGGTTGTGTTACGTACGAAATACACTGATTGAATGTGGATTACCCTATGTTTGGGAATCACAAATTTCACCAGATACAAATAACTTAAAAGCTTACGCCAAAAGATGTTTGAATGACTTATTCATATCAAAATGGAGTTCAAATCTTGAACAGAAAAGTTCATGTGATGTCTATAAGAAATATAAAACAAATTTTCAGCTGGAAAAATATTTGGTAATTTAAATTCACCCAGACAACAAAATGCTTTATGCAAATTTAGGTGTAACAATATGAAAATACCTGTTGTTAGAGGTCGAATGTTAAATATACCTAGAGGGGAGAGATATTGCCATCTTTGTAATAATAACCTTCTTGGAGATGAATTTCATGTTGTTTTAGAATGTTCTCATCCTGTTCTTGTAAGATCTAGAAATTTGTATATACCTTATTTTTATCATAACAGACCTTCTATGTTCAAATTTTTAAACTTGATGAAATGTACCAATGATCGTACAATTAACAACTTATCTGTTTATTCATCAAAAGTGGCTAAATATTTTCGTTAGCTGTTTAATATCAGTATTATTCAATTTTCTATATTGAAATTTGTATCTCAATTACTAGTCTAATTTATTTTGGTTTAAAACCTGATTCTGTTATTGTTATATTATACTTGGTGCTCCATAACATGTATATGCAGAAATAAAACTTGTCAAACTTGTCAAACTTGGCACTGCCTGAACGCATAAAATAGATTTTAAGGACTCTAAATTGTAATTTTCTAAGTCATTTCTCGAAATTCATTTTTGATGTCATTTTTGCATTCAGGTTTGTTGAATAAAAAGTTTGGGCCAAAGAGAAATAGGGCGAAAAGGCAATATTCTAAAATAAAAAGTTTTGAGGGAAAAAAGAGCTCATGAAAAAAAATGGAATAATAATTTTGGGGAAAAAAAGCTGAGAAACAAAGTTTGGAAAAAAAGAGAATTTGTTGGCTTTTTTAAAGTAACTTCTTAATTTTTTGGCTTTTGGACGAATTTTTTTTTTTCGAACATTCTTTTTTTGAATTTTTTTTTTAAATTACTTGTGACGAGAAAAAAAATGCCAGGATCATATTATGGGATATCTGAATCATTTCTTTTGATTGAACCATCTGGTTCATTCCTCGCATTTTTGCCATAAGGGAAGAGACACCTCGCTTCGCTCGGTGAGCCCGTGGCTATGTCCCGTCTATTATCTTCCTAGACAGGAAATGGAGGTATCTGGAATCCAGATTCTGGATGATATTCCATTGCTTATTACCAATGTTCAATGAACTAAACCAGTCTTGCCTTATGCCTCCAATTCCTGTCATGTTCATAAATCTCAATTTAATATTTCACAATTGTTTAAGATCTTTATTAGTCACAAGATTTTTTTTCACTAGAGTGTAAAGTGCAGTGGCGTCACTAGAAGTCCTACTTCCTGTATCCAAACCCTTTACATTTTGTGTGACTACCTCATAGAAATACATAGAACGGACATGAGGCTCCGGCAGATGAAGCAACCAAATCCACCATCTTGGAACTGCCCTGTATCCTGACACAATGGTAATGTGACGTCACCAATAACAGTGATGTCACTTATAACAATGGCATGACGTCACGTCATAATTAGTCTATTGTGACGTCATGTCTCAGGGCAGTTCCAATATGGCGGTTTGGTGACCTCATCTTCAGGTGGCTTCATACAGCCTCATGTCCGTTCTATGTATTTCTATGGACTACCTACCCCTCTGTACGTGACAACCTGCCTCGAGTAGAGTAGGTCGGGGCATGCGGCGCCCCCCCCCCTTAACTTCAAGGTGCAATTTTACCTACTTTTTATGGGCGATTATTTGAATGCTTGTGCTGTCAGGAAGGTATCACTTGACTCTACTAATAACTAGTGAAACAAATGTCTACCAATTTAAATAGGCCTAAAGGAGTTACGGTCATTTTTGTAAGAGATTTCAAATGACATTCTTACCCCAACCATCGGGTAAGAAGCCCCCCTATTATAATCTTATGGCAATTTTTTTTGCGAGCGCATTAGGCCTTAAAGTTATTTCTTAGGGTTCTTCTATCATTTTAAGGCATTCTATTCACTGAATTTCAGAATTTTTCTGTTCATACATTTATTTTTTAATATTTTTTGCCGTGTTTCAATTTCATAAAACCCACATAATAAAAAAAAAAATTTTAATTTGACCTCTGTATTTTGAACTAAAATGCAAAAAACATGATCCAAAGTAAAATTTATGTGATGGTCATAAAGTGCAGTGCAGATATCCATTATACTTTTAAAAATTTCCGAAGTTATTTCTGACAACCACTTTCAAAGAATTAGTCAAAGTTACAAAAACAATGCACATTTTTTTATTTCTTTAATTTCTGCAATGGTTTGGTGCTGTTTGCCCTGAAAATTTGTGACGTCACCTAAAACGCCTCTAGCTTCAATCCTATCAAAAGATAAACGCACCAAAAATGTAAGTTTGGATATAACCCTGGGGGGGCCTCTCACCTAACCCGGGCTTCTTGCCCCGACCTACTCTGTGTGATAACCTGTCCCGAGTGTTGAATTCTAAAAAATGTCCAATATGATGTCAAGATTTCGAATGACATAGGTATATTCACCCGATATTTTTAAGTCACTCCTCTTTTGACAGTCATAGAGCATGGCAGTGCTCCTTCTTGCTTCAAATAGAACTTGGTTGCTATCGTACCTTGAGTGGCGTATTTAGGGGGGGGCATGGTGCCATGGCTGCCCCATCAGGCCATTTCTAGATACACCCCTGCGTTAGGGTGTTTCAGGTGCCCCTAATATTTTCCGATCCTGCTTGACCTTGGTCTGGTATTGCAGTTTATATAGTTGAAGTCACAAGTAAAATGTTGGCCCATTCTATAAATACCTACCTTTACCAGAATTCACTTGAAGTTTATAATGTAATCTCCCATTGGGGAAGTTGCAAATCCTGAAGATATTGTAAAAATCAATGAAGGAATAGATATTTTTTCCTCAATCCATAGTTTCTGAGTACGTTTTGGGAGGGCAATTCAAATCTGGTATCAGCTATTTTATAGCAGGTCTTCCTAATGAGCTAGGAAGTGTTGAATTTCCTAAAATTCTGCCATTTTATGCAGATTTTCACAAATTTGACAGTTTCTGGCAGCTTGGCAAATGGGGTTATACAAAAAATAACACCAGATTTGAATTGCCCTCCCAAAACTTACCCGGGAACTTTGGATTGAGAAAAAAATATTGATTTCTTCATTGGTTTTTGTGGCCGAGGGAGCTCGGGCCCCTTGTTCTTATCAATGGTTTCTCATGTCAACAAATGGCAACAGGAAGTGGAAATATTAAGTTGTTGTGGGGACAAAAACGTTTTTTGGATGAAATGACACACCAAAGTGATGATCCCAAATGATAACATAACCGTTTAACATTCGCACTTTGCGAATCTTTGCACCAGATCTGCACTAATTACACTATAATCAATGTAATGCTTAAGTCCTACATAGAAACATTGCTTACTTACCTGGCAAAAATAAAAACGATATCACGCGCATGCGCAGCTAGGTGAGCACGCTGTAAACAACGTTATAGCAGAAGCAGACGAGCGCACTGTAAAACCACAATGGCAAATCTGACAATTTATGCTGCAGTCACTTGGTGGTTTGTGGTCACAAATGGTGCAAAGTTTGGGTGACAAGATGTGATTAACTCTTTGTATATTCATACAGTTCTTCGTGTCAGTGTACATAACAGACATTATCCTACGTCTTCACATTAGCTTGGTAAGCATAAATCTTTTCTAATACACACAATAAGAAAACATATGTCTTGTGATCAGGTATGTTATAGATGGCGCTGCATGTTCTTTCCCTGGTAGATCCTGGATCAGAGAGTATCCAGACCTAGGCAGAACCATGCAGAATAGTAATAGTGCATTTTATCTTCATATAGCTCCACAGGTACTTGAGTTAAAAAAAAATAGATATAGATGGACAGATAGATAGAACGGTCTATATGAATATGATACCATCCTTCAGCAGGCTGTAAGGGGTAAAACTGAATTGCCCAAGGCCACGGCCCATGCATTGCATGCTATTTTTGAAATATCTTGAGAATTTCATGTTCGCCAATGGGGAATTACATTATAAACTTCAAGTGAATTCTGATATGCTAGGGGGCGCTGCACTGCTTGGCTGCCCGGGAGTTTGAGCTACTATTAATTGAGTGATTGTGCTGTGTGATTGCTATCTATTTATTCTAAGAAGATATGTATCACTTGGCCAAAAAGTAATATGACTGTTGCCGATAATTCTATTGACTATGCAAATGAGCTGAATGTATTTTATGCAACGTTGGATGTTCACAACCATAAAACTGAAGGTGAAACTTTAATAAGTGATCTGAATGCTGTTGATGTTGATTGTATTAATTATGTTTCACTTGACGATGTATCAAAATCACTCAAAAGAGTCAAGATTAATAAATCTTGTGGCCCAGACAAGATCAGTGGTAAACTTTTGAAGTCATGTGCAGATCAGCTTTGTGAACCACTTAGGGTACTTTATCAAACTTCACTTGACCAATGTCGTGTGCCAACTTTATGGAAACTATCTGAGATCATTCCTGTGCCCAAGATCAAATTTCCAAAGGTTAATAATGACTATCGTCCTATTGCTTTAACATCACTGGTTATGAAGTGCTTTGAGCATATAATAAAGCACACACTGTGTAAATACATTGATGATCAAAAAGATCCCTTCCAATTTGCCTATTGTAAAGGTAGAAGTGTACAGGATGCTACTTTGACTCTCATGCATAACATCTATGAGCACTTGGAAAATCCAACCTCCAGTGTTAGAGTGTTATTTATTGACTAGAATACCCGTTGGAAATAGATTTTTGACACATGAAGAGTTTGATGTAAGTTGGTAAATCAGTACGCTGAGCTGGAGAATGAACAGTAAATTATTTATTTGACGTTAATGCCGGGCAAAATTATGTATTTCAAGCGTGAAGTGCCTGAATATTCAATCCCAAATCACCTTATTAAGAAATACCCCATCCAGAAATTATTTGTTGTAGCAAGACTGGCAAAAAAGAATTTATTTCACCAAAACTGAGCAAGAAAGTATTTGGTTTAAAAAAAATTCCAAGGCCCCCCCCCGAGGAAAAATGGTGGCCCCCTAATTAGCTGAGTAAGTAGCTGTCTACAGGCTGTCTTCTATGCAGATATGGAGAAATATACCTAATGTTGAAAGTCCACGCATCTGGCTATCTATCTATCTATCTATCTATCTATCTATCTATCTATCTATCTATCTATCTATCTATCTATCTATCTATCTATCTATCTATCTACCCTGTGTGTCTATCTATTTATCTAGGTATCAATATATCTATGTATCTATCTGTCAATCTATCAATGTAATAATCTATCAAGATATGTATCAAGCTATCTTTGAAATTATCAATCTATCAATCTATTGATCTGTCAATGTGAAATGTCAATGAAGAATGTATGATCTTGCCTTACACACCAAATAGATGAGGTACTATTTTGAATGGAGATAAATTGGTTGAGTGCCTAGGGTTGAGTGTAGTGAAGCAGACAATATTTGGAATAAGCGGCAGAGTGAAATTTGCTTTAGATAATCTGGAGGCACTGCAATACACATTCTAGGAAGTTTACATTCTGTCTACATTGCAGGAATATAAGCATGATTGAGGGAAAAATCGGTGATGTGCTTCTGCAGTGCTAAAAGTTGTGTGTATTGGGACAGCTTGGATGTGATTTTATTTGACAGGTGGGCTAAGAATATCTGCATAGAAGTATTATGACATCAGGCCAAGTTCATATTAAAAGTAGCTACGTGCAGCATAGGGCCTAAGACCCCTATGCATATCGTAGCACAGTTTATGATGGAATAAATGTCTGTTTCACCAAAAAGAAGAGATGAAATGAATGGCCCGAAAGGTTTGCTGAATACATTATAAGATCCTCCTATATCTAACTCCATAAATCCAAGTTGAGATTAAGACTAAGTTACTCTGCTTGAGCATCAAGTTATTTCCTTCAGTCAGTGAACAAACACATCAGTTGAGAGTAGTTACTCCAGACCAAATCTGCCTGGGCCATTCAGCCCCCACAGTTTTATTGCATTCACATCTACATAATCAATCCACATACATAATCATCAATTCAGTTATCCACCAATAGTATCTGGCCAGCCTGCAGCTGAGGCTTCATTTCAACCCCATTATCCTAACACATCCCTGCAGCTGCTGCTTCCTGCAGCAGTCATTAGTGCAACTGCTGCTTCAGTTGCCAGCCATTAGCGACAGTCATTCCCCCTCTCACAAATCACCAATGTATCCCAAAGTACCCCTCTCCAATCACCCCTCCTCTGCCTGACTCACAGTGCCCCACTTGATCCCCTTAATGTCCCAGCCCTCATTACTGGTCAAAAGGTTTCCCACTAATCATTCCTGCCCCATTGTGCAAGTGTACTGCTCACACCCTTCACTGCCTACAATGACCTTCCCCCCTTGAGTCACCAAAGTATCAGTCCCCCACAGGATGGTATTTGGGTACTGACTGAATACATTTGGATCCCCAAATGTCAGTTTGGTCATTGAATTTAGATTTATAGCCCTTTGTCCTTCTACCCCTCTGCTCATTCTTGATCCCCAAATGGAACCTTTGGCCTTGGCCTGATTGGCAATCACTCACTGGTCATTGCTCTGAATCCATTTGTCCTTCTGTCTCTATGAGTCAAAATGAGTCAAAATGCAATCTGACCAAAGCAGCAAATGCAGCCTTCCCAAGCCCTCCATACTTTACAGTGCCTCATGGGATTTTTAGAGAAATTCACAGGGAAGTGACTCCTCACTGACCTGGAATTTGTCTACTTGTGAAGGAAGGTGGATCATTTGCATTAGTTCCATTGCATTTGACAGTTAAGTGATTAGAGTGATTGACCCCCCTCCCCCCTCCCCTAATGTGGTTCCCCCCTCCCTCCCCCACTACTCTCTTTTCACCCCTTTTCATACAAAATAGCATTCCCATGACAACACTCATACAACATCAAACATTCATACAATAAAAGCATTGCTTTGCTTTTGATATGAGCAGTCCATCTTCTCAGTTCATTTAAAAGTTCAGCATTTCACTCGACTTGTTTGTGCTAGAGTGTTTCGTCAAAGTCTTAATTTTAATCAGTGTGATATTTGGATAGCACAATTATTAAAGTTCACTTATTATAAGTTCATTTTCGTCTCGAAATTTCCATGGTATCGAACGTCTGCTTCTTGTCGTGTTCAGTAATCGCCCACAGTGAATTCGTCTTCGGCGTGTAAGCATCTTCAAGTGTCGCTGAAACAATGTAAATGAAAAGGCGAACAGTTTTTTGCTCATTTGATGGACAGTGTCCCCTGTGCTCCGAGACCAGGACCAGCGGTAGCAGAGATGTGGGTCAATGGTGGGCTGTGGTCTCAGAGCTGCAGGGGTCTAAACAATCATTACACAATAGATATTACATGGTACATTATCATGACTCTATCAACATTGACAGCATGTAGTGAGTCCTGATCCCACTCCATTAACGAATGTCTTCTCAAAATACAAGATTACAAGACAACAATTTACGCATGGTTCTTGCACTTAGCTCACCAACATCATTTCTCATATAATATTTTGTTTAACATTTTTGCTCAGGGAGACGCAACAATCATCAATCATAACACCAATTTCCAAGAACAAGTTATAATTCACGCATTTGCCTAATAAGTGGGCAACCTACAGACATTTGTTCCAGAATTCAGATTACGTTAGATTTTTAATGATTGGCAGTGTGATTGTGCGCTATTACACTGCAGTTGGCTCATTCCTGGCTTCCATGTCATCAGACACATCCAGAGGAGGTAAATATCTCACCTCTCGGGTGCTCTGGGGTTGTCGTCTGCGTGACAGACACCCCCCACCCCATTTTGCCCCCCTCGCATAATATATGTAGCCAGCACCCATAAGTAGAAGAACAGTTACAAACAGGATGGTTAATATCAAGGACAATAGTGGGGTATGGCGTTTGATTTTCGCCCAGTGGTCATCACTCAATGCCATGGCTCGGTGAATTAAGTCAGAGCTGACAGCTGGGATAGTCCCAGTGGGCATGTCTTTTAATGTGGGGAATGCCTTCAATAGGTCAGGAGCTCTGAGAGTATTAGAGAAATTAAACTGCCCATGGACGTGAATGGTTGGCATCTTAATGGTGCGTTTTAGATGGAACGTGTCAGGACACTCTATTTGGAAGGTGTCACCTTCAATCACACATCCTGAGGCACACTGCAGAGCATAAGTGCCTGGTCGCAGCTTCATTGCTAATTCGATCTCTGACGGGCAGCGCAGCTTGAGGAGGGTGAACCAGGTGGTTATTAAATACCTATCAGGAGCCGTTTGTTTGACTTTGGTGTCGTTATTCCCCTTTGACAAGTCAAACTTACACTGGCTGATCAGGTCGGATTGATTGAAGATCAGCCCCCTCGCACATTGCTGCACCGTTGCCTTGTACAATGGCTTGCTAGGACATGTGACTGGATTATGACCATAACACCCCTCAGCTACAAAAATGTGTCCTGTTCCAGTAGATAACCCATAGTTCTGGTCCAAATGAATTTGTACAGACATACCCGAGTTTGATATGGGTACTGGCATACTATTAATATTGAACAGTAGGTAGTCCTGTCTCCCTAAGACTGGCAATGCTAACCTATAAATCAACTCCCTGCCCGAGATTACCACAGGCTCCACCCTAACATATTGATACAACCACATCAAACTGCTTACCGTGGCTTTGTCCTGTTGTGCAGCGTATTTGACGATCTGTAGCAGCAACTCTGGTGACATGACCTCCTCGCTCAATCGTCCTCGCTCCAACGCTCCCCTCTGCTTCATGAAGTGGACCTGCTGCTGCTGATATAGGGCATACGTCCTCTCTGCCTCTCTCACTGCTTGCTCAATCTCCAACCTCGCCTCAACTTGATGCAGTCGGATGTCGATATTATTGATATTCGATCGCATACGTTCAATAAAGACGTCCATGTTTTTGACGTGCTTGGCCAAGGACAGATAAGCGTCTTCTGTCTTTTTCACCCTAACATATTGATACAACCACATCAAACTGCTTACCGTGGCTTTGTCCTGTTGTGCAGCGTATTTGACGATCTGTAGCAGCAACTCTGGTGACATGACCTCCTCGCTCAATCGTCCTCGCTCCAACGCTCCCCTCTGCTTCATGAAGTGGACCTGCTGCTGCTGATATAGGGCATACGTCCTCTCTGCCTCTCTCACTGCTTGCTCAATCTCCAACCTCGCCTCAACTTGATGCAGTCGGATGTCGATATTATTGATATTCGATCGCATACGTTCAATAAAGACGTCCATGTTTTTGACGTGCTTGGCCAAGGACAGATAAGCGTCTTCTGTCTTTTTCATGTAGGCCTGGGTCTGGTCTACGACGCTCATCATGTCCTTGGTGACATGCATCAAGTCGCCCGTTCTCTTCTGCAGCTGTTCAATGGCCACCTTATATTGCTCCACCTCTTCTTGTGTTGCCGTCCCGAAGAGAAAGCCCATCACACTGCCGACAGCATTGATCAGTCCTCGTTTCCTTCGTGATGGAGCGATGGCTCTGCGTGGCACTATCACTGGAGTTTCCACAGCTCCCATGGGCTGGCCAGTCGTGAAGTGAGGCAAGCGGATGTCCATTTGATCGAGTCTTCCTTTCCAAGCTTGCTTGAAGAGAGGCCTGACCCTGAGATGAGCGTAGCTGTCCCTGATTACATCCAGCAGTTCTGTCAGGCCCTCGGGGTATGCTGGAGCTTGCAGAGTTACCAGCACCATCCACGTGGCTCGAATGGTCTTTAGGCTGGTCCCTCCCTGCACCATCACTCCGTCCGGGAGATGAATTGGCTTCATGAGTGCAGCCCTGCTTGATGTTTTCTCCGCAGGTGTAGTCGTCTGAGCATCAGTCCTAGTTGCCATGCTCAGCAGGCACGCCAACAACAGGCTGTACACATGACACAACTTCAGTTCCATGTCAGTTGTCTGTCAGTGAAAGCAAAGTTCCAATGCTAAGTGTCACTATAAAGGAAAGTCACAATGGCAAGTGTCAATGTAAAGCAGTTGCTGTGTAAGGCAAGAGTCACCGCAATTGCACAGTCACTGAGTCCAAGTATCCTTGTCTGCTTCCCAGTATAGCTAGTAGTCAGCTCGAGGACCAAGCACAGAGTGGTTAGTCTTGGCCTCGCGTGGCAGATATGTACGCTGTCGTTTGGGCAGGGGGTCCACTGGAACCTCATCTGGGTGGTGCCCTCGCTTCGCATTGGCCGACTCTTCTTCCATTGGCTCCTGACCACTGCCCTCTGGAGTCGGGGGTGGAGTCGGGTCCGTGTTCATGGGCGTATCACTCACTGGACCCCCTCCTTCGATGCCCTGATCTGCCGCTTGATCCTCATGACGATCAGCAATCAATTCATGGTCCAGCTCCCTTCGTTTGGGGTTGCCAGGCTGCTCTTCACCCTCCTCTTCAGTGTGAATGGGACAACGTCGCCTTTGTCCTCGCCTACGTCCCTGTCGCCCTGCTGTGTCACCCCCTTGCTGTCCATCTGTCGGCTGCCCCTCATCCATGGGTCCTGCTCCATCACTGCCTTCATCTCTCTCCTCCTTCTCTTGTGCACCCTCACTGGTCGCACCTCTTTCTCTCTCTCCTCCTTCTCTCTCACCTCCTTCTCTCTCACCTCTTTCTCCTCTCTCTCTCTCTCTCTCCTCCATTTCCTCACTCTCCTCTCTCTCTCTCCTCTGCACCACTCTCTCCTTTCTGCCCTGCTGCCTACGAGCAGGTTGCCAAGGGCGACCTGCACCCTTCTTTATCTGTCTGACTGGGCGCAACCTTACCCCTTCCCAGGCCATGTCAGGACTCACCAGGCGCACCTTGTTCCTATTCAGGACCTTCTGCTTACCAGAGGGCTGGTGGGTCAGCCAAATGACCTTGCCTCTCACCTGGGTGACTGTCCACCTGGGGTCCCAACGGCTAGTGAGTGTCAGTGGTTCGTTTGCTCGGATCACCACACTGTCACCCACCTTCAGCTGCTCCACATTCTCTTTCTGCAACAATCTCTCTCTGTTGTACTTCCTGGAGTCCTCAGTGAGATTGCGAGCTTGCCTTATTGCCTGGTAATACTCATGCAGTCTGCCCTCTAACATGGGCTGGTCCTGCACTTGAGCATGGGCCCGGTGTATTGGCATTCTGGGATGCCTCCCAAAATGCAGGAAGAATGGTGTGTGTCCTGTGGTAATGGAGGTGGAAGAGTTGTAACAGGCCACTGCATGACCCAGTTGATCTTGCCAATCTGCCACTCGATTGTTAACCAACTTGGCCAGTATGGACTTCAACGTGCGATTGAAGCGTTCCACTTTGCCATTCGCCTGAGGGTTATATGGGGTGGTGCGTCTGTGTTCCACTCCTATTCCCTCCAAGTAATGTCTCATGGCTCTGGCATTTAGTTCAAGTCCGCGATCTGTAATCATGCAGTTGGGCGCCCCAAACCTCGGGAAATATTCCTGCCTGAGCTTTGCCCAGACCGCCTCGTTCGTCTTGTTGGGAATTGGGTAGCAGTCCGCATATCCACTAGCATGATCTATTATCACCAAAATGTTCGTGTTCCCTTGTGGAGAGCGCAATAGGGGACCCACTAGATCCACTGATATGATTTGTCCCGGTCCCTTGGCCACCGTCATCTCACCCATAGCAACATGCACTGGCCGCTTGGAATGCACTGCACAAATAGAGCACAACTTCACAAATTGCTTGACATCACGCCTCATTCCTGCCCAAACATACGCCTCTTGTAATTTCCTCATGGTCTTCATATAAGACATGTGCCCCACCTCTTCATGTGCCCACTGCATTACTTGTTGCCTGAAAGCTTGTGGCACGACCAGTCTAGGGTAGTCTGCTGCATATTCATGAGGCCTTTTGACTGAATACAGCACCCCTTCCACTATTTCATAGTCACTCTGGTCGTCCACTGCCTCCAGCCACTCCGTCATGCTCTGCTGCTCTCGGGCCACCTGGTCCAGGTCCAATGTGTCATGAAAGATGGGCTGCTTCTCCTCTTCTATTTGATCAGTCGGATCAGGATCCGCCACCTGCCAATCCAAGTCATCATAAGTGGCAATTATGTTAGGATCCAGTCTGGACAGCATGTCTGCTCTGACATTGTTTTTGCCCTTTCGGTAGCTAATCTTGCAGCCAAATTCCGCTACCAAAATGGCCCAACGTTGGATCTTGGTATTGTTCAATTGTTTGGTGAACAATGAGGTCAAAGGCTTGTGATCCGTATAGCAAGTGAATTCCGCGGCATATAAATACGGTTTGAACACAGTGAGTGCCGTGATCAGAGCATAAGCTTCACGCTCGATTGCCGCCCATCGTCGCTGGGTGCTGGAGAAGAGCCTCGACAGATAACTGATCGGTCTTTCGATCCCTGTGCCCTCCTCTTTCTGCACAAGTACCGCTCCTAAAGCCGTACTTGACGCGTCTGTATAGACAATGTACGGTTTATCTGTACGAGGATGAGCCATCACCCTTTCACTGATCAACAAGTCCTTTAGAGCTTCGAAGCTGCGCTGTTTTTTGCCGTCCCAGTGGAATCTGACGTGTTTCTTAGTCAGCGCCACCAGTGGCTCTGATATTCTAGTGTAATCAGGCATGCAAGTTCTATAATATCCTGTAACGCCCAGGAATCGTCTCACGGCTTTCACATTGTCAGGGGGGGGCATGTCCTTAATGGCCCTGACCTTGTCAGGGTCAGCCCTGTGTCCCTTCGCCCCCACCACGAAGCCGAGCAACTTGACCTCCTGTTGCCCAAACACGCACTTCTTTGGATTCAGCGTGAGATTGTGTTGCTTCATCCGGTCAAAGACTTGCTTCAGATGCGTCACATGACTGTCCTCATCAGGCGAATACACGATTACGTCATCCACGTACACCATCACGCTAATCCCCACTAATCCATGCAATACTTTATCCATGGCCCTTTGGAACACTGCCGTCGCGTTACACAAGCCCATGGGCATCGATTTGAACTGAAATAGGCCCTTGTGGCATATGAAGGCCGTCTTCTCTCTATCCCTCTCATCTAAAGGCAACTGATGAAACCCACTTTTCAAATCTAGCGTGGAAAATATTCTTGCCCCCTGCAGCGAATCCAGGACATCCTGGATCAGCGGCACAGGATAACTGTCCTTCACTGTCATGCTATTTAGCTTCGTATAATCTACACAAAATCTAGGCAATTCCTCCACATCTTTCTTCATAACTAACACTACTGGACTCGCCCATGGCGAGCACGACGGTTCTATGATATCTTGTTCCAACATTTCTGCCAATTTCAGCTCTAGAGCCTGCCTTTTCATGAATGGCACTCTGTAAGGCCTCTGCCTAACTGGGGGTCCCGTGGTGCGAATTCTCACTGCTATATCTGTGTGCCGCCCTATTCTCTGCCCTGTGGCACTAAACACTGCCTCATTGTCCTTCACACACTTCATGATTCTATCGCCTGGCCCATCAATCACACCCATGTGGCCCCCCTGTCCCCTGACTGGAACAAGTGGCAACTCTACCCCCTTCCACAACAGAGTACCCCTGGAATAATCTATCACCATGCCATCCTGTTTCATGGCATCTCTACCTAATATAAAAGCATAGGCCATGTCATCTACCACCACTACATTCACACATCCAAATTGATCAAAAACTACTTGTGTTTCTCCCCATACCTGCAACTCATGGCCTGTGACGCCCGTTAACCCAGCGGTCCTTTTCACAATAGGCTGCCTGCCTGCTTTCCTACACATTAGCACAAATTCTCTACGCCTCATTACACACCTTGAGGCTCCGCTGTCTACAAGCCCTGATATGGGTTCCCCATTAATAGAAAGCTCTACAAAGGCTTGGGGCGCCACAGCCCCTAATCAATAGCCCCCCTGGCCCTGCCTACCTCGTGATGGTCTCATGGAATGCGATCTGCGCCCTTGAGGACAGTCCATCTGGATGTGGCCCGGTCGATCACACTTGAAGCAGATGGGCTGTCCATCAGGTGTGAAACGAGGAGGCAGCCTCCGTCTTGGTCGAGGAGCGTGGGCATCCCGAGGAGTTGACTGCGGTCTTGCTGGCTGCTGTCTCTGCTCCCTGGGTTTCATCGCAGGCTGTGATTTCCTGTCAATGGCCATCAAACGAGTGAATTCACGCCCCAATCCATCAATCTGGCGTTGCATCCTCTCCATCTGTCCACCTCCCGTGGCTCCCAGCGTCTCAGGCTCCCTGTGTTCCCCTTGTCTTGTTCTCACAGCCGAGACGTCCATCGGCTCCTCAATGCGCTTAGGGGGGGCGGCTCCATGCATGGCTCTGTATACACTGTACGAGTCTGCCTCGTACTTGGCCACTGCCGTGATTGCGTCCAGATAATCCGCTGGCCCCTTTTCTTGTATGAGTCGCAGCACTAACTTCTCGTTTCCCAGTCCTCGCATATAATGGCGTAGCATGGTCCTTTGTTGATCAACGTTTCTATTAGCAGCCGGGTAAGCGAGATCGGCTGCTTGTGAAAATCTTCTTCCGAAAGCCATAGTTGTCTCATATGGCTGGCGTTCCATTTTCTCGAGAGCATCCCTGAGTCGTTCTTCCTCGTGCTGTGACAAGAATAGCGTTTGCAGATGTCCCCTGAGCTGGTTCCAAGTGACTGCTGCCCTGTCTGCTGAAGCAGCCAGAAATTTCTCCAGCTCAAGCCTCAACGATCCCTCTGCGGTCAAAGAGGCTATGTAGACCGTTCTCGCGGCATAGGGAATCGTCAGTTCTATGTCCCTGAACCATTCTCTAATTTTCTCGGTCGACGTCCCATCACAATTTCTTACTCTCTTTGCCTGGGTTTCCGCCTTATTACGTTCAGCAGTCTCAGTGTATTGTTTCGCCTGGGCTTTTAGATGGTTGACCTGCTCCTGTCGGAGGTTGTGGTCCGCTTGGATAATTTGTTCCATCATCTTATCTCCGTGCGTGCTGTCAACGTCCTATCTGCAAAGCTCTCTCGTCACTATCTGTCTTCTTATAACTCTTTCATTACTGGGTGGTCTCTCTGGTTGTCAGGGCTACAATGATAGATGTTAAGTGACTCACAGTTATGCTTTCGATGTCCACATTGAGTTCAATTCCAAAGTCTTTCAGCTGCTCCAGAATGGCGATAGCGACACATCTTCTTCCTCTGGCGTTTAGGCTTTCGACTTGCATGATGAGTTGACGCTGTAGATCCATGTTGTTCTTTGCTCACACTCTTGTATACGAATTCCACTGCTATTGCAGACGATCACAGTCGGGGGTCACCAAGATATAAGATCCTCCTATATCTAACTCCATAAATCCAAGTTGAGATTAAGACTAAGTTACTCTGCTTGAGCATCAAGTTATTTCCTTCAGTCAGTGAACAAACACATCAGTTGAGAGTAGTTACTCCAGACCAAATCTGCCTGGGCCATTCAGCCCCCACAGTTTTATTGCATTCACATCTACATAATCAATCCACATACATAATCATCAATTCAGTTATCCACCAATAGTATCTGGCCAGCCTGCAGCTGAGGCTTCATTTCAACCCCATTATCCTAACACATCCCTGCAGCTGCTGCTTCCTGCAGCAGTCATTAGTGCAACTGCTGCTTCAGTTGCCAGCCATTAGCGACAGTCATTCCCCCTCTCACAAATCACCAATGTATCCCAAAATACCCCTCTCCAATCACCCCTCCTCTGCCTGACTCACAGTGCCCCACTTGATCCCCTTAATGTCCCAGCCCTCATTACTGGTCAAAAGGTTTCCCACTAATCATTCCTGCCCCATTGTGCAAGTGTACTGCTCACACCCTTCACTGCCTACAATGACCTTCCCCCCCCCTTGAGTCACCAAAGTATCAGTCCCCCACAGGATGGTATTTGGGTACTGACTGAATACATTTGGATCCCCAAATGTCAGTTTGGTCATTGAATTTAGATTTATAGCCCTTTGTCCTTCTACCCCTCTGCTCATTCTTGATCCCCAAATGGAACCTTTGGCCTTGGCCTGATTGGCAATCACTCACTGGTCATTGCTCTGAATCCATTTGTCCTTCTGTCTCTATGAGTCAAAAGTGAGTCAAAATGCAATCTGACCAAAGCAGCAAATGCAGCCTTCCCAAGCAATCCATACTTTACAACATGTATTGTATAGGCCTACTCCGTTGTGTACTGTAAGAGGAATGTGCTACAGTGTATCTTAGCCTGTCACCCCCCCCCCTTTTCCTCCAATGGCCCTGACCACGTGGGTGCTTTAATATGTTAATTATATGCATGGAGGCTGTTCTTTCTTTTGGAGACCCCCCCCCGAAACACCAAAGGAAGTGAGTGGAGCAGGGGGAGTCAGCAGAGCTGATGGAAGAGGCCTATAATGGTGAAGGTGTTATTTTGCCGTGAAAAGGTGTCAAATGAAGGCAGATTTCAAAGCAATTAGAGGGTTTTGAAGGATAACAGACCTTATTTCAAGGGAAAATGTTGTTTGCTCCACACATGCCAAGTTTGGTGAGGATTGAGAGAGGAATGGAAGAGAAATAAGATAAACAACAGAATTACAGAGATGTGCAGTTATGTGATAGATTTTAGCAGTGCTTTCAACACTATCCAAAACCATCTGCTAATCAAAAAACGTGTTTCTATGAATGTCAATCACAAGCTTATTGCATGGATATACAGTTACATGTCAGACAGAAGTCAATATGTCAAATTGGGCAATGTAAATCTGACACGCTGATTATAAACACAGGTGCCCCTCAAGGTCGTGTGTTATCACCAATCTTATTCACACTATATACAAATGATTGCAAAAGCAAATCTGATCATTGTATTGTTGTTAAATATGCCGATGACACTGCAATCATTGGGAAAATTCTCAATGATGACCACCGTGACTATCTTGATTAAGTAAATGACTTTGTACTGTGGTGTGATGACAACTTTCTTAATCTCAATGTCAAGAAGACGAAAGAAATGATGTTAGACTTTAGGAAAAAAGAAGCAGCTGTGAATGAAGTTGTTGTGAAATCTGAATTTGTGGAAAGAGTATATGAATTATAAATATCTTGGTATGGTCATTGATGACAAGCTGAATGGGTCAGAGAACTCACAGCTTGTGTACAAAAAATGCTTACAAAGAGTTCATCATCTCCGTGTGTTAAGAAATATCAACATCGACCAGAAGATCTTGACACTCATGAACAAATCAATAATTGAATCTATTCTTTGTTTTTCCATCGACACCTTCTATGGTAACATATCCTGTCAGCAGAAAAAAAAGTTGAAGATAATTGTTAGCATATCAAGTAGATTAGGTGCTGACGTCGTGTCTCTTAATGATCTGTATGACAAATATGTACTTGAGCAGGCAAAAAAGATTATGAAAGACGAGAAACACCCACTGCACTGTAAATATATTTCACTGAGATCAGGCAGAAGACTGGCACTGCCTAGAATAAGAACTACTTGTTTCAAAAACTCATTTGTTCCATCAAGCATCAAATTGTATAACCATCGCATTAATCTAAGGAATGCATGATATATGTATGAATGTATCCCTGTATGACTGATATTTTGAATGTAATTATATGTATGAATGACTGTATGAATGTATGAGCTCGCTCCACAAGAGTTTCTCTGTCTGAGATCAATAAAGTATATCTTATCTTATCTTATCTAAAGGTAAGTATATATAGAATGAGCCAAAATTTTACATGTGACTTTTACTATATAAACTGCAATACCAGACCAAGGTCAAGCTGGATCGGAAAATATTGAGGGCACCTGAAACACCCTACCCTGCGTTCCTTTCTAAAATCATTGCTATTCACCATCATTTATTGTAGCTTCCAGTAGCCACCCTCTGGATGGTCAAGTTTTTTTTTCCTCATTGTTTGCCACCCTCTAAAAAATGTCGGGACAAAAAAAAACAATTTTATTTTATTTTTATGGCATTAAAATCAACATAACACACAATGGCCTGGCACTAGCCATAGCACTTATTTAGCCCTTCTATGTTGGAAAATCAACAAATCACACACTGGCCAGGGTGCATCTGTGGCAGAAAAATCAACAAAACACACAATGGCTTTGGAACATCCATGGCACAAATTTAGTGTTCTGACGCAGAGAATAAACAAAACATGCATTGGCCAGGGAGCACCTATATGGCAGTAAAATCAACATAACACACAATGGCCTGGGAGCACCTATGGCAAGGAAATCAACAAAATACACTATGGCCTGGAGCATTCATGGCATTAATTTAGCCCTCTGATGCAGAGAATAAAAAACACACACATTGGCCTCGGAGCATCTATGGCAATAAAATCAACATAACACACTATGGCTTGCTGGTTCCAAAAATGTGTCCACCGGAGTAAGGTTTTTTGCACACATTCCTTTCCTTTCTGATTGAGGAAATTTCAAGCAACATTGACACACTAAGCCAAAGTCATGCCTAAAATTTCACAATTTTCATGTCTGCAAAAGGCACACACATTGACACACTATGGACAGGGGGAAAACAAGCACCTTTTTTTGTCAAATTCTACAGGGGCTGCTCCCCCCCCCCTGACCCAAGGGCTTCAGGCTACAGTACATAACTTTTCATGAACATTGGTCAACTTTTCATGAACATTGGTTTTTGTTCAGGACTTGCGTGATTAACTATCTAAACTTGTTATGTCACCTAATAACTCGCAATTGGGACTGACAACTAAAATTATATTTAAACAATTACCTTGTTATCTAATAGTTTTAAACTTCCCACACTTTAAACAAAATTATTTTGTTTGAAGTTCATTCTGCCATATCTTGCTCATTTGCATGCTGCTTGTGTTCATTTTGCTTGTCCAATTCCTGGAGACTGCATCTCTTCCATGATGAGGGTGATCGAGTACATGTGCATGCATAAATTCTTTGGGATGGGAGCCCGAGTCTTGGGAGGGTGTGTCTTAAGGCCTGGTGCAAATTTATGCGTATTTCAGTAGAAGCCAGAATTATATCTGCTGCGAAACCATACAAAATATGTATATTCCATTCCACAGTACTTTTTTATGTTTAAAGCTATTTTGTTAGTTGATATTTCAAATTTGAGGGCAATCGGAGTATTGGTTCCAGAAATCTGAGGTCTTGAACATCCAGAAAATGGCCATTTTTTAGCATTTTAGCGTGACATGCATATTTTGAGCAATGTTTAACCCTTCATTTGGAAAATAATATTAAAAATTAGTCAATGGAAAGTATTCTCAACTGTAGCCATGGGAGTTCTGGTTCTGTGACTATAAATTGCAATATGATGCTCTGTGTATTTGTGAAATAGTGTGAATGAGGCTCTGAAGTGGCAAATGAAGCCAACAATTGAAATTTCAGCAATTTCAGTTCAACAACTCTGTGTACCGGTTGGTATTCTATTTACTATTTGCTCTCCAAGCTTAGTTTGAGGACCCCTCTATTGCATATTATACCTTATTTCCATATATACATGTCATAGCTACTTGTTTGAATCATTTTTTCTTGCTTTGTAAAAGTTGTCCCGACCCTAACACTAACTTTGTAGTTGCTCTTAGTCCAACACAGGTTGCCTAGATATACCTTTTCACTACTGCATTTTTCCTTTACAGTGGCTTAATCATTTAGCACTATAAGGGATGCATGTGACTGTCTGGAATTTTAGCTAATATTAAAAACTGTTGTATGTCCCGACCGTAACACCTCTGTCCCGACCCTAACACCTCTGTCCCGACCCTTACACCTTCTGTTTTTCATCCCCAGGTACCCTGAAACTTGCACAATTTAGGCTTTTAGGGATTCTACAAGATCTCTGTGTTATTAGAGATGGAAAAAAGTGCCAAAAGAACTCCAGAAATAGTCTAGATCTGCAGGAATGGGGCAAACAAAGAGTACTATTAATATACTTTAAGATTATCAAATACTTTTTTCATGAATGTAAAAGCTATTAAAGATTAAAAATTGAGTTAGAAATAATTTTAGACCAGCAGGGTGACTTATCTGTGGGCACTGGTTGTAGTTAATGCATGTCTTTTGTGATTTTCAACTTGTGTCCCTACCCTGACGCCTCCAACAAAATTTTCAGTACCATTTCAGCATGTTATATCTCCAATACTAACAACAATATCTATTAGAAATTTAAATTATATACTAGGCTTTGTATACACGGCAAAATTTCATCATCTTTATCAATTTTGAAATATTTAAATCTTTGTTTGGGAAATATTCAATTCTATCTTCAGTTAAAATGGGTAAATCTTTAAAAAAGGGCAGCTTTGAATATTGGAACAATTTAAACGGTTCCGCGGCCCACCAAAATATGCATGCATGTCATTCATGACCTAAAATGTTCAGTAAGTGATAAGATGTGACCAAAACAATACTTATAAGAGAACTAAATCATACCAGAGTGTCATGCTTTCTTGTCCACTGAAAAAATCGTAATAGCTATGTTGGAAATCATTACTTATCCCTGATTTTGTTGTTTATTTATTGTCATGTATATGTACTTCGAATTGCAGCAACATTCCAAGCAAAAACAGCACCTTTATTTTTAACCCTCGTGTCACGCTCTTATAAATTTGCACTAGGCCTTAACTTGCCTGGCTCAGTTTCTCATTGGCTCAATGGCTGTGTTACTATTAAGTTTCTGCCTTTCTGCATTGACGCATTCTGGGCCCATGTTCACTCATCCATGCGGTCCTTAATTTAAGTTGGTAATGACTATGTCCTGTCAGTTTGTATAATTTACAGGAGCAATAAGCATTTTCTATATATCAAGTGGATTTAAATGTTATACTTTAGGGTCTTCTTTAAAAGTGATTTCTGCTCTCTTGAGGACCATTTTCTGAAGATCAAGTCTACATTTCTTTTAAAGCAAATTGGGGAAAGACTCATTAGAAAAAGCAGTTCTGCTCAAACATGCGATACAAACGTTCTAAAAGGTATGTTTAATTATTTTATTATAATGACAATATGCTGGCGCTCTTTATAATGTTAACACATTGTACAATAATCTAAATATTTGTTGAATACAATTATTAAATTATTAACTTGGCCCTGACACATTTCCATACAAAGCCAGTTAAACAAAACGATCGTGAATTGATTTATAAATATATAAAACATCAAAACTGCAAAAAGAATTGTTTTCCAATTCACTGGGTATTGATTATTGATAACATACACATTTGCACATTAGGGTGTTTCAGGTGCCCCTAATATTTTCCGATCCTGCTTGACCTTGGTCTGGTATTGCAGTTTATATAAAAAAATTTGGCCCATTCTATAAATACCTACCTTTACCAGAATTCACTTGAAGTTTATAATGTAATCTCCCATTGGGGAAGTTGCAAATCCTGAAGATATTGTAAAAATCAATGAAGGAATAGATATTTTTTCCTCAATCCATAGTTTCTGAGTACGTTTTGGGAGGGCAATTCAAATTTGGCATCAGCTATTTTATAGCAGGTCTTCCTAATGAGCTAGGAAGTGTTGAATTTCCTAAAATTCTGCCATTTTATGCAGATTTTCACAAATTTGACAGTTTCTGGCAGCTTGGCAAATGGGGTTATACAAAAAATAACAGCAGATTTGAATTGCCCTCCCAAAACTTACTCAGGAAGTGTGAATTGAGAAAAAAATATTGATTTCTTCATTGGTTTTTTAAATATCTTGAGAATTTGTATGTTCGCCAATGGGGAATTACATTATAAACTTCAAGTGAATTCTGGTAAAGGTAAGTATAATGAGCCAAAATTTTACATGTGACTTTTACTATATAAACTGCAATACCAGATCAAGGTCAAGCTGGATCGGAAAATATTGAGGGCACCTGAAATACCCTAATGCACATGAATGCATAACAAGCACACTTGTAGGTAAAATTTCAATGTGGCTCCAGAGTTAAAGCTATTAAATCTACCATAGTCCTATATATATGCTGATGTCATGTATAATTCAACATAACACATGTAATACATTCATTAACAAAATGGGAAATTTGATTGCTTTGACATCCAAAAATGAATTTATCAAATTTAATTGTGTATTAAGAAACATTGTTGGAGTTCCTTGTCTTAAATGACATATATAGGGATGAAATTGTCTTTTAAGTTTGTTTGTCCTAGCACATGGGACTCATGCAGTTGAAGTTCCTAAATTGATACATTTAAAGTATAATATGGTCATGCGTCATGAACTGGTCCACTGAAAGGGTGGAGCCGTTACAAGAATTTTAAAAACAAAATTTTCAATAGAACATTGCTACTACGTCTAAAATGATATCTTTAGTATATTATTGGAAAGCAAACATTCTGTAGTTTACATAATCGTTGTCGGTTTCAAAAAATCTTTGCCCTTTAAAAAGTTATTCATGACAAAGTGGAAGCATGTCAGGAAGTTTCAGGGGTGGAGCCGGAGTCGGATTGGCGGAGTCGGATTGGCGATATTAAGAAATGAAGAAATCAACCTCTCTGCACTATACTGCTTTTTTTTTTTTTTTGCCAGATAGCTATTTCAGTTTATGTGCACCATTCAGATATCTTATTTGGGGATTTGTGTGCACTTCCCACATAAAATTAAAATTGTCCTCGCAAATCCACCATTAATCTAGACGGAGCACATAGCAAAATGATGTGTTTGATGAAACTAAACCATTTTAATCTTGGTTAGGAGCAAAATCCCAGCTTGCGGTTAATCAGATGAGGTGTAAATTTGAGGCTCCTTGTATAAGAGTCTTTGCTGGGCAAGTAAAAGATCCCTCACATGGAGGTAGATTTGCAACATGTTGCAGAGTCACATCCTCTCTCCTATCTCATCTAAAAAACCGTGTGCAGTTTGCAGTGAGGATTTCATGTAGACAAATTTGATTTATGCAATATTATGTTGATATGGGTGCTTAAAGCAACTTCCTATGAACATTTCGCAACGAACCTCATTGTAATTGGTTAAGTAATAAGAAAGTTACAGGTGTTTTAGTAAAAAGTCTCAATTTCGAAAAAAGCCCTTTCAAAAACCAAAAATCTTCATATATTCAATGGGAGTGATCGCTACAAAAGTGTCTATATCTCGGAAAGTATAAAAGATAATGAAGTTCTGTTTGAAGCACTGAGTAGTGTTAATATGTTAGTCTGATAAAATATCACAAAAGTGAAAAATGGGACATTTTTGACCCGTAACGCAAAATGGACCAGTTCATGACGCATGACCATATACATTTACTAACTACAAAATTGTTTTGTTGTTGTTGTTGTATTTCTCGAAATAAGTGATTGTATAACTTAATAAAAATTTAAAATTATGCAGTTAGGATAATTACGGGTCAAAATTATTATGTCAATATTCGAGGTTCTGAGCTTCTCAGACAATTGGGTTGAATGTGTCAGTTAAACAACAAGGTCTATTAATTCCAGTGATCTCTATACAGTGCCGCCTGTAAGTAAGTAAAGCGCATGATATTGTGCCATTGCATCAATGCTAACCATCCTCAACCCAACTGCTTGTGGAAGCAGGAATTCTCATCTGATGAGAGGAAAACATATTGGGTCATAAGGGCCGATATGTGAGGCATGTGGCATAACAATGGCAGCCAATTTTCTTTGCTCTAGTTGGAGTTAGGTATGGGTCATAGTCTTTGATAAGCAAGTGAACCACCCTTCCCTATCAAATAACATTGGGCCTGTGTTCTTAGGTGTGACTGACTCTAGTCAATAAACATTTAGTCAATTGATAAAATTAATTATTAGTCAGCCAACATGTGAGACTGGACTCATTAACTTAGTCATGTGACTAAACTCCTTGGAAAACATAGTCATAAATTCATCAATTTACCAATTACATTGTCACAAGTTAGCCAATTTATTACATCAGTCAAATAAATTCTAGTTTTTTAATAGTAAAGGGACATGACAAATTTTATTTTCACTTGACACCTAATGAGTTGCAAAATTCGTAAAAAATATGTTTTACTACAAATAATTATACATAAATAAATAATTTTTCTTGTTGAAATGTATGGAGATTCAAAATGTGAATTTACATGAGACGCAAAATCACAATTGAAGTAAGCATAAAGAACATTGTAAGATTGAAAAAATAATTTAAAAAAAACACTAATGAATTATCTTCAAATTCGCTTTTAAAACAACGTTCAGACTACATAAAGTCAAGCAGATCGTTCCATATCAGTGGTGATTTTGAAAATTAGGGAAATCACTTAAAAATTAAGGGAAAATATGTATAGTTTGGGAAACCCCAAACAGGACATTCATTATTTTTTTATTAAGAAACAAATATACAAAATCATTGACACAATAACAAGCATATTGATTTATAAAGGTTTTATCTCCGTTGCAGTATCCTGTGCAGCACTTCTGAACTGAAAAGAAGATTTACCTATCAGAAAGCTTCAATTGCAATTTTGCTATTATTAACAGTTCTCGTTGGATTAGCTACTTATCAGAAAAGAAGCGCTTATCATCATGTCGATGAAAATCTATTTAATTTACTTCCTCACCTTGCCACCCTCCAGCGGCTCAGAGACGAATTATGTCCCAAAGAAGAAAGCGATCAGCTCTGTGGCGCCACCTGTTGGAATGGAGTGCCTTATAAAGAACCAAACTTTTTACTTTCACCTAATTGTGCTCAACATTCCAAAACAGAGTTGCTAATATATGTCTACAGTCGCACCAGTAATTATCGCGAACGTGCAGATTTGAGGAAATCTTTTCACCTGTACCTTACAGATCGCGGCATATCCAAATTTTCAGCGTTGTTATTATTCATCGTTGGAATACCACAAAATGAGACAGGGCGACCGGAAGGACAATCTAGTGAACAATCATCTTTGAAAAAGGAACATTCACAATATGGCGATATCCTTCAAATTGATGTTAAAGATACTTACACCAATTTAGGTTTCAAGGGCTTGGGAGCTTTCAAATTCATTATGCAATGCGGACCGTCCATGAAATACATCATCAAACTGGATGATGATCCAACTGACCCTATCGATAAGAAAACCATTTTTGAAACAGTTGACAAAATTGCAGAGCATGGAAACACGAACTACAATTGGATTGTATGTCTTCATGTTTTGTACAGCGTCTTTGCCCATGAACCCAAATTTAAAGACAACTGGGAATCATCTTTTGATCAATACTTTTCCAGACACTTTCCGCCATTTTGCGTCGGAAACAAAGGAATCTTCATGAACCGCCAGGTGGCTGAGAGTTTGTACAAAGCCGCTAGAGGGCGCCGGGTGTTCCATATTGATGATATCTACATCACTGGATTATTACGTCAAAGAGCGTGCGTGCCATTTGTTGATTGGAATAACATATACAACATTTTCGATCAAATCATCTACCAATGTGCCCAGTATTTCAGCGGAACCCATTCTTATGAGTTTGTTTCCCACGAACTCAAAAGACAGGAATTGAAGACAAAACACGACTCTCTATGACACTTAGAGTCAAGAATTAAAGTCAAAACTCTATTTGACATTGAGAGACAGGTTTTACAATCAAAATGTGATACCGGATGATTGCATGATAACATTAGCTTGCAAAAGTTCGATTTTCTCAATGACTAAATAACAACTTATTTTGAGGTCAACATGGCAAAATCGCTCTAGGAATTATGTAGAATGCCTGACAGATGCTTATTTTCTTCGCATAAGCAAGAATTAACTCCTCTGCGGAGTGTCAAAATCCTCTAATTTTGTTTCACTTCCGGTGTCCCAGGACATTCCTACTGGGAATGCACATGCGTCGGAAAGGTTCAAGCCCCAGTTGGCATGGCGACATCGTCCACCAAGGCCAAAAAGGTGTCTCAAAAGAACGACCGTGTGGAGTCCACACAGTCTTTCTTTTGAGACACCTTTTTGTGGACCATGTGGACCATGAGAGTGACGCATGTTCATCAACCCTGTGAGTAATTGTCTTCCTCATCAGCTCTCACCTTCATGTTTGCTGCACTCGAACTGTTCCCACTAATAATATACTGAACACATATGTGATAAGGCTTTGTCTCTTTATCAAATGACATTCTTGTATAAACTTTGTGCAGCAATATGCATGTATCAATTATTGCATGAAAACTGCTTGTAAAATTATTGAAAATGATATTTCCATTTAAATGAAACATTTCTACTTGAAATTATCTATATAGAATTTGCTGCCATTACATTCAGTGCCACCATGAAGACAGGGCTTTATTTATTTAAGACCAGAATCATCAAATAAATATCTGATTCAGATTTTGTGCCATCCTTCTTTAATGGAGGTGTGTACACATCTCCATTTATGCAGTCCCAGTGACAAAATGGAAGGTTTTAGCGGGAAATTTGAAATTTGAGCATTTTCAGAATGTCTTTTGGGCCCTGACTTAGCCATTTTGTTTGGAGAAGTTTGGAGTCAAGAGTGTACCTTAGCTTGATTATAGAGCATAGGAATGAATAGCCGGCATGTTGTTATTTGGACGTGACTTCGTTTTTATCTTGCTTTGATCCACTACTGGCAGCATCACACATTGTGTATTGGCCACTATGCCTAAACTATTGCACTTGTATATATATTTGGCACATGAATGGGTCTTGTAGAATATGTGTGTCTTTTTGTGTGCATATTTAAGCAATCGGTACAGTTTTTGTAAAACATTGGAAATTAAAAATACAATTTTTTTTCCATTCCGGAACATAACTTCAAAACAGTTGTACCTATGAACATGAAAATCTGCCATTTTATACGTTAAATACTCTAAATGTGCCTTTTTCGGGTCTTCATGCTCTTACAACAATTAGTAACAGCAAATTCAGCAAAAATGTTTTATTTTTTCAATGCTCTGTGATTCTGTCAATTTTGGTTTCTCGCAAATTAATGGTAATGAATAAATTGGTAAACTTCAACAAATATTTTTTGGTGACTTTTATAGCCATATATACTTTAGCGTAAATTTTGTGTTGAAACTCAGTTTTGTCAAAGCCCAGTGTCAGAGCCCATTGGATTTTAATGGATGTAGGTAACTGCTGTATCCATACTGACACAGTTCTATTAGTGGATAGAGTAGGTCTTACTCTAAGATTCCCAGTCTTCTCATCTTTTATCATATGACATTCACCAAAATGAATGTGCAGCTCCTTTCCCAAAAAGGAGGTTTTTACCTTGCAGATCACACACATTTCCATTAGGGTGTTTCAGGTGCCCCTAATATTTTCCGATCCTGCTTGACCTTGGTCTGGTATTGCAGTTTATATAGTTGAAGTCACAAGTAAAATTTTGGCCCATTCTATAAATACCTACCTTTACCAGAATTCACTTGAAGTAATCTCCCATTGGGGAAGTTGCAAATCCTGAAGATATTGTAAAAATCAATGAAGGAATAGATATTTTTTCCTCAATCCATAGTTTCTGAGTACGTTTTGGGAGGGCAATTCAAATCTGGCATCAGCTATTTTATAGCAGGTCTTCCTAATGAGCTAGGAAGTGTTGAATTTCCTAAAATTCTGCCATTTTATGCAGATTTTCACAAATTTGACAGTTTCTGGCAGCTTGGCAAATGGGGTTATACAAAAAATAACACCAGATTTGAATTGCCCTCCCAAAACTAACCCAGGAACTGTGGATTGAGAAAAAAATATTGATTTCTTCATTGGTTTTTGTGGCAGAGGGACCTCGGGCCCCTTGTCGTCATCAATGGTTTCTCATGTCAACAAATGGCAACAGGAAGTGGAAATATTAAGTTGTTGTGGGGACAAAAACGTTTTATGGATGAAATGACACACCAAAGTGATGATCCCAAATGATAACATAACTGTTTAACATTCGCACTTTGAGAATCTATGCACCAGATCTGCACTAATTACACTACAATCAATGAAATACTTAAGTCCTACATCGAAACGTTGCTTACTTACCTGGCCAAAATAAAAACTATATCACGCGCATGCGCAGCTAGGTGAGCACACTGTAAACAACGTTATAGCAGAGGCAGGCGAGCGCACTGTAAAACCACACTGGCAAATCTGACACTTTATGCTGCAGTCACTTGGTGGTTTGTGGTCACAAATGGTGCAAAGTTTGGGTGACAAGATGTGATTAACTCTTTGTATATTCATACAGTTCTTCGTGTCAGTGTACATAACAGAGATTATCCTACGTCTTCACATTAGCTTGGTAAGCATAAATCTTTTCTAATACACACAATAAGAAAACATATGTCTTGTGATCAGGTATGTTATAGATTGCGCTGCATGTTCTTTCCCTGGTAGATCCTGGATCAGAGAGTATCCAGACCTAGGCAGATCCATGCAGAATAGTAATAGTGCATTTTATCTTCATATAGCTCCACAGTTGGTCCTCGAGTTAAAAAAAAAATAGATATAGATGGACAGATAGGTAGAAAGGTCTATATGAATATGATGCCATCCTTCAGCAGGCTGTAAGGGGTAAAACTGAATTGCCCAAGGCCACGGTGCATGCATTGCATGCTATTTTTGTAATATCTTGAGATTTTGCATGTTGGCCAATGGGGAATTACATTATAAACTTCAAGTGAATTCTGATAAGCTAGGGGGCGCTGCACTGCTTGGCTGCCCGGGAGTTTGAGCTGCTATTAATTGAGTGATTGTGCTGTGTGATTGCTATCTATTTATTCTAAGAAGATATGTATCACTTGGCCAAAATGTAATATGACTGTTGCCGATAATTCTATTGACTATGCAAATGAGTTGAATGTATTTTATGCAAGGTTCGATGTTCACAACCATAAAACTGAATGTGAAACTTTAATAAGTGATTTGAATGCTGTTGATGTTGATTGTATTAATTATGTTTCACTTGACGATGTATCAAAATCACTCAAAAGAGTCAAGATTAATAAATCTTGTGGCCCAGACAAGATCAGTGGTAAACTTTTGAAGTCATGTGCAGATCAGCTTTGTGAACCACTTAGGGTACTTTATCAAACTTCACTTGACCAATGTCGTGTGCCAACTTTATGGAAACTTTCTGGCCCGTTTTCACCAACATGGTATTAAGAGTTAAGCCTGGTGTTAACTCCTTTAAACCTGGTATAACTAAGTCCATTTCACCAAGAGTGTGCTAAGCATGTAAACCTGATAAGGTTCTGTGAATCATACACATTGTCACCAAACTCAAGGATCAGCCATCTCAAACTGATTTGGTGTCAAAATGTGATTAGGCCAATGAAAACAGAACATATGTTTCTTATGAGATGGCATGACAAATCAGTATTATAGGCCTTTGTCTATTATATTCACATGTTTCTCTTATTTTTAACAGTCACCAAAGATTTTTTCAAGAAGGATATGTCACATCATGAGATATAAAGTTTGCAAACCAAGAACACACACTTACCTAGAAAATATATTTGTTGAAGTAACTGTTGCAAATATACTAGCCATACAGCATTAAGCACACAATTTCAAAGTATTTCATGTATGAAACTATGTTTTTATAGCATTTGCCTATGATAGTCATGACACCAAATAGAGGCAATTCTTCTGTGCTGAGTTGTACAAAACCTCTGCACTTGCTGTTGGTCTTAGCACGGGGGTACTTTCGAAGGACGTGGGTGCAATCTATGCATCCTATAACCCCCCCCGGAAATCGGGCGATTTCGGAAAATTCCAATTTAGCCTCCCGTGAGACTGGTCCACTGGGCATACGTACATATATGGGTTTTAATGAAGCGATTGCATGACTAACACGCTTCACAATCCTTGAAACTGAGGCGACACTAATACCACTCAAGTCACTAACGACTTGTTGGAAACTGCCGGTAGCAAAAAATCGCAGGCACGTCAGCCATTCTGGGTACATCAGATTTTGCATGAACCAGCTGATTTGTATTAATTTATTGTTTGAGGGGAGGGGGCTAAAGAAAAATGCATTTCTGTCACCAACACTAGACAGACAAATAATTAATTTTCTTTTTTATAAATTTCCAAGCCCACCCCTCTTTTTCTCTCACCTTGTCATGTGGCCATGTTTGGGAACTTCAGAGATTAATTGTGTTTGTAGCAGTTGAGTTGTTTAAATACTATCGCGACATGGCCGACAGGGAGTAGGCAGGCTGATTTGGAGCTCTGCAATTACTGTGATTCTGTGGCAATATTTCACATATTATGAGTACCTAAGAAAGCAGGCACATGGACGAATGTACCAGTTACAATATTCTGGACTTTTTATATTCATTTGGCAGTCTTGTGGATGTTTTATGTCCTTTTTCACTGGATTCTGTGAGGAACACGTTTTTTTCTGCATAGAAACATGGCTGATGCATCAATTGTTGCCAATATGATTGCATAGTCAAACCATGAGGCCGTTGCTTGACAAAGCTAATAATTTGTAAAGCCTGGATTTGCTACACACTTTGCTAATAATGGATTGATTTTACAAAGAAAAAGTGGAATACCAATAATTTGGTTTTAAGATGGACACTGCACATTTATGCAATTTTCAAGGATCATTATGTGCATAAAATATGGAGAGTCATTAAAAGTGTGTACTACTTATATTTCATTGATGACATTCAAATAGTATTCTGAATATGTCCTGAGAATATTGAATTGAATTTTACTTCAAGAATTTATTTATGCACAAAATAGACATTATCATGACAGAATAGACTGATGGTTAAAAGCTGAGCTCTTAATCCCCATCGGAATGTAATGTTTTACTCTGTTGTTTTCTGCTGAGTATATTCTGGAATCTGTGAAAAACTTTACTCTTGCTGTTTTGTAAGGACAGGTCAGTGTGTCACATGTGTTTGTTTATGTGATGCTAACTCGTTATCAAAAAGCAAAGTTCAATTGGGACACATTTACTGGAGTAATGTCGGGATCTGAGAGTGAAAATGAGACAGATATGGCTGCTGCTGGTGTCTCAGATAAGATGTACAAGCTCATACAGCAAATAGACAAGGACCTGAAGGACCTGAAAAAGACTGCTACCACAAAAGGTGATCTAAAAAAGATTGAAAACAATATTATTGCTCAAATAAATTCAAAGTTGGATGATGCTTGCCAGAAGTCTGATGAAGCTCTCAAATTGGCAGAAGCAGCATCTTGTAAAGCTGATAGAGCAGAAAAAAAAGGTGATATCGTCCAAGAAAAATTGAATCGCTTGGAGACTTATAATAGAAGAGAGAACCTGCTGATTTATGGCATACCTGAACTGAAAAACGAAAAATGTCGGGAAACAGTTTTGAATTTCTTTAAAGAGGATTTAAAAATAGCTGACTCTGAATCAATTAGTCTTCAAAGAGTCCATAGACTGCAAGGAAAAAAAGATGAAATCAATCCTATTTTTTGCCGATTTACTCTGTATAGTGACAGAAAGAAGGTTTGGGATGCGAAAAGAAGCCTAAAGGGTACCAAAAGGATCCTCAAAGAAGACTTTCCCAAGGATTATGTGGTTAGACGGAATAAGTTATATCCGATCATGATGAAAGCAAGGCAGCTGAATCATCTGTCATTCTTGAGAGACGACAAACTTGTCATTGACAACAAAGAGTATACTGTAGAAACAGTCCAAGATCTCCCCAAGGAATTAAATCCTGCTTCATTGGCTACAAAACAGGTAGATGAAAACACAATTGCTTTCTTCACCGAAGCTTCACCGCTATCAAATTTTCATAATGCTTTCTTTACTGTGGATGGGGAATCATTTTCGTCTGTGGAAAAATTTCTGCATTACTCTTTGGCTATGGCTGCCAAGCAAAAAGATCTTGCTCAGCAAATATTCTATAGTGAAACACCGGCAGAGTGCAAAAACCTCGGGAAACAAGTCAAAATGCCCGATGATGAGTATTTGACGCTTGCCCAAGATTTTCTACATAGAGGGTGTCGAGAAAAGTTTGTAAAAAATGAGCGTTTGAGGAAATTTCTTGTCGAAACTGGTGATTTGAACCTGGTGGAAAGGCCCCATTTAACCTCATAATTCCCGCAACTCCCATAATTCCTGTAATTCCTAATAATTCCCAAATAACTCCCAACAATTCCCAGTAGTTCCCACAACTCCCCGCAAGTGCTGCAAATTCTAAGAATTTTCCACAAATCCTTTCAAATGCTCAGAATTCTTACAAGTCCCACTAACTCCCGGAACTCCCCGGAAGTGCAACCAATCTCTACAATTCTCAACAAATCCTGCTTACTGTCACAAGTTCCTGCATATGCTACTAATTCCTACAATTCCTACACAAGTCCCAAGTGATCTCTGTAACTCCCAGCTATGAAGGCTTATTTCCACAATTCCCACTAATTCCCACTAATTCCCATCAATTCCCACCAATTCCCACAAATTCCCATCAATTCCCATTAATTCCCACTAATTCCACTAATTCCCGTTAATTCCCACTAACTCTTTTCCGACATATTAATATAGCACAATATGACAATGAATGATGTCATTATACGCTTTGCCCTAGTGTGTATTTTACAAAATATAAACCACTTCCCTGAATTCAGGTACAGTTAAGTGTCGTAATCTTAACCACAATGAAGTCTATTATAACTTGTAGAAGTTCTTTATGGGATATAAATGCCTATAGTATATATGGTAGTCCATATTGAACACTGAATATGATTTCGACTGATAAAAGTGGCATCTTGTGAGCCAATTTTTTTTGGATAATGAAATTAGTGAAGCATTTCTACACTTCCAGGAATTTACATAACTCTCCGTTTTTACATCTGGGTCTGCACAATTATGCCAATTCTCAATAGTTTATTTTAAAGACAAGCCCCCATTGATCATTCCAACTAATGACTAGTATTTCAACTTAGCATCAAAGCAAAAGAAAGTAATCATGAAAAACGCAGAGAGACACATTAATTTTGTTTATTAAACGTTAGAATTGCCGTCAAAATGTAACGGACTACAAGAATTATAGCATTTACTGTTTCTGGAAGACTTGTATACAACAAACAAAAAGGAATCATGCTAACAATGTACTGCAGTTTATTTAGTGATCTACACATTTAATAGCATAATCATGATTTTTTCAATTTCTTTGGTATGATCTTCCTGTGATCTCGACCGGGACAGGCAAAATTTCTTCAGCAATGCCTCAATCTGCTGTCACCTTGTTCCTGCAATGCAATACAATTCATTAGTTTCACAGTTAGATATCATACTGTGTCTTGCAAACTGGCGACACCGAAGTGTTGTTTGAAACGCACTCACCAGCGATAAGAATACAGGACATGATTTTTATCATAATTTCCATAATTATTCAAGTTTGACCAATTCCTGTTAACTTTTTACGTTGTTCAACATAATTGGGCTTTTCCACATAAACCTACATCTCACATAAAAAGTGAGCATCAGTTCAAAGAAGAGTTTTAAAGCAGAAAAACTAACTTTCTGGCTTTATTTCTAAAACCTGCAGAACACTTTCCAGATGTTTTTGAAAAAACACAACCGTAGAAATTATTTCTTTTACTACCATTCATCTTTTAATTAACGGTGGAGGCTGAGACTCTCAGAAGTGCCAATAATTTTTTTATTACAATATCAAACAACACTAGTTTTGGTGTTTACTTCGTAAAAAATTATGATAATAAAAATGTTTTGTTATGAAGAAAATTTATTACCTGCACGATTTCATGTCTTTTGAACCACATTCTGAAGCTAGTAAAAGACTGGATGTAAGAAGACGATTCTCCTTTTCCTGTGCAAGACCTGAAATTATTTTGAAAAAAATTGTTAAGCAATAAATGCCAAGCATTGATCCTTTTGCACCCGTAACAACAATTTAAGTGGCAAAAAAATTTTCAAACGCATAAAAACATTTGGTATCAATTCTAAACTCATCTGTGATTTTCTATATCTTTTGAAAGTGTAAAATTGATGCCCCTGTGAGTTGTGGGCAGCGATACACATTGGCCTAGATGATTTTTTTTACTTTTGATCAGGACAGATTTTCACTTTTTTCTCAGGAATGGTGACACATGCTTTCGTGTACAATTAAAGATTTATTGTGAACAATCACTGAACATCATATTACAAGCTTTACTAGTCGTAACTTGACAACAGATGAAACAAAGGTATTGCCCTCCAAAGAAACTCCTTTCTCCTTGAATTCCACAGTGTGTGCAGAGTTATTGTAATCACTTCAAATGGCTACAAGGTCAAGTTTAGTTGTGCCTTTTGATGATCTGATTTTCCCAGGCATGACCAGCCGTTATTGCTGGTACATGGATTAAATTTTGTACACATATGGGCTATATGGTCTAGTTGTGCCTTCTGATGGCCTGATGGATGAATATTGTGTACTTTTTAAAAGATATGAAAAATGATTATTTGTTTCCGGGCCCTGACTCAGCCACTATTGCATGTATTGCTTTTAGTATAAACATACCCGCCATCTGATTATTTTTTTTGATGATCTATGATTCATGCAATTTTGGAGTCGGACCTCTGAAATTTTGCATTTCTAAGATGTCTAAATCATGTCTAATACATCTAATAAACATATTAGCAAGTAACTTTTATAGCCGTACATAGTTCAGTGCAAATTTTTGTGTTGGAACTTTTTTGTCAGAGCCTACGGGATGTCGGTGGAGGTCAGTTACTGTTGTATCCAGTGTTCCATTCCGAGATAACTGATTCAATTAGTGAACAGAGTATGTCTAAGATTCCCAGTAGTCCAGTGGCGGACTTTGATTTTTCCCCTAACCTTGTTTTATCCATCCAATGACTGTTTTTTTGCTTTTTCTGGTAGATAGGCACTCACTGATCACAAATCAACTGGGTGCAGAGGTTGCACTCTCGGGGAAATTTTTTTATTGACCAAATTCAAAATGGCTGCCCTCGATCAGGTAAAAAACCTATTATTGGTGATATCTCAGCTTCTAATTGACAGAGAGACTTGATTCTGGGGTCAAAATATACATTTTCAGGGTCAAGGAAAACATTCAGATAGGTTTCAAAGCAATACACTGTATGTGATTCAAAAAATATCTTATTAAATAAATGTTGAGATTTGGAATTAAATTTAATATATATACATGTAAAGTTATACTTATTATTGCATAAATTGGTTTCATGGAATGTGTGAAAGTACAATCCTTAAATATTCCATATGTAAGGTAAAATGGAATATACACTTAAATGTATAGCCCACAGGAAGTGTTAACATGTGACATTAACTGAAAAGAATAGTGACATTAACTGAAAAGAATAATGAATAACACTATTTCAATATTCTCCGAGGATCTAATCTGATGTCGTTGGATGCATGATATCATACAGGGCATTTAGTCATTTCGTCCAGTTTCAGGCAGGACTGCCATCATTGCATTACCACCATCCTCAACTTCAGGTGTTTTATGCATATAATATTCACACCATTATTGTTTCTAGAACATTGTCCATTCCCGTTAGTATTACGTATTTGAGGACTGTTACTAGACATTAGATACTAATCAAGATGCAACCCTTGAAATTCTACCAAGCCTTGATCTTGGTGAAAAAAAATTTTTTTTCTAGGTCTAGGAATACAATAACATTGTTCGCATTTAGCAATATTTGAGGCAAACATTCAAAGCGTACCCCTTATGCAAAAGTTAGGTTCATAAATGTCTGCAAATATAATCATTTATTATTACATACATGTATTTGGTATAATGGAATGTACATTGTACACTGTGTAGACCAACATTAACATGAAGTCCACAAGATGCATTGACCTCAGGGCCGTAACAAGGGTGGATTATTTCAGAATGGCAGGCACAATGAGGGAGGAGGTTTGGGCCATTGTACTTGCCAAGAAGGCAGCAGCATCCAGATGGCCTGTGATGCATTCTTGGCTATATGGAGTGCTAATTCCACCATGGAAGGCAATGCAGGATAAATGTCAATGACTAAGTCATAATTATAAAAAAACAAGGAAAGGAATAAAAATAAAATGTTAATGCTAGTAAGATGTTCTAATATTCCACATCAATTGCTTCAAACACATTGAAAACTTCAAGCCTGTGTCTCTCTGTCTGCCTCCTTCTTCAAGCACCATGCAGAGGGTGGAGTGAGAGGTAGGAAGCAGAAGGAGGGGTTAATTGAGTAGGAGGAAAGAGAGCAAGAGCACGGGAGGATACAGAAAGGGAGTAGGCTCTGGTAGGTAGAGTGGGAGGATAGATAGAAGGAAAGGCTGTATTATATCACAATCACATTGTGCAGAAGGAAGCAAGAGCTTGAAAGGAAGCAGCAAGGGATAATGCAGAGAGGGAGGAGGCAGAGAAAGAGGGAGGACGCATTCAGAAAAGAGTGAAGAGTTTTCTATTTAGGAGAGGCAGAGCAGGTGAGGAGTCAGAGAGAAATATATCAGGCAAGAATCTGAAAGGAGAAAGAGTTCATGCCTCCTTCCTATTGCATTCTCCCATTTATGCCTGACTATCTCCTACAGCTCTTTCCTTGTCCTCCAATAGCAAATAGTGCTTTTCTTCTCCTTGTGCCTTTTTTTCTTCCCACTGGCTCCAAAGAATGCTTCATACCATTCTGCCACCTCCATGCTATGCCTCCTGCCTCACTCCCTTCTCCCTCTTCTGTCTTATTCTCTCGTTCTACCTCCACCTTACAATATGTTGCTCCTGCCACAATAGGTCCACTCTCCCCACTTCCCCACTACATTCAGCCTCTCATACATATCTAACTCGTCCATTCCACCTTCTCTGCTGCTTCCCTCTGCTACCTCAATCTGCCTCTTCCCTACTCGGTCTCCCAACAGTTCTTGCCTCTGAGCTCTCCCCAAATAGATCTTAACCCCTCCCTCTGACACCTCTGTAGTAGCTTATGTCTACTCCACCTGTGCATCCTCCCTATTGTCCTTGTCCCCTCCTTCTCTAGTCTCATTAATGCCTCTTTTCCAATCCATCCCTTCCTACTTACTAAGTGCTCACTCCATGCATAATTCAATTCAAAATTCCCAGCTTTCATTCAGTCCATCTCATAATTTTCTCCATCCTTGATCTTTCATCCCTAATATTTATTTATTTAGCTTCCAAATTACATACCACAGTCTGAGATTTTTTTTTTCATACACTTAGAGGAGAAAGCATCCAACGACATCAGATTAGATCCTCAGAGAATATTGAAATAGTGTTATATTTTTATGGTAGAAATGCAAATGAGTTGTCAAATGAAAGCAAAGAAACAGTGCTAGAAAATGGTGCAGGCGCTTCTTTGAATTTTTGATTTTAATCCCTTAACAATTGGGTTTTAGTTGAAACTTAACCATGTGTACTTGTGTACAAAAAGTACACAGACCAAAATTTTAAAAAGTGCCTCCAGCATCACACAGTGCTACTTCTCTGGTTTCATTTAACCCCTTATTTGCATTTCTACTGTTAAAATTCATCCCGGCCTTTATTTTAACCCCAATTTGTTTTTTCCTTGACATAGTTACTTAGACTACTGGCTAGGGTGATGCAAAAAAGTGAAGTTTTGAAATGTTAATGGGGCACCCCCTGAAGTTGTTCCAATATATGAAAAAAAAATTCAGTAAAAATTTGAGCTCAATCGGACAAAAATTAGAGGGTGCTACCGCATCATCAAAATTAACATTAGTATTCAATACAAAAATATCCAATTATTTGGCATGTAGCGAGTTCAACTATACCCGGTGCACCAAACCAATGCGGCATGGTCATAATTTTTGGGTCTGGTTGTCAGAACAGCGGATCAATGCAAGTTTGGATTATTTTTACTTCTCCATGCTGCTACCACCAGACTAACGAAGATAAAATAGTCAAAATATACCGAATTCGCGGTATTCAATAACATTACGAGTTTCAATCTCACAGAAATGAAAGTTACTTCATTAGATGGAGCATGAAAAGAGCTTTAATTTGAATACCAACACTGCTATATTCTGACCATCTGACCCCGTTGAATTAGCTTATTTGTCATTAACAATTCTTTGCGAAATATTCCCAATATTCAAAGCACTGTCGTAATACTGTAGAATATAGCAACATAGTAATGTTGGTTTACTGAATTTTTTTTTCATATATTGAAACATATTTGGGGGCTGCCCCATTGAAAATTCAAAAGTTTATTTTTTTGTGTGCAATCTGCGTCACCCTACTACTGGCGCTAAAAATTTCGAATAAAAACTGCACAAATGCCTTTAATTGAGCATCATTTGAGGGCATTTCAGTGCTGTCAAAAAAAAAGTAGACAAGTGCATTAACCAAGCAGAGGAAGGATTGAGATGGTGATACAATGGGTTGCAAAAGTACACACCCCCCTGGAGTGGTCGTTCATTTCCTGACATATCTTTCTTCTGAAAAGAATCATCATTCCCATATTGCTACATGGTCATACTGACCTCTCTTACAACCTATATACACCATAAAATTCTGAATGGAAAGTCATGGTAAAGCAGGAAAAATTAAATCAGAGAAAATGGGTGTTGCAAAAGTATACATCCCCTTGTAAGTTGTGATGTTCTTTATTGATAACCGTGTTGTTTTGACCTGAAGAAGTAAAATTACAGTATAAAACATTGATCTCTGATTGGTTTTTAACATTTTTTGTAACTTTTGTGGATGGAACATATCACAAAATCCACCTACTGTAATAAAAATCATAATAGATTCAATAATAAAATAAATTAAGTACACAATGATGTTGATAAGCTGCATTTGAGAGGTTTAGAACTTACATGGGGAAACAAAAACATTTTTGAGCCCTGATTACACACCATCATCCCCAATTGCAATGTCAGAATGAACTGACATTGCTACCTGACAGAAAGTGTTGGGATGCTATTTCCTTGAGAAGCCCCCAAACAGCAAGAAATTAGGTGGACAGGCAGGGACACACCCTGATACAACCAAGAAAAAATTTTGGTTCAATATCTGCAACAGAAGTGAAAATAAGTATGGTCACATAAATTGGTGATGATGCTTAGTTTTTGGCAATCTCCCATTTGATTTATTTTGTCTTAAAAGTTTCTGTTTTCAATAAAACCATTCATTGTGCACGGTTTTCACAGTGATGAATATCAAGTCGATGCACTTTGACAATGCTCAGTGGAGTTTCAGTGATATTTTTAGTAGTGTTCCAATGATGTGACACAATATGAAAATTATCAAAAAATTTGACCATATGTATTTTCCACTTCTATTGCAGATATTGAACCAAAACTTTTTCTAGGTTGTATCAGGGTGTGTCCCTGCCTGTCCACCTAATTTCTTGCTTTTTGGGGGCTTCTCAAGGAAATAGCATCCCAACACCTTCTGTCAGGTCACAATGTCAGTTCATTCTGACACTGCTATGGGGGATGCTGATGTGTAATTAGGGCTCAAAAATATTTTTGTTTACCCATGCAAGTTCTAAAATTCTCAAATGCAGCTTATCAACATCATTACATAATTGATTCATTTTTATATTGAATTTTTACAATTTTTATTGCAGTAGGTGGATTTTTGATATTTTCCATCCACAAAAGTTACACAAATGATGTAAAACAATCCAAAATGTTAAAAACCAATCAGAGATCAATGTTTTATACTATAATTTTACTTCTTCAGGTCAAAACAACATGGTTATTAATAAAGAACATCACAATTTACACGGGGGGTGTATACATTTGCAACACCCATTTTTACTGATTAAATTTTTTCTGCTTTACCATGACTTTCTATCCAGCAGATTATGGTGTATATGGGTTGTAAGAGAGTTCAGTATGACCACGTAGCAATATGGGAATGATGATTCTTTTCAGAAGAAAGATATGTCAGGAAATGAAAGACCACCCCAGGGGGGTGTATGCTTCTGCAACCCACTGTACAATGTCTTGTTTGGAGTTGTTATTTTAGCCAGGAAGGATGATGTGTCAAACACAACAGAAGGAATAAGATGCTGACGTCAGCAGGAGTGTTTTGGGTGGTACTTCATCTTGAGTTGCAGAAAGACAACATGAAAGTGTAGTCACTTTAACTGGATTTTTAAGGTGCAACTTAAATAATTGTTATAAAATTTAGCATGGTGGCTTTTGTGGCAGGACTAAATTAATGTAAAACCCATCTTGAAGTCATGGTAAGGATTGCCACAATTACTATGAACTGTTGGCCATCCCCAGTCCCATGACATGTCGGGGCTACAATGTGCTTATAATGAAAAACCCATCCTAAAGTCATGGAAAAGATTGCAAAAATTACTTTGAACTGGTTGTCATCCACATTGTGCAATTAATGCAAAAACCCACCCTGAAGTCATAGAAGGATTGACACAATTACCATGAATTGGTGGCCATTCCCAGTCCCATCAAATGGTAGGGCTAAATTGTACAATTAATGAAAACCCGTCCTAAAGTCATGGAAAGGATGGCGGGACTATAATGTGCAATTAATGCAAAAAACCCATGTTGAAGTCATGAAAAGGATTGCCACAATTACCATGAACTGGTTGCCAACTGCAGCCCCACCATCATGGTGCGACTAAAATGTGCAATTAATGCAAAAACCCATGTTGAAGTCATGAAAAGGATTGCCACAATTACCATGAACTGGTTGCCAACTGCAGTCCCACCACTTGGCGGGACTAAAATAATGCAAAAACCCATGTTGAAGTCATGAAAAGGATTGCCACAATTACCAAGAACTGGTTGCCAACTGCAGTCCCACCACTTGGCGCGACTAAAATATGCAATTAATGCAAAAACCGGTGTTGAAGTCATGAAAAGGATTGCCACAATTACCATGAACTGGTTGCAAACTGTAGTCCCACCACTTGGCGCGACTAAAATATGCCATTAATGCAAAAACCCATGTTGAAGTCATGAAAAGGATTGCCACAATTACCATGAACTGGTGTCAAACTGCAGTCCCACCACTTGGCGGGACTAAAATATGCAATTAATGCAAAAACCTGAGTTGAAGTCATGAAAAGGATTGCCACAATAACCATGAACTGGTTGCAAACTGCAGTCCCACCATCATGGCGGGACTAAAATGTGCAATTAATACAAAAACCCGAGTTGAAGTCATGAAAAGGTTTGCCACAATTGCCATGAACTGGTGTCAAACTGTAGTCCCACCACATGGCGCGACTAAAATATGCAATTAATGCAAAAACCGGTGTTGAAGTCATGAAAAGGATTGCCACAATAACCATGAACTGGTTGCAAACTGCAGTCCCACCACCTGGCGCGACTAAAATATGCAATTATTGTAAAAACCTGTGTTGAAGTCATGAAAAGGATTGCCACAATTACCATGAACTGGTTGCAAACTGCAGTCCCACCACTTGGCGGGACTAAAATAATGCAAAAACCTGTGTTGAAGTCATGAAAAGGATTGCCACAATTACCATGAACTGGTTGCCAACTGCAGTATCACCACTTGGCGCGACTAAAATGTGCAATTAATACAAAAACCCTCGTAAAGTCATGAAAAGGATTGCCACAATTACCATAAACTGGTTGCAAACTGCAGTCCCACCACTTGGCGGGACTAAAATAATGCAAAAACCGGTGTTGAAGTCATGAAAAGGATTGCCACAATTACCATGAACTGGTTGCCAACTGCAGTACCACCACTTGGCGGGACTAAAATATGCAATTAATGCAAAAACCTGTGTTGAAGTCATGAAAAGGATTGCCACAATTACCAAGAACTGGTTGCCAACTGCAGTCCCACCACTTGGCGCGACTAAAATATGCAATTAATGCAAAAACCGGTGTTGAAGTCATGAAAAGGATTGCCACAATTACCATGAACTGGTTGCCAACTGCAGTCCCACCATCATGGCGCGACTAAAATGTGCAATTAATGCAAAAACACGTGTTGAAGTTATGAAAAGGATTGCCACAATTACCATGAACTGGTTGCAAACAGCAGACCCACCACTTGGCGTGACTAAAATATGCAATTAATGCAAAAACTCATGTTGAAGTCATGAAAAGGATTGCCACAATTACCATGAACTGGTTGCCAACTGCAGTCCCACCACTTGGCGGGACTAAAATAATGCAAAAACCTGTGTTGAAGTCATGAAAAGGATTGCCACAATTACCAAGAACTGGTTGCCAACTGCAGTCCCACCACTTGGCGGGACTAAAATATGCAATTAATGCAAAAACCTGTGTTGAAGTCATGAAAAGGATTGCCACAATTACCATGAACTGGTTGCCAACTGCAGTTCCACCACTTGGCGGGACTAAAATATGCAATTAATGCAAAAACCGGTGTTGAAGTCATGAAAAGGATTGCCACAATTACCAAGAACTGGTTGCCAACTGCAGTCCCACCACTTGGCGCGACTAAAATATGCAATTAATGCAAAAACCGGTGTTGAAGTCATGAAAAGGATTGCCACAATTACCAAGAACTGGTTGCCAACTGCAGTCCCACCACTTGGCGCGACTAAAATATGCAATTAATGCAAAAACCGGCGTTGAAGTCATGAAAAGGATTGCCACAATTACCATGAACTGGTTGCAAACTGTAGTCCCACCACTTGGCGCGACTAAAATATGCCATTAATGAAAAAACCCATGTTGAAGTCATGAAAAGGATTGCCACAATTACCATGAACTGGTTGCCAACTGCAGTCCCAACACTTGGCGTGACTAAAATATGCCATTAATGCAAAAACCCATGTTGAAGTCATGAAAAGGATTGCCACAATTACCAAGAACTGGTTGCCATCTGAAGTCCCACCACATGGCGCGACTAAAATAATGCAAAAACCTGTGTTGAAGTCATGAAAAGGATTGCCACAATTAACAAGAACTGTTTGCCAACTGCAGTCCCACCACTTGTCGGGACTAAAATGTGCAATTAATGCAAAAACCAATGTTGAAGTCATGAAAAGGATTGCCCCAATTACCAAGAACTGGTTGCCAACTGCAGTCCCACCACATGGCGCGACTAAAATATGCATTTAGTGCAAAAACCTGTGTTGAAGTCATGAAAAGTATTGCCACAATTACCAAGAACTAGTTGCCAACTCAAATCCCATCATATGGCAGGAAAAAAATGTGCAATTAATGCAAAAACCCCTTGTAGAAATCATGGAAAATATTGCTAATTGCCAAAAACAGCTTGCCATCCCCAGTCCCATCACATGGCGGGACTAAAATATGCAATTAATGCAAAAGCCAATCCTGAAGTCATGGAAAGCATTGCAAATAACCATGAGCTGGTTGCTAGCCTCGGTCCCATCACATGGTGGTGCTTAAATGTGCAGTTAATGAAGTCGTGGAAGAATTGCCACCATTAGGATGAACTGGTTGTCATCCCTAGTCCCATCACATGGCGGGACTACAATATGCAATTAATGCAAAAGCCTATCCTGAAGTCATGAAAGGATTGCAACAATTGCCATGAACTGGTGGTCATCCCCAGTTCCATCACATCGTGGGGTAAAATGTACAATTAATGAACAAGAACCCAGGGGTTCGAAAATGGAGGTGGCGTTCACATCCCCTTAAAAATGGCTAATTCTCTGAGTGCCCAGCTGTAGCAAGAATATTGAGTGCTAAATCTCAGAATTTTATAATTCATTTTCAAGCCACAAAATGGCCTTTTGGAGCAGGTGATGGAAAAACTAATAAATTTCATGAAAGAAATTGGAACACTGCATACAAAACTGTTTTCAGAGTGTTCAAGTGGCAATAAAGTTGATACCAGTCAGGGGCGTCAGTTTCATTTTAAAGTGGAAGGGCAAATAGTGGTCACACCATCATGGCAGGTGTTAGTGAAAACTTATTTTTTATTTCAATTCAGAAATGTGCAATTTGGCCAAAACATGGTGGGGCAAATGCCCACCAGCCTCACCTACACTGACGCCACTGATAAAAAAAAAAAAGTTGCTGAAGAACCTGCATCTGGATGGATGGATGATTGGGGCTTTACGTACTGTATTTATGCACTTTGTGGGCTAATTAGGACAGGGGGAGGACACGGCAATGAGGTGAAGGATGATTGAAACAGCCGTCCAACACAGACCCAGGTGACCCGGCAAGAGCTGGATTCGAACCCTGGACCCAGCGATTGGCAGTCCAGCACACTACCACTAGACCAACCCTCCCCCCACATGCATCTGGAGTAGTTGGATCTGATGAAACATTCTTTGCAAATGCTTCTGCAGTTGTCTTCCCATTTTTTGACTGTGTTGTGGCAATGTAACAAAGCCCTTCGAAAACAAAGGCTAAGAAGTTGATCGATAGTCATTATCTCTTTGATCAATTGTCAACAAGTACTGTCTTTATGAAATGTGCAATAACTTTTTGGGATATCCTGTAGTTTAAAAAACATTTCTCTGAGAATATTAACGGAACCTGCACCAAAACATTTAAAATAATTTTCATAACTGTCCCATTGTGCCATATCCACTGCATGGATGCTTATCAAAATCAAATCAGTTCTTTGTTGTGGTGGTGATTGCAAGACTACAGTGTTTCATTAACTCATACAGCTGGGCAGCTAGAGTGACAGACAGACAAACAGACGGAAGAATAGACACCCACAAAAGAAAACATTAGGCCTGTCCTACGGGGCCTCTTCTGCTACATTAGACCTGTTTCTTTTCCGTCCATATTCTATATTAATGGATTGCTTGCAAAGTTATTGTGCATATTCAGCTGAGGGTCAGTCGCTTTCAGAAAAATTGCTGACTTGGAAAAAAGTGACATTTTTGTTTACGAGGTTTAATACCTGTCTAACTCCAAAAATGACAATTCTGGTGTGTCACAGAATAATTTCTTGTATTTTTCCAAACTTATGACTTCTTTTAAAATTTAAGTCCCACAAAACCTTATCTTCGGTATTTAAGAAACAGCAACATTAGCAAATTTCATCGTCAAAGGTAAACATTTTTTTCTCTTTTAGATCTGCTCCGGTATTGAAAACAGCTTATTTTTATTCTTCCAATGTTTTAAAAGGAAATGAAGTAGTACCATATAAATTAAACCACCAAGTGGGACGCCTCTGTTCCAGCGACTCCCAAAAGAAACTACAATACCCATTTGCAATATGCATTGACGATGATAAAAATGCAGAAGCTAGCAAGTTTCCTGAAAAAAGTTTATAAGAATGAAACTGATATAAATTACAACAATAGCATGAATTGTAAAATTAAACAGTCATGAATGTATTGAAATTATTTCAAAAGACATGCAGATTGTTTCAGCTGTTGGCAGTGTCACATCTAAATGCTGAAGGTTTGCTGCTGCACATCCTGTTTTTTATCATTGTCATCAATGGCCCAGCATGCAGTAAGAGTGTTACAAAGGTTTTTAAAAGGCTAACAAAAATAGTAAACCATAATTGAATTATATAACCTTTTGATTTTGATATAACCTTTTGATATATAGAAACACTCATTGAATAAATTAGTTTTTTGGTCAAAATAATCACTGCTTTGTTAGTAGCCTATCATGTGCCTGTCTTTCAGTATATCACCAATCTGCTACATTTAAATAAACAAGAAAAAGTACCTTAACATTTCTGGTGAATGCAACCTGGCCACAGCATTAGAATCCTGTTGCAATGCAGTCAGAACAACTGATTGCAAAATATCATTTAAGGTGATATTTAAGTGCTCTGTATATTTAAGTTGTGGATCAATCCTTTAATTGTCAAGAAATCTATTCTGTTAACTAAAACAAACAAACAGACAAACTGTGACGCACCGATTGGGTGTTGTTTTTGTCAGAGACAACAATCATAGCACACAGATCTGAAAAAATGTATGTTAGGGGCTGACCAGATGATCTTTGGAGGGGGGGGCTATGGACATTTGGTGAAAAAAAAAAGATTTGGTGAAAAAAACACTGAAAAAAAAATTGTTCAACACATGGAAAAATAAAATTGTTTCCAACTGTAGCTAGGGTACAGTAATGTTAAAATTCAGATTAAAAAGTTTGTCGCGAGTGAGCATGCGAAAAAATTATTTGTCGATGTGCCGCACAAAAAAAGTTTGTCCCGCAGTTAAATTCCATAGCCCCCCCCCCCAACTATCATCTGGTCGGCCCCTTATCATTTCACACTGGTGGCTTAAATCGGAACTTCTAATTCCCACAAGTCCTGAATATCCCAATTATTTCCCTGACAGTTCCCAAAAGTCCACACATCTCCCATTATCCCCAATTAGTCAGATCAATCCCACAAAATCCCTGATTATAGTTTCAATATCCAGCAATTCCCTATTGTCCCTATAAAAATTTTAAAACCTCATAATATTTCATTACTCCTTGAACTCCACGATGGGACCTCCATTTGGGAATTATGAGGTTAAATGGGGCCTGTGGAAGCAAGCAAGGATAAGACGTGGGGTTGTGGACTTTCCTTAAACGATAAAGAGTTGGGACAGAAACAAAAACGTATCGGAAGAAATTTGATGGGTAAAATGTTGGAGACCGTGAGGAGCGAGCTAGCTTAACTCTTTTTTTTCTGTGTTCATCATTACTCTCTATATGTAATGTAAAAAAATATATAAAAAAATCATTGAACTGGTTACTTTTGTTTATTACTTTTAGTGATATGGTATGTATATTCATAATTCATTATTTATTTTTCATATTTATTTGTCAGTAAGCATATGATAGGACTAATACTTTGACATTAAGTTCAGGCATGCCTGATTTTAAGTATTTTACTGGAATAAGCTCATGTCAGTCTCATGTAACGAGACATGTTATAATAATAAGTATTAATATCGCTATTTAAGACCAACTTGATATTGTTGTTTATTATAAACTGACAATGCTGTAAGCCTAACCACTTCTTGTTTGTTTAATGACTCAAACCCTTTAATTTAATGCTGTCTTATAACACAAAGGATTGTTTAAGTTTCTTAATTTACTACCTAATCAGAGTTAAGAATTGATGACTGACATAACACTGATCGACTTATTTTGTTTGGTTGTCTAACAGATTGGCTTAATTTGATGTTTATTAAGTGTTTGATTTACTTATTAATTATATACCCATACTTCATGTCCATATTTGTATGCTTAACCTTGCAAACTGAAAAGTGCTGGGACGAAGTTTTAAACTAGAGAATTTTTTTTTTTTTTTTTTTTTTTTTTTTTTAATGTTAAGAATTTAACTATCGCATTACCATGTTGTTTTTTTTTTTTTTTTTTTTTTTTAAGCATGGCTAATATATAAGTTTGAATATCTAAATGAAAATTAGTGTTTACTCAAAGCTAAAAATGGAGTGATTTTTTTGTAGATGACAATTTTGTAATTATAAATCCTTTTCAGTTTTTGTTTGATATATAACAATTTAGATATGTACACCATTGTTGCTTTATCATGCCATGTCTAATGTTGCTACTATTGAATATGTTTTACATCGTTATGAATCTGGTGATGTGTGACTTCTGTAAGATTTGTAAGTCCCTGATATTTACTTGATGATTTGCATGTTAGTATGATATGTGTAATATGTATGTATCTGTAAATCTTGTTGTCTAACATGGGTATTTGCGGTAAATGGCAATACTGTCAAGATTTATGAAAACTAAGAATGGATGTATTTAACAGGGTTTTTTTTTTTTTTTTGGTTTTGTTTATTGGTCTGTTGTGGTAGTGTTTTGGGAGTAAGTGAATTAAGGGTGATATTTTCTTTTTACAGTAAGTTTCTTTTTGGTAATTTTTATACAATGATATTTTTAACTAACATGTCTTATGTTGAATATGTTGCTTTCTGACATCAGCTTTATTTCTTTTGGTGTTTGGTTCAATGTCAAACTTTTAAATCTATAGCTAAGAATGGATAGTTAATTAACTCCCTTTTTCTAGTTTAAATAAGAATTCACAATTTTGCAGATGTATTGTATTTTCACTTCTAAAAGACTTAAAAAAGTATAATTAAACTATATATATATGGCTTGTCAAGCAAGGCTTCTACTTTTCTGTGCTATCATTTTTTTTTCAATTTTCTCTCTCCTTGTGATGTACTGTTTGTGTTTAACTTTAGATGTTATCAGATGTGCTCATTACACTTTGCCCTTTTTCGAATTTGTTTACAATTTTGTCTACTCACTTGTCATGTTATTTATTATATATCTTCAGGCACAGTGGATGGCGATTTTTTCCTGTGATGAAATTATATGTCCTCTGTAGATTTACCAAATCTTATAGGGAATTCGTCCCTAATTGACTTGATGGAGCATGATGTGGTTGATGACGATGGGGATGCCAACTGTGAACCAAGCTTATTTCAAAACTCTCCCTATAATATTGAGGAAGACTTTATGCGTTTACTAGGTTTGAAAAAAAATTCGTTTAAAATTATTAGTCTAAATTGTCAATCTTTAAATGCAAAATTTGAATCCTTGAAAACTTATTTAGAGCTATGTAATGATTCTAATAGTAAAATTGATGCCATTTGCTTGCAGGAGACCTGGCTCACAGCAGACAGCGACCTATCTTTATTTGAACTCCCAGGATATAACCTCATTTCTGTTGGTAAGTCATGCAGTGCACATGGCGGAGTAGCTATTTATCTACGTGAGCAATATGAATTTAAATGTATTAATCTAGATATTAACTCTGAGTTTTGGGATGGTCAGCTCATAGAGATCTATGTCACAGACACCCATGGTGTTAAGAAGAAGCTGATTGTGGGCAACATATATAGACCTCCAAGGCCAAATCATGAACATATATGTAAATTTATAGAAGACTTAGTTCTGGTATTCAATCAACTAAAAAATAACAAATATGTAGTTATTTCTGGAGATTTCAATATTAATCTGTTAAATTATAAAGATAATAATGCCATAAATGACTTCTTGGATAATATGATATCTAATGGATACATTCCTAAAATTACTGTGCCTACACGTCTTACTCAACAACGTGGTACTTTAATAGATAATTTTTTTGTTAAAGTTTCAAACGACTATTCACCCACAACTGCCAGGGTACTACTAAAACATATTTCAGATCATCTGCCTTATTTCATTTCACTAGACTATTTGAATAGTGATAAATGTCTCGATAAGTTCGTTAAGGTTTTCAGTGAAACTCCTGAAAATTATGAAAACTTTAAAAAGGATATAAATAGTACGGAGGCTCTGGATAAATTCAGTATGCTAGGCCAAGAGAATTCAGAAAATGACTACAATGTTTTTAACAATATTCTATCTCATTACATAAAGATACACTTTCCTGTTAAATATGTAAGATTCAATAAGTACAAACACAAGAAGTCTAAATGGATGACAAATGCTATACTGAAGTCTATTACCTATAAAGATAAACTCTATATTAAACTGAAATCACTGTCGGAAAGTAGTGCTCAATATCAAGATACCCTCACTAATTTTAAAACGTATTCAAAGATCCTTCAAAAAACCATCCGTGCTGCAAAAAAACAGTATTTCTCTAATTGCTTCTCCAAATTCAAATCGGACATTAAAAAAACATGGTCAACAATCAACAATGTAATGAATAGGTCTAAAAATCCAAATGATTACCCTAAGGAATTTCTTATTAACAATAATATGCAGTCTGATTTAAAAATAATTACCAATGAGTTTAATAAGTATTTCATAGATATTGGTCCCAAATTATCAGAGAATATTGTACTACCCGAAAATAAATCATTCAAGGATTATTTAAGTTCTCCAGTAGAAACTACCTTTTGTTTTAATACAATTGACAAAGGCACAGTCATCAAAGCTATAGACTCACTAAAGCCAAAAACCAGCACTGGTCTAGATAGGATATCAAACAAATTACTCAAGTTTATTAAAAACGAAGTAGCTCTGCCTTTGATGATTCTCATTAATCAGTCCTTTGCTTCAGGAAAATTCCCTAATAAACTCAAAATTGCAAAAGTTACTCCATTATTTAAAAAAAAAGAAAATTATCTGTTTGATAATTACCGCCCAGTATCGGTGCTCCCTAGTGTGTCAAAGGTCTTTGAACGTATAATGTTTGATCAAATTTATAACCACTTTGATCAACTTAATTTATTCTTTCCTAGTCAATATGGTTTTCGGTCAAATCACTCTACAGAATTTGCAGCAATGGAGCTTGTGGATAAAATAATTTCAGAAATGGATCAAAATAATACACCTGTCAATATTTTCATGGATCTTTCAAAGGCCTTTGACACACTGGACCACAAAATCCTATTGCATAAACTCAAATTTTATGGATTCAACGAAATATCTTTTCAGTTAATGCAATGTTATCTTAGTAACAGATTCCAATATGTGGAAATGAATGGTGTACAATCAAACTTAATGAAAATAAAATGTGGAGTCCCACAGGGCTCCATATTAGGCCCTCTGTTATTCATTATCTATCTCAATGATCTACCAGCTATTACTAACTGCTTAACACCAATTATCTATGCGGATGATACAACTCTTTTTGCGTCTCTTAATTATACTAATTATGTTTCAATGAAAAATGATATCAATAATGAACTAGACAAGGTTGATAAATGGTTAAAATTAAATAAACTATCACTAAATGTTAGTAAGACAAAGGCAATGCTATTTCATACACCCCAAAGGCAAATAACTCCTCCTGATATTTCCATTAATGACACAAAGATTGAATATGTTAATGAATTCAATTTCTTAGGATTAATTTTGGATACAAATCTAAGTTGGAAAATGCATGTCACTGCCTTATCAAAAAAAATCAGTAAAACAATAGGTATCTTATCTAGACTCAAGCATACCTTACCAACTGATGCTTTACTTAACATATATAATGCTCTGATTTCATCCTATTTCAATTATGGTATAACTCTTTGGGGCTGGCGATCTCAGAATTTATTTAAATTACAGAAAAAAGCGGTCAGAATTATTACCAACAGCAAATTTAATGCTCATACGAACATCCTTTTCAAACAGCTGAATATTTTAAAATTAGAAGATATATGTGCACTGCATGACTACAAACTATGTTATCGCTTAATTAATGGTCCTGTGCCTGAATATTTTAAAGAGGTTGTCAATCCTGGAATGAATTTGACTCAACATGATTATAATACTAGAAATGCTTCGGTTTTGCGGCTGCCTGCTGTGGGACATGAGTTTGCAAGAAATGGTATGAAATACAAATTCATTAAAATATTTAATACCATGCAAGATAATTTCAGAAACAAAATCTTTACACATAGCTTTCATGGATATAAAAATTACATTAAGATTAAATTACTACATAGTTATGATCCCGTTTGTTCGATTGATCACTGTTATATTTGTAATAGAAATTGATTTCACTATGAGATACTGCTCTGTTCACAGCTCCATCCCCTCGTAACTGAAGTCCATCGTCTCACCATTACTTTTATTTTTTATTCGACTTTAAAATCTGTGTTTCTTTCTTATTAATAGTTGTTTATATTTCTTTTATTGAATTTTGTAAAGTACATCGCCACCCACTGTGCCTTTAAACAATTTCTAAACATTGGGGCTCCTTATCAGCGGCAAATTATTGCCTTCGAGGAGTCCCATTGCTCTTTTTTTTTTTTAATGGAAAATTTATGAATAATTTATATATGTGTTTATTGTATTTGTTATAATTTAAAAGAGCAAGAATAAAATGAGTCTGAGTCTGAGTCTGAGTCTGAGTCTATGTGCAGACTTTCACTCAGTAAATGTTCCTTGATCCTGCTCTGCTTGAGTGATTGGCTTAGCCAGACCAGGTCTTAGCTAAGACCTGGCATAACTCTTAATACCATGTTGGTGAAAACGGGCCCTAGTAGGAGATCATTCCTGTGCCCAAGATCAAATTTCCAAAGGTAAATAATGACTATCGTCCTATTGCTTTAACATCACTGGTTATGAAGTGCTTTGAGCATACAATAAAGCACACACTGTGTAAATACATTGATGATCAAAAAGATCCCTTCCAATTTGCCTATTGTAAAGGTAGAAGTGTACAGGATGCTACTTTGACTCTCATGCATAACATCTATGAGCACTTGGAAAATCCAACCTCCAGTGTTAGAGTGTTATTTATTGATTTTAGCAGGGCTTTCAACACTATCCAAAACCATCTGCTAATCAAAAAACTTGTTTCTATGAATGTCAATCACAAGCTTATTGCATGGATATACAGTTACATGTCAGACAGAAGTCAATATGTCAAATTGGGCAATGTAAAATCTGACACGCTGATTATAAACACAGGTGCCCCTCAAGGTTGTGTGTTATCACCAATCTTATTCACACTATATACAAATGATTGCAAAAGCAAATCTGATCATTGCATTGTTGTTAAAAATGCCGATGACACTGCAATCATTGGGAAAATTCTCAATGATGACCACCGTGACTATCTTGATCAAGTAAATGACTTTGTACTGTGGTGTGATGACAACTTTCTTAATCTCAATGTCAAGAAGACGAAAGAAATGATGTTAGACTTTAGGAAAAGAGAAGCAGTTGTGAATGAAGTTGTTGTGAAATCTGAATGTGTGGAAAGAGTACATGATTATAAATATCTTGGTATGGTCATTGATGACAAGCTGAATGGGTCAGAGAACTCACAGCTTGTGTACAAAAAATGCTTACAAAGAGTTCATCATCTCCGTGTGTTAAGAAATATCAACATCGACCAGAAGATCTTGACACTCATGTACAAATCAATAATTGAATCTATTCTTAGTTTTTCCATCACCACCTTCTATGGTAACATATCCTGTCAGCAGAAAAAAAAAGTTGAAGAAAATTGTTAGAATATCAAGTAGATTAGGTGCTGACGTCGTGTCTCTTAATGATCTGTATGACAAATATGTACTTGAGCAGGCAAAAAAGATTATGAAAGACGAGAAACACCCACTGCACTGTAAATATATTTCACTGAGATCAGGCAGAAGACTGGCACTGCCTAGAATAAGAACTACTCGTTTCAAAAACTCATTTGTTCCATCAAGCATCAAATTATATAACCATCTCACTAATTTAAGGAATGTATGACATATGTATGAATGTCATCCTTGTATGACTGATATTTTGAATGTAATTATATGTATGAATGACTGTATGAATGTATGAGCTCGCTCCACAAGAGTTTCTCTGTCTGAGATCAATAAAGTATATCTTATCTTATCTTATCTAAAGGTAAGTTTATAGAATGAGCCAAAATTTTACATGTGACTTTTACTATATAAACTGCAATACCAGACCAAGGTCAAGCTGGATCGGAAAATATTGAGGGCACCTGAAACACCCTACCCTGCGTACCTTTCTAAAATCATTGCTATTCACCATCATTTATTTTAGCTTCCAGTAGCCACCCTCTGGATGGTCGAGTTTTTTTTTCCTCATTGTTTGCCACACTCGGGACAAAAAAAAAAAACCAATTTTGTCTGAAATTTTTTAGAGTGTTGAATCAGTGCTGGGGGTACAGTTATTCAGTGACATGGATGTTAGGGGGATTGTTTCTCTGTGTTTACCATGTCACTGTGCAACACTCTCCCCTACTTTACACTTAAAAAAGGACCTGAGAAAATTGAGTATCTACTAATTCGACTACATATTACACAGTATATTTCCTATGTATCTTTAAGCAAAAACTCAATATATACATGAAAATATAAATATTGTAATAGGCCTATTAAATGCAAAAAGTATTTTTTTTTCTGTGACAAATTTGTCAATTTCTTATGACATTTTCTTCTTGGAACTATAATCAATACATATTGTGCTGTAAAAAACTTACATATCTATGACTATGAAGTGGACTTTATAACATCATAGTTTTATAACATAACAGTTTATGACTTAGAAGTGCATTAAATATCCATGTATCTGAAATAAATATTTTCGCTTTTCCATCAATATTGTTGTACTGTGTTTTTTGTTGTTGGTTTATCATATCCACAGCCGCATGTTATCTGTTTTCGATCAATTTTCAAATTGTAACTGCCCTTCCAGGAAGTTTGTAGAATATGAAAAATCTATCAAAATACTTGTAGATATGTGACCTCATACTAGGGGTCTACACTGGTTCGATTAATACAGTCTGGCCGGTTCCCATATCGGTTTTCAAAGCAGCACTTTCGGTTGCGTTCAATAATGCTATATCCCGCTAAAAAACTTGTTTTATTGCCGAGATTTGACAGAAAATGACCACAAAATCATGAAAATTCGGTTTTTCGGGATGCGTATTTCGAAAATGCGGATCGGGCCCGAATTTGCAAACTGACAGTACGAATCGTGTATTGATCAAGTGTATTGATGATACGTATCGCATCTAATGTCGGCAACGATATAGAACCCTACCTCACACTGCTTGGGCATTGTGATTGTCTGTGGTGTACTATCAGTTACACCCTGCTCGTTTCGAGGGTACGGGAATATACACCACGAAGGACTCCATACACCACGAAGCCGAAGGCTGAGTGGTGTATGGAGGCCTGAGTGGTGTATATTCCCGTACCCTCGAAAAACGAGCAGGGTGTAACGGTTTTATCCTCAGACTTCTTGTTTTATTGATGCCCATAGATTTTCTTGCAAACTGAGTCTGAAATGTCTTTCAGTAACAAAGCAACAGCATTGTGACGTCATCACCAGTGCTGTCACCAGGATGATGTCACAATAGCTCAAACAATGGCATTGTGACGTCATGACTATTGTTGCTACAAGGATGACGTCATAACAATCCTATGATTGCAATTGTGACATCATTGTTTATCTCATACACCCTGTCTGGTGACGACAGACAGGTTGTACGGTGTCATACACCGCGGCTCTCAGCCAATCAGAATCAAGGATTCACACTGGACTGAGGATAAAGCGTGATGCAGCTTTTGCTTTGTGCGCACAGTACTGCCTGTAAGTTAGTGAAACACATGAAATGTTGGCTTTGCTGGAATGCTAAACATCCTTGACGAAACGGCATGTCGAAGAATGAATTCTCTTTGGATGACAGGAAAACATATTGGGTCATAAAGGCCAACATTTTGAGGCATTTGTGATAACAATGGCTGCCAATTTCCCTGGCTGTACTCGGAGTCAGCTATGGGTCAAATATTTGATAAGTAAGTGAGCCACCCCTCCCATTCAAATAACATTGGGCTTGTGTTTCACTTACTTATTAAAGACTTTGACCCATGCATGGGTCCACCACAATGAGTACATATATGGGCATTATAAAAATTAATGTAGTCTTCGGACAGTATCTGGCCAACTTCCCATCACAAAAAAATACCTGCTGTCGCAAGTGCTACCCTCGGCCACAAATACTGTTGTTTTTCAATACAAACTGAGTTATCATGCAGGGCCTACATAAAGTTGAACAAATATGGCCACTGTGGCCAGAGAAATAGTTCGAGGTCATTACCAATCCCTGCTAGTTTCATGATTCTAGGATTAATAGGAAATCTTGTACACACTCTAAAAAATGTCAGGACAAAATTGGTTTTTTAGATTCAAAATGGTTTTTTGAAAAACCAAATTTCAATGCAAAACCAACATGGATTTTTAAAAAAATCCATGTTGGTTTTTTGCATTGAAATTTGGTTTTTCAAAAAACCATTTTGAATCTAAAAAACCAATTTTGTCTGAAAATTTTTAGAGTGCACACGCTTTTCACAAACGTAGCCACCAAGGTCACAGATGTACGTCTAGATCACTAATGTCAAAACTCATTCAAGGTCTTGCAGTGATTCACAATCCCTGTCAGTTTCAGGATTATGAGATTAATACAAATGGAGCTATCTTGTACACAAGAATAATGGACAGACCGACAGCCAGCTGGACAGACGGACAGACAGATGGACGCGGCTGCACTTTGCAATATGCGGGCCGTATGAACATGGCCGAGTGTAAAAATCATTCCATAGGCACTGCGAAATGCGTACAAGGATATATTGTCTGAGATGGAATTTACTTGACAATATACTAATTATTCCAGCATTTTCTTCAAGAGTGTATGGCATTCATAGAAAGATTTTTAAGTCTGACAAATACCCTTAAAATAATTTTTTATACACTCAACAGTCAACAGCAAAAGAAAGGCAACACTTGATTTTAGCATATGATTTTGCAAGAAAAAAAAATTGTTGGAAAACAAACTATATTTTAGTGCTGTTCCTAAGGTCAACTAGATAGATAGATATATATAGATAATTTTTATTTGTTTGGTTCATGCACATATTAAAGTATAATACACATCAGCTATAGCCTGACACCTTATGGTGTATTTGGCTTATAAATAAAATGAATACAGTTGCTAAATTTATTATTCGTCATTGCAATAGTAAAGTTGGCTAAAGTCTTCTTGCCAAAAAGTCGTTCAGCTGTTATCATTTCCTGTATACCAATAGACCTGTTTATCAAATTTCACTTTTTCAACTAACATACGGAATTACCTACAAGTTACGCCAAGATAATGGTGCTATTTTAATCAATGCCCCAACAGATGATCAAAGCACTGACTAGTAGAGATTTTGTACATATTTGGAGTGTGATTTGCTGTCATGGTAAACATACGTTGCTGTGTTACAAACAACAAGTGAAAAACAACAAGTGACAAACAACAAGTGACAAACAACAAGTGACAAACAAACAACAAGTGACTAACAACAAGTGACAAACAACAAGTGACTAACAACAAGTGACTAACAACAAGTGACAAACAACAAGTGACAAACAACAAGTGACAAACCGTCAATAGCGATCAATGCAAACAACTTCTCTTTGTTGGTGTACTTTCCAGTATGTACAAAGTGGTTCTGATAATTGTACAGTCCAACAATTTCAAATTTTCAAGAAATCGTCAAAATTCCTGGATTATCATGTTTCCCGACTTCATCCAAACCAAACATCATTGGGACAAAAGGAATTTTTCATCCAACATATGCATCCTCTGCCTTCTATCCTTTAAAGTTTCAGGTCTAAACTCTTTTTAGAAAGAAAAATATTCCAAAATCAAGGAAAAAATAGGGTATGCCATTCAAATCATTGTTCAGATTACCCCTGGAGAGTATTCTTTCCAGCCAGAAAATGTTACTGACTAATTTTGACCCCAGTTATTGACTTGGTAATAATTTTTTTTTCATGTATCAACAATTTGACATGTGATTTCTACCCTTCAAAAATTTGGAATATTTTTTTTTCAGTGTTTCCGTTATTGAGCCCAATTTTCAAGAGATTTCCTCCAAATTCATATATTTGACATGGCATTACAAAGTTTCGACTCATCAGTCTTTGACATCTGCCTATATTCCATATTTATGAGCAAGAGTGTACAAAAAAATACACTGCGCCAAGGAGCCACATTCTATTTATAGATGCTCGACATAGCTTCATAAATATGGAATACTTCAACATTCTCCATAGAAATCGATAACTTTATCAACTTCTGCCGGAGCACTTGATGGTCTGATTCAATGGTAACTTCTTCTAATGACCGCTAAGGGGAAGAACATGCTCTCGTGTAAAACGCATGCTGCAGCGTTAGCCCCAAGAAAAGTTACAACAGCACTAAATATGGAAATTCAGGAGGTTTTTTAGGGTGAGGTGACTACTGAGCAGGGACTTTGCCAGGCTCCTGTCCACTTTTGACCACTGTCCCCTCATTAATTGGCCCCTAATTGACCTCAGGGGCCTTTAATTGACCTCAGGGACCTTTAATTGACCTCAGGGACCTTTAATTGACATCAGGGACCTTTAATTGATCTTAGGGACCTTTAATTGACCTCAGGGACCTTTAATTGACCTTAGGGACACTAAATTGATCTTAGGAACCAAGACCACACCTGGAATCAACATCTTAGGCCTAGATCAGCATCTTAGGTCACCAGGTGATCATTACACCAGACAATCATGCATCTTGGCCATAGGTTAGCCATAGCACAGGTTATCATACTTCTTAGCCAACATCTCAAAGAGCACCTCCCAATGTCTTCACCATAGACAAAACAGGGCTCAGTATCTTAGACAAAATCTTAGAACATCTTAGGTATCTTAGGCCTAGATCTGCATCTCAACCACCAGGATCCAACATCTCAAAGAGCACTTCCCAATGTCTTCACCATAGACAAAACAGGGCTCATCTTGATTCAGCACCTTGATTCAAAATCTTAAGAATACCGTCTTAGACCAACATCTTTAACCAGATCTTAGCCAACATCTCAAAGAGCACCTCCTGTGAGGTCTTCACCATAGGCAAAACAGGGCTCAACAGTATTCTTAGACAAAATCTTAGGCAGATCCATACTGAAGGTCTTAACCACAGAGCAGTTGACCTTTCAGTTGAAACTAGACTAGGCTAAAGTATCTTGGTAACTTAGTCAGCAGCTTAGGTCATGTCTTTACCATAGACAAATAGACCACTGTATTAGATTCAGTCACATTTTGATAAAAAAAAGTTTCAGTTTTCAATAGTTAGCTACTATTATTATCCCCAGATTACTGTATTTATGCCCATTATCAGTTATAGGGGATGCACTGTTCAGCACTGAATGCACTTATTAAACTACCAGCATTGCACAAAAAGCAATTTGAGAAATTGATAATAATCACAATAGGACTGCATCCTGATATCTACCATTGCTACTATTAAACCTTGCAGGGCTGTACTAAAATGGAACACACTGATATGCAAATCTGCTAGTCTTAGAATGCTGCATTCTGCTGTCAATAAGGTAGGACTTATGTATTCTACCATTAATACTGGAAAACTGACATCCAACAAAAAATTAATATATAGCAAATGTATATTTTACTAGTCTTGGTAGACTGCACTCTGTTGGCAATAATGCAGAACTGCTCCCTGATGATATTCTAACATCAATACAGTTAAACCTTGCAGGGCTGTATTAAAAGTTGACACATTGATAATGTACTAGCCTTAGAGGGCTGGACTTATCAGAATGCTGCACTTGTCAAACTTTCATTCCAATACAGGCAATACTCCAGAGTTTAGCAATGGCACCAGAAAGCCAACTGGACCTTTTATATCTAGCAATACACATGTTGCAATAGGTTATTTCACAATAGCATGTAAGATATTGCACAAGAGATGACTCATTGCATTGCACAACAGGCATGTAACCCCTGTCAGTTCTCATAGCACCAGCATCCCTCATTAGTTTCCTCCATGCAGGCCAAGCATGAACAGCTCGGGATCTATCACAGTGGATTTATTTGACCAGTTTACATTTACAAGTCCTATTTACACAGTAAAATTGCATCAAAAATTCTGCATAGCTCTGCCATAGACCCAATCTACAAAGTGAATTGATATATTTTATATCATATTTGTGCTAAAACACCTGAAATTTGGTAATTTGTCCAACCAGCGAAGCTGTACTGCAGTATGCAGCTATAGGCCTACAGTACACTGTCAACTAGCCACCAAAACACTTGCTTTCATGCTCTGTTTCACTCTGCTGCACATTTCAGGTAAAAAACAGTTTCCACATCATGGCACACACACACTGTATGTAGGCCTACAATGCACTGTCAATTTGAATCCCATTTCGGCCACTTCACCCTCTGATTGCAGCCAATTTAGGCCATCTACAACCTTTATAAACATTCAAAATTAACTTCCACACAGTGATTAATCATTCTGCTTGCTTAATCCATGCTATTCCCATGATTTTAAGTAGGAATATCCCTACACCCTGAAGAGCATGCTTTCACTAGTGCGCATTCCTGGAAATGACTTCATAGGATAGGAAGTTAAACTAAGGCTGCACAGCAGCAGATCCTTGGGTTTTCATAATGTGAACTTTGAGGGTTGACCTAATTTAACAAATAAGACATCAAATCACATCTACTCTTTGCCAGAAAGCCGGTGGTTAGGTTGTCAGAGCCCCTTCCCAGGTCTAAAAATGGCAAGAAAATAATATTGAATTTATGTGCATACCAGATCATGAGGCATTCTTGTCCAAAGTGGCCTTTGACCAATCATCACTTGAAGAAGTAAAATGCTTTGACCAACCACAAGGCAAATTTGCAAAAGTAGGTGTGGCCTAATTTTAGATATTGGTTGGCTGTTTGTTTAACTGCCCAGTTTTCACACATTTGCAGCATCATAACAAACTCATCAATCCATTTTCAAAACTTTATTTCACATATTACATAATACAAATCAGCCTCATTGACTGTTACAATATCAAAATTTGATCCATTTCTTAAGTTCAGGTGAGGCAGGAATTCCAGGAGGTCTTCCAAATCTTATAGCCGGGTGTGCTCTAGTTCTTCTTCCACTGTCAGGCATGCTCTCAGCTTGTGACTTGCTCTCCATATCTTCTTCCAGTCTAGACCTTGCTCTTCTCACTGCTGCTTCTGCTGGTATAACTATTTCCATCTTTGGCATCTCTTCCTTTGATGTGTTCTTGTTATCAATTAAGATTAGTTTACTATTTCCACTCTTCACAATGGTATTAGGCTTCCCTTCAGCCTGTCCTTTGAAGTGTTCCAAAACTGCCTTGTAGTTCAAAGAAGTCATGATGTGTTCAGGTGGTTGGCCCAGGTAGAAATGAAGGATTTTCTCCAATGCCATTCAATATATAGTTCACATTGCATCATCCTCTTCTTCATCAGAAAAGTCTGCATCTTCTTCTGGATCTTCCTCTGAATTTTCCCTTGTATCTTCCTCTGAATCTTCCTCTGGATATTCTGTGACAACTCTATTGAATACTGGCTTGTACTGTTTTATGGCCATCTGGGCTGCATCAATCCACTCTAGGTTTTCAGTGTCATGGAGCTCTTCCACTTTCTCCATAATTTTTTGGTGAATATGGCTATTCTCATTCAGGTCCATCCAGTTTTTAATGAAATTTGCATAGGTTTTCCGGAGATCCCTTGTCAGTTCCTTCATGTTGTCTGCCAATGTCTTATTTCTGGCTTGCTTCTTGTCCAGCCCTTCCTCAATGTATTGTTTTTGTTCTTCTTCCAAACTAGGGAACCAATTTCTGCACACTTCTAATCTTATTGGTGCAAAACATTGGAACTCTGTCTTCTTCTTTTTAGAAGCACCACAAAATTGGTTGTAGTCTTCCCAAGGTCTTTTAATCCTTTGTCTGGCTCCTTCCTGCTCATTTATCGGCTTCAAATGCTCTTGTAGGTCATCAATGTTTTCCATTACAATTCCACAATCATTGCATGAAATCATGTTGGAATGACTGATGTGGTCAGAATGACAAGAACATTGTGTCGGAGAGCCTTCTATAGCCTTCAAATGGTCTTTTTTGATATCAAAGATGTTTGACCGGAAACGGTCATCTTCATCAGTTGTCTGTTTGAAATCAAGCAATAAATGGCCAAATGGTCTGGAGGTTGCACTGTCATAGTGCTGTAAAAATTCCTTCACTCTTCTGGGATTTACTTGTCTGGCAAATGTCATGACAGATTGTAGGTCATTTGGATTCTTGAACAATACAACATCATGACAATTCCATCTTTGTGTTGGACTTTTGCTGTAGTAGAGATTTTGACAATACCACACGCAGAGATCTATGGTGTGAACCCTCATAAAAGATCTCAGTCATACGAGGGTCATCTCCACATGAGGTCATCAAATCATCCACAACAAGAAAATTGGCCATGTGTGGATCAAAGAAGCTAGGATGATCTATGCCATGAGGAATTCCTTTAATAAACTCCACCTTTGGTTTTACTGTAGCCTGAATAATATCGTACATTGGCTGCCATCTTTTATACAACCATAGCTACTATTCTTTGAGGTTATGGATTAACAATAAATTTGTTTTGTTGCAAAATATTCTTCACAAGTGTAGTTTTTCCACAGGCAGTGGGTCCACTGAGTAGCATAGTGAAGGGATGTTGCAAAACAAAACTCTCATCTTGATGTACTGAATTAAATTTTTTTGCAAAGTCTCCAACTGCACACTGATCTTCATGCTTGTTATGCTGGGTCATCAAATGACGTTTCAAACTGGAATTTCTGGTGAAGGAAAGACCACAAATTGTACAACTGTTCTCTTCCATGACCAATGTTAACTGATTGACCTCTAAACAGCAACTGATTGAGGCTGACATCTGTCTCCTTTATATAGTGTGTGGTACACCGGAAGTGCACCCAACAAACCGGAAGTGCACCCCCCTTTACCCATAATGGGTCTACCCAAACAGCACAACACATTCCTACACCCACAGTACACTCAAGCTGCACTCTACTGCACCAAGCTGCACCCAGCTGCACCCACACTGCACCCACACTGCACCCACACTGCACCCAACTGCACCCACACTGCACCCAACTGCACCCACTTTCACTTGCACTGCACCCTACTGCCCTTGCACTGCACTTGCACTGCACCCAGCTGCACCCACACTGCACCCACACTGCACCCAACTGCACCCACTTTCACTTGCACTGCACCCTACTGCCCTTGCACTGCACTTGCACTGCACCCTACTGCACTTGCACTGCACTTGCACTGCACTTGCACTGCACTCAACTGCAACCACATTGCACTGCACTTGCACTGCACTTGCACTGCACTTGCACTGCACTTGCACTGCACTTGCACTGCACTTGCACTGCACCCACACTGCACCCACTTGCACTTGCACTGCACCCAACTGCACTTGCACTGCACCCTACTGCACCCCAGCTGCACCCACACTGCACCCACTTTTGCAAATGATCAGTGATGCTGCTGCAATGAGCTAGTATTACAGGGATTACACTACTGTTGTGTAAAGCAATGAGTAATCTCTTGGACAATAGTGGTGCAATATCTTACATGCTATTGTGAAATAAGCTACTGCAACATGTGAATTGCTAGATATAATAGGTCCAACCATTGCTAAACTCTGGAGCATTGTTCATATTGGCAAGTGCAACATGGGCACTTGCTATGGCATGGAGATATTAAAAGATAATACAGGATCACATTGTGTATGGTAAAGACCAAGCAGGTTGATTCAAGTCTTCAAGGCGGTCTGTGGTTAAGACCTTCCGTATGGATCTGCCTAAGATTTTGTCTAAGAATACTGTTGAGCCCTATTTTGCCTATGGTTAAGACCTCACAGGAAGTGCTCTTTGAGATGTTGGCTAAGATCTGGTTAAAGATGTTGGTCTAAGACGGTATTCTTAATATTTTGAATCAAGGTGCTGAATCAAGATGAGCCCTGTTTTGTCTATGGTGAAGACACTGGGAAGTGCTCTTTAAGATGTTGGATCCTGGTGGTTGAGATGCTGATCTAGGCCTCAGATGCCTAAGATGCTCTAAGATTTTGTCTAAGATACTGAGCCCTGTTTTGTCTATGGTGAAGACATTGGGAGGTGCTCTTTGAGATGTCGGCTAAGAAGTATGATAACCTGTGCTATGGCTAACCTATGGCCAAGATGCATGATTGTCTGGTGTAATGATCACCTGGTGACCTAAGATGCTGATCTAGGCCTAAGATGCTGATTCCAGGTGTGGTCTTGGTTCCCTAAGATCAATTTAGTGTCCCTAAGGTCAATTAAAGGTCCCTGAGGTCAATTAAAGGTCCCTAAGATCAATTAAAGGTCCCTGATGTCAATTAAAGGTCCCTGAGGTCAATTAAAGGTTCCTGAGGTCAATTAAAGGCCCCTGAGGTCAATTAGGGGCCAATTAATGAGGGGACAGTGGTCAAAAGTGGACAGGAGCCTGGCAAAGTCCCTGCTCAGTAGTGAGGTGCATTCAACCAAAATTTAAAAATTCTTGCAAAAAGTGTAGTTGAGGCTTTCAAAGAGTGATAAGAGAAGATAACTTGACCTTTACAATGGACCTTGCTTAGATTTACACTCTGAAATTTATTTTTATTTGACACCTTTTTTTCCAAAAAAGTATTCCATATTTATGAGCAGGAGTGTATTTATAGATTTACTGTTCTCCTGTTCCCAATCTTTTGGTGCTGGATTTGACCTGGACAGATTTCTCTCCACCTTACCCCATTGAACTTAGTTGCTGCCTTGACATGTAATGGGTTTCTTATGCATCACAGCTATTTCCATGATGACTACTACTGTAGGGGAGACCGGGGCTGGTTGTCACGGGGGCAGGATGTCACACTGTAAAAAAATTAAACATGCTATATTTCTGTTTAAAGCAAGTAGGAGCACAGCCATTGTATATATCAATGTCTAAAGAGGAGTGACTTAAAATCTATCTGGTGTGTATATACCTATGTCATTCGCTATTGGACATTTTTTTGAAATTCAGCACTTGGGGCAGGTTGTCACATTTTCGGGGCAGGTTGTAACACACTTGGGCAGGTTGTCACACATTTGGTTAAGGGCTTAGATGCAGTAAGTGACTAAGACAAGTTATTTTTGACATATAAGGAATCCTCCACTTGCCCCATGGATTTTTAAAAAAATCCACGTTGGTTTTTTGCATTGAAATTTGGTTTTTCAAAAAACCATTTTGAATCTAAAAAACCAATTTTGTCTGAAAATTTTTAGAGTGTGCGATTCGTGACCTGCAACATAAATGTAATCTGATTGGGAAGAGGAGGATTAGGCCAACATAATATTTACTATATATATAATTCCTTTTGTAAATTTGAGATAGATCTATTTAGACACTTTGCCTTCTCTGCATAGTACATACATCATCAATCATCACTAGAATGTATTAAAGGGATTGCCATTTAATATCCTAATGGGTAGGCGCTACACAGGATATTTTTTAAATAACAATAGGCATTATGAACAATGAACGACTTATCCACTGAAAAGAGGGTGAGAGGTGCCCACCCCCTATCAAAAATCAAGATAAACTTATCAGATATTTTCATTATGTATTTATAGTGCAGTCTGTTGTGTAATTCCGTAGGATTTGTTTGCTAAAATTGATTTTTTTGCAGATTTGGGTTCAATGGGCATCTAATAACAAAATATTACGGGGGACGAATTTTCACGCCATTTTTACCCCTCCTGTGGGGTATTTTCAAAATGGCCGCCAAAATCACAGACAAATCTGCTATTTCTCATATTTCAGTCCCTAATTAAGATAAAGTAACAAGAAAAAGATCATTTTCAATGTTTCTTAGGTCAAGGAAGTCATTCTGAAGGGTTTCAAGGCCATACATACAATATTTTGTGGGCTTAATCCAAGATGGCCGCCAAAATGGCTGCCCAAATGTTGACAACTTCTATATCAGCCCCTAATTGTCGTAGATAAACAAATAAAAGGTCATTTTCTATGTTTCTTGGGTCAAGGAACTCATTTATGTACCTTTTAGAACCATAAATATATCCATGATGGCCAACAAAACTGGCCGAGCATATGACCAAATGCTTAGTAAAAATCATGTAACTTCTCAGGTTTTTGCCGTCTTTGGGATCTTGATGAATCATATCACCAATAGAGGAAGAATGAATGATATTAAAGTGTGGTTAAAGTACAAAGAAGTTGTTTAATATTTTTATTATTTATTACATGTTTAAGGACTTTATAATCAAAAGAATGCTGATGCACTTTACAAGGTATAAAATAATATGTGTAGAATATAATATGTAAATCTATAATATGTATAATAAAATATCAAGAGTCATTAAAAAAGAGAGTGAAGAGATAAGTCTTTAAAGTCTTTTTAAAAACATCAATGGAGGAAATTTTTCTCATTGGTGGAGGTAGACCATTCCAGAGTTTAGGGGCAGCAACTTCAAAAGAGCGATCTCCATATGGTGAGTACCTAGCCTGAGTGACAGACAGGAGATTGTCATTGCTGGAACGCAATGCACATCCAGGGTTGTAGCTTGTCAATAGGTCAATGATGTATAATGGTGCGAGACCATTTAAAGCTTTGAATGTTAGCATAATAACCTTGTAGTCAATACGAAACTTGACGGGAAGCCAGTGAAGGTCTTTAAGCACAGGGGAGATGTGAGCATGTTTAGGTACACACTTGATGACACGGGCAGCACAATTTTGGACTCGCTGAAGTAGATCTAGGATCTCAGTCTTATCATTATTCAATTTCAAAAAATGTGATCTCATCCACATGCCAACACTGGCAGTTCATGAGTCAACAGTCCGCAGCATGGAGTTGATTGAAGAGGCACACTTGGGGCTAAAGGACATATAAAGCTGTGTGTCATCAATGTAGAGGTGGAATGACATGCCACTGGACTGAATAACCTTCTGTAGAGGTTTTGTGTAGAGGGCGAACAGCTTCGGTCCCAAAACGGAGCCCTGAGGGACTCCACAGGGAAGATTCCTCCGAGTGGGGATGATGTTTCCAATTTTGACAGACTGATGGCGCTCTGTCAGATAGGAGCGAAACCATGCCAATGCTTTTCCAGTTATTCCAAATTCCATCCTTAGTGTTCTTAACAATACAACGTGATCGATTGTATTGAAGGCAGCAGACAGATCAAGGAGGACCAGAACAGCTCCTCCCTGACTGTCCACTGCCCTCAGGAGGTCATTCTGCACTCGCGTCAGTGATGACCTGGCAGTTGCCACTAAGTTTCAAGTAGCTGTCAGGTAGGACGTTGAAGTAGCTATCTTCCACTTGGTCTCAAGTTTCTGCCAGGTAAGAGGGACAACTATTTCATATCAAATCCAACCCCTCAATATTAAATGGTTGCCCTCCAACTGCTAGGTGCCATTTCATGTAGGTATCTTCCCAAATTTTCAAGTAGCTGCCAGGTAAATGCCAGGTAGCCAGTTCAAGTAGCTATCATCCACTAGGTCTCTAGTGGCTGCCAGGTGGCTGCCAGGTAGCCAGTTCAACTAGCTATCTTAAAACTAAGTTTCAAGTAGCTGACAGGTAACTGCCAGGTAGCCAGTTCAAGTAGCTATCTTCCCAAAGTTTCAAGTAGCTGACAGGTAACTGCCAGGTAGCCAGTTCAAGTAGCTATCATCCACTAGGTCTCTAGTGGCTGCCAGGTGGCTGCCAGGTAGCCAGTTCAACTAGCTATCTTAAAACTAAGTTTCGAGTAGCTGACAGGTAAGTGCCAGGTAGCCAGTTCAAGTAGCTATCTTCCCAAAGTTTCAAGTAGCTGACAGGTAACTGCCAGGTAGCCAGTTCAAGTAGCTATCTTCCCAAAGGTTTCAGGTAGCTACCAGGTAGCTGCCAAGTACCAGCTTTGGGTATCTAGCTTCACATTTCAGATAGCTATAGGTAACTCCCAAGTAACCAGCTTCAGGTAGCTAACTTCCTGGATCTAGCAAGGAGAGAGGTGCATTGTTTAAGGAGGCACCCACCAAGGCATGTATAATCGACATAAGGAGCAGAGGGAAAGACACACAAGGAAACTTCTGAATGAGTGTTTCCCATTTTCTCTCTTCCCAATCCCCTCCATACCCCCACATCTCTGTCATAAATATTTGCCTCAATCCTCCCAGTTCCTACCAGAGGAGTTGAATGTCTCAGTTTAAAAAGAGGCTGCAGTTGCCATGTATGAAAAGTGCTTTGAGTGAAAAACCATGGATGGCACATTATTGATCATGGACATTACTATTCAACAGGCCAATGGGTCAAGGTGAGGGCTTAACTATTGATGGGAGGAGTTCCATGTCCTGAAGCTGAGAAAACCTATAGCCCTGCACTTGCATCAGCATCAAATATCACAAGTGCATCTTTTCTTCCAGTCTCCACTCACTCTCCAGTCAGTTGTTCAACTTCCTGTCCAGTCTCCTCTCTTCTGGCCTGCCCCTCCATAACCAACCATTTAGTCTTTTACGTTAGTTCCTTGCTTTCCTCCCCCATGCATGCCACTTCTAATTATATATTTTTCTTTCTTAGCTCCTCCCATATTTCCTCCTCTATATCCCTCCCTGCCTACCTCCAGTGGCATCAGTGTACGTGGGGCTGGTGGGGCATTTGCCCACCACTTTTTGACCAAACCATATGTTTCAATTTGAAAAATGTTGAGGATTCCACGGGACACCTTTCTGTAAAGGCTTCAGCCCAATTTTTCCCAACACTTTAAAATGAAACTGATGTGTCTGCCTCCTTCATTGATCAGTGCCCTTCTTTCATTCCACATGACTCAACCTGCCATTGGCCTTCTTCTTCAATATATTGTTTCTGCTGATTCAATAGATACTAGTCCTGTCTGACTCCCACCCCCACCCCCCATCTAAATGTATGCTTGTCCCCTTGCCACTTTCATTCCAGTTTGATTACAGTATGTCTCCTCACCAGGCAGCTGAGTGAGTGTCTAAACTCTAAAGGTCTTTACTAAACATAATTTTGAACCCAAGTTAGGGTACCGATTTTTCCGAGGTCTTTCATGAGCAAAATCACAGCTGGATGTCGTTCAGGTGAGACATGAAATTGGTGGCCCCTTGTATCAGTGTCTATGGATGAGTAAAAGATCCTGCGCATGCACTGTAGTCAAGTGCCCGGAACTGGACTGCACTTTTCATGTCTATTTGTCTATTTTCCACTGCATATCTCCTTTGAATCTCCTCAACTCATCCTTTATCACCTGCCGTCTTCTTAGTTCCCCCTCAGCTGCCTCCCCATTGATGCTGCCAGTACACTTGCAATTGTGATTAAATAAGAAGGTATGTGCTTGAGAAAAATATATGCAGGAATTTGCCGAATAACTTAGAGGTAAGGTTTGGCAAAAATGTAATGTAATATCCCCGGCAGATGGGGTATTCACATAAGATTTTGTCTGATATCTATCAAAGTCTGCTAAATAGGTTTTAAACAATTGAAAATCCCATTAGAGACACAATTTTCCTAGGAAAATTTTTAGGCAAAGTCACAAAGGTAATATTTGGTTTGGGAACCACAGATTTCTTGCCTCCATAAATACTAACAATTGGGCCGCCACCATCATTCTGTTAATTCTTTGCACCGGGCTTGTCAACAACTTTTTGGTAAGTTTCACACTTTATCCACTCTCTAATATCATTCCTTCTTCCTCTGTTGGTGATACGATTTGTCAAGACTCGAAAGATGGCAAAAACTTGTGAAGTTACATGGTTTTTACTAAGCTCTAGGAAGTATGTTCAGCAAATTTTGTTGGCCATCATGGATATATTGGATTATATATCATATTTATGGCTTTAAAAGGTGCATATTTGAGTTCCTTGACCCAAGAAACATAGAAAATGACCTTTTATTTGATAGTCTATGACAATTAGCAGCTAAAATACAGCTTGTCGACATTTGGGCAGCCATTTTTACGGCCATCTTGGATTTAGCCCACCAAATATTGCATGTATGGCTTTGAAACCCTTCAGAATGACTTCCTTGACCTAAGAAACATTGAAAATTATCTTTTTCTTGTTACTTTATCTTAATTAGGGACTGAAATATGAGAAAAAGCAGATTTGTCTGTGATTTTGGCGGCCATTTTGAAAATACCCCCACAGGAGGGGTAAAAATGGCGGGAAAATTCGTCCCCCGTAATATGTTGTTATTGGATGCCCATTGAACCCAAATCTGCAAAAAAATCAATTTTAGCAAACAAATCCTACGGAATCCATATATTGGACATATCAAACCACACTATTAGACCCAGCCATGGCAGTGTGACAACCTGCCCCAAAAGTGTGACAACTTGCCCCAAAAGTGTGACAACCTGCCCTGAAAGTGTGACAACCTGCCCTGAAAGTGTGACAACCTGCCCCGAAAGTGTGACAACCTGCCCAGAAAGTGTGACAACCTGCCCCGTATTTTTTGTGACAACCTGCCCCGTGTGCTTCCCATGGCAACAATGGCTGAGTACTACCATTTTGTTTACATTTATTCAGTTCTGACATTTTTACCTTCAGCGAACGAAGTTCGAAGAAGGTATTGTATTCACTTGGGTAAAAATGCTGTCCGTCCGCCGGGCGGGCGGGTGGGCGGTCGGACGGCGGGCGGATAGATCGTTTCCGGCCCGTCACTCGGCCTCTATTGAATGTATGTGAATGAAATTTGGTACACATCTAGCCTGTATGGTCTAGTTGCGCCTTTTGATGGTCTGATGAATAGATCTTTTATACTTTTTGAAATAATTAACAAAATATAAATTTTTTTTTTTTTCGTTTCCAGGCCAAGGCTCGGTCACTATTGCATGTACATGGATGAACTTTGGTACAAATATGGTCAATATGGTCTAGTTGTGCCTTTTGAAACGTCTGATGGAAATATTATATACTTTTTCAAATATTGAAAAAAACATAAAAATTATTATTTTTGTTTCTGGCCCAACATCCGGTCACTATTCCATATACATGGATGAAGTTTGGTACACATATGGCTTGTATGGTCTAGTTGTGCCTTTTCATGGTCTGACAGATGGCTATTCTATAGTTTTTGTAATATTGAGAAAAAATATTTAAAATAATTTTTTTTATATTGGAGCCAAAACTTCCCCACTATTGCATATACAGTAATGCATTTTTCTAAACAAATCACCTATACAATTTAGCAGTGCTTTTTGATGCGTATAAAAAATTGAGATAATGGAAGGCCACTACTCGACGGCTATTGCATACCTATAGACCTAAGCAATTTCGTAAACTCACCAATTTTATGATATTATTGTAATCTTCTAAAGGTGTTATTCCCTGAAGGTTTGCTGCTACGCAGCCTATGTTTATACTATGAACAAATAAAAGCAAAATACGATTTTTCAATTTGTTGAGTGGAAGCACCAGTGTGTAAACTGTGAAGAGTGAAATGACATACAATTTGAAGGTGAAATTTTACTTTTCACAGTGAAAAAATTGAAATGCTCACTGTGCTTTGCAGACATCCTTCTTGATGTTAGAATTTTGTGCAGAGACCCCCGGTGATAATTTCTAGAATAAACAATGACTGGTTGGACAGCACTGCCCCCTAGTTTTCCACAGTAAAAAGTGTGACAACCTGCCCCTATGACAACCAACCCCGATCTCCCCTACAAACCAAAGTAAAGTATGACTACCCCAGCAGGAAGAAATAATCAGCCACTACTTTGCCCTTTCACAGGGACGGACGCAGGGGGGGGGGGATGGGGGGATGCATCCCCCCCCCACCAGACCAAAATTTATATATTTTTACATGTTAATTTTATCCGCGTGCAGTCGCGTTATGTCGCGAATTATGCGTTCCGCGACACGATAGCCTGATAGACCACCCCACCGGAATTTTCTGGATCCCCCCCTGCCCTTTCACACCTTTTGCAACATCTGAATCACTTCCTACCTTTACCTACCTGAAACTAACTTATAAAAATTACATTAATTAATTTAAACAACACCAATTTAAACACCATCACCCTCATTGTGTTTGTTTTCTTTGATATTGTGCCCCTTTGGTATTTGCAATTACATTGGTAGCTGTCTTACATGTAATGGTGTTCTTAAAATGGGATAAGGTTGCTGAGAGGAGTCAAAGGTAATTGTAAGGAGATTTGGGGCGGAGAGGAGAACGGAAGGCAAAATAGGTAAACAGAGGACTTTGGACAGAAAATTTTCTTACTTTATTTTGGGTTATACTGTAGCTTGTATAGAAATTAAATGCTGCACGTGTCACACAACAGAATGATAAAATCAATAACAGGAAAAATGCTTAGCAACATAACTTATGTATGAATAACATAGGATAGGAACGGAAGGATGGCAGCACTAAAGATATTAAAATTTAATACACAGTGGAAGGAAATTTCAAGAAGCACTCTGCTTAGCCTTTCTTCAGTTCTGTTGCCTGGCTGGCGATGAAGACATTGAAGTGCATGGTAGTCCACAGAGTTGTCAGAAATCCGAACACCAAGTAATCGCATTATAAGGAATCAATCCGATCACTTGCAAAGACTGTCATACTCAGATTGCCGTCACTTCTACTTTTTATGTGAGTTACTTTTTAAGTTACTTTTTCAACTTTGAGTCATTGCGAATCGTAAAACCTGTCTATCAGTGACAATCGAACCAGGCGATCACTCTGCAGTTTGAAATCGAAATTTAGATTTGTTACACTACTGTTTGAGTAGTCTTTATAAAACACATTGAGAAGAAATGTGTTATCTAATTCATTTAATCGTAAAAAGATTGTGAAATTTGAAGGAAAATGTTGTCCCCTTAAACACAAAATGGTTTTGTTCAGAACCTGAAAGTAAAGTAGGTAATAATGTAATTAATAATCTACCTTTTCACAAGTAACATCTAACATAACCGTATTTTAAACATCTTCTCTATGGGCAGTTTTACAGTATCTGCACTCAAAGTGTCTCATGGGGGGTCAAAATAAAGGTTTGTAAATGTGAATTTCCTTCATGTTATCATGAAATGAACATATTAAAGATTCGTAAATCAACAAGGACACATGTGATTTGTGGGTTTATTACCAAAGTGCCACTCCATAAAGTAGGCAAGGTTTGAATTTTTGAAAAAAAAAGTTCAGAAAAAATACCCATGTTAATACTAATTTAACAATTTTTTCAATGGAAATCCAGCCATCTTGGTGCATAGAACCGTCAAAACCTACACAAAACTTAAATTTTGCTGAAATATGGCATAACGTTTTTTCCAAACAATTTTTACGACAAAAGTAAAGAAATTCTAAGACATTCCTTACTCTGAAAGTTTATGTTTTAGAGTCTTAAGAAAGGTTTTAGTCTTAATAGACGCATGATTTTCAAGATAAATAATGCTTAGGTATCCTACTAACCCAAAGTCAAGTTTTTTTTGCTGTATGATTTGAACTCATAGTGTTTCCCTTGGGTAAAAGATGAAGTTCTGGAGAGAAACTCACCGAAAATGACCTAAAAGCACAGGCTCAGAACAAAAATAAGCTTGAATTCCTCAAAATATTTACATATTTACATTTTATCTTGTTAAGTAATTCTGTTATTTGCGAAAAATTGCAATTACATTGATATAATATTACATAAAATAATTGCATTTTACTCTCAATTTTGATGTTCTCATAATAGTGCAATTTCATGATCTAAAAATGTATATTATAACTTTCAAAATTTAAAAATATCCTTTTTAGGCATCCAGGTTAAACTATTTAGTTCAGCCATGTTTCTTTTCCTTAATGAATCCAGTGTTAAAAGACTTGAATCAAAGCAAAACTTCTGATGTACTGGAGAGGACATTTTATGGCATTTTGAATTTTTTAAATTTCTAAGAAAATGTATGTGCATGGCCTGGATATTTTTTCAGAATCCTGAGTGTTTCTTCCTCGTACTGGAGAGGACACATTTTTTTTAACGTCATATTCAAGCCTTAAATTCCGAAAACGAAGTAGGCCTATAGATTCTGAAATGAATCTTTTTGATTTACCTTGAGACATGTCTCCAGCTACAAAATTAACACAAATAGTAGACACACTCTTTAATACTGATTAATCACAGCATATACAGTAGTGAATGGTGTATCAAAGACAAACTTTTTGACACATGCCATTTTCTACATTTTGGGAGACAGCTCCTTTCGTATATAACTTATTCACATGCCTAAGACATAGGTCCAGACAGGCATCATTAACATGGATCACAACTACCTGCATTTGCTTTTCTGTGTTGTCATAAAAATAAACTGCCTGTGAGACACAAAAAAGTGCAAACATTTTTCATAAATCGCCTACTGCTTCAAAACTAAGCATCGTAACAAGGTGAAATTTGGTATACATATACAGTCCGACCAAGAATTATTCAGACGCTTGCTGTTTTGTTATTATTTTGAGGAATTACCAAGTAAACCAATAAAACATTCCATTGAAAACATCCTTCGCATCACATGTAACATGCATGCACAAAAAAAATTTATTTCGAATTGGAACAAATGTGGTGAAAAGAGCTACTTTTGTTAACTCCATGAACCAAAAATTATTCAGACGCTTTAACAAAGTTGTGGAAACTGAACTACAGTTGGTTCCAAATTATTACGCAAGTTGGTTTTTTAATGATATCTCAAAAACAACTAAACACATTTTGAAATCCTTCCCACATAACAATTTGAGTTCCATGAAGGCAATATCCTGTAAGTTTTGTCCAATTCTGGTGATCCAGTGAGAAGTTACGCCACAGAGCACCATATACCCTGTTTTTCGATGTCCCAAATTATTATGCAAATGTAAGAAAAAGTGATCTAAAAGTACCAAAATGATATTTTAATCCTCTAAACACCTACCTCTTAATGTTTAATGAAAAATAGAACCTTCATTTCAAAAATGATTGTTTTCATTACCAAGAAATCAATATAAAACCTCTTCATTGGAATAACATTGAAATTACCATTTTTCTTGAATATAAAGCCTCTGTTGTTTTTGAAAGATATCAAATCACAACCAAGTCACATAACAATATACCTTTGAAACTATGATGTTATCCTGTGTAAAGATGAACCAATTCCCCTTTCTCTACAAAACATAACTATAAGTCAAAAATGAGTGCTTCTTTTTTCCATTGAACTAGCATTGCCGTCAATGCAAGCCCAATCTCCATCATTTTCATTTAAAGATATTGTTCATGTTTATTGGTCGAAATGGCTTCTCTTTAATTTTGGGAAAAGTTCTAAACCTAAGGAACCCACAGAGAGAGTTTCATAATGTGAAAAAAATTTGTTTGTCTTGGAGAAGGTTTTTAATGAAGAAGTTAGTAATTTCAATGTTATTTCAATGCAGCGGAATGTTATGTATTTCTTTATTATTAGAGCAACAATTTTTGAAATGAAGGTTCTATTTTTCATTAAACTTTAAGAGGTAGGTGTTTAGAGGATTAAAATATCATTTTGGCACTTTTAGATCACTTTTTCTTATATTTGCATAATAACTTGGGACATCGAAAAACAGGGTATATGGTGCTGCTCTGTGGTGTAACTCCTCACTGCAACACCAGAATTGGACAAAACTTATAGGATATTGCCTTCATGGAACACAAATTGTTATGTGGGAAGGATTTTAAAATGTGTTTAGTTGTTTTTGAGATATCATAAAAAAACCAACTTGCGTAATAATTTGGAACCTACTGTATTTACTATCATTTGTTAGTATTTATGTCAAAATAATGTTCACAAACTACCTAGGAACCATGATGACTACATAGAATGAGAGGTGTGAGCATCAATTGAGAAATTAGGATAAATACTGGAGATAAACAGTGTGTCCAGTTTATCACATTTTCATGCACTCTTTAACCTCAAACATGCCTTTTATTGATTCAGATTGCTTTAGTTTACCTTAGAATTGTATTCTTAAAACTTTGAGTCACAATATGAGGCATTGGAGGCTGCATACTAAGTTCAGTGAACTTTTGTATTTATTTGTCCAATTTTACCAAAACAAAAAAAAGTCCATGTGGCACCAAAACCTAACAAATTTTCGGAAAGCAAGATTCCGAACAGCAACTCAATTGGGCACTTTTAACTTCATCTGGGAAGGGGGCAAAAATGTGGTTCTTCGGCCTCAATGCTATTCCAATGGAGATTGCTCCATGAAAGCACACTATAGTTGTAGTATGGCACACCACTTGTAAACAACTGACATAAATGGGCTATCCTGTATACGCAATAGAGTTAACAATCTTAGGAAGGCCATGCCACTTTATTTAAGTGATTTGATGGATTGCATTGGGTCAATGGGCAAGGATTCAGAGAGCGGTTGGAGCCAAAATTAAACGAAAATACCGAAGTGCATAAAATTTTTCAAGTAAGCCTGTATTTCAATTTTACTTAGAGAGAACAGTTAACAATTGTCAGTTTATGATATTCTTAAATATTTCCAATTGATATCTGACAGATTTCAGCCCATTAGTGAAGAAAATGTGATAAACGAATCAGATGTTTATCTCACGTATTCATCCAGATTTTCTTAACTGATGATCACACCTGTCATCCAATGTGGCCACAATGATCCCATGGTAGTTTATCAGCAATATTTGGGATAAATATTGGTAAATAGTTCAATTTCTACAACTTTGTAAAAGTGTCTGAATAATTTCTGGTTCCTGAAATTGACAAATTAGCTAATTTCATCCGATTTTGAATCAGTTTGCATTAAATTTGTTTTGGACAGGTTACACTTAATACCAAAGATGATTTTGACTGCATGTTTCATAACTTACTTTGTAATTTCTTCAAAATAATAACAAAACAGCAAGCGTCTGAATAATTCTTGGTCTGACTGTACTTCAATGTAGTGCAAGACTGCCACCATGAAAAGTTTCTGTGTACCCATAATACTTTTCTCATATTAATTGCTCAAAGATGAAAAATTGGCCAAATGCAAATACTGAAAAACTGCCCCTATGTCGTACACTGTAAATTCTGAAATTCTGAGTTAGCTCAAATGATTGAGTGAGACGGTTGCACAATTTGTTTGAGCCATGATAGCTTGCTGTTTTGAGTTATGATGATCTTTATGTTGTTATAACTTACAAACAACAAGCTATCTTGGCTCAAAGGAATTGTGCAACCATCTCACTCAATCAATTAAGCTAACTCAAAATTCATAATTTACAGTGTAATATGCTTCTTTTACGTTTTTCCAAAACTGCAATTTAGGTCTGAAGTAGAGCATGCATCAGCCGGGATTTTTATTGGAGCCATTCTTATGGTCGTTCTTTTCGTCAAACGTAAGTCTTTATGCATTCTGTATTTTATATTAAATTTAAGAGTTCTTTGCAGATTGGCTGTCCTCTGGAAAACCTATTATTTTTATTAAACTGGCTTTGCCACCACATTGACGGTTTTCTGTTGGTCTCCTAATCCTTCTTATTTTGATGAAGTACCCTGTCAGTCATTTAATTAATTTGTTTATTGTCACCTATGCTGCTAGATATGATAAGCACTAAATCAACTGCCCATAACATGCAGACACAAAGAATACATTTTTAAACTAGTGGCATCACAAGACCATTTGAAAGTTAATTTTGAAACTGTTTGGAACGCTAATCTGCAAGCAGCTATAATATTTTGTAAATTACTTACAGACTACGGAGTGCCACTATGCAGAACATTTGAAGATTTCTTGTTTCCTAACATTGTTAATTTCTGATACATGCATAATACACCTTGCAGGGGTAACCACGGAAACAGCGGATGTCTCTTTTGCCGCAATGTCTAAGCAAGGCGTTCATCAAAGCAGAATAATACAACTGAGAAGTAACCTGCCGAGCAAGGAGCTTGCGTGTGCTATGTTGTGTGCTGATGACCCCGGCTGTGAAGCGCATCATTATGACCAAGGAACTGCAGACTGTCACCTCGTCACAAGATTTCTCCATGCAAATTCCACAGTGAATGACGAAGTGTTCGTCAAAATAATTGGTAAGGGGGCCGACAGGATGGTAACTGGAATAAGGCCACATATAATTGATTCTTAGCTTCGCGGACCCGCCGACACAATAGATTTACTGCCGATGGAAAAAAAAAATTGAAAAAAAAAAATTTTTTTTTTTTTTACAGACAGACAGACAGACAGACAGACAGACAGCTAGACAGACAGACAGACAGACAGACAGATAGATAGATAGATAGATAGATAGATAGATAGATAGATAGATAGATAGATAGATAGATAGATAGACAGACAGACAGACAGACAGACAGACAGACAGACAGACAGACAAATTCTTTATTGACCTGTGTAAAAAATATACACCCAGCCCTATATGGGCTTACAAGTCATCAAAATAATTCAAAAGTAACTTTAACAACAAATTTTCTGGAAACTACAATATATATATTAAAACATTTACAATCACATATTTACAATATTAAAACATTTACAACAAACTTCTTGAATTAATTATTATACAACAAACTTCTTCTTCTATGGAAAGCTTTAAACAAATATTCTGCAGTAAATTTAACTAAATCCTTGGACATCAACAACTTAAATTTTTCTTGCAATGATAAAAAGTAAAAATCCACACAATAATCTAAAACACGAGTTAAAAGTAAATTACGTAAATCGTTATAAGTATTACAATGGAACAAAAAATGATTTTCATCTTCTAGAACATGATGGGAACAAAATTCACAAACTCTATATTCTAATGGTATATCATTGTAACGTCCTGTCTCTATTGCTAATGGTAAAACACCGAACCTAAATTGTGAAAGAACAGACAAATGACCTCTATCATAAATTTTATATACATAATCCTCAGTACCAAATGTAGTTTTGAATTCTCTGTAAGTTCTTAATTTTGGCATGTTAGTTACTTGATTTTTACTTACATTTTCAATTTTTTTTTCACCTTTTTTTTTTTTGTCCTACCGACCGACCCCAGAAAAAGGGCCTTGAGAGGATCCGAGAAGCTAAAGATCAATTATGTGTGGCCTAAGGGGTGGGGTGTGGTAAGGTTCGGGTGGGGAACCTCCACACTGTAAATTCTGAAATTCTGAGTTAGCTCAAATGATTGAGTGAGACGCTTGCACAATTTGTTTGAGCCATGATAGCTTGCTGTTTTGAGTTATGATGATCTTTATGTTGTTATAACTTACAAACAACAAGCTATCTTGGCTCAAAGGAATTGTGCAACCATCTCACTCAATCAATTAAGCTAACTCAAAATTCATAATTTACAGTGGCTCAGAAAGACAATTTTGTTTCCACTTCTAGCTTAGGTGTCTAATGAAAAAAATGGCAAAGTGAGGTGGATTTGTATTAATAAAAGTTGTTTTTCATTGCTGCGTTCAAAAAATTAAACCACAAAAAAAAAAAACACCTCATTTGAGCTATATCATTGCCTCTCAAAAATGAGAGGCACTGAATTGTAGATGAAATTTATGATTGAGTGAGGTGGTTGCACAAGTTTTTTGAGCTAACATAGATTAATGTTTTAAGCTGAGGTAACTCTAAAATTCTAAACTGAGAGAGCTTAAAATACTGAGCTATGTTGCTGAGACATTCAACCAGAGAAAATTAGAAACACTGCGACAGCTCAAAATAAGGGACCGTTCAGAATTTATGACTGGGGGGGGGGTGGGAGTTTTGGCCGAGGGGGTACTAACTTTTCACACGTGTTTCAAGGGGGGGTATTAATTTTTGCCAACACTTCCAAGGGGGGTAAGAAATTTTAACAAAGAAAAAATGTTAAAAAACACGCATAAACTCATTTTATTTGGACTTTTTTACGCGCAAAAGTCCACGAAATGACGCGAATCTGTATGCGTGGCCGTATATAACAGTATATATGTATGTATTGCTTTGTATGTCGAGGGGGGGTACTAAAAATCCGCGTGAAACCTAGGGGTGGGGTACTAAAAATCCGCATGAAACTCAAGGGGGGGTATCAATTTTTGACGGGAAGTTCCAGCAAAACTCCCACCCCCCCCAGTCATAAATTCTGAACGGTCCCTAATCATTTCGTTGACTTATAGATTGAAGCTGACACAACTCAAAATGGTTTATGAGGGATGAAATGTAGTTTTTAGTTGACCACTGTACTTTAGTCTTAACCACATGTATATGAAATCTCATATATAGGCCTAAACATTAAAGTTTGTCAATAAACTTTCATAAACCTTGGTAAAAATTGAATTTGCACCCTCTTTTATCAATGTCTGGCAATGGTTAAACATGTATGTTTATTGTTTATGATTTCACAAATACTGAATTTTTTTTTGTGCTTTCCGTTCTACTGTTTTGTATTTTACACTGTCAATATATGGGAATCTTTAGAACATAACTAAAAATATAATCTATTGATATTTTCGATGCAATCAAGGCAGCAAGAAGGAGAAGAACCCCGCAATTTGCACTAAATGTAAACAAATCAGACAATCAGATACTCTATTTTTTTCCATATACAAACGCTAGTGAGGTGATTGTACAAGTTCAACTATTGCATATATATATGTACCATGTCTGTATATAATTAGCAAAATGGCTATGCTTCTGCAATCTGCTAATTCAAGTTGCATACGCTTGTATTGTCTTGTATAGTATAATAATAATATTCATGCGCGTGAATAGTTTGCCCTATTTTTTCCAGACACAAAAAGGACATTCAAAACTGCGACCACGCCAGAAAATGAACTTCAGCTGACCTGCAACCAACTGGCACTCTTCCTCAATGTGACCCTGAATACCTGCATCAATGTAGCAGAATCTCTGTCCTCCTCAAAACCCAATGCGCTGACTTACGATGAGAACAACCAGAAGTGCAGCCTCCAACAATGCCCATCAAACAACGACCTCCGCACAACCATCGACCTCACGGCAAATACAACTATCATGTTCAATGATGCTTTCTATCCAACCAGTAAGTTGCATTTCAAATTTATCATCATCATCATCAAAATACTGCCACAACATCCATAATGATGACTAAAGGGTCATTCCATGCCAAATCACCCAGAGCCTCCCACCTGACCCTCTCAGATTTTGTCGAAAAACATTCACACATGTTCTAAAATCTATTTCACTGGTGGATCCCAAATTTCTAATAGTTTAAAAGCTATGACCAATAACCTAAGAGGGGGTATTTTGTGACAAAGTGCAAGTCTGATTTATGACAGTTTTGAGATTGGTATTTCTCAAAAACCGTGTTATATATGAATTTGAAACTTTTTTTACAATTTAATGTGATCCTAGACATTCCATAACTCTCCCCACCAGCTAAAGGAGGCAATAGAATGGTTGCAATAAATGTTGAATTTGATGTTTCCGGCTCCCTCAGGACTATTTTATTTTCAGATTTTGGCCAGCTGTGTCGTCACAAGTATTTGAGTAAACTTCCAATATTTAACAAATTCTAAGAATATGGGTTCGGAGGTCCACACCAAGAAAAATGTTTAAGGATATCTCAGTTCATTAGAGTTTTGGACCATTTCAAACATGGTTCCAATTAGTAACACAAGTGGATGATAAGCTTACAAGGCCACAGAATAAATTTCAAAAGCGTAGTTCATTGCCCACATGGTCATCCAGGTCTTATGATACCCCCTATTTTCAGGTATGTTCATTCTGGAACCATGTTGGAAATGGTTCAAAACTTTTATGAGCCGAGGTATCCTTAAATATTTTCCTCAGTGTGGACCTCTGAATCCATATTCTTAGAATTAGTAAAATATTGGAAGTTTACTGAAATACTTGTGATGACACAGCTGGCCAAATTTTGAAAATAAAATAGGAGGGAGCCTGAAACATCAAATTCAACATTTTATTGCAACCATTCTATTGCTTGAGATCATGTAGCTGGCATGACGAGTTATGGAATTTCTAGGAGAACACTAAATTGTAAAAAAAGTTTCAAATTAATATATGACATGGTTTTTGAGAAATGCCAATCTTAAAACTGTCATATATATCAGACTTGCAATTTGTCACAAAATACCCCCTCGCACGCTATCGGTAATAACTTTTAAACTACCAGTGATAGGCACCTGAAATTTGTGATCCACCAGTGATATAGATTTTAGTACATGTGTGCATTTTTTCGACAAAATCCAGGGCTGTCAGGTGGGACCCAGCAAACACTAAACATTAAAATAACAATTTTAAAATGGTAGTTTTCATTCCTGAAAGTTTTTATAACATTGAATCTAGGTTTTTTTAATGTGAAGTACTTGTTGGGGAGGCTCTGGGTGATTTGGCATGGAATGACCCCACAATGTATTGAGGCTCAAAGTTATAAGTAGGGGGAACCGGGGCACATTGGGACGCTTTTAATGTCTACTAATTTTGCTCAATGCTGAAAGCACTGAAGAACTCAGAAGTTTGCATGAATATCACAAACACTATTGAGCTTAAATGCAAGGCATAATAAACTAGACTGCACCTACCCTTTTGCAGCCAGAGAGTCGTAAAAATGACTGTCCCAATGTGCCCCGACGTGGCACAGCCAGGGCACATTGGGACATCAATTAAAAAATCATTTTAACACTCCATGTGCAATAGATATCACATATAAGTAGTGTGTAAGACAATATACAGTGCATCAACACCTTGTAGTGCCAATAGTTCATAACTTTAAACAGTTTTAAACATTTAACATAAACTGTCCTGGGTGCGGACATCTATGTAAGTAACAAACCGTGCTTTTGCGACAAAGTATGGTAATCCACTATACCTCTATTCACTGTGGCCTGAATACCTGTTGTGTGCTGTCCCAGGTCATTCAGTTGCCTTGGACACTTAAATTCTGCCATGTTAACTTAAGTGCGTCCCAATGTGCCCCGAATTCACTGTCCCAATGAGCCCCGATATGACCTTTACACCAAAATGCTAATTTCTCGGAATCCAGTGAGTGTGTTTATCACAATAGCAATTCATAACTGTTTGTTACGATATATAAAATTCATACAAGCACTGAGAAAGCCTCATTGTTCATGGTTTGTCCACAGAATGGTTCGAATTGAACCTGTCCATATTTACTTTAGTAGTAAGAAAACAAACTTTTGCTAGCCATACTTCTGCATGTGGCTGTAATTTGTCTATAAAACCATGGAAACATCAGGATGTGAAATTACAAGATATGATGGCACTACCATATCATATACCTTACCAGGATCCAAGAAAAGCCCACCGTCCCACAGTGCCCCGCGTCCCAATGTGCCCCGGTTCCCCCTAGAGTTCAGTCCCTTCCTGACTGCATAAGAATTCAAGTAATCGACCATAAAAGGTAGGCCAGATGACACCTCGAGGTTAAGGGGGGCTACATGCTCCGCCATACTCTATGATTTGAAAAAAACCCTGAAAATTTGCAATATTTTCTAATTTTAACCATTTTGTGTCTTACACTATCCTTAACGGAATCTAACACATTCAACTAAAAAAAATAAATTTGAGATGAAGTAAGCTGCTCAGGAGAGCCCTGATTTACATGCAGTGTAATTAGCCCTGGACCCCTGGGCACAGGGGTCATGAATCCTCCCATTGGAAAATCATGAGATTTGAAAGACAGGACTAGTGAGAATCATGATATCTTGAAAAATATGTAAAGTGTGTTCGTTTCAATTATACCACCTGAAAGTGTGCAACATGTCCTACTGAAGGCACCTATTTCTGTGTCAACTTGCTAAAACAGATCAACACTCACCCTGTGAAGTTTAAGAAATGATTTTTTTCTTTATACATTGAACAATTAATGGTGTCTTCTCATTGGATGAGAGAGAGTGATGTCATAACAATCATTTATGATGTCATAGGTGCTTTTGGTGACGTCACAATGGTGACATGAAACATCAAAGTGAGGCTGATGGCTGCTTCTCACACATTTTTGACATTTCCCTCATTTAAACACAATTTTTACCATGCAAACCTTCATGGAAATGTCTTCAAAAGCAGTGCTGCCCTACTTTGACAAAAGGCATTGGATGACAAAAGGCATTAACTTTTTTTTTGGCTCAGAATGTTCTATATACCTAGATCTATACGCATATAAAATTTCTTGGTCATCATATACATATTTGTTGTAGTCAGATTTTAAAAAGGCATTAACTTTACGAAAATGCTTTGACAAAAGGCATTATCTGATGATGAAAGGTAACTATCAGATGGAGAAAGGCATTATCTGGCCACTATCAGATGACAAAAGGGATTAAATCAGCATTACTCTGACAAAAGGCATTATGTTCAGTATTTTTGTTACCTGCTATCAATTCAATTACACTTCATGAATCTGTCTACCATGTAAGCCATACAAAAGGAATTTACAAAATGTCAAATATTTTTACCATTTTGGCACTATTCATGTATTATATCTTGTCATAATAGAAGTTAATGCCTTTTGTCGTCCTTGCTCCAATTTTGAAACTGTGACAAAAGGCATTAACTTCTAGTAGAAGTATAAATTCAGCAAAAAACGACAAAATAGATATTTCTGGAAAAATTCTGATAAACCTGCCATAATTTGACAATGCAACAGGACACCTATGTTCAATACTCTTTATGGGGTCATTCATTGAAAATATAGCAGCGTTTTTGGGCTCTCCTGAAAAGTGGCTATTTTGGAGATAATGCCTTTTGTCAAAGTAGGGCAGAGTGCTGTCAGCAGTGAAATATGTAGGATACCCAAATCCAAAATTTCATGAAATTTGGAGAAGAATTTTTTAATATAGATCAATTCTCCTGATGACATGTCAAAATCTCAAGATTTTGAATGGGATGACGCATGGGTCCCAGGGCTTCAATTTAATAGACCAGGCCATTAGATACTATCTTTCTCTCCAGACAGGACATTCAAAACTGCGACCACGCCAGAAAACAAACTTCGGCTGACCTGCAACCAACTGGCGCTCTTCGTCAATGTGACCCTGAATACCTGCATCAATGTAGCAGAATCTCTGTCCTCCTCAAAACCTAATGCGCTGACTTATGATGAGACCAACTCCAAGTGCAGCCTCCAACAATGTCCATCCAACAACGACATCCGCACAACTATCGACCTTACGGAAAATACAACTATCATGTTCGAGGCCTCTTTCTATCCAAGGAGTAAGTTGCATTTTATCTACTCTTATGCTGGTCTTATTGCCTCATTCTATCCAAGGAGTAAGTTGCCTACAATTTACTCTTATGCTAGTCTTATTGCCTCATTCTATCCAAGGAATAAGTTGCCTACAATTTACTCTTATGCTAGTCTTATTGCCTCATTCTATCCAAGGAATAAGTTGCCTACAATTTACTCTTATGCTAGTCTTATTGCCTCATTCTATCCAAGGAATAAGTTGCCTACAATTTACTCTTGTGCTGGTCTTATTGCCTCATTCTATCCAAGGAATAAGTTGCCTACAATTTACTCTTGTGCTGGTCTTATTGCCTCATTCTATCCAAGGAATAAGTTGCCTACAATTTACTCTTATGCTAGTCTTAATGCCTCATTCTATCCAAGGAATAAGTTGCCTACAATTTACTCTTATGCTAGTCTTATTGCCTCATTCTATCCAAGGAATAAGTTGCCTACAATTTACTCTTATGCTAGTCGTATTGCCTCATTCTATCCAAGGAGTAAGTTACCTACAATTTAAAGTTATGCTGGTCTTATTGCCTCATTCTATCCAAGGAATAAGTTGCCTACAATTTACTCTTATGCTAGTCTTATTGCCTCATTCTATCCAAGGAATAAGTTGCCTACAATTTACTCTTATGCTAGTCTTATTGCCTCATTCTATCCAACGAATAAGTTGCCAACAATTTACTCTTATGATGCTGGTCTTATTGCCTCATTCTATTCAAGGAGTAAGTTTTATTAACTCTTATGCTGGTCTTATTGCCTCATTCTATACAAGGAATAAGTTGCCTACAATTTACTCTTATGCTAGTCTTATTGCCTCATTCTATCCAAGGAATAAGTTGCCTACAATTTACTCTTATGCTGGTCTTATTGCCTCATTCTATCCAAGGAATAAGTTGACTACAATTTACTCTTATGCTAGTCTTATTGCCTCATTCTATCCAAGGAGTAAGTTTTATTAACTCTTATACTGGTCTTGTCGCCTCATTCTATCCAAGGGAAAGGTTGCCTACAATTTACTCTTACGCTAGCCTTATTGCCTCATTCTATACAAGGAATAAGTTGCCTACTCTTATGCTGGTCTTATTGCCTCATTCTATCCAAGGAATAAGTTACCTACCATTTACAGTTATGCTGGTCTTATTGCCTCATTCTATCCAAGGAATAAGTTGCCTACAATTTACTCTTATGCTAGTCTTATTGCCTCATTCTATCTAAGGAATAAGTAACCTACAATTTACTCTTATGCTGGTCTTATTGCCTCATTCTATCCAAGGAATAAGTTGCCTACAATTTACTCTTATAATGCTTGTCTTATTGCCTCATTCTATTCAAGGAGTAATTTTATTAACTCTTATGCTGGTCCTATTGCCTCCTTCTATGCAAGGAATAAGTTGCCTACAATTTACTCTTATGCTAGTCTTATTGCCTCATTCTATCCAAGGAATAAGTTGCCTACAATTTACTCTTATGCTGGTCTTATAGCCTCATTCTATCCAAGGAATAAGTTGCCTACAATTTACTCTTATGCTAGTCTTATTGCCTCATTCTATCCAAGGAATAAGTTGCCTACAATTTACTCTTATGCTAGTCTTATATGTCTCATTCAATCCAAGGAATAAGTTGCCTACAATTTACTCTTGTGCTAGTCTTATATGCCTCATTCTATCCAAGGAATAAGTTGCCTACAATTTACTCTTATGCTAGTCTTATTGCCTCATTCTATCCAAGGAATAAGTTGCCTACAATTTACTCTTATGCTAGTCTTATTGCCTCATTCTATCCAAGGAATAAGTTGCCTACAATTTACTCTTGTGCTGGTCTTATTGTCTCATTCTATCCAAGGAGTAAATTTTATTAACTCTTATGCTGGTCTTATTGCCTCATTCTATCCAAGGAATAAGTTGCCTACAATTTACTCTTATGCTAGTCTTATTGCCTCATTCTATCCAAGGAATAAGTTGCCTACAATTTACTCTTATGCTAGTCTTATTGCCTCATTCTATCCAAGGAATAAGTTGCCTACAATTTACTCTTATGCTAGTCTTATTGCCTCATTCTATCCAAGGAGTAAGTTTTATTAACTCTTATGCTGGTCCTATTGCCTCCTTCTATGCAAGGAATAAGTTGTCTTTACTCTTATGCTAGTCTTATTGCCTCATTCTATCCAAGGAATAAGTTGCCTACAATTTACTCTTATGCTAGTCTTATTGCCTCATTCTATCCAAGGAATAAGTTGCCTACAATTTACTCTTATGCTAGTCTTATTGCCTCATTCAATCCTCGGAGTAAGTTTTATCAACTCTTATGCTAGTCTTATTGCCTCATTCTATCCAAGGAGCAAGTTGCATTTCAAATGTATTATTATCATCATCATCATCAAAATACTGCCACAACATCAAGAATGATGACTAATGTGGAATTGCTCTTACCCTTAAATTATTATTACTTGTACAGGGCGTCTACAGAAAAAAAAGACAGTCAACACTTAAAACCAATATGATAGCACACATTCTTATTGTTTCAGCATGTGCTGGAAGGATATTGGTGACTGACCAAGCCCTTGCTGCCCCAAGCTGCCCAAGTCCTAGTAAGTTAGATTTTCTGTCATTTTCTTCAGTGTACAGTGCCGCCTGTAAATAAGTGCAACGCGTGACATTGTGCCATTGCATCAATGCTAAAAATCCTCAGCCGAACTCCTTGTGGAAGCATAAATTCTCATCCGATGAGAGGAAAACATATTGGGTCACAAAGGCCAATATGTGAGGCATGTGGGATAACAATGGCAGCCAATTTTCTTTGCTGTAGTCGGAGTTAGGTATGGGTCAAAGCTCCAAACACAGAAAGAAGGAAAATAACAAAACAATGAAATAGGATAGATGGTGAATTGGCAGTATCATGAGTTAAAGTGCCTTATGCACATTATTTTTATTAAGATGTGTTTTAGATTCCTGATGATTATGAATCTAAAATTTTCTGTTTTACATTTTTTCACTTTCTAACAAGACGTTCGTTCAGATAGTTTGGTCCTTTGTTTGAAATGTAAAGGACCATGGCATCACCACAGAAAATGGCTTGAGTTCACCCTAATTGGCTTGAGTTGTTTCTGAAAAGTCTCCTGTTTCTGAGTAATAGCATAAACATTTTCTGAAAAGTCTCATGTTTCTGAGTAAGTTTTCTGAAAAGTCTCCTGTTTCTGAGTAATAGCATAAACATTTTCTGAAAAGTCTCATGTTTCTGAGTAAGTTTTCTGAAAAGTCTCCTGTTTCTGAGTAATAGCATAAACGTTTTCTTTAAATGTAATCTGAACTGTAAATTCTGATTCATAAACTGTACTTGAGAGTGCTCACAGTTTCAAATCTATGCCCTCTGAAAGCATTGTTCCACAATTCTGTCAACTCCGTTATATATCTAAGTTTTCCTGTCATATGGACTTTTGCAGTGAATCATAATGACACCTGTCAAAATCTAACTTTTACATGTAAAGGATATGTTTTTCAAGATGGCTACTGTGGCGTAACTGGGGGGTCTCGAGTGGAGGGGCACCTGGGGGGGGGGGCACGTGATTCTCCACTCTACTTCTTGTATATTATAACCAGAGTTGCAAAGTTCATATGTAGGGCACGTGGGGGCACAGGTCCAATATTAATAGGATTGGTTATTTTATTTGTTCTCAGCTCTGTGAGATTCACCCAACACTCTAAAAAATTTCAGACAAAATTGGTTTTTTAGATTCAAAATGTTTTTTTGAAAAACCGAATTTCAATGCAAAACCAACATGGATTTTTTTAAAAATCCATGTTGGTTTTGCATTGAAATTTGGTTTTTCAAAAAACCATTTTGAATCTAAAAAACCAATTTTGTCCCGACATTTTTTAGAGTGACTGTTGTGAAATCAAATGAGGAATAATATGCTTGCTATCTATAATGACATTGGGATCTTCAATTTGCCCACAGTGCAGTTTTCCCCCTTCGAATTGGTACTTTACCAATCTCAATGTTGTTTTTATCTTCTTCCTGATATTTACTACTCAGTGTGATATTTTTCTACAACGGCGCTTTTCTGCTCAAAATGTTTTTCCACTGACAATGGTGTTTCCCCCTCAAAATGGCCTGTTTTTCAACTCCAAATTGTGTTTTCCACTCACTCCAAATGTTGCTTTGCTTGCAGCTCTCCTGAGGACCAGCCAGATCAGCACTTGCAGGTCAGCAATGTGTACCTACGGGCACCATGTTGCGACCTTGAAGGATGGCATCTGCAACTTCAGGAACTGTCCCAACAACAAATTCAACCCAGTCAGTAACAACGAGGCAAAGCATTCATTTTTCAAAATTCCCGAGTACTAGATATTATATTTCATAAGCATCAGAGCTCTTTGCAGATTGGCGGTCCTTTGGAAAAGTATTTTCTTCTTTTCAATTTGCAAACCATGTCATAAACAGTTAACTGTTTGTTTCCTAATCCTTTTTTTATGTATATAAACTAAACCAGTTAATTGGTTTGTTTATTCACACCTTGCTGCCAGATGTGATACATATGCTGAATAAAGTGATCAATTGACTACTAACACAAACAAGATAATTAAAACATGTTAAAGCCAGTGACATCTCAGAGCAAGGTGAATGTTCATTTTGAAATCGTGTGGACTGCTAATCTGCAAAGTTCTATAAGTGGAGCATATTTAAGGATTTTCGACTCGGAGAATTATGGAACAATCTTAAATCATTTTCCACAGTCTGTGATATCCAGCATCCAGATCAATTGAAGATTGAAAAGATATAAAACAATTACATATAGCTCCTGATATACATGTAAAAATGGAGGCTGTAGTGTCTGCCTTAGGGTGGTCCAAAAACACTTTCTTCTAAATTTCCCTGATTTGAATCTTGCATTGTGATCTTATATTGATAGAAGGTATTGAGTAAAAATTTCAGCAAAATCAATTAATATTTAGAGGTGGCACAAAGCCGTTGAAGTTTAATATGTGATTGCCCTGCAGCAGACCTCAAAATCATCGGTATTTGCAAATCTTGCAATAATGGCCAATTATTTTGATCAAATAACCTTTTTTTTAGTATGTCAAGGATGCCCAATCTAGTCCTGATATTCTTTCTGACTTAAAAAGTTTTAGTGAAGGTCAGCATGGATATTGTTTAGGTCAATTTTCAAGCATTTTTTCATAAAAACAGGCAAATATTTCACTTACTATGAATAATAAATCGAAAATAACCCCCAGAAATTACTTTGCCATGCCAACTTTATCATATACTAAAAAACCGCAAAAAAATATTTACTTCGGAGAGAGATCTGGGAAATTGACCAATTTTTCAGTTCCGCGAATGGGAATTACATGATAAACTTCAGGGGCTTTGTGCCACCTCTAAATATTAACCGATTTGGCTGAAATTTTACATGTGTTAGTTTTACTTATATGGTCATCAAGTTCTACTTTCAAATTGGGGGTTTTTGGAGATTTGTGACCTGCTCCACCAAAATGGGTTCAAAGTCGGCCCCCTATCATATCTAGGTATGAAATAACTTTATTCTACTGGAATTAAGCTTTAAAATGATGTTTAGTATGTTTTGATATCTCCATCCAATCCAAAGATATGGCACCTCAAACATCGATGATACGAAACATCAAACTTTGAGAAAATGGCATTTGAAATTCAAGCCATTACAATGAAAGAACTAAAAAATCAACAGGGACACACAATTTAGATAATCTAAAATCAATTTTTTGGTTAAATGGTATTAAATATTCAAAGAAAAATACTTTTGCTAAAAAGTGGTACCAACAGCTAAAAAACATCAAAATGTGACCTTTTGACACATTTTGCTAATTTCTGAGAAATATATAATGCCTACTTTGAACTCATTTTGGTGGAGCAGGTCACATTTGATTTTTCCCATAGGAATGTGGACCACCCTAGTCTGCCTCCATGATTATTTATGAGTTGGACAAATTTCCACCAGAATAAGTTTCACAAACTTTAAAAAAGTTCACCAAAAGGAGTTTCAAAAACTTTAAATAAAAAAAAAATTCACAAAAAGGAGTTTCACAAACTTTAAAAAAAAAAAAAAATCACCAAAAGGGGTTTCACAAACTTTAAATTAAAAAAAAAATCACCAAAGGGGTTTCACAAACTTTAAATTAAAAAAAAAAATCACCAAAAGGGGTTTCACAAACTTTAAATTCAAGAAAATTTTCCCTAAAAGCGAGTTTCACAAACTTAAATTTCAAGAAAAAGTTCACCAAAAGGAGTTTCACAAACTTTAAATTCAAGAAAATGTTCACCAAAAGGAGTTTCACAAGCTTTAAATAAAAAAAAAGTTCACAAAAAGGAGTTTCACAAACTTTAAATACAAAAAAAATCACCATAAGGGGTTTCACAAACTTTAAATTGAAAAAAAAAATCACCAAAAGGGGTTTCACAAACTTTAAATTCAAGAAAATTTTCCCAAAAAGCGAGTTTCACAAACTTAAATTTCAAGAAAAAGTTCACCAAAAGGAGTTTCACAAACTTTAAATTAAAAAAAAGTTCATCAAAAGGAGTTTCACAAACTTTAAATTAAAAATGTTCACCATAAGGAGTTTCACAAACTTTAAATTAAAAAAAAGTTCATCAAAAGGAGTTTCACAAACTTTAAATTAAAAAAGAAAATCACCAAAAGGGGTTTCACAAACTTTAAATTTAAAAAAAGTTCACAAAAAGGAGTTTCACAAACTTTAAATTTAAAAAAAGTTCACCAAAAGGGGTTTCACAAACTTTAAATTCAAGAAAATTTTCCCTAAAAGCGAGTTTCACAAACTAAAATTTCAAGAAAAAGTTCACCAAAAGGAGTTTCACAAACTTTAAATTAAAAAAGTTCACCAAAAGGAGTTTCACAAACTTTAAAATTAAAAAAAAGTTCACCAAAAGGAGTTTCACAAACTTTAAATTAAAAAAAGTTCACAAAAAGGAGTTTCACAAACTTTAAATTAAAAAAAAAGTTCACCAAAAGAAGTTTCACAAACTTTAAATAAAAAAAAAGTTCACCAAAAGGAGTTTTACAAACTTTAAATTAAAAAAGTTCTCCAAAAGGAGTTTCACATACTTTAAATCAAAAAAAGTTCACCAAAAGGAGTTTCACAAACTTTAAATTAAAAAAGTTCTCCAAAAGGAGTTTCACAAACTTTAAATCAAAAAAAGTTCACAAAAAGGAGTTTCACAAACTTTAAATTAAAAAAAAAAATCACCAAAAGGGGTTTCACAAACTTTAAATTCAAGAAAATTTTCCCTAAAAGCGAGTTTCACAAACTTAAATTTTCAAGAAAAAGTTCACCAAAAGGAGTTTCACAAACTTTAAATTAAAAAAAAGTTCATCAAAAGGAGTTTCACAAACTTTAAATAAAAAAAAAGTTCACAAAAAGGAGTTTCACAAACTTTAAAAAAAAAAAAAAATCACCAAAAGGGGTTTCACAAACTTTAAATTAAAAAAGAAAATCACCAAAATGGGTTTCACAAACTTTAAATTCAAGAAAATTTTCCCTAAAAGCGAGTTTCACAAACTTAAAATTTCAAGAAAAAGTTCACCAAAAGGAGTTTCACAAACTTTAAATTCAAGAAAATGTTCACCAAAAGGAGTTTCACAAACTTTAAATTAAAGAAAAGTTCATCAAAAGGAGTTTCACAAGCTTTAAATAGAAAAAAAGTTCACAAAAAGGAGTTTCACAAACTTTAAATACAAAAAAAATCACCATAAGGGGTTTCACAAACTTTGAATTAAAAAAATGTTCACCAAAAGGAGTTTCACAAACTTTAAATTCAACAAAATGTTCACCAAAAGGAGTTTCACAAACTTTAAATTCAAGAAAATGTTCACCAAAAGGAGTTTTCACAAACTTTAAATTAAAAAAAAGTTCACCAAAAGGAGTTTCACAAACTTTAAATAAAAAAAAAGTTCATCAAAAGGAGTTTCACAAACTTTAAATTAAAAAAGTTCACAAAAAGGAGTTTCACAAACTTTAAATTAAAAAAGTTCACAAAAAGGAGTTTCACAAACTTTAAATTAAAAAAGTTCACCAAAAGGAGTTTCACAAACTTTAAATTTAAAAAAAGTTCACAAAAAGGAGTTTCACAAACTTTAAATTTAAAAAAAGTTCACCAAAAGGAGTTTCACAAACTTTAAATTCAAGAAAATTGAAAATAAGAAGGATGATATCGGAAGAAATATTATGTCATCTAGCAAGAATGCATATATTATAATAATATTATAGTGTAGAAAACACCAAAAAGCATGCAATTTTATACATTCCATGGAAAAAATTGGTGACATTAATTTTGCAATGGCGTATCTATTATGCTCCTATCTCACGAGTAGGAAGTGATTTTTTCAGTGCCGCTCGGTCATTTCCTGAGAATTTTCCGGAATTTTGGTCTTCATTCCATAAATTTTTGAATATACTAACGTTGTTCGTAAAATTATACTTGTATATATGGGTGTAAAACGCTTGTAAAATAATCAATTAAATCATAACTTGCATTTTCATTTTTACCTAGATGAGTCAGATTTGTTGTGCCTCATTGCAGAACAGCAAGATTTTGTAATAATTTTATTCTGAGACCTATTTTGTTTCATAAATAATACAACTGTACTTTCGTAAATTATATATATATTTTTTGTAAATCTTTTTTCACAATCTATAATTTTTTGTAAATCTAATTTCACAATCTATAATTTTTTGTAAATCCTTTTTCGCAATCGATAATTTTTTGTAAATCCTTTTTTCACAATCTATAATTTTTTATAAATCCTTTTTTCACAATCTATAATTTTTTGTAAACCGTTTTTTTCAAAATCTATAATTTTTTGTAAATCCTTTTTTCACAATCTATAATTTTTTATAAATCCTTTTTTCACAATCTATAATTTTTTGTAAACCGTTTTTTCACAATCTATAATGTTTTGTAAATCTTTTTTTCACAATCTATAATTTTTTGTAAACCCTTTTTTCACAATCTACAATGAGGTCAAATGCTTGTAAAATAATCAATTAAATCATTACTTGTATTTTCATTTTTACCTAGATGAGTCATATTTGTTGTGCCTCATTGCAGAACAGCAAGATTTTGTAATAATTTTATTCTGAGACCTATTTTGTTTCATAAATAATACAACTGTACTTTCGTAAATTATATATATATCTTTTGTAAATCTTTTTTCACAATCTATAATTTTTTGTAAATCCTTTTTCGCAATCGATAATTTTTTGTAAATCCTTTTTTCACAATCTATAATTTTTTATAAATCCTTTTTCAGAATCTATAATGTTTTGTAAATCCTTTTTTCACATCTATAATTTTTTGTAAATCCGTTTTTCACAATCAATAATTTTTTGTAAACCCTTTTTTCACAATCTGTTATGAGTGTCAAATGCATGTACCGTAAAATAATCAATTAAATCATAACTTGCATTTTCATTTTTACCTAGATGAGTCATATTTGTTGTGCCTCATTGCAGAACAGCAAGATTTTGTAATAATTTTATTCTGAGATCTATTTTGTTTCATAAATATCACAACTGTAATTTCGTAAATTATGTATTTTGTAGAATTCTTTTTTCACAATCTATAATTTTTTGTAAATCCTTTTTTCACAATCTATAATTTTTTGCAAATCCTTTTTTCACAATCTATAATATCTTGTAAACCGTTTTTTCACAATCTATAATTCTTTGTAGACCCTTTTTTTCACAATCTATAATTTTTTGTAGATCTTTTTTTTCACAATCTATAATTTTCTTTGTAAATCCTTTTTCACAATCTATGATTTTTCGCAAATCCTTTTTTCACAATTTATAATTCCTTTTACTGTTTTTAGACTTGCTTATTGTTACTTTGTTATCAGGGGTGCCAGAATGAAACGCAGGGACAGTTGGACGAAAAAAGGCAAATCACATTATACGTCAATTTTGCGTGACAAAATTTAAATAGAGAATTGATAATAATATTGAATATTGAGTTATTTATATATGTGCCTCAAATTACTGAAACAAAGCCAAATTATGTTTTTTCTTAAGATCAAAGGGACATGCCTTGTCCCATCTGCCTTCCTTGGATAAGCCCCCCCCCTCCTTCCCCCCCATGTTCCAGCACCCCTGATTGGTTTAAAATGTCATGATGAATTTACATCTTATAATTGTCATTTTCTTCAGTGTTACTAATTCCATTAATAAATAGCATAGCGATGGTGAAAGTGCAAAAACTTTCTATAAATCAAGTTGGGCCTTTCTCACATATGAATAAACATAACCATAAAAAACGATTGGTGATAGTTTTTTTAAATTTCTGAAAAACAACTTTTTTCGACATAAGACTTCTTGCACTTTCACCATCGATATATATATATCGTATTGTATTGTATCCCATAATTTAACTTATTCAAGAGAAACATTTCAAATATATGTGACGTGTACCAAAATACCTATATAAACATTTGTTTTAAGTTATTGAAGGACTTGGTCTTTATTTTCAGACAACATAGTAGTGTTATCACATGTATCAATACGAAGTGAATGAATAAGTAAGTAACTGAACAACTACACAAGCAATGACCTCTTGGATTGAGACTTAGACAGAAATACAGTGCTGCCTGTAAGTTAGTGAAACAGATGATATTTTGCCATTGCCCCAATGCGAAGCGTATCCTCCACCAAACTGCTTGTAGAAGCAAGAATTCTCATCCGTTGAGAAGAAAACATTTTGGGTCATAATGGCTGATATTTGAGGCATATGGGATAAAATTTGCTGCCAATTTCCTGTGCTGTATTCGAAGTTAAGTATGGGTCAAATTCTTTGAAAAGTAAGTGAACAACCCTTCCCATTGAAATAACATTCGGCTTGTGTATCACTTACTTATCAAAGACTTTGACACATACCTAACTCCAAGTATTGGAAAGAAAATTGGCAGCCATTGTTATCCCACATGCCTCAAATATCAGCCTTTATGACCCAAATCGGAAGCGAATTAATTCTTCCACAAACAGTTTGGTGGAGGGTGTTTAGCATTGCTGCAAAATATCACCCGTTTCACTAACTTACAGGCGGCACTCAGTCTGGTGAAAATGACAACTGCATGCTGCTGCCACCTGGCACAAAAGTTGATTTTAAAATGCTACAGCATTGCTGTCCCAAGAAATAGTTCCAATTTCATTGCACATTCACAAAATTTCTATTCAACATTGATGTATACCAGAGTGAGACTCGGCAATCACATTCTCTAAGAAAGCAGACAAGGCCATCAGCACACTCAGAAACAGCCCCGGTTTCTTCCAGACAAAATTGTGTGAGTTCCTCATGACTGAAATGATGTGGACCGCTCGCAGGAGCTCGCGGAATAGCATACTAGTCACTAGGTGGCAACCATAGAAATACATAGAAGGGACATGAGGCCCTGGCAGATGAAGCAACCAAATCCACCATCTTGGAACTGCCCTGAATACTGGCACAATGGACCGTGATGTCACCAATAACTGTGATGTCACTTATAACAATGGCATGACGTCACATCATAGTTAGTCCATAGTGACGTCATGTCTCAGGGCAGTTCCAATATGGCAGATTTGGTGACCTCATCTTGAGGTGGCATAATACAGCCTCATGTCCGTTCTATGTATTTCTATGGTGGCAACACATGACAGCATATGTTCTGATCTGCCAAGGCTGGAAAAAGAAGTGGCAATGTAACAGCGGTCCACTTGTAGATAGGGCGGCACAGTAATGGTGAGTCTGGAGTAGCCCTGGACCCCTGGGACAGGGGTCATGAATCCTCCCATTGGAAAATCATGAGAATTGAAAGAGAGGGTCAGGGAGAATCAAGATATCTTTTTAATTATGTACAGTTTGTTCATTTTAATTACTAGCATAGTACCCGTGAGAATCCATATATAAGGGCGAGTGTTTGCAGACAGTGGGCCCTTCCTGGGTCCCTTCCTCCATTGGAGTCCAGGGAAAACAGAACAACAATCAGTAGCACATGAGAGAAGATTGATATATGCGTGCATAAATGAGAGAAAAGTGCCCTGGAAATACGCATAATATGAACAGCTTTGAGAAACCACACTGACTTATGGTTGTTGTAAGGTGTGAAATAAAGTTGCTTGCAAATTTGTAGGGCAGGGCATTGAGTAGTTTGGGAGGAGTAGCGTAAAGCATCCATGAATTAAGGGTATGATACCATCTCAAAGACTACAAAATTTGCTGCTGATGGCACCAACTCCTTATTTCTCCACATGCTGAAATGAATGAAAATTCGTCCAGTGAACATGAAGAAGTGATTTTTTCCCTTATACATTAAAAAAAATGGCGTCATCTGATTGGTCAAACATTGAATGTGCTGGTGATGTCACAACTAACTAATTATGATGTCATAAGATCGACTGATGACGTCACCATTGTGTTGTTTATCAGGCTGAGGGATTTTGCTGATTTTTTCATGGACTTTTAATTCTTTAAAGCGATTTTTTGTCCATTAAACTTATAGGATTTTCTTTCAAATGTAGTGCCGTCAGTAGGAAAATATGTAGGCTACCTAAATCCAAAATTTTATCAAATTTGGATGAGAATTGTTCAGTGTAGACCACTTCTCCCGACACCATGTTAAATTTTCAAGATCTTGAATGGGATGACCCATGACCCATGCTAAAGCTGCCACGCATGGGTCCCAGGGCTAAGTCTGGAGCGACTACAACTCGGATATCTTTACCTCTCCTCCAACAGTCAAGGCATATATGACACAGCGACATTGATTACATAAATTTCGAGATTTCAAAAAAATATTAGTTTTGATTAAACATAACTTCTTGTGCAAGACTATAATAACACATGCGTAAGAAACAGAGCTTCTATGAGCCATTTGAAAAAAATAGTTCCTTGTGAAGCTTGTACAACCAACTACTAAACCAGTTCTCAAGCTGCAAGAGTTTACTGTAGAGACAGTGTCTCTACAGTACTCTGAGACAAATTACCACTGTGCCACAGAGACCAAAGTTGTTCTAGACTACTCAAGGACGTGTTGAACAAAATAATATACCGTAGAACGGGGTGACTTTGAACAGTTTTCACCTCAATTCCCTTATCTTTAAAAATATATAAGATCTATGTGGAATTTCATGGGATAAAATGTTGGCCACTGGCATGTAGTTAACCTGTGCATTGGCATTTTGAGATATACACTATGTATATGCTTGTGTCGGTGGATAAATGGGCGTTCAAAGTCACCCCGGATCTTGTGAGTTTCAATGAAAGAAAAACATAAATTCTCAGAAAACAAATGTTTATCTTTATAGACGAATTATGCAGGGCTTTATTGTTTTCCCTAAAATTTTGTCACAGAATTTTTTATGCTTTGTGACTTTTTTTTATTCTTGATCTACTTCTGTGGCTTTGGAGCTGGATGATTGCCTAATATCGTGAATTATGCGTTCAGACATTGAATTATATGCATTGTTTATGAAATATGATACATCTGTGAATATAGTTGACGGGAAAATGTGATGGTCTCTTTGTTCACCATCACAATATGTTACACCTCAAATGCAATTCCCCTTCTGTTATTGGTCAGAATGACGTCACATGACAGGGATCAGAAAAGACTGTTGCCCTCCCATAGGGCATCAGTTCACAGAATTCACACTGAGGCTGACTGCTGATCACAATGGCTGTACAGAAGTGGGTGGTGGAACCACAGATGTTACCTAAACCTTTTTCGTCTGATGAAAATGGGAAAGACAATTTGATCCAAGACACTGTTGCAGCTTCACTTGTTTATTTCAACTGATTAAAACTGTGTATTTGTGACCTTTGTGACGCCACTCTATTGTGATGTCATCGAGTTGTGACGTCACCACACTGAGGCTATAAATAGATCATTGATCTTCGCAACATTAAATTACAACAGAACTTGTGGATAGTGTCATAAATATGACTTTTAAATCTGAATGACCACCTGATATCAATGTCGATTCATTGTCGAAACTTTGATGGAGAAATTTCCTGTCTCCAAAGTTTTCTTTTTTTGTCAGAATTGCATTTAAGGTATAGGCCTAACAAAACAATTATTGACTGTTACTTCGGGCAACAGTGCAATCTGTTTGACCCTCGGGAGTGACAGTCACCTTGCTGTTTCCCTCGGCCTTCGGCCTCATGAAACAGCAAGGTGACTGTCACTCCCTTGGGTCAAACAGATTGCACTGTTGCCCTCGTATCAGTCAACATTTGTATAATGATGTTCAAAGTCACCCCAAAATGTGTTACAATTCAACATCACCCACTTATATTATTTGTTGTCAGTCCTTCTGAATAGTCTCCAACAAGTTTCTGGTGGATTTTGGAAGTATTTGAGTGCCATTGCAATAAGGCAGGTATTTATAAGGCCAGGGTCAAAAGTACTGTTGTGGGCACAGAAGTTCACAGGCTATGGTATGTCGCAAAATGAAGTATGCTAAGTTTATTCATCAAAATCACGAAAAAAAAAAAAAAAATTCCAGTCACAATGTATTTATGTAGAAAGAAACTGGGCTTTAATAGAATATAACCAGAAGTCAAATACTTGCAGTATCTCTTTTAACTTTGCGTTCATAGAGGATCAATCTTTTTCAGAAAAGTGTTCAAAGTCACCCAGCTGTTCAACGTCACCCCGTTCTTCGGTAAGACAACATAAGACCTATATATAGAATACACTTTTATTTAGATGGTTGTGGCTCACCAGCGCCACCAAATCATAAACAAAGTCCATGACCAACTAAATTAGGCAAGTAAGATTTATAATGACCGATTAATTAGTCTGTAACTTGACTAACTAAGTCAGATTTTGGGTGTTCGATTAACTTAATTCATCAAAAGGATTTTCAGTGCAAAGTTTTAATCTTTGTCGCTATAAATCCGATCTTCAGAATGCCAACTTCTATGGTATCATCTCTGGTTGGTATCAGGTCACTGTGAACCATGTGCCTAATTATTATCCCCCATGCTATGGTTATCCCCCATGCTATGGCATGGAGGATATGGTTTCAGTCTCCATGTCATGGTTTCCATCAAAAATCTCCAATACCTCACCATGCACAATGTTCATACTTTCTGCCAGTTCTTTTAACTCCTTTAACTTGCCAAATCAACAATTAAATCATCAAATGTAGGAAGCTAACTTACTTCCCATCTCTCCTTATGAGTGTGGCTGGGACTGTCACCATTTCTAAATCAGGTAAGCCCAGGCCATTCATAGGTGTCACCACATGCAGGTATGCCCAATTGTGCCCCTAGTGGTGTTCATGGAACTACACACTCATGAAAACTGTGGGAATGCACTATACAGTGCCGCCTATAAGTAAGTGAAACGCATGATATTGTGCCATTGCATCAATGTTAAACATCCTTAATCAAAATGCTTCTGGAAGGACGAATTATCATCCGATGAGAGGAAAACATTTTGTATCATAAAGGCCGATATGTGAGTCATGCGGGATAAAAATAGCAGCCAATTTTCTTTGCTGTAGTTGGAGTTAAGTATGGGTCAAAGTCTTTGATAAGTAAGTGAAACGCAGGCCCAATGTTAAAAGATAGGGAAGGGTGGTCACACTCTTAATTCTCATCAATCATCATCATATGGCGATCACCAACGTACACTTGAGGGTGCTATGGCATATTGGAACCTTGGGCAATGTTCCTGTATCCTCTGCCCATGGGCTCTGCTCTGTGGCTGCCCTGAGCTGTGATCAGTAGAAGGCTCACCAGGAATTTTCCAAAACCAGGAGATCAAGAAAGTTAAAGAAAGAAAGAAGGAAAAGAAAGAAAGAAGAGAAAGAAAGAATAGGTTTTATTTGATATATTTGAATCTTTACAGCAACGTACATCCGTTTTTGTAACGCTTTTATAAAATTCCGTCTTCGGAAAAAACCTGCCGTAGTATTACACTGTAAAACGTGACGCATTGCTTTAATGAAAGCTACAGTTGTGAAAACAAAAAAGTGCCATGTTACGTGAGAAAACCATTGCCTATACGGCATGTACTGTTGTTTTAATGGTAACTGCAGGGGGAGGGTTGGTCTAGTGGTAGCGTGCTGGACTGCCAATCGCTGGGTCCAGGGTTCGAATCCAGTTCTTGCCGGGTCACCTGGGCCTATGTTGGATGGCTGTTTCAATCATCCTTTGCCTCTTTGCCGTGTCCTCCTCCTGTCCTAATTAGCCTACCAAGTGCATAAATACAGGACGTAAAGCCCCAAATATCCATCCGTCCAATAAATGGTAACACCCGCAAGCTTGGTTTACAGTGCACCTTAGAAAATGCACTGATAAAAAGAAGAAGATTATTCCCATTATGATTCAATGGTCCTCCACCTCTTTGCTATATCTTTCACCTGTCTTCCCAGCCAAGTGCATCCAGGGGCAGATCCAGAAAATGTCGGATTGGGGGGGGGGGTTTCAGGGGCGGATCCAGCGGGATGACCCCCCTTTTAGGCTAAGACATCAATCCCAACATAGAGATCCCCGCCGAATTTACTCCAGCCGTTCGGATCTCGCCACAGGACTTACCCCCCTTAAAAATTCCAGGATCCGCCCTTTCGGGTTTTGCGAATGAAAATATACTAAAAATAACGAAATTACATTTTTTACCTCAAACTGTACAGGACAAAGGGGGGGGGGTTTGAACGGTTGAACCCCCCTCTGGATCCGCTACTGTGGCATGTACAGTACAAAGTCATAAAGACCAATCATCCATCCAACAGACAACTTGCCAAACTTGTTGCTCACAAAGCAGAAATTATGAAAGACTAACAGACATTTATTGTTGGCTCAGTTTGGCTGCACATTCTGCCAACAACAAGATCATGATCAAATATTCTTTCGCAAGGCAAACAGCCGTTGCCAGGGATTTATTGTCATTACACAGGCAAATTACGTGATATTTCTGTCATCACTTACTGGAGCAATGCACCTTTTTGTTGGAGTTCCACCGGTATGTATAAAGGCAATGCATATATGTATGACTAAATCTTACTTATGTTTATTCATAATACTTATTACTTGCACTCTTGCTCCTTGAATTCTTTGATAATTTCCTTACAGTGCATTTTTCAACGTAGTAACTGGCCATCCCAGAGAAAAAAAGAAGTACACAATCAGTAGGGTGTTTCAGGTGCCCCCAATATTTTCCGATCCTGCTTGACCTTGGTGTGGTATTGCAGTTAAGATAGTAAAAGTCAAATGCAAAATTTTGGCCCATTCTATAAATACCTACCTTTACCAGAATTCACTTGAAGTTTATAATGTAATTCCCCATTGGAGAACTAGCAAATCCTGAAGATATCGTAAAAATCAATAAAGGAATAAATATTTTTTCCTCAATCCATAGTTTCTGGGCAAGTTTTGGGAGGGCAATTCAAATCTGGCATCAGCTATTTTATAGCAGGTCTTCCTAATGAGCTAGGAAGAGTCAAATTTCCTAAAATTCTGCCATTTTATGCAGATTTTCACAAATTTGACAGCTTCTGGCAGCTTGGCAAGTGGGGTTATACAAAAAATAACACCAGCTTTGAATTTCCCTCCCAAAACTTAATCAGGAACTGTGGGTTGAGAAAAAAATATTGATTTCTTCATTGGTTTTTGAAATATCTTGAGAATTTGCATGTTCGCCAATTGGGAGTTACATTATAAACTTCAAGTGAATTCTGGTAAAGATAGGTATTTATAGAATTGGCCAAAATTTTACATGTGACTTTTACTATATAAACTGCAATACCACACCAAGGTCAAGCAGGATCGGAAAATATTGGGGGCACCTGAAACACCCTAGCAATCAGTATACAGCCTCTTAGTGAGGAAGTACAAAATCAGTACAAAAGCAGTATGCAGACACAATAACATGCTGCAAATGTACTCCATTATACTGATTTTGTGTTTCTAGAGGAATTGGGTATGATTTTTTATCCTCATTCCAATGTTTATCCTTGAATCTGATTGACTGAGAGCTGAGGTGCATGAGACCGTACTTTTTGGACCGTATACCCCTTCTGTTGCCACCAGACAGGGTATACAGCCATTACAGGATAAACAATGATGTCACAATTGAAACGTCATCAATGCCACAACAATAGTCATGATGTCACAATACCATTGTTAGAGCCATTGTGAAATCATCCAGGTGGCAGCACTGATGATGACATCACAATGCTGTTGCTTAGTGACTGAAAGACATTTCTGACTCAGATCGCTAGATAATTTAATAACATCAATAAAACAAGAAGTCTGAGGACAGAACCGCTACACCCTGCTTGTTTTTGGAGGATAAGGAAATACCACTCAGGCCTCCATACACCACTCAGCCTTCGGCTGAGTGGTGTATGGAGTCCTTCATGGTGTATATTCCCGTATCCTCCAAACAAGCAGGGTTTAACTGATAATATCGTCTTCAATCGTTGACTACTGTAAATATTCTCGTTTTCTTGCAGGACTTTCTCTACTACAATTGGAGATCTCCCAGAAGCAACATAACAGAGTATCATGGCCTTGTTTTTGATATTTTGGATTCTTTATCCTCGGCTTACAACTTAACGTAAGTTTTCCCAGCATTTTACATCTTCATAAGCCATTTTGTTTCAATTTTTGTGGCTGCATGTACACCCTTAACAAAACGTTTTATATGGAACCTTGTGTGGATAAGGAACCCTAAAAGGTTTATTATTCAACTTTAGAAAAAATTCCAACAGCCAACAAAAACAACATAAATTTAGATGATGCAGCTGCATTCAGTTGAACCCTTAAAAAGTTTTAGAACCTTTTTTCGGCTGTTGGTTCTTTTACTTCTTTATTATATATACAGTGGTCCCTGCATTATAAGACCCCCTGTTGTAAGACCGCCTTGCCTTATGTGACCGCCTTCCTCCCGCATTAAGTAGTATTTTTAGTGCATTTTGCACCCCGAGGAGAGACCGCACCCCCACGAGAGACCACTTCATGACCGCAGAAGGGGCGGTCTTATAACGCAGGACCACTGTATACCTTTGAGAACCTTTTGTGTTTTGAGGGTAGGGGGAAAGGACAATGGTGAGAGTTCCTTTCATCTTATTGACACTCTTAACGCAAAAAGAACCCAACTTGAGAGAAAGTGGTTCCATTGTGGGAGTTCAGTGCAGCTGGATTACCTAAATGTTGTGTTTGTTCGCTGTTGGAACCTTTTTAATAGTTAAATAATTAACCTTTTAGGCTCCTTATCTATACCAGGTTATAGAACCCTTAAAGGTTCCAAATAAAACCTTTTTGGTAGGAGTGATGGTGATGGTAGCTAGAAAGATTCCTTGAGAGGCAGCTACTACATTTCGAATGAGTTTTCATAAATAAGAATAGATTTATTTCATTGCAAGGCAAGACTCATTTAATTTTCAGCTTCTCGGATCAACCGACCGTACAGATTTTCTGTCTGCAAAGAAAAAAATAGAGTTGACCCAAATTTTTTCTTCATTTGCCATTATGAAAAATTTAGATTACAGTTTTTTTCTCTTCCTACCAGCCAACCCAGAAAAAGTGCTTCGGGAAGTTCCGAGTAGCCAAAGATAAATTATGTCTGACCTAACAGTAACAGTCATAATATGTAAATGGCACAGCCATGAAATTCGCGCAGCTCTTAAAAATTTTTTTAGGACTTATGGTTTTACCATAACTTTCTTTAAATTTATTTCATATTCAAAAGGCAGTTATGTTACTGTTTCAAAAAAATTGAAAGACAGATATATAGAAAATAGAGAGAAATTTAGACTAGAAACTATTAGAAAGATAAAATAGATCAAAAATACAATAGATAAATAGATAGATAGATAGATAGATAGATAGGATAGCAAATAAATAGGATTAAGAATAAAGAGAATTGATAGTTAATCAGCCAAATAGTAAAAACTTACTAAAAAGGAGACAACACTGAAAGCTGCCAAATTTAAGTCTATGCTAGATTGTTATCTGCATGTAGATTAATTGCTCACTGTTACATAATCATCAGTTGACAAAGATTATGTAACCTTAATTTTGTTATTTTTTCTTGTTGTCTGTTTTGAAATGAAATGAATCACATGTTAATAATTTAATTTAGCTTGTCAAAGCTTATAATTAAATATTCCATAAAAATAATAGATACAGGGAATATTAATGGAGAAAATTGAATTTTTAAGACACTTTTGAATATGAATATGTCATGTTTTGTTAAATTAGAAACTAAATCATTGATAAGAAGCTGGTCCCACTTGACCTAATTTCCTGCTGTCGACCATTGATGTTGAGACCATCACTGCACAGACTTTCGAAACCTTTCTTGTGCTAAGTTTCGCTTCGCAAATATTAAAGCTAGTAAATTCACCTATCCTATAAAATTCAACTTGCAGTTGCAGATCATGCACTGATAGATTTTAAGTATAGTATACACTTAAAATCAGCAGAATTGTATTTTTTCCATAATTAATGTGAGTTTAATTACAGTCCTTGTCATACTTACGTGGAATCTCAAGTTTTTTTTCTATGCTGTTGAACTGTGATGTCAGAGATGACTCTATTCTAGCATTGCAATATATGTAAATTAACTACCAGCTGTGATGTCATTTCAAACTGGGTCAGATTCCCCAGCTTCTAGCCAATGTTGATCCTCCTGAACTGAGCGTCACAGTTTCAACACAGTCACTGTGGCAAAACTGGACGAGGGTAACTGAGTTACCCTCGTCTCAATTTCTCAAAATAAATTGAAAAAACTAGGTCATCCCATTGGATCCCATGTTAAAGAAGGACGAGGGTAACTGCTTTTCTCCAAATTGAATGACTAAGGTAACTGTGATTGGTGACGAGGGTAACTGCTTGTAAATTATGCATTGAACTCATATGGATGCAGAAAGAAGACAGTTCTGTGGTGTTTTTGTGTACATTATATCCATAGCACATTCAAATGAAACCAAATATATCCTAAAAGTAATAAGCCATAAATTTTGAGTTATTGTTCAGTTTTTATTTAGAAGGTATGGAATACAATTGTACTACTGTGGGTGAATTGGATAGCTCACCAGATCCTGGAATAAAGGGAAGATACAATGTTGCACAGGAGCTTTTTATACACAAAGTTTTAAAATTAGTAAAGGCGGTGAACTCTTTACTGTGCATAATACAGGAGCCACCTGAATGTTAGAACTTAGAGGTGAAGGTTGTTGTGGAAGTTGTTGAACACAGATCGAGACATCAAAATAAGGAGTACATGTATCAGAAATTAATTTATAATTTTCTACATACACCCTACTCAATGTTGCATGAATTACTATATGTTGAACAGTATACGTTTTCATGCAAGATGAAAGCCAGAGTTGCTTCATATGAGCATTATACGAAGAATTACTAATGACACATACCACCTTCTTTTGTAATTTCTCAATTTTTTTGTCTTGAGAACCATAGATCAATTCCATGTAATCAAGTGGGGCATTACAGATGAGCAATAATGGTTTTCAATACAGACTATAACACTGCACTGAAAAAAAAGGTTTGTGTAAAACAGACAAAACAAACGTTAGCTGGTGTCCGCCCAAACTCTTTGTGTACATTAACACAAAGATTTGTGTATTTGTAACATTTCTTTGATCAAATCACACAAAAAAATGATCAAGATGGACAATTTCCTTGTCTATTTCACATAAAAATCTTGTCTGATATACACAAAATTTTGGACGGACACCAGCTAACGTGTATTTTGTCTGTTTTACACAAACCTTTTTTTTTCAGTGTGGAGTCTCAGGCGCTGAATTTTCCAATAGCAATGTAAACAATTTATCTGACGACAGGTGAGGGGTGATGTTCATTTTGAATAGTTTGTTTATCTTTTCTGATCCCAAAAGTGAAAAAAGTGCACACACTTTAAGAAGTGCTTGTAGATAGATCATATCTATCTATCTTCCTATCTACCTGTCTACATGTACATGGATCTTTCAGCAACACGCCAACACCATCAATTTTCTGTCAGAAAATGACCAAGCCTTGCTTGATTGAAAATCAGATTCCATTGAATATTCTAACTCAATCCTAAGGATATTTTAAAGTGGATCACCAAGTGATGAGATACCATGAGTACAGGGTAAAATTCCAATCAGCATATATCCCCATATAAACAAAAGCGACAAAATATAGTTTTTACATGTTTTTGTCAACATTTTATATCTAACTTATTTTGATTTTTAAACTAAAGTCAGAATTTTAGAAAAGAAGAATAAAAGCCACATTTCAAAGTCAGTAAGGATTAAAAACAAATAAGTTAATAATAATTAATTTCAACTAATTTGGCTTCTCAAAACACAAAGGAAGATTTCAAACTTTAAACTTTGAGCACTGCATGCTCTTGCCAACTCTTCAAGTTAATTCCAAATATCCAAACTGATTTTTACGATTAACCCCTCAAAATCTCAATGGATTGGTCATACAATGTCATTACAATAGGCCTATTTATAGATAGTTTTAGCAAAAAGGCCTTTATCAGTGTATAGTACATATCAAGTGTACAATGTATAAATGGTAGAGCAAGAGCTTTATGCTCCATTTTTTTTATACAGTATGCTGCAAGAATTTTGTGCTGAATGCTTGAATAACACTTTTTGTAGCTTTTGTGAGGGTATTGGTATGTCTGGACAATTCCTGTAGTCTATTCACATTGAGTTTAAGGATATTAACTCTGAGTGACAATGGGCAATTACCCTCGTCACAGCAGCAGGCATGGTTACAGTTACCCTCGTCTCGAGAGGCAGTTACCCTCGTCATTTTGGACGTGCTTTAAGTCATTTCTAGAGTCAACCAGCCTGAATCAGCGCTTGCTCTTTCTTGTAATGTTATTTTGAATGCCTGACAATGGCAATACACTACTTGAATAACTTAGAAAATCACCAATCAGCTCATATTCATGATTACATAATATTTAAGGTCATTTTAGGGACGAGGGTAACTCAGTTACCCTCGTCCAGTTTTGCCACAGTGTTTATCAGGGATAGCCCCTACAACTACGTCATCACAGCTTGATAACCAATGGGCTGACAGTAAACTACGCATCACAGTTCAAACATTGATATATTGAAGGAAGCATTACATTTGTGATCCCAATGATTTATCACAGCAATTACCAGTCTAATCCTACCAAATGGCAGCTTTGTGAGCATTCACAGTAGACAACTGTTATAATCCCCACAGAGTTGTTTGATTAATCTACAAACTTGCTAACTTACAACTTTAAACTTTGATGGAAGTTGGTATAAACAGAAGGCTTTGACAATTTGTGTGTAAACACATGGCTTATGTTATGTATATTTGTTCTGGCAGCCCATTGGCTGAGAGGCTGTGATGTCAAACTTGCATGGGTCTTCCCAGACCCAATTTTAACTCTGACACTGAGTTGAAACTGTGATGCTCAGTTTGGTGGATTCGCATTGGTTAGAAGCTGGGGAATCTGACCCAGTTTGAAATGACATAACAGCTGGTAGTTAATTTACATATATTGCAATGCTAGAATAGAGTCATCTCTGACATCACAGTTCAACAGCATAGAAAAAAACTTGAGATTCCACGTAAGTATGACAAGGACTGTAATTTAAATCCTTAAATTACTTAAGGAGAGCCCTGCATTGTTTGACTTGTCAACAAAAAAACAAGACTTTTTGAAGGCATGAAAAACTGATAGTTTTTATTTTTGAAGGAGTTTATCTTCATATATTAAGCTTGGAATGGTAGTTAAGTAAATTTGATTAATTTAAGAATAGATTTAATACAACTGAAATCCTTTCTTTTGGAAATCACTTTATTTTGGCAACATACTAGCAAGATGTCCCTAATATTCTAAACTTATCGAACAACACTATATTAAGATATACCTCCACCAGATATTATTTATGCCAGCAAAAGAATGTATTCATTTCAGCAAGAAATCATCTATTTCAAAAAAATTCTCGCCCCTATTAGTGCTCCATTGCATCATTTGTTAATCAACGCTTCTTCACTTTTCTCTTTGCAGTTTCGAAACAGTTCCTGCTGCAACTTATGGAACAGGAAAAGATGGTTTGGTTGGAATGGTTTCAAACAAAGTAAGATTTAGAATATAGTACAAACCATAAAAAGTAAGGACATTTTCCAGAAGTCCTCTGTTTACGTTGTGTTCTCACCGAGTGAGCTAAAAGTATTTTTCCTTGTTTGCATATACATGTATAGAGCAAATAACAAACTTGCCATATAACCAGTATCTTATATATACTTTTATCTGTTTCCAGTTGGTAAACATATCAGTTGGAGCGATAACACAAACATACTCCCGAAATAAATTTGTGGATTTTTTGGTGCCCTTCGATACGGAACACATAACTTTTGCAATCTACCAACAACCGGCAACACCAGATATATTTGTAGCATTTCTGCCACTAACTATTACCACTGTTTTAGTGATCCTCATAGCTTGGATACTTTCCAGTCTTGTTGTAGCAATAAAAACGAGATGGAATCATAACGAAATTAAGAGTGAACCATTAGCATTGGCTTACAGGGCATTCGACATGCTTGGCGCACTGTTCAAACAAAGTTAGTACAGATCTGTTTGTCTAATATATTCAAATATTTCAAGAACAGTATCTGTTTCTTTTTCTGTTGATGTTTATCACAGTGGTGCTAATATAATTTAATCAAATGTCACTGAGTATGAGGAATCCAGAGTTATAAAAAAGTAGAACTGCACTAGATTTTTTTGGCAGGGCGATCGACATTAAGCCAGAAATTTCATGATCCAGGTTTTATTGAAATACGGAAATTCAGATGGTTTACGAAGGTTGGGCGCATCCAACCAAAAATTAAACATTCTTGATAAAGTAGTGTCTATATGAGCTCATCTGGCAATTTGTTTGTTCCCGGCATTCGTCAATTCTGTTGATACACTATAAAATTGCGTATATATAAATACACCTGTCATCTTTGTAGGATCATGTGCAACGTGATATTATAGCATTAGACCAAACATCCACAATGCAGATGTTTTTTTTATGAGTATTTTTTTTTACAGCCAACAAATATGACAAAAAAAATCCTACATAAAAAAGGTTGTCTGATACCAAGCAATGATTGTCTGTTCATTCCATTAAATATCCCAAACAGACACCCATCTTAAGGCTGCACTTTGCACACTATACCTGTTACTCAGCCTTTGTAGCAAAATGCTATGATCAATTGTGTCGAATGCAGCAGGCAGTCTAGCAATACTAGCATTGTTACCTCGCCATTGCTTAGATTAAGCACAATATCATTATGGATTTTTGTTAAGAGGGTTTCTGCGCTGTGAAATTGCTTGTAGGCTGATTGTTTTTCATCCTCAAGATTGTTTTGACTAATGCGATCAACATTCTGTTTGATAACAGCACTCTCAATGATTTTACTCAGAAAATAAAGTTTAGAGACTGGCGGATTATTCTTTTTGATCAATTCAAAGCCCTCTTTCTTCAAAAGTGGTTTGACAAGTGCATTCTTCAGTTCAAGAGGCATTTCTCCAACCGTTAATGATATATTAACAATTTTTGTTATGATTGGCAGAAATTCATCAACACATTCAACCAGTAGCCCTGTCGGAATTGGATCAAGTTGGCAGTATTTGACAGGCATTTCAGTGATAAGTTTCTTAACTTCTTGTTCTGATAGGGCCTTAAACTGATGTAAATTGTGGCTTTGGTTTGGTTGAGATTTAGATTCTCATTTTACATGTTTTTATTTTTGCTTTTAGGTTTTAGTTGTGTTTTGAGTGGTGCTTTTGGGTTTTAGTTTTGTCACACAATAGCCTCAGGCTAATGTTTTTCTATGTTGTTCACATGTGACGAAAAAATAAAATTTTGTTATTGTTATTGTTATTGAGAGGCATCAGTTGTGATCTTCGTTTCTACTTTAGGTCAGGTCATTTTGATCGTTTCATCAAAGGAGTTGTTGAAATCATTTGCTGGTTCTGTTTCATTTGTGTGATGGGGAAGAGGCAGATCTTGTTTTCTGTTGAGATGACAAATTAGAAGTTTGAACATCGCCTTAGAATTTCCCTTTGTGGCTTGAATTTTACACTTAAGATCGTCTGATTTAAGCTGATTAAGCTTTTCATTGAGAGCATTTCGTTTTTCTTTGAAAATAATCCAGTCTTTTTCTGGACCAGTTCCTCTCCATAATTTTTCAGCTTGTCTTTATTTTTCAGCTTTATTTCTTGAGTTGTGAACGGGTTAGGTTTGCGCACCGTCACAAGTTTAGTCTTAACAGGGTCGTGGTTGTCAAAAATCTTTTCAGTTGATTTGTAGAGTGCCACAAGTTTGTTCAAGTAGACTGATCTATTACGGTGTTGTATTTTTTGTGACAGATTGTGTTCAATGTCTTCCTTGAATTTGGCTATATTTATGCTGCAGGTCTTCCTAAAGGCAATTTTCTTCTGTGGATTCTTCCCTTTGTTTATGTAATGATAAAGAGGATACAGTTATGGTCCGACAGTAGATCATTGACAGCACAATCTCTGAGGGTTTTTGTTTTATTGGTTATTACCAAATCAAGTGTGTTTCCATCTTGGTGTGTTGGTGAAGATGTTGAACAAGGTCAAACATTTCAATAATGTTGTTAAATTGGATAACTTCGGCATCATCTGGTTTATTCACATGAAAGTTGAAGTCTCCGACCAGTGACCACTATAGTTTCATTGTGATAGTGAGATAAGTAGTTTGTGAATTTGTTAAAGAATTCTGATAAACTGTATTTGTTCTTTTTGGAGGGTTCCCGTCTGTACACCACAAGATATGTGACAATTGTTCCATTTAATTGCAACTGAATTTCCATGTGCTCAAAAGTCTTTGTTTTCATGCTTTCCTTTTTCATTGCTCTAATGCCAGTTTTTACAATGCATCCTATTCCACCTCTCGGTCTGTTCTCATGAGATGAACCCAAGTAAAAACATTCACCATTTTTCAAACAACTTGAATGTTCCATCCTGTTTTAAATCATTTAATCCAGGTTAATTTTCTTGGTATCTGGTTTAGACATACTGTAATTTTTGGGGGGCAAGTGTCATTCACTGTTATTTCATGATACATTTATTCATGTACACATTTTGTATTATTTTTAACATTTTGAAAAATATGTTTTAGGCCATTATTATAAAAAAATATTTTTCTTTGAAAAATGGTGTATGTCGAGAACCATCAATATTATTTGCTCATCTGCCCAAATTCTAAGTAAACCATCCATTGCTCAAAATTGTAGTGAATGCCAATTTTTTTTTTGGGAGGGGGGGGGGCAATTGCATTAGCTCTGTCTTCAATTCGTAACCAAAAGGGTAATCATTAGGTATCCAGGGTAAAAGAGGTTGCTGGAGTTTTCATCAATATTGGTGAAAAAAAGATTTTTGATAATAAATGTCAAAATTTTGTAAAACAAACTTTACACACGTTTGTCTGGTGATAGCGTGCTGGGATGCCAATCGCTGGGTCCAAGGTTGAAATCCAGCTCTTGCTGAGTCACCTGGGCCTATTGTAGGACGGCTTTTTCAATCATCCTTGGCCTCATTGCTGTGTCCTCCTCCTATGCTAATTAGCTCTCCGAAGTGCCTGAATAGGCCTACAGGATATAAAGCCCCAATCATTCATCATATTGAATTTTGTTCACTTGGTTTTTTTAAATATAATTTAGGTGTTGCATCTCTCAGTAACAGCAAATCAACAACCATCCGGATTGTATTCGCTTGTTGGAATGTTATGTCGCTAATAGTAACAACATTATACGTGTCGGTCCTTGTTGCCATGGCAACGGTACCTGCGAAACCAACTGCAATTGACACTTTTCAAAAACTGGCATCTAGACCTGATTATCGAGTGTTGACCTTTGCTGGGTCAGCTATGCTGGAGGCTTTTAAGGTAGGTGTGTGTTTTGATTGGTATAGGTACAATGATACATTGCAAGCACATTGTTTCTGTTCTGGGTGTACATTGTATTTCAATTGTTTAAGAGATCCCTTGTCTGAGTCAATGAGTTATAATCGTGTATCAAAAATCAAAATACACCTTTCTCATTTTAAAAATTCTGGTCTTATTATAGTATATTGGGTTGGGTATAATAGGTTGCTCCTAAGCACTTGGCTTGGGGCCCAGCCCTTTAGCTCAACTGGTTAGATAGTGGCCGTTTAAGGGGAATGTGTTATATCATTATACATATATGTCTTACACCAATACTCCCAGAATACTCAAATTTAACAATATATAAATGAATGAATAATTTTCTAGTATGACACAATGTGCATTACATATTTCAGGAATCAAAACACGGCCCACTAGCGCAGATCTGGAAAAATCAAACCTTTCCCAGCCAATCAGGTGTCTTTCTCGACTTCTCAGAATGATCTCATCAATCGCCTAGCTGCTGGTAGATATGCCTTATTTGCAAATAAAGAAGTTTTGGAGGGTCTGCGTTCTCTGGATTGTCGAGTGGAAGTCGCAAAAGAAAGAGCGTTTGGTTCTAATGTGGCCTTCCCCTTGGCGAAAGGATCTCCCCTCAGGAAGGAGTTTGATAAACAGTAAGATGTAAACAGTAAACGATGGGATGTAAACAGTAAGATGTAAACAGTAAGATGTAAACAGTAAGATGTAAACCGTAAACGATGGGATGTAAACAGTAAGATGTAAACAGTAAACGATGGGATGTAAACAGTAAGATGTAAACAGTAAGATGTAAACAGTAAGATGTAAACCGTAAACGATGGGATGTAAACAGTAAGATGTAAACAGTAAACGATGGGATGTAAACAGTAAGATGTAAACAGTAAGATGAAAACAGTAAGATGTAAACAGTAAACGATGGGATGTAAACAGTAAGATGTAAACAGTAAGATGTAAACAGTAAGATGTAAACAGTAAACGATGGGATGTAAACAGTAAGATGTAAACAGTAAACAATGTCAAGTACAGTGGTCCCTGCGTTATAAGACCGCCCCTTCTGCGGTCTAGCTTGAAGTGGTCTCTCCTGGGGGTGTGGTCTCTCATCGGGGTGCAAAATGCACTAAAATACTACTTAGTGCGGGAGGAAGGCGGTCACATAATTCAAGGCGGTCTCACAACAGGGGGTCTTATAACGCAGGGACCACTGTAAACAGTAAGCAATGAAATGTAAACAGTAAGGTGTAAACAGTAAACTGAAGGATTTAAACTGTAAACTGTAAGAACAGTAAGATGTTAACAATACGGAGCGACCATTACATCTCCAGTGGAAGGGGGGCTTTCAGATTTTTGGAAATAAGTCAAATAGCTAATTTCTTGCCCAGTTTTGACAGAATCAATTAATTCTTGCTATGGCATTCTTGAAATAAATAATTTCTGGTAGGGTATTTCTTAACATGGTGTTACTTGATTTAGAAACAAATATTTTAGGGAGCACTTGCTCAAAATAAGTATAGGTTATTCACCACGGGAGAGGGAATATGTGATTCATCACCCGAGGGCTTTAGCATGAAGTGTGATAAACACATATTGATGATCCCATGGTGAATAACCAGCTTATACCATGAGACAAACACTGAAACAGTCAAACACGAGAGGATAACTGGACAGCAAAGAATATGGGCGTTATTTCCCTGCAATACTGGCATGTGATTGGCTGACAGAGGTGTCGAATGGTATAAATAGTTATGTCCAGTATTTCCACAAAATAAATAATTTCCTATCCCAAAACCTCCAAGCCCCCTAAAACTGAGATTCTGCGGCATTATCTAGCTGTGTCTTACATGTTAATTTTGGGCGGCCAAATGACCCCCCTTAATATACCATTGGCCTAAAAAATATTTTAATTGAGACTTGTTTTTTCGTTTCAGCATCTACTCTCTTCTTGAGAGTGGAATTATCTCCCGCTGGAAATATTTGGTCAAGAAATCGTTCTTGAATGAGGACAAATGTCAAAAGAAATCAGGGAAACAGACTCCTAGAATAACCATTGATATTGTTGCCGGGCCCATTGTGTTCTTAACTTGCGGAGTTCTTTGTTCCGCCCTTTTATTATGCGTTGAATTGTTGGTAGCTTGTCGGTCAAGTGATAGGATTGGTAGAGGCTGTAGATGAAGGATCTAGGTTGGATGAAATCATGTAGATGACGGTGTAAATTTGTTGAAATAAATTACATACATTGATTAAAAGACTAAAAAAAGAGCATTTGTGTAAATTTTTTATGGATTATAAATAAAAAAGTTTTTTTGGTATACATACTCATTTTACTATCTACTAAAAAAATTAGGCATTTGCTTAGCACTTGAGAAACTGAAGGCTACGTGTGACAAAGTAAATTTATTAATTCTTCAAAATGTGGAACATGTACTACTCATTCATTTCCTTTAAAGAAATGACAATGCAAGAATTGAAATATCAATATTCATTTCGTTCAACTTAACAAGATGGCAGATAATCTCCATGGAAACCAACAAACATAAATTTGGCCTAATAATAAATCAAGACAAATATAATGTGACAAACTTGCAATGACACTTACACAGACAGTTTTTAATGCAGAAGTATATAATATTATACATGATCATAATGTCGTATTATAATGATACATTATAACAACAGAATAAACCAAGTCGACAACATAAATGCAAAAATTGGTCAATATAACTTTTTCATTCACTATTTTTGAGATTTGCGTATAAACTTCAAAAGATCAGCGCAAGTCACGACAGCATAGGATGACTGGGTATGCCCGTTGCCATTGGAAACCGCTGAAAAATAGAACAAAATAATGGTGCAATTACCGTATTTTCTGTATTAAAAGCACACCCCTTAAAATAAGCCCACCCCCTCAATAAAGGACCAATTGTAATCAAAATTCCATCAAAATATAACTTAATCTAAGCATAAGAAAAAGAATATCGTTCATTTTTAAAAGCGACTGTGACCTAGGTTGTTTCTTTCTTTTTACTTTTTCCCGGATCACGCTAGTCTTTAAACCAATTGATCTCCTAGACGTGAACAGACCATGCCCTTCAAATTTCAGCCAAATTTATTACAGCCAAACACTTTGATATAGAATCAGAGTGGACTGTGGCATTGTGAAAATGGCACTTCGTGTGTCATCATGCTGATGATTTGTCATGATCAAACCTAATACTTTCAATGTTAATTTGATTGAAGGAGATTTATCCCACTTGTTGGTGACAGCCAAGCGAAAGGATTATGCATCTGATTTTCACTCTAAAACTTGTTATGAGAAGTCAAATGGCTTACTCTTGATAATGACTAATCAAACAGTCTCTATGTTTCCCAAGTTTAAAGTAGAGAAGATGACACTTCCTCGGCTATCATGTGCCATTTTCACAGTGCCACAGTCCACTTTAATTCCATATCAAAGTGTTTCGCTGTAATGTTTTCCTTACCTCCATTCTGCTGGCCTTTAGGTGAAAAATCATTGACGACCACAAACTGCTCCTGACTCAAAGAGTGAGAGAGCTTGCCCAGAGTGAAATCAGAAGCAACCTGAAGAGTAAACTTCACATTAGGCCGGATTATTAAATTTTTAGCTTATCGGGTCGACCAACCAAACAAATTTTCTGCTTCATTAAAAAATTAATCTTTAAATACCCATCATTTTTTTCAAATTGCCATTATTAAAAAGGGGGTACATCAGCCACTAGATCCTCATGCATGTTAAAAGCAAATGTTTTAATAATTTATTGAAATTCGATAAGTTGTTTACCTGTTTGAATCCTTTAAGAAGCGCCCTCTGCACAGTGTCTTTCAAACTGAGTCGCCCTCTGGTGATAAGCTTGATCATGTGAGTATAGGTAACCATGCCGACCAAATCACTGAAACATAGCAAAGTATCACTTTTAGAATAATTGAAGATTTTGATCAGTGTGTCAAACTTTCACCATTATAATCAGCTTGATGTACAACCGTAATGTTAAGATAAGTATTAATATTGGAAAAGCCCGGATCTACAAAGAAAAATGATGGCCTTGTCTACTTTCTTAGAGAGCATGACACGGCTGCCGGATCAGGGGGGGGGGGAGACAAATGCCCCCCTGCTCTTGTCCAGGGTGGGGGGCAAGTGTGCCCTTTTGTTGCGCGAATCGGAATTGCCCTTTTTTTATCTGATCCCCCCCCCCCGCCACTCCCACTTCCTTCCGGCACCCCATATTGAAATTGGAACTTATTCTTGGAGCGGTGTGCAAAACTAACTTGGCACCAGGTGGCAGAAGCTTGTAATTATCAGTTTCAAGGGACTGCGAGGACCTCCCTCCACAGTCCCGAAGAGACCAGGGGCGGATCCAGGATTTTTTAAAGGGGGGGGGGGGCGGCAATACTTACATTGGGGTTTCTAGAACACATTTTTTCCAAAATTGGCAATATGAAGGATTTATTTGAAAAGAGGGGGGGCGCCCCTCAGGCCCCACACCCTGGATCGGCCCCGGATCCGCCTATGGAGATGATACTTACCCAGTATCATTGATAGCCACAATCTCCTGCATTCCTTCAGTCTCTAGTTGCTGAATCGCGTTGTCCAAAGAATCAGAGACATTCACGGTCGGTGCAGCCCTCAACGGGAGGTTATTGAGTGGTAAATCTGACCACCTGGAGAAAGAAAAAAAAAGATATTAGTATTCTCAATCACAGCCTCAAGGTCAAGGATCACTAGATATCCAATAGCTGGTAAAATTTGGGGCATGCAGGGCAACCCCAATCAAAAAATAGCCAGCCAATCAGAAAATTTGTTATAGCCAGTCAGCAGCCAATCAGATCAAAGATAACATAGGGTGGCGCATCTAATCACTACATCAGCCCACTGGGCGCCTAATAAAACAATATGACATTCCCCTGCCATTCATTATGAAAAAAGAAGAAGGCTGAAGACATCATTTTTTGTAAAAGAACTTACCATTGTTTGGCTTCATTGTCCAGGTATCCTCTTTCTCCCATCCAGTTGTCATTGGCATATCTTGTTCTAAATTTGTAAAATAAATACAATACCATTAATAAAAATAACATTTATTAAAACAAAACCAGCAATTTTCATGGAAAATATGGGGGGGGGGGATTCAGCAATGTGGATGGAATCAGCCATCAGATCAGATTAAATTCGACATTTCACATTGCAATTAGTGGTAGATTGTCATAGTTACAGTTTGTCTCACAACATGCAAACTGGTGTTTGATCTGACTGCTCAGGATCTACAGATCACATAGTAGAAATACACATACTCACGGGTAGATTAGCTATTTTGTAATTTTTCTGTCACATTTTGGTGATGTTTTGGTGCCGTTTTAAACAACAACCGTTCGTGCTAGAAATGAGACAAGACTGTACCTCTGACTACCACGGTAAACGGTGCGACTCATTTCTAGTCATTGACTTTTGTACCCAATACCATGGCAAGTATAAAGGAGGGGGGGATGCATATCCCCCTTAGATTAGCTTGGGGGAAGCTAAGGAGGACAGCTGGCTCAAAATTTCTATCAGATATATAATCTAAAATAATAATATAACCTCCGTGGTCATGCATGCATCCTGAACCCCCTAGTTACACCACTGGATATGAGTCGGTTTAAGTTTGAATAATCAAATTGTCTACTTACAGGTAATTTCTTGTGGAATCAGGCAGCAATACCACACACTTCTGTCCTGGTTTCAAGTTGAAGTCTTGGCAAGCATAGAGTGCGCTAAGAACTGCAGAACCACTGCTGCCACCTGGAGGTAAATGGAACTTAATTAGAACCAGTGCTGCTACCTAGAGGGAAAATATATACACTAAGTACATGAGATATATACGGCTGTGGCTGCTCATGCTGCCATGGCTTTTGTATACAGTAGTTGGACAATATCTAGAAAACGTAACGTAATGTAACAGATAAATACATATATATAATAAATCCACATGTAGGAATAAAAAGATTGTTAAAATGTTATTAAGTCACAGATAATAGGTTATGAGTTGAGAATAAGCAATGGATGCCTGTATCCTTGATAAAAGAAGTTATTTGTTCTACCTACCACACATGATCCCTTCTTCAGCCACCATCCTGCGGGCGATGTCAAAGGATGCCTTATCCTGACATTTGTACCACTTGTCGACGATCTTGTTACATGAAATATTTTAGAAATTATTAAAGTTTTGGTGCATATATAAGTACATTGGTCCCTGCATTATAAATATGACTGCCTTTTGCAGTTATGAAGTGTTCTCTCGTGGGGGTACGATCCCTCATTGGAGGGCGGTCTCTCATGGGAGGGCAGTCTCTAGTGGCGTGTCGTCTCTCATGGGAGGGTGGTCTCTCATGGGAGGGCAGTCTCTCAAGGGAGTGCAGTCTCTATTGGGAATTAATGTGGTCTCTAGTAGGGGTGCGAAATACTAAAAATACTATACTACGGACATGGGGTCTTATAATGTGGGGACCAATTGTACAATTGTACATGATAACAATGCTATATTTGTAGTGCATCAGTTGAGGAACAATTGAAGTTTTGGTAAATTATTTATATCAAATTCAAACATAATTAAGTTTTCGTAGAAATGTTGACTCACAGATCGGTCCAGATTGGTCGGTACATAATCGTGGCCAATTCCTTCAACTTCAAATTTCTTGACTGGTGATTTGTTGATTTCTTCGGGTTCAGCAATGATGGAGCCATATGGATCTAATGCAATTACCTGTAAAAGAAATCAGAATGAAAATATATAACCTGATATCATAGTCTCAGTCTCTGGATACTTGTAATAGGTTTGTTTTTCTTCTTGTAGTTTTTACAAAATTCCAAAAGTCAGATTCTAACCCATCTAATTAGTTTTAAAAAGTGCCAAAATGTTTGTTACAGTAGACGAAAAACGAGTGCTTACAGCATTGGACTGAAATGTTACTTGTGAGGTCATTATGATAATCCTATCCATGCCATGTTATTCTCTATGAGTCATAAGCTATCTATGAGGTCACAGCTTGCATTGCTATCAAAATGAGTGACCATCTGAATATCAATGAGGTCACAAGTTGCTCAATGATAAGTCGACAGCTTATTTTAATGTATTTGACAGGGCTGGTTGTGAGGTCATTGATGGCTAGCAATAGCTTTTCTGTAACCACCCTTTTTTCGTCTACAGTGGTCCCTGCGTTATAAGACCGCCTCTTCTGCGTTCATGAAGCGGTCTCTCATGGGGGTGCGGTCTCTCATCGGGATGCAAAATGCACTAAAAATACTACTTAGTGCGGGAGGAAGGCGGTCACATAAGACAGGGCGGTCTTACAACAGGGGGTCTTATAACGCAGGGACCACTGTACTGTAATACTATACAGACCTTTGCATCAGGGCAGACTTCCTTGACCTTCCTTCCAATTCCAGATATGGTTCCTCCTGTTCCTGCCCCCAGAACAACCATGTCAACCTTTCCTGAAAACATCAAGTCAAAAAGTTTTTTTTGCAGTTTGACTGTTACTGTAAGTTTGACAACATTTTATAAACTTCCGAGTCTCACATGTATCTTTTTCACCCATACCATTTAGTAGGGCCATAATAAACCATCTTTTCCTTTATGGTACCATGCGACCCAAAATTGGATCAGAATTGGACCGACAAGCAGTACCATGAATGGTACAATATTATATAGTACCAGTTAGTGTAACATATGAAATAAACAATTTCTGTATTAGTTAGACACCGATTTGGAGGGTTCTAACATGCATTTTTGTCAGTTAGATCCCGACCGGAGGGAGGGATCTAACTGACACAAAATGCATGTTAGGACCCGACAAAGAGGTGTCTAACTGACTTAGACATCATATGCTTCTTCTATTATTTGTTTTAACTTATAATTTTAGCAAAATAAACCATAATCTGATTGTTTGTTTGCTGTTGTAAACAATGTTAATCCTTAGCAGGTCGCTAACATGCAATATTGTCAGTTAGATACCGGTTTTTCCAATGGTATAAGTATCTTGGTGATGTCTAACTTCAGGAAAACCCTGAGTCCCTCTATCTGAATAAAAATGGAGAAGATAATTCTTACTGTCACAGGCATCCAAGATTTCTTCTGCAGTTCCATCGTAATGCGCCAATGGATTACTTGGGTTGCGATACTGTTAAAAAGAAAAAAAAGGTTAAAAAGAAAAAAGGTTAGGGTAATCCCAACTACTTTTCAGAGTCAGTAACTCTTAAGCTAATTTACACTAGCAAAATGGCATTGACTCCCATAAAAAACATATTACAGCTCTTTGCAGATTGGCAGTCCACTGGAAAAATTAATTTTCTTATTTTCAATTTGCAAACTGGCTTTGACACATCATCGGCAGTTTTCTGTTGGTCTCTTAATCTTCTTATCTACACAACAGAATGTCGATTAAGAAACTGCTACATTAACAACAATTTATTATGCAGATCAAAACACCCCAACCTCACTGGTCCACCACTGAGTATGGTAACTATGTTACCATCTCTAACTGCCATGGCAGCTCATTTTTTGATTGATGAGGTTGAAAAAGGAATGGGCAAATTAACTTATTTCAGAAGATTTTTTTCTTAAATATATATTACAGCCTTACGTCAAAGAAAAATAATTATATATTGATCACTTTAAAATCTTTTGAACTCAGCATTTAATGCGGAAAAATCAGGTTGAAAGTATTACAAATTGCCCTTGAAGGTCCACTGTCTAACCAGTTGAGCTAAAGGGCCAGCCTCCAAGCCAAGTGCTTCGGAGCAACCTATTATACCCAACCCACTATCCTATAAAAGCATCCAATCAGGAGACAGTCATGTGAGAGTCACGTTAACATACTCTTAATCCAAGCTTCTTCTCAATCACTCAAGGGAGACTTGGAACAAAATTGATGCAGATATAACTGGCTGAAACAAACTCGCTTTAATCTAGGAGTATGGTAACGTACATTATGGGAGCTCAGTATAATAATGGATTTTGCTGATCGGATTTTGTCATAAATCATGGAATGTGGATCAGGCTAAATTTGTGGATCGTGATACAAACCAAAAAAAAAAAACCTATATATTTCAACTGTACATACATTCTAAAAAATGTCGGGACAAAATTGGTTTTTTAGATTCAAAATGGTTTTTTGAAAAACCAAATTACAATGCAAAACCAAAATGGATTTTAAAAAAAATCCATTTTGGTTTTTTGCATTGAAATTTGGTTTTTCAAAAAACCATTTTGAATCTAAAAAACCAATTTTGTCTGAATTTTTTTTAGAGTGTATTGAATTGAACTTGGCAAATGGTGTCAATCCCCAGTAGTCTGTGTGAAACTTGAAAAATTTTGATTAACTTGTTCTCCTTTTACCTGGTTCAAAACGTGGGAGTTAGGCGTCAGCGCCTTAATCTTGTAAGCTTCAGCAACTGTCGACAAGGGTGAAGTATAGGCGGCAGCAGGAGTGCGAACAACTTCCGCTCCGAAAGCCCGCAGTGTGTCTTCCTTCTCCATGCTCATCTTGTCAGGCATTACGATGATGCATTTGTATCCCTTGACAGCTGATGCCAAAGCCAGTCCAATCCCTGAGAATAAAAGTGACAAAATTGAAAGAGATCCTAGGCACAAACACAGCTTTCATTTTCCCATTCATCAAAAGTCCAGAAACTCCTCTTTTAGTGATTGAAATTTTTTTTTCCAATTTTACTCTGATTTGAAGTTGTATTGGGTTTGTAACTTGCATAGATTGAGTCTCAGCCAATCTTTGAATCTTTATGACGTAAAATTTAAGATGAGATTGTCCATTGGTGAACAGTACAAAAATAAATGAATAATAAATTATATATTGTTTGACTTGCTGAGTTTTGGTTGCAGTCCGGGCAGTGATACTATGTGATAATTATTTGAATATTGCCATACTTATGTTTTAATTTCAAACTGAGGCTTACGGAATTTTTAATTTTCTGCACGAAACTTGCATTGCTGAATATAGTGCTTGAGAAAGTTGAAAAAGGGCCACACAAAATCCTAAATGGCCGTTCTTACGCACTGTCCAAATGATAAAAATGCCCGTATCTTGGCAAAAAATCGATATCTTCCAAACTAATTGAGATAGAGATGTGATTTTAATGTCCATACCTATGTTTTCCATATCAAGAAATTCAATAATGACCTTAAAACTTCCCTTAGCTCTATATTTTTGGTAAAAACTTAACTAATATAAAAAGAAAATAATATCTTCCAAACTAATTGAGATGGAGATGTGATTTTAGTGTCCATACCTATGTTTTCCACATCAAGGAATTCAATAATGACACCAAAACTTGTCTTTTGAAGTACCAGATGATATCAATAACCCACCTGTATTTCCAGACGATGGCTCAATAATAGTGTCGCCCGGTTTGATTTTTCCAGCTTTCTCTGCATCTTCAATCATTCGCAGGGCGATACGTTCCTGAAATTACACAGAGGAAACTATTTTACACTATGATCTTTTCCAGAAGGATCGTTTCGTGCTCAGATAAGTGCTTCGAGCAATATAGGAGTGATCTCGTTACATAGAAGTTACATATAAAATACTTTTGTATCGCCATGCTTGCGATGTTTAAGTGATCAATGTTGTTTTTGCCATGAAGACAATGTTACTGTAAAAAGATTGCCATATTACGGCCATCTTTTGATCTTCGAAAAAGGCTTTACATAGAGCTGTTTTACATAGAGCTGTTTTACATAAAGAGAAAAGGAGAGTTAAACAAGTTAAAAACAGGCGAATCTCGTCGGGAAAAACAGCGTGCTGAATCAATAATAACAGGCGATATTTTCAAAATGGTGGACAGCTGGTTGACAGAATAGCATAACAGATCTTCTACAGAGATTGAACAAGTTATAAATCTTTCCAAAGGGCCATAAAATCTGCATAAAATCTCCATAAATTAATTATGGATTAAGTAAAAAAGATATTTTTGATACGACTCCCTTCTCCGGTTGAGGAAATACCTTTACGGAGCCGCCAGGATTGAAGTACTCGCATTTGGCCACTGTACAATACAAATACATTGTTATAGTTGCTTTCAAATTTCATTTTCGTAAAAATAGGTCAAATTGATTTTCGTAAATATATGTCAAATTATCTTTAAAATATTTTTATGATAATATTTTAATAAAATATACATTAAATTAATTTCAATTATCGTTTTAATCTGTGTCTTTGGAAAAAAGACACAATTTTTTGCTTAATTTGAACTTCTTCAATATTAAATAATTATTATTAATATCATTATTAGACAAAAAATTGAAGAATATTATTATCAGTAAAGTAATTATTATAGACATAATAAAAGCAGGTCACACATAAAGTGACAAAAATATTTAATTTCAATAATTTTTTACAAAATAATGTGACATCAAAGGTATGTACAAACACTAAAATATTATAGAATTAACAAGTTAGAGTCGACAATTACACCTTATTTTCAACTATGTGATATCCCTATCAACGACAAGACTGCAAAACTACTCGCATACACTGATACTTCATTAAAGATAACAACTGCACTGTGCCAAACCAGAGCTGAATTTGAAGTGTAACTGCAGTTACACTCCCAAAATGGTGCCAATTGTTGGTTTATTGGTTTAGTGGATTTTTTGTTGTTGCCAAAAACATCTGTGGTGGGTAGAAGTCACAACACAGTAGTTGAGATATTTATTAATAACTTCTCCACAATTGCAATTAAAAATACATTTGTGACACAATTAGGAATAACTTAACATAATACATAAAAACATTATGCCATTATCAGGGTGCATCATCAGCCCCTATATCTTCGAAACATCATGCACTTTTGCATGATTGTACCCTTGTATCATAAAAGAACCCCTGCAAAATTTTAGGAAAAAATTCTACTGCCAAAGGGTGGCACAACAGCCTTGAAATTTCAGTATTCGGTCATATTTTAGCGATTCACGGTTATAAGTAATATTGTCAATTTTAAATGAAATGGATTTTGAATTGCACAGTAAGATTCCTTAGAAAGAGAGTTTAATTTGAATACCAACATCAATGGTTTCCATTCAGTAGAAGTCAAAATTGAGTGGAGATATTTTCTTTTTTATTGGGTAAAAAGAAAAAAAAAAAAAAAAAAGATGTTAATATGACTTTAGGAAGTCAAAAAAATCTACAAAGTGGAAATATGGTCTACTACATTATCTGATAAAACCTTGATTGCATTATGATGTGGTCAGAAGAAAAGGATATGCAGAATGGTGTCTCAATGAACTGTTGTTTTTCTCTTGTTTACATGTAATTTATGAAAATTTGCACATTTGAATTTTATGTATAACTATCTAGAAATATTTTTCAATATCCTGCTTTCTTCAGCAAAGTGTTCCTTGTGTTTTATTCTAATGATGACGTCAAAGTTGCGCAGAAGTTTAGCTTTTAAGTAGATTTTTCCAAACATTTTGTCATAATAGTCAGAAACTTTCGGCTTTCCAAAAAACTGATGCATGAGAAATTTTTAGAAATATAGCTTTCTACCATTCAAATTAAAGACAATTTTCTTCTGAGAATAATGGTATGTGAATTGAAATCATACAGCCAACCATAAGCTAGATATTGCTAACCGCGACTCTTCAAAGCATCATTTTTGACAATTTTGGACTCAACTTTGACACAAAAGTGCCACCCTAAAGCCACTTCGGATCTTATTGAAATTTTGCAGAATGTGTTTCTACGGGTAAAGGTAGGCCTACAATATGGCAAAAGTGCAAATGAATATTTCAATTTTTTCATTTTTAGGGGGCAGACTATGCACCCTAGCCATTATAGAGTGTTGATCAAGAGCTATGGCAGTTACTTCCATTACATGTAATAATAAATTTCCGCTCTGGCACAATGAGCCGTTTTACAATAATATTTTATATGTAATAGCACATTTGTTTTCAGAAGATATGTTTTTGCACTTATAATATATGTATCGATCGGTTACAACTTACAACACATGTCTACTATACGAAAAATCAATAAGAAAAATCTGATTCACTATGAGGATATAAATTCTAATGATTTTATTGAATTATAACATGCACCCCTACAATGGTCCCTGCATTGTAAGGTACCCTGTCATAAGACAGGAGCACCTCATGACAGTGTGTTATTATAATGCCTGAAAGCATACTGCAAAGAAACAGATCCATACAGTGCATAGTTTCAACAGGATTTGGTGCACAGAGTCACATACAGGATAATCTGGTGCATCACAATAGGCCTGCCTAGCTCTGCTGGCAGACCTAATAATGGTTGTCATCCCACACTAACACAGAAGGGGTCATTTTGTAAGGCAGGGACCACTGTAGCAGTGTAACAATAATGTAGCATAAATTTCACATTTACAGATTTTAAAAATGTATTTGCAAAAAGTTACAAAAATGCAAAAACAAGACTATATATAAATTTATTCTCTCATCCTAGACACTAATAATAATATAATATTGCTGGACAAGAATATATCAATACATGCAGTCTATGATATTGAAATCTCATATATGTAAAATAATACTAAATCAATACAAACAACATTCAATGGATGATAATCATTATAGCATTACAAATGAAATGTCAAATGATATAAACATTGTACTTACATATGTCACACTGAATGCCAAACGTCTGCGGGATCTTATTCAGTTTCACGAGCGGAGTGTCTCCGGTGACTGCCATGATGTTTGGAAATATTTTTGGTCTTGGTTTCCTGCAAAAAAAGACAGAAATTCATTCAGAAATGCAGCATTGCAGCTACATATATTTTTTTGCATTTGTTTGGATATGAGTTCATTTTCCATTTGGGCAAAGTAGGCCTCCTCCATTTGCAGTTCCAAACTTATGTGCAAGCACTTGGTAATCTTTCACTTGTGGGCAATTCCGTAAAGTCTGATTCACAGATTTGACACTTCAGCAGCTTGTGTAGCCCTACCATTATAGCTTAGCTATTTCATTGTTATCCAGGCATGAGGGCTGGTATCAGACAAGCCGTCAACCAAAGCTTCAAGTGTAACAGGAGTCGAGCTATGGCAAAATATCATGGTGTCGGACGTACACCGTGTGATGTACGTCCGACACCATGATATTTGCTTAGTAGCTCAGCTCCTGTTACACTTGGAGCTTTGGTTGGTGGCTTGTCTGATACCCGTATTACCTGGCCTCATCCCTATTTAACAATGAAATAGCTGAGGTCTAATGGTGGGGCTACACAAGCTGCTAAAGTGTCAAATCTGTGAATCAGACTTTACGGAATTGCCCTTGTACAGTTAAAAAAAATCCTTTCCCTGAGCAGATTTCACTTTATATTGAAATAGCTATTTAGTCAGGGGAGCAAACTCCTCAAAATTGATTGATGAGTAATGGGGTGCCTTTTACTGATCTCTAACCATGAATTGAATCCAGTGAGGCTCTCAGGGACAGGGTGCGATTCCTGCACCCTGCACTACATGACAGGATGATACGTACGCCCAAAATGGCTGCAAATCCCCTGTGTCATTCGCCTCATCATCATACTGATGTCAGCAGTATATGGTTAAGTCGGAACTGACGGCCCCCAATCATAACAGTCTGTCACTTTGATATAGAAAAAGAGCGGACTGTTGCACTGTGAAAATGGCACTTCATGTGTTATCGAAGTGATGATTTGTTGTCATACCCAATACTTTCCATGTTAATTTGATTTAAGGAGACTTATCCCGTTTTTTGGTGACAGCTAAAAGAAAGGATTATGCATCCGATTTTCACTCCAAAATCAGTTATGACAAGTCGAATGGCCTTCTCTTGATCATGACTAATCAACGCCTCTATGTTTCCCATGTTGAAGGTAGAGAAGATGACACTTCATTGGCTATCATGACTCACAAAGCGCATTTTTCACAGTGAACTGGTCCTCATTTTTTTCTGTATCAAAGTGACAGACTGTAATCATTAGCTTCTCAAAAAAATACGCATCTGATCCTGAGTGCGTGTCAGCCGTGCAGTATGGTACGATAAAACAAAAATATTCATGCAGCGGGTACATGTTAATCAATTTTTGCACAATGATTTAAATCTTTAAGTAATGCTTTTTTTGTCAATATCTAAAAAAAAATCCCTTCAAAAGTTACCTCAGTGCAGATGTTGACCCATAAATTTTTTAAATTGTTTTATGTTTTCAACTTCATCGAAGCCATTAAAATTGTGTATCCTTGGTTGCCCCACCATATTTGGCAACATTGTAGCTTCACTAAAAATAACCTCTTTCTTTGTTTGGGGAATTTCCACTTAATTTTATCTTTTGCATGCCCCATTTAATTGAAAAAGAAATGGGTACAATCTTTTTGGTATCGCATTTTTTCTTCATCTTCCACTTTTTAACATCAACTCTATGATACCCCTCCCTCCATATTAAATAGAATTACACATCATTTAATTTTTTTGCATTAGATATTGTGTACACTCTAAAAAATTTCAGACAAAATTGGTTTTTTAGATTCAAAATGGTTTTTTGAAAAACCAAATTTCAATGCAAAAAACCAACATGGATTTTTTGACCGACATTTTTTAGAGTGTACATCGAGAGAAAAAAATGAATTAATTTTATTCTGAGCGCCGCGCGTCTTGTGATAAATAACATGAAAAAATGACGTCACCATTAATGTCCATTATTTAGAGCCAGCTGGTCAGCTGGTTGTATGTGAAATTCAACTTAGTTAAAGATCATGAAGACATGAACGGATAGACTTTAAGTATAGCACACATTTCCGTGCAAAGAACTGCTTGTTTTCCACAATTAAGTGAATTTTAGTTATTTCATAACTTAAGGAAAGCCCTGCTATGCCACTGTGCTATGCTTGATATGTAAAAAAAAACAAGGGTTATTCAACAGCATGAAAAAGTATTTGTTGATTTTTTTAAAGGAATTCATCTTCAAATATTGACCTTGTTGACATTATTATCACTGCAGTTCAGCTTGCTGAAGCAGTGATATATATATAGTTTTCCTTGGAAAGATAACTTACACACTTTGGAAATTTCTTGACAGTGCTGCTTCACCCTACAGTCTCTTACAAGATTCCCCTTTCAATATGTTTCCCAAGATGCCCAATTTCAATGTGTACGTTTACAAAATGCATTGTCACTAACTTCACTCTTCCATAAATGGTTAAAATAATTGTGATTTTCCCTGAATATTTTCCACTGTCATTTCGTTCATGGTCCTAATTCTGCCCCCTCCTTTTTCATACACCCCCTCTTACCTCAATCATGAATATAAAGCCCGCCCCTTCTCCAGGACTGCCCAATCAGGGCTGCAAATGGCTCATTACCATAAAGCCTGTCACATGGCTTTGTTTACATCAGCACAGGTGGCATGCAGTAGGACTTTATACCGAACTCCACCTGTCGGAAACATTTGTAAACAGGTTTGGGACAAAATCTGTGCTGAGAAAAAAAATCTCCAATGTCAATCTATTTCATAACGTTTTCAGCTTTTACATTTTACTTCTTTTGACTTAACTAACTTTTTTCATCTATTGTGGCAATAAATGGCAAACTAGGAATTTACTAATTTAGGCTATTTTAGCAATACTTTTTCGAAAATCTGTCTTTTGAGTCAATGACATATCACATAGACCCCTTTTATATAAGTAAATTATGAAATATATTCTATAAATATAATTCAGTAGATCACTATGGATAATAAAACACAAATTTAAATTTTTTTATTTCAATCATTTCATTCTCAGTATACTTTTTTAATTTTAAAAACTAGCATAAAACCCAAGACATGAATCCTACTATTAATAGTATCAAGCCATATTTTGCAAAAATGAATAAATAAAAGTTTTATTGTTGGTTACCTGATCACATAAGGGGGAGATCATTTAATAACCAGAGGGGGGGGGGGAAGCTTGGACTTGGAGTTTCTTTGAAATAAATAATTCCTTGCTCAATTTTGGTTAAATAAATAAATAAGTTTTGGCCCTCCACAATCAAAACATGGCAATGCTGCTAGTAAAACTGAAAGACAGAAAGTGTGGCACCAACTGAAGAATGCAAACTTGTCAAAACACCAAAGAATTAACTTATAGATATATTCTCTCTTGAATTTTTCACACTTCACTACTTTTCTTGATAAACCATCAATTGTATCACTTCCTGGGGGATTCATTATTTTGTTCAGTCAGACTAAGTTCTTAGTTCAATTTATCAATTAGGCTTCCACAGCTCTGTGTGTCAATTTTGAAACACACACAGCTGACAGTATATTTTAAGCTACCCTTGATACAAGGCTGAATGACAAGAAGCAGCAGTACTTCATTGGCTCCGTCCAAAAAGGCGTGTAAAATAACTGCAGTGAATCACACACTGCAAGCAGTTTGTATGAGAGGCACTGCACCTAATTGCTGCAGTGTATCCCGCAACCATTAGTGCTACATACGATTTTATTTTCCTATGCCCCTATCATGTTGACCTCTGGTTTTAATGGAATTAATCTTTTATAATTGACCTTAGAATGACAGTTATGTAAATTTGGCTGTTAGAATAGGTTTAGTATAACTCTAATCTTTCTTTTTGACATTAATTTACTCTGGCGACATACCAGCTTTAATATCTTTTAAAATGTTGACACAAGTGCAGACATTTAGTCCAATATCAGAATTTGGCTGTACTCAATTTCATCATTTTATCTGAGCATTGATCGGTTTCCTGGCTTTGCTCCCCATATTAGGAAATACATTCGCTACAGCACTGTACAGTGTAGCTATATATACACTATATATGTATTGAATTTCCACTAAAATTTATCAGTCAGATGCTTTATCGCCATTATCTATAGATTTTCCAATTGTCAACTTCTAAGCACTAAATACAGCAGCTCCAACAAGTTCATGCATACATTATAAGATCTTACACAATTGTATTTCACAAACAAAGAAAGTAGAAAACATCAAGTTTATTTAAAAAAAAAACGTGTACAAGGCACTTTAAAGGGGGTGGGGAAGCCCCTCAATGACATCACAGGAGACTCCCTCTTTTCGGTTTTTCTAGGATGGTTTTCCTGGGTCTCTAAAATAGTATTTAAAAAATGTGCATGTTCCTGTAAAGTTGATCAGCACAATCTTAGGCCAATTTAACCCATGTGCAAAGTTTGAATGAAATTGGTGCAGAATTTTGTCTCGAAATTTGTCCACAAGATTCCAGAGAAGACCAGCAACAATAAGAAATATTAATCTCAAATCAGGGTAGAAATAGACTTTTTACTGAAAGTTTCAGAAAAAAATAGTATCGCAATAACTTATACTGCCAGAATCCTTCAGTAACATAGAGAACCTAAAGTCTGTTTCAGTGACTGTAGGGGGAACGGGGACGCAGTGAATCAGCAAAGTTTAGTTTTACCATATGTCAATGAGTTACGATTTCAGTTCCATAATGAGTGGCTTCAATAAAAGATACAGCTGTCAACTACACATGCACACTATTACAATAAAAATGCCGATATAGTTCTTAGAGATATTGGGTGAAAAGGGTCAAGTGATCCACTGTGCCTCGCCACAAAATTCCGAGGACACAGTGAATCGATGCTATTTCATTTTCATAAAAGAAATACTTAACATATGTTTACAGTAACAGTACGATGACACAGCACGCCCAAGCATGCTACCTCGGAAGTACTGCCTTGTAGGACTAAAAAAATACAATTTTAAGAAGTTCAGCACTCAAGACATTTGTAGTCGCTGGTGCATTATCAAATTTTGGCTCATGGGCAATTCCGTAAAGTCTGATTCACAGATTTGACACTTTAGCAGCTTGTGTAGCCCTACCATTACACCTCAGATATTTAATTGTTAAACAGGGATGACGCCAGGTAATAGGAGTATCAGACAAGCCATCAACCAAACCTTCAAGTGTAACAGGAGCTGAGCTACTAAGCAAATATCATGGTGCCGGACGTACATCACACGGTGTACGTCCGACACCATGATCTTTTGCCATAGCTCAACTCCTGTTACACTTGAAGCTTTGGTTGATGGCTTGTCTGATACCCCCATTACATGTATCTGCCCTCATGCCTGGATAACAATGAAATAGCTAAGCTACAATGGTAGGGCTAAACAAGCTGCTAAAGTGACAAATCTGTGAATCAGACTTTACGGAATTGCGCTCATAATCACACTTTACCCTATACCAGTAAAACAATACATGCTTCATCAAATATCTTCACATATTCATTTAGGTGACCCTCAAAGTTATCCTACAAATTGGACATTTCAGGAATATTGCACCATGAGAAGTCCCCTGATTCACTGTGGCAAGCGATTCACCTGTCCCCGTTCCCCCTATAGGTTTATTGACATAATAAAACATATAGATCATTGTGCATAAAATCTGGGAATCCCCTTGTGCCTGGATCTCTTTCTATATGTCAGGCCTTCTGATTTTCTCATGAGTGTTTTTAGTTGTGACTTCATGGATATAACTTTATCAATTATTATCTTCATGACTGTAAAACATTTGTGAGTAGAAGTTACACTCCTATGCCAGAAAGCTCATGTGTTGAACACTTTGGAAGAAAATAAAATGAAAACTGACAAACTATTGATGAAATACATATTAATCATTTTAAAAATAATACTCCAAAAATAAATTTACAGTGTAATATTATCACAGATATTCATCAGACTTGCAAGCTGACAAAAAAAGACCATTCTGACAGGTAAAAAAAAAAGACAACTAGTTATTTGCTATATGCTATCCATAATAATCAAGGACTTTAAATGGAGGGTTGAATTTGTTGGTGACAGATAGATATACAGATAGAAAGGTAGACATGATAACAGGTAAGTGAGGCTTTGTAAGCCCAGTTCTTGGTGCTCATGAGGGTTGATTGATGAGATGGGAGAGTGGGAGACCTCAACATGTTACACATTTACCCCATATGAGGAATCTTTCACTTGCCCAGCACAGACACTGATAGTGATACAAGGAACCCCCAATTTAACGTCTCATCCGAATGGCATCCAGCTGAGATTTTGCTCATGAAAGTTCTCTGAAAGATGCTGCCTTATAAGGATTGCACCACTGTCCTTTCATTTTCTATTCATGCAGCTTTGTCATGTGATTGTCGCATGCTGATTAAATTTTAGGATAAAATGTAGGTAAAAAGCCACCAAGTACACAATTAGGCCACACATAATTGATCTTTAGCTTCTCGGATTCCTCTCAAGGCCCTTTTTCTAGGGTCGGTCGGTAGGACAAAAAAAAAAAAAGGTGAAAAAAAAAAATTTATAATGTCAAACATTTTTTTTTTTTTTTTTTTCAATTTTTTTTTCCATCGGCAGGAAATCTATTGTGTCGGCGGGTCCACGAAGCTAAGAATCAATTATGTGTGGCCTTAGCCCTATTTCTTAATGGTGCTGTTACCAATTTCTCCGTTTTATCTGATCTTGTGTCCGTTTCCTGGCTTTACTCACCATATTTGGAAAATGTCTTGCTAAGATGTCTATAGAGCTATATAGGCCTATGTCATCTTGTGAATTTCCGTCAAACATTTATCAGTCACATGTTTTATCACAGCTATCTATAGATTTTTCAATTGTTTTTATCTCAATTTTATAGCACTGGATACAGCAGTTCAATTAGGTACATGCATAGATTTAAATAGATATATTTATGTCTTGTACCTTTTCATTGTGAAAAGCATATATATTTTTTAATTATTTTATGTCTCATGTTGATCTATATAGATAGAGCAGTTCAAATAGGTTGTCATACGCTATATGTCTATCTACCTTGTACAGTGCTCAAACAAAGTAAAGGAACACCTCTTTCAGACCATTTTTATCAAACTGGGCAATCTGTAACTAAATGACTTAAGCATGGTTCTATTGTCTGTTCATTTGACTGGCCAATTCAGTTGTAACAGGGCAATTCCGTAAAGTCCAATTTCAATATGTTACACTTTAGCAGCTTGTGTAGCCCTACCACCACGCATTAGCTATTTCATTGTTATCCAGACATGAGGCCAGGTAATAGGGGTATCAGACAAGCCATCAACCAAAGCTGCAAGTGCAGCAGGAGCTGAGCTACAAGGCAAAATATCATGTGTCGGATGTACATATAGTCCAGGCAAATTAGATATTGACCCACCACAAATTCCTTTAGTTTTGACCCATACATTTTCGGAAAGCTTAGACTTCAAGGAATAACATATTAAAAATCTTCCGCCAAAATTTCCCGGGAACCCCCTTTTTTCAGCCAAAAACAAAATGGCCGCCAAATATACTTAAGAATTGGAATTTTCCTAGTGTCCCAAGCAGACACAAGTTGGTTTGTAGGTTATTGCATCCTTTTGGATTCCTTACACACCTACACACACTAACCATGAGTAAAACTTTTCCAATTGACCACTTAATCTACGTTATTCAACATGGAGTCCTAGATAACATCCAAGATGGCCGCCATGCACTCGTCCTTAAATGACACAGGCAATTTTTCTCCAATTATTTCATGTGATACATCAAATTTGGGGTTTTCCTGGTCAAGGAATCTGAATTTCATGGTTTCAGGGTCATTGGAGATGATTTATGGCTGCTACTAGGCCCTTATATTGTGAAGAATAGGAATATGACATAAATATGACACAATACAAGCGTATTTTTCACGTCTGACCATATAGTGAGGCTGCTTAATGTAACATCTTAGGAGAATCGTGCATTTTGTGATGGACCTACCAAATTTAGCACAGAGGTAGAAATCAACTAAAGAAGCTAAATTAGCTGTGGTGTCATTCTTGATTTTGGGTTACATCTCCATGGTAATGGTTTCCATAGCAACCATTAATTATTTTGTAAATATTGATAATATTATAATATAGCATATATCTCACGAAATATGGCATCAGTGTTAAATTTAATGATGGACATGTGTTGCTGAGAAGTATGTGCTGCTTTACTGTGGTTGCCATGGTTACCAATTTGTTTATTTTCACGCAATCATGGATGTTTCATGGGAGCTTCACTATATTTGTAAGTTCAACACTATGTGGATCAACTGCACAAAGATATGTTCCAAATGAGCAAGCAAGTTACATACCATATTGTTTGTTATGGTCTTGGCTATGCAATGGTTCATGATTTTACTCCTATTGCCCTAGATACTTACCCTAAAGCAGCTATTTTATGGCAATGAACACCCAAACTTTGGTGGGTGTAAATGTCATTTGATGTTGGTGTGTGATTCAGACAATTATACTGTACATGACGGGAAGTTTCTTACCAAATTCAACACAAGGGTAAAAACAAAAAAAAGAAGCAAAACTAGCATCTTCAATTTTCATAGCAACCTTTCCCATAGCAACAAGTGAATTCATCATAAATCTTAATAACAGAGCATAATTACCTCAGAAAAAAATGTCATCAAGGTTAAATTTGATTATGGATATGTGTAGCTGAGAAGTTGTGCTATATTATTATTGTTGCTATGGTTATCAATTTATTTATTCTCAAAGAATCATGGATATTTCAAGATACGTTTGTCCGTATTTGTAAGTTTCACACCACTTGAATTCTTGAACTTCCCTCAAATACTTTCATAATGAACAAGCAAGTCATATGCCAAATTGTTGGCCATAGTTTGGGACATATACAGATTATACACTCATAAATATTGGTATTTTGTTTCACCCCAGCAACCAAAATGAATCCTGCACTATCCATCTCCATGACAACAGAAATTCTTAACTTGAGTGGACGAGGGGACATCCATAAATTCCACACATAAATTGATTACGGCCTCTTAGTACACAAATTGCGATGCAATTAAGGAAACTTTTTACAGATTCTTTTGTCACACAATGTCCATGAACATTAAGATACCAAATTTGACCAGTCCTTAAATTGGATCACCTGCCATTTCTCATAGCTGGGCGATGCATCAAAGCAGGTGAAATATATGGTGGACACTTCATAAACACTAGCTGTAGCAGTTAGAGTTTACTATTGATCCAGAGGGACCAGGTTTGAGTCTGCTCTACAGCGTCTTCTGTCTGTGGCTTTTGGCAAGCCACTTAGTCCTCCTTGCCACTGTCAACTGTTCTGGTTTATCACATATAAATTACAAGAGAAAAAATATAACTAATTGTCTGGTGCATTACAGTGTTGAGATCCCAGAACCTGACCTAGCAAAGGGCAGAGGAAGGAAACCAAAACAAACCAGAGTGAGGTGTAAGGAGGGTAAGGGTCAGGGTTGAAAAAAAAAAAGCTGCCAAATCTCAGTGACCAAAAATATATAATAAATAATAATAGTTTGACACATCCTTGGTTGTGTGAGATTTTCATGAAACAAGGGGACGGGGTTTGGAATTTTTTTTGTGGGCGTTTTTACCCGGCCCGTTTATTTCATCGGAATGCATACTTTTAGATACTGAAGCCTTTTATTACATGCCACATGCCCTCAGGTGCATGGCAAGGGTACTTTTCTTGTGTATCTAGTCTTAGGTAATCATGCATGCATTCTTTTATATGGATAGGAATTACATGAAAACGTTTTTGAAATAACATACAAGTACTGGGGCTGGGTTTACGTATGGACAACTTGGGCAATTTCCCGGGCTCAGAGCAATGGAGGGGGGGGGGACCCGGAAATTTAAAAAAAGAAGTCTCGCGGAACGTTGTAGAATCAAACTGCAATGCAAAATTGGTAGTCAATCAATTGGGCCCCCATCATACAATATTATTTTGATTAACTATGCACTTGCACTCTCAATGAAAACAGGGCTATAACCAGCCATGCAGAAGGCACAATAAAAGAATAATTATGAGGGTGGTTCATATTTCAGTGGGAAAAATCAAATCGCCTAAAAACCCCCAATTTGAAAGTAGAAATTGATGACCACATGGGTGAAACAAACGCACCCAAAAGTTCAACCAATTCGGTTAATATTTAGAGGTGGCACAAAGCCTTTGAAGTTTATAATGTAATTCCTCATTCATGCAACTGAAAAATTGGTCAATTTCCCAGATCTTCTTTTGCATTTTTTAGTGTATGATAAAGTTGGCAAGGCAAAGTAATATTGAGGGTTATTTTTGATTTATTGTTCATATCAAGTGAAATATGTGCCTATTTTTTATGAAAAGATGCTTGATAATTAACCTATGTATATCTATGCTGCACTGCTGTGAAACTTTGTAAGTCAAAAATAACATCAGGACTGGATCAGGCATCCTGGACATACTAAAAAATGGTTATTTGATAAAAATATTTGGCCGTTATTGCAAGATTTGCAAATACCGATTATTTTGAGGTCTGCTGAAGGGCAATCACATGTTAAACTTCAGCGGCTTTGTGCCACATCTAAATATTAATTGATTTTGCTGAAATGTTCACAAAACACCTTCTGTCTATATTATAAGATCACATGACAAGATTCAAATCAGAGAAATTTAGAGCAATGTGTTTTTGGACAATCCTAATAATTATCAGCCCCTAAATAACACGCAATCATATTTTACAGCCGTGCCTCAAGTATGACGATGTAAAATTCAAAATTTTCTATATACATCGAGGCTACAGGGGGCACAAAGAATGAATAATTGAGGGCCTCTACATGACATGCAGTAAAATTTTCAAAGTGTGCCAGGCCGCTGCCCCATGTACGGAGGTATGAACATTCATTTGTGAATGCCAGGCTAAGAGGGGGGCCCGTAAGACAAAAAATTGCTGGCCCCACACAAAATATTATGAACCTTTAGGTTTTGCTCGGCCCCTGCCTAGTGTGTGGGACAGTATAACTATTCATTTGTGAGATATCCAGCCACAGCAGCATGAAAAACACACAGTAAAATTTCCGGACCATGCTCCCACAGGTTTTACCATCCAAATTGGAAAAGAGAAGACCTAATACATATATATGATGTATGCCTTTCATTAGTTTCATACCATACTAGATTAACTAAAAGTTAATTTGCAATATTGTACTCTAACAATCTTCACTTGAGGGATTCAGAGACTTGTGGCTTAGATGGGGCCCGAAGTGCCCCAGATTGATGCGAATGCCTAAATCCTCCCTGACGTGGCCCAGTAGGTTATTTGGTTAAGATTTTGTAGGGAAAAAGACATTTTTGTTTTCAGGAATGATTAGCAATTGTCATCCAATTAAATTTAAAGACTCATGCAATTCTCAGATGAGCATTGAAATATACTAATTTGATTATAAAAGACACGGAGAGCTGAATTTGGTAATAAACTTTGTATCATGTACAGTATAATTGTCTGGGTAGTGGGAGTAAAACCATGAACCATTGCATAGCCAAGACCATAACAAACAATATATGGTATATAACTTGCTTGCTCATTGTGAACATATTTTTGAGCAGTTGAATTCACATATAGTTGAACTTACAAGTATAGTGAAGTTACCATGAAATATCCATGATTACTTGAAAATAAACAAATTGGTAACCATGGCAACCACAGTAAAGCAGCACATACTTCTCAGCAACATATATCCATCATTAAATTTAACACTGATGCCATATTTTGTGAGATATATGCTATATTATAAATATTTACAAAAAAATTAATGGTTGCTATGGAAACCGTTGCCATGGAGATGTAAGCCACAATCAATAATGACACGCTAGCTAATTTTGCTTCTTAAGTTGATTTCTACCTCTGTGCTAAATTTGGTAGGTCCATCTCAAAATGCACAATTCTCCTAAGATGTTACATTAAGCAGCCCCACTATATGGTCAGATGTAAAAATACGCTTGTATTGTGTCACATTTATGTCATATTCCTATTCTTCACAATATAAGGGCCTAGTAGTAGCCATAAATCATCTCCAATGACCCTGAAACCATGAAATTCAGATTCCTTGACCAGGAAAACCCCAAATTTGATGTGTCACATGAAATCATTGGAGAAAAATTGCCTGTGTCAATTAAGGACGAGTGCATGGCGGCCATCTTGGATGTTAACTAGGACGCCATGTTGAATAACATAGATTTAGTGGTCAATTGGAAAAGTTTTACTCATGGATAGTGTGTATAGTTGTATAAGAAATCCAAAAGTATGCAATAACCTTCAAACCAACTTGTGTCTGCCTGGGACGCTAGGAAAATTCCAATTTTTAAGTATATTTGGCGGCCATTTTGTTTTTGGCTGAAAAAAGGGGGTTCCCGGGAAATTTTGGCGGAAGATTTTTAATATGTTATTCCTTGGAGTCCAAGCTTTCCGAAAATGTATGGGTCAAAACTAAAGGAATTTGTGGTGGGTCCACCCCCTTTTTCTCACAGATTGCCTGGACTAATAGTGTGAGTTAGTAAATCGGACTTTACGGAATTGCCCAACAGCAATATTGGTCAACAATTGCCTTGTCAGGAGCAATAGTCCTGCATGGCGACCCCAAAAATTGAATTGATTTCTGTTGAAGGCAATGTTCAGTCAATCCCATCAGCTGTGATTTGATGAACCATTCAAAATGATAAATATCATTGAAATTCATTTGCTTCTCTCCAAGTTCCCAAAAACTTATTTGAAAGAGCTTTTCCTTCAATTCTTTTGAGCGGTGTATTTTCTTAAGGCCAAATCCTGGAACTAAATAACCTGCAGTTTTTTATATTTATTTCAAATATATTTTAAAAGGGTAATACCAGGTCGGCAAAGCGGTTTTAAAACCAGGCCCTTTACAGTGTAAAAAAAACAGATGTAAACAATAAAATATGACACATACGAATGTTAGGGGGGAAATTAAAAAGTACAGCTTCTACAATTATTTCATACCAAGGTTTAATAACAGCACTGGATAGAGCAGTAAAAGTAGGTTTTGCATATACATTATCAATTCACTGCATACACACATGTATGTATATATAAGATTTCTCACTAAATAGTTCAAATTACAGACACAATATAAGGTACATAGATCTGATATCAGCCATCAACCATGAGTGATATATATCAAGAGAGACGTGATATAAATTACAATGTTTATATTTAACCTTTTTATTCGCGTGTTTCACTTCCCGGCTGACCTTGGCCCAGAAAATGAACCACTGGCTTGGGATAATTCCTTATCATTACATCATGCTATCTCTCATGGGCTCTCTACTTACACTTTGTTTATTATACTAAATCTTAAAATGTTTATTATAATAAATCAAAATGTTTATTATAATAAATCTTAAAATGTTTATAATAATAAATCTCAAATGGTTTGTTGTAACACATGTACCTTCATGATATTTCATTGCCGAATAAAAGTTCATATAAATGATAAATCTTAAAATGAAGACCTCCCAACTGAAAGCAGTGTTTACCCTGGTTCTCTTCCGCCAATAACCCTGTTACCCTATAATTGTAATGCAAAAAACTTGGTTTTTTTTAAACTTAAAAAGCCCCTAGGAAAAAAACTACAATATTAAGGCATTTAATTATTTCATTACTCTCTGTCCTTCAAAATTGTTGGGCTAGTACTACTAGTAGGGCTACCAGGTTAACACTGCCCAGAATGAAGCTGGAGGAGGATGCTCAGCTGCTGATAGGGTTAACCTAACCCCAACCCTATAAGCATTGAATTTCAAAAATGCAGAAGTATTATTGTACAGCCACACTGAGAGGCAGTTTTGACTATAATTGCCATTTCTCAATACAGAAAATGTTTACAGAAGGTCTACGAATTAGTGAAAACCCTGTTAAAATAATGCAGAACCCTGGAGCTGATACTCCTGAGGTTGGGAAGTTTAAAAAATGAGAATGTTGTCAGCAACCAGAATAACCTCAAAAGTGCCAGGTTGCAGAAGAATACAACACCATTCCAAACGACGAGTGCTTATTCTTCAGAAAGTGGTTAAAAATTGCCATTTGGATATCTACATATTTACTTAGCTTGATTTGAATCTTTGAATATCACAACTTTTGTCAAAAATTCGTCCGAGTAGACAGCCTCATCCATACTTGTCTGTGAACGAGACATATTGAATGAGATAAAATGTGTTCCTGGTTTTTCTTTTTCAGATGCCCTTTCTGATAAGTGTCTCCTTCAAACTTCTTGGTGTTCCAGATACTTGAACAAGGTTTTAGCTTTTTATTGAGTTCAATGACATATAGGCCTACTGCAATCTATCACTGTGTATGTGACACGATAATTAAGTAGGCCCATATGGTGAACTGATTACAATCTTAATTTACAGACGTTGTGGAAATATAGGCTCAGCAGCAGATAGAAAGAAAGAAAGAAAGAAAGATAGACTCACGATAAACCCAGTGGTCTATTAATTAGGTCATTGGGATGATATTGCTTGCTGCAGGTGTTAGGCACAGTGACTGCCACTAAAGTGACAAAATAAGAATAATTCCCGCTGTTAATTTACAAAAGTTGCTGTAACTTTGCTAAAAATTGAGCCACACAAATGATTATCACTCCTTTGAATTCGGGGTGGGGACAGCATTTCTTTGGATATTACTTTTATATATTATTTTGCTGTGTTACCTACATATGAGGAGAAAGAAGACGTAGACCTAGGTGTTGTAACTGTTGTTACATACACTGATTGTTGCAGTTTTGCACGAGATTGAGCTGCGCGAATGATTGTCACTCCGTTAAATTCCACATAAAAACTGTATTAATTTGGATATCAACCAAAATAAATTTAGAATTTTGTTTCTGACATGCAAGCAAAAAAAAAAAAAAGATGAAGAGCAAAAAAAAAAAGTTGAAGATCTACCTGCTGTTATGTTGATGGACAGAGGGTCCCCCGAGGTGATAAGTGCATCTGTTTGGGATGTTGGGCAGCGGCCACTCCCATTCGAATGTACTTCCATCTTCCAAGACAGCAGAACTCTTCTGCATCGGGATGTAAGACATCTTGAATAGCTGTGATTGAAGTTTAGTAATTTCAATAGAGAAGTCAGTTACAGCTTTGATGCTTGGATGTCTGAAATAGAGATGAAAAGAAAGACATTTATGGCATCCGTTGATTTACTATTGGCAGCGATAATATGTAAATGCCAAAGCATGAAGACGGGACCACCTGAATGCAAAAAAAAAATTTAAAGACTCTAAATTGTAGTTATCTAAATTATTTCTCGAACTATGTTTTTCTTTTTCTTTTGGGGAATTTTTTTTTTTTGGAAAATTTTTCTTTTTTTGGAATTTGTTTTTTTTTTTTGGAAAAAATATTTTTCAAACTTTTTTTTGGACATTTTTTTATCAAACATTTTTTTTTTTGCATTTTTTTTTTGGGGCGGCTCTGTGCGGTCTTTCAACATTTTCTTTAAATCGAGAGTGTCGTTGAATATGATTGAATCACACAGATGATTTCATACTTGTAGACACTGAGACTGAATGTGAATTTATTTCTAGGACATGTATTCTATAGGTAAAAATAATGTCATACGTTTTTTGATGTCACTTTTCCCTATAGAATACATGTATTAAAGAGAAAAAAATTAACTTTCAGTCTCAGCATCTACTATTATGAAAAATATGGCCTAATGATTGGAAAAAAAATAACATTAAAAATAATGTCAAACTAATTTTATGACATCAGTTTAATTCTAGTAGACATATTAGTCAAGTGTTCTTGTTGACAGGGTCTTTTCAGAAGTGACAGAATTTTAAACGATAAAAAAAGCTAGCGACACATGTAGAAATAATCAAATTACCATGGTCTCCGAGCGAATATGATTAAACAAATATAGCATTAAAAATAATAGCAAACTATCTTTATGACAACTGTTTAATTATATTGAGTTCTTTGACTTGGCAAGTTCTTTTCAGTTATGACTCAATTCTGAGCAATAAAAGAACAAATGACATATACAAATATTTAAATATGCGGCCGTGAAAGTGAACATGAGTGATGGAATAAAACACTTGTGCTTTTTTCATGGATTGGGACAGTGGTCCATTTTAGTTAACAAAGGACACAGAACTTTAAACTAGAACTCCCAAATAAGGGATATTTGAGGCGGCTCCGGGTCTATTTTTAGCAGCATGTTCGAACAAGTCACTGGGGCAGAGGCACAGTAAGATTTAAGGAGATATCTCTTTAGTGAAATATGACATAATGCCGCTGAATGTGATAAATAGATAAGATAAAGGTCTTATCACGTTTCAGACACATCTAAATTTATGTGTATGTGGTCATGTTTCAGATGATAGGGGCTGCATTAGCAGACACACGCTCGTAACGCAAAAGGTTCTTGATGGTATATACAAAGAACCCATAGCGAAAAAAAATTGTTACGGGTTCAACTGGATTGAAAAAGTTCAATACTGGTGGGAAGACCATGTGATTGAGCCCTAAGCTCCCAACTTGAGAGAAAAGGGTTCCATTGAGGGAGTTCAGTGCAGCTGGATTATCTTTTCGGGGGAGAGAAAACACAAATCCATAAAACTAATTTGGTGTGACCTTGCACAATCATGGCATGGGATGGAATCAGGGTTTTGAAATCAAAGTAGGAGTTGGGAGTCAGAGTCGTGGAGTCGTAGGTTTTTGGGTGGAGTCGGAGTTGGAGTCGAAAATCAAATAGCCTAGGTGACTCCTGACTCCTAAAAATAATTAATATAATTTACAAAAAAACAGTCACATAAATTTTAAATGTATCCAAAATTTTACACAAAACTTTCTAAACAAGTGTTCATGTACAAAATCATATGAATCATATGTAGAATTAATTTTTCTTCCCTGTTTACCATATAATATTTGTGTGCAATAATGCAGATAAGCGGAGTCAGGAGTCGGAGTCGCAGTCAGAATTCAGAAGAATTAAGGAGCCAGAGTCGCTTTTCAGAAAGCCAAAGGAGTTGGGAGTCACAGTCAGTTCACTTATTACCCAATTCCAAAGCCCTGGATAGAATGGGTGATTTGTGTACGGCCCCTCGAAAAAAAAAATAAAAATAAAATAAAAGTGCCCCAAATAAGGGGATTCCCAAGATAAATTCTCATCTAATATCATGCGTTTTCTTCTTTTTATTTGTCAGATATTTGAAAAACTACTGGACCATGACCTGTCTGGCCAAATGTTACTTTTTCATGAGCATTTTTTGTTGTGTTGTTGCTGGCCTATATATATCTTGAACCAAGACAAAAATGAGTCATGCAGTTACATAGACATACATTGCACACTGTATAAGTCTTAGCTTGGGAAAAGTGATATGATATCAATATGCTGCTGCCCTTTTTAAAAATCATAAATGGAACTTTGATTGAGTGAGGTTATCCTCGAAAAAAAAAATCTGATCTTATTTTATATTTTTTGGTCAATTTTTTACTTTGTAATTTTGCCATTGCATCATCTGAAAAATGATATTTCTAGTTTAAAAAGGTTACAAATATATTAGAACCTGTGACAATTTTTTTGCCTTTTTGGATACTTAATATGCAAAACATATCACCTCCATTTTTTACAACTTTTATGGACTTAAAAAAAAATTGTGCTTTTTTTCGTAAGGGAAGCTTGGGAGAGTTGGGCTCATAGGCGCATGGCGTGCATGATTTTGGGGGGGGGGAAGTGACATTTGCCTGATTTTCAATTAGATTTATCACCATTTCATATGATATTGCCTGGAAATCATTAATTTAAAAATAGTGGTTTTTAATCATCTGCCCAAATTTCTAGCCTTTTCGCCCGGAATCTTACTGTTTCCCAAACTTTTGGGGGGGGGATCGCACCCCCCTGCCCCCCTCCGATACGCCTATGGTTGGGCCACACTGCCGCTGCAGAGAGGGTGGAGCCACCCTGAAATTCATGGATTAAACTTAAAAAGTTGAGAAAGCTTTAGCTATCAAAATTGAATGAAAATGAAGTATACTTCAATTGCTGCCAGATTTGCAACTGAATCTTCACTGGATTTTATGCAAAAGCTAGCATCTGTTTTATTTTGTTTTACATACTTCCTTCTAAGTGGGTAAATTAGTCTATTTTACCTATTGTTTGTCTACGTATGATTACCTCTAAAAATAAAGTCACTAACAGAATGATTTTGTACTTATTTTCATCTACACAATTGTCACTATACCTGAGATATTTGATATAGATATTTCACATTAATCATTATAATCCTATAATATCTCATTGGTTTTTTCTCATGAGTTTCAAAACAAATCAATAACTTTGTGTAAATCTAGCATGGTGCCCTAGTCATATCAAATGGTACTCTAAACAAATTCACAATTTTCCCAGACCATTTTGCAAGTCTTAAAGCCCTACCAGCAAGTGCCCTTAAAATGAAGGACGCAGGGGGGGGATGGGGGGATGCACCAGACCAAAATTTGTATATTTTATACATGTTAATTTTATCAGCGCGCAGTCGCATTATGTCGCGAGCTGTACGTTCCGCGAATCGATAGCCCAATAGATACCCCCAACCAGAATATTCTGGATCTCCCACTGTGCTCTTTGGTTATAAATTTCACATAAAATTGCTAAAAGGCAGTGGCATCCCCATGGGAGGGCACGGGGGGCATGTACCCCCCCCCCCCCCATATTGGACCTGTGCCCCGCAAGGTGTCCCCCAATATGAACTTTTCAACCTGGCTAAAATATACAATTAGTATTAAGGGTGCCCCCCCAGAGAATCGAGTGCCCCCCAGGTGCCCCCCCTCGAGACCCCTAGTTACGCCACTGCTAAAAGGAAGCAATTCACAGTACCACTGCAGGCTAGAAAAAATATGAATTTTCAAGCAATTTGATAAATATGGCAAAGTTTCCCACAAATGGTCTGGACCTTTCTTCATAATTTTCCAGTGAGATGTCTACTAATTTCACTCAATGCTGAAAGCACTGAAGAACTCAGAAGTTTGCATGAATATCACCAATACTATTGAGCTTAAATGCAAGGCATAATAAAAACATATTAAATTTCATGGCAAAGCACATGTATGCTGAATAATATTATTATATCAATACTTCTAGTCCAGTAATAATAATAATTCCTGTATGTTTAAAATACCTAGTAAAAACTCACCAAGTAGTGCAATCTCTGCACTCAAGATCAGCAATGCTCGAATCCACAGCTTGAGAGACCTTTTATACCAACTATCAATTGGCTTTGATAGGAGGGGGGCACTTCATAAAATTTATTTTGCAAAAAGATAAGTCCATCGCGATAATGGAAAAATTCAGATAAATCAAGTTTAACGTTGAGCTAATGGAACGTGAGTGCGCTGGTTCACTCGTGGAATTTTTACACTAAGAAAAATTAGTACATTGTAAAATAATGACAAAACCATTAATGTTGAGTCAATCATAACAAAGGCCCATGTTAACGTGACAAATGATAGCTACTTGAAAGGCTGAGATAGTACCATGGGGGAGGGAGGGGACTTTGAAAAAAGTTAGTTCAGTATATTACACTGAAAAAAGGTTAGATCAGCACACGAAAATAAAAAAAGTTAGTCGGCTCCAGCGCTTCGGAATCGGGTAATAAGTAAACCGACTCCGACTCCCCACTCTTTGGCTTTCTGAAAAGCGACTGCAACTTTGACTCCTACTCCTTAGCTCTCCTGATTCCTGAATTATGACTCTGACTTCCAACTCCGCTTTTCGGCATGTTTACACACAATTATGGTTAACAGGGGGGAGAAAAAGTCATTCTTCAAGTTTCCATAGGATTTTGTTCTTGAAGAAGACTACTCTGTTTGGAAGTTTTGTGATACATTTGAGAAATTGGGATATATTTGACATTGTTGTTACTGTTTTTGTAAACAATGATAATTATTTTTAAAAGTCAGGAGTCAACGTGACCAAATAAATTTTCGACTCTGGCACCGACTCCGACTCCACGACTCTGTCACTTTGACTCTGACTCCTGCCTTCTATACTGACTCCACGGCCCTGGGTGGCCCCCCACATGTGAATAAATAGTTGGTCATTGCATCATGCATAAAATAGGCTCATGAGGGTTGAAACAATGTAATAGCCCAGTCTACTGGAACTGGCCATGTAAATGAGCACAAGCAGCATGCAAATGAGCAAGAGATATGTATGGCAGAGTAAACTTGTTACCTAATTGTTTTCTTTATTTCATACTGTGGGAATCTTGAATTGTTACAATAATATTGGAACAAAATAAATGATTCTGCTTTTAAGTTATCAGTGCCTCTGCAAGTTATACAGTAGAAAATGGAAGAATCAAAAGAAATAAACAAAAAGCAATGTTTGTCAGATGTTACATAACCAATCAGTTAACATTTTTGGAGAATCCAAACAATCCAATTCAAGGAGTCCCACAGTCTGACACTTTGTGTCATCGGCAAAAATAGGGACTCATGGAGGCTGGTAATAGCCCCCTCCCCCAAGTGTCATATGCATGGTCGACCCCTGATTAATTCAATGAGTAAAAAAGCAAGTAACTGTTTTGCATGATTCCAAATGCACCCTGTGTGACCCTTGGTAGGTGATAATGACTAGGCGTATAACCAAAAATTGTATATCTCCTATTCCAAAGTGCATTTGACAAACTATCTGTTAATTTTTGTTAATTATTGAAAATGGAGCTCTTCATTCTGAGATAAGAATTTTACATATTTGTACATTCTTTGTAGTCATGTGAACACTATCATGTGACAAATTTTCAAAGCTGAATTTCACCAAAATAGCTATCTTCTCCTTTGCCTAAAAAATTCCATTATAAACAATGTTGTGGCAGAGATTTCATAGGACACTGCGAACGTGATTATAAAATTATGAGTGGCGTTATTAAGATATATACCCAGCTACTCATTCCAGTTACTCATTCCTGTAATTCACATTTCTGTATGTCTCATAGACCTCTTTTCCAATTTCTAAAAAAAATTGACCACTTTGTAGGTCTGCATATTGACATTGCACCAACATAGGCCTACTTCATGGTCCCACAACCACACATATGGAATTCACAGATACATTGGTGCACTCCAATGAACTGAGGTTTGAAACAGGTGATTACAACAAACAGTCAATGCCAAACAATGCTAAACAAGATAATCCAGCTTGCTATTTTGTAACAGGGCCCCTTTAAACATTGTCAGATAAGAGTATAAGGAAGATTTCACAAAATGCTGCAAAATGACTTACCACAACTTGGTCCACAAGGCACAATAGCACAATGGCGACAATGCTGATCTTGCGGTTACATTAGCAGTTACATTAGCAAAGAAAAAAAAAACAGCTACCACTAAAAGTTGTTTATTTTGTCAGTTATCTATATAGGTAAATAATACAAATTTTTCAATAAAATTTCAGAATTTCTTATTTTAGATTTGCCTAGATAGCAAGAACACTGAGAAATTTCAATGTAAAAGTTGCTAATGTAACATCAGAGTCCAGTGACACGGAATGGAGTTACATTAGCAGTCTCTCTTATTTTTCCTTTTTAATAATAGTTTATAGTTATGAAGGTAATTACAAATGGTGCCAAACAAGTATTTTAAGTGTATTTTATCAATCACATATCATTATGTTTTGCTAAAGTGTTTTCTGTTGAATCTACAGAGTGCCAAAGTTGGCATGTCAGATGACCAGTGAGTTTTGCCGTCCATTATTGTCCTTATGAGACATACAAAAAAAGATTTTTTAGGGACAAAAAGCGGTATACTGTTGGATACTTTTTTTTATATTTATTCTTTAGCTCACTGATTTACTTAATGATGGGTTCACATGCTTTAGGAAGCAACAGTTAGATAATAAAAACGGTGGGACAATTTAAGATACTCTGTGAGCACATTTTTGTTAAATCTGCCATAAGAAACTGTGATAGAGGCTCACAGAGCCAGGGAATTTTTGCCAAAGAACTTCTGGAGCAATTGTGCATCCATTTATCCACATGGAATTGTTCATGGACTATATTTATATTGCACTAGTAAGTTGCCCGTAGATTGGAGATAGATAGCTGGATTGATCCTGAAAAGGGAGTTGTGCCTCAGTAGGTTCAGAAACACACATGGGAAATAGGAAGATGAGGGATTTCAAAAGTGTAAATTGAGACGATTGGCCATAATATTTGTTTGTCTGAAATTCTTTATTCACATCCAAAAAAGATGAACATTTTTAAAAAGAAGGCTGATTAAAGAAAATTAAAAGACAGAGCACAAGAAAACAAAAGAATTTACATTGTGCATAAAAAGGTAATTATATCTTTACATTCTTGGTAAGTGAGGATGCTATCACTAATACAATGATCTCTTATAGAGCAAACCTCCTTGACCTGTTCTGCAATCCTTGCAAGTTCTTCATTATACATGTTATACCAGCATGTGTTCACATTGTACGTATAATGTTTATTGAACAATGTTATAGTCTGTCTACAAGTGGACTGCTCTTGCTCTGCCACAGATCAGAACATATGCTGTCTTGTGTTGCCACCTAGTGACTAGTGTGCTATTCCGCGAGCTCCTGCGAGCGTCCACATACTTTCAACCAGAGGAACACACACAATTTTGTCTGGAAGACACCGGGGCTGTTTCTGAGTGTGCTGATGGCCTTGTCTACTTCCTTAGAGGATGTGATTGCTGAGTCTGACTCTGGTATAAATCGATGTTGAATAGAAATTTTGTGAATGTGCAATGAAATTGGAACTATTTCTTGGGACAGCAATGCTGTAGCATAGAAAATCAACTTTTGTGCCAGGTGGCAGCAGCATGCAGTTCTCATTTTCACCAGACTGCATTATAGTAATAAGCCCGTGCTACCTGTAGAATCAGTTGGAAAGATTTATGAATTATGGTAAGATGCAGAAATACCCAAGTTTCCCAGAAATATAACCTGATGGTGAAAAGGGGAGGCCCAAGGCCCCAAGCCTTGAAGGGCGTAGGAAGGCACAGAGAAAATTAGAAGAGCAGACATCTAACATCTAACATCTAACATACATTACATTTGTCCAGGCCAATGCTTTGTCACACGAGATCTCAGCTGTTGCTTATCTGACTTGCCTGAAACTCTGACAGATATTCTAAATATGTTTGATCTGTGTTTTGCCTCCTTATAAGAATGATTTGGCTATTTTCTCTCCTTTAACAACCCTTTTTATAAAATAACTTGTGAACCCAAGAAGGATCAAACACATATAGCTACTGCCGTATTGAACCTCACTTTGGCCCAGTCCCATGGCAACGTCGTATGAACTGCATGACGTTATGTCACCTGACCAGCTCTGATAAAAAAAATTTCACTTCTAAAAAATTAAAATTAGGCCTATATACAAAAGAACAAATTTGAATTACACTAGATATAATACATATATATATAAATCTGAATGGGGGAAAACTCAAAATAACCGAAGTTGTATAATTCTATGCATTCTGTTGAAATATAAACATGATACATTTTTCTTTCAGTTCACAAAAATATCAATGCAAAAATTATGGAGAAAAGTTCGTTCACACAACTGGAAATCTTGCAAATTATGTTCTTTACATATTTTGATAAAAAAAATAGTGGCATGTACCTTAGGCCTAGCATAATTTCCTTTGATCACAAAAACCTACCCATATGTGTTGGTTACATTTGGAAAAGTTTTGAGGAATTTTTTTGCAGATCATTTGGGGCCAGAAAATTGGGGAAATTGTGAAGAAAAAATGGGGAAATTGTAAATTAAAAATGGGGAAATCTGATAAAACTCTTTGTGTATAAATCCCCTGTTCTTTCAATTTCATTTTATTTATTGCTCCATTATTTTTTGCCATTTCCCTCAATTCTGGTCATTTCCCCATTTTGCTTAACATTTCCCCATTTTCCTTATCATTTCCCCATTTTTCTTACTATTTCTCCATTTTCCTTCCCATTTAGGGCAATATATCTGTAAAAGAAATCCCAAAATCATTTTGGGGGGGGGGACTTACTGCCCCCCTCCCATCAGCTTATGTCACTGCAATAGTGAAAGCAACACCAATAGAAAACACAAGCAAGCAACACATCGATATGCCACTGAGATATAGAGTAGCCCTATATTTATCAAGCAAATACAGTACAACCCAAAACAAAGTAAGAAAATTTTCCATGATTCAGGGACTGTAAGAATAGGGAGGCTAGGTGAGGAGCCATGAGGGGCGCAAGATTTGAGGGGCAAAATTAATGAGGCAAGATGATGTGGCAATAAAGGGCCATACTTATCCTGAAATAAAAAAAAAATTACAATAACCAAAGACCGAGGTGAGAAACAATAATGATAGTTCAAGTTTCATTGTATTAAAACTCTACCCGTCGTAAGACGGGTACACTGCTAGTTGTGTATAACTTGAGATAATTCCCTGATATTATCATTTTAATTGTGAGATGGGATATCTATTATTTGGAATTGACTGCATGTACCCCTCTTTTCAAAAACTTTTCCTCTTTTATTTCTAATGTCAATCAGATGACCTAAACGGCAAAAGTGTTGCAAACTAAGTTCTAAATTGTCTCCTATTGTTCACAATAATCAGGATTGAGAAACAAATTTTCTCCAGTCAGTTGATAAAGTATACAGCTGGTGGCTCCTCCTGCATGATGAGATTGGTCATGTCCATTGGGAATGTCACAGATTTTTGAAAACAGGGGAAGGCCTACAGGAAGGTTACTGAAATAATCAGACTGGAATAATGCAACTAAGGTATACAAATACACACAATTAAAATAGATATGAACGGTTCTACAAAATAAGTCCCCCTTTACGAAAACGTGAATATCTCAAAGACCACTTTTCTGATTTCTATGAAATTTGGTAAAATTATAGGCCCGCATAGGGCCTATCGATCGTAAATGTGCGTAATTGTAGCTTAGTGATATTATTCCTTGCTGAGCCAGCAGCCTTCGAGCGAGCCTACCCCTCTTTTCAAAAATGTGTGGCTTTTCCAATGCATAAGCACAATTCCTTCAAGCGGGGGAGCCACCAGCTCGGGCATACTTCATCAAGTGACTGGAGAAAATTTGTTCTCAATCATACTGGAGAATGCTATGGCATGGGAACCTTGGGCAATGTTCCCCTTGTCTCTGCCCATGGGCGCCGTACTATGGCTGCCCTGAGCTGTATCATTGTGGAAGGCTCACCACGAATTTCGTGCCCGCATTACAATACAATACAATACTTAGTAGGCCCTAGACAACTGATGACTTCTTTCGTAACTTATTCACAGTTTAGATTCTTTGGATGTTATTAGAAATCATTTGAGTGGAGTTTGAGCAGCTTTTGGAAAAAGCTTTTTTGCAAAATAAAAGTCAAAACTTCAAATTTTTGAAAAGAGGGGTATATGCACTCAGGGTTTGCTTGCTCATACAAAAATAAAGCAATTGAGCAGCAAACACACATGTGGCCTACAAACCAGCAAAATTTCATAGAAATTGAAAGAGAGGTCTTTGAGATATTCACATTTTCGTAAAAAGAAACTTATTTTTGGGCAATTCCGTAAAGTCATCAACCAATCATTCAAAATGTCAAATGAGGAATAGGTATGTGTTATGGCTGCCTTAATGTGCCAAAATAAGTCTTTTTTCAGGTACAGAAAAAATCAATTGGTTATCTCATTTGGTTTTTGAGATATTTGCATTTAACTTACCACAAATTTGTTCAATGCAATTTTTACATTTTTCAACACTCCTATCATAAGATGTCAATGCCAGTAGAGAAATAGGTTAGCTGGTTTAAATTTGCTGTCAGTTACTGCCTGTGGGAATCCATTTTCATTTTTGCATTAACAATTCTTGCATCAACCCTTGTGAATTCTGTTAGGCAATGACATTTGATCCAATAAGATTCTAAGTGTACGTCCGACACATACATTTTAAATAATTTTCCTGCTCGTAGGTTATTGATGTTAACTTCATGAAACTTCTGATACAAAGCACATTTGTGGCCATGAATAGCATGGTGGCCACTTTAGTAATATGAACCTAATGCTAATAGCAGAGCACTTGAAATGTGTACGTCCGACTCGAAAATGGAATGTACGTCTGACGCAATATTGTGAAAGTGCATCGGAAACATAGGAAACATACAAATGTTGTTACAAAGGCTTTGTCTAATCAGAACAAGTTGGGCCAGGCTGTTTGGGTGAACCTCAATGTAGTATAGGCCACAGAACAGGAAATAAGTGGTATCCTTGAAGTTTGGTCATTTTTAACTCTGTTTTTCGCCATAAAATGATGTGAAAGGCAGTTCATAAGATGTGTAATTGGCATGCAATTGTGTCGCAAGCTGTGACAGGCATTACACTCATAGAAAATGAAAGATTAAATTATCTCAAAACTTTGAAAAAATAACAAGATATGATGGGTTTGGGTTGCATCATGCACCAATGCACCATGGACGGATTTACCATCCTTGCTGGACGGATTTAGAAGCAGGGTGGACGGATTTAGGTGCCATGACCTTCAATTTTTGTTGCCATGGTTTCAGCATAATTATTTCAATATTTGATTTTTTAAAAATGTTGTTGATAATACGAAATATGCCCTTTCCAATAGAGTAATTTTTATTTTTGTATCTGTTATCATTTTCATGGAAATACAGTTTCAGCCAAAAGTGGACGGATTTACCATCATTGACTCTAATGATTTTGTACTATTCGTGACATGCAGATGGTGCTGAATATCTTTCTAGAATTATGAGATAAGGGCCATTCTCAGGGCAATTCCGTAAAGTCCGATTTGCAGATTTGACACTTTGGCAGCTTGTGTAGCTCCAGCATTACACCTCAGGGATGAGACCAGGTAATCGGGGTGCCAGATAAGCCATCAACCAAAGCCACAAGTACAAGTGGAGCTGAGCTACAAGGCAAAATGTCACTGTGTCGGACTTACTCACACGATGTACGTCCGACACAATGAAATTTTGACATAGCTCAGCTTCTGTTGCACTTGTAGCTTTGGTTGATGGCTTGTCTGATACCCCTATTACTTGGCCTAATCCCTGTTTAACAATGAAGTAGCTGAGATGTAATGGTAGGGCTACACAAGCTGCTAAAGTGTCAAATCTGTGAAACAGACTTTACGGAATTGCCCCTCAAATTTCGTAATGGAGGGAACTTTTGATGCAAAAAAACCTGCTTTTTAAGCAATTTAAAAATAGAAAAAATGGAAAAAAAATATGTAAGTCTTATTTTCAGAAGTACTTCATCTCAGATCAATCGTTTTTAAAATTAAATATCAATTATTTGTGGTAACGGAGTGGACAGGAATGGGTAACGGAGTGGACAGGTACGGTTTGGTTTTATCGTAATGGTGCATTCTATTTGGGAGATACAAAGTCAAGATTGCATTCTATTGAATCCTGTCACCCTCAGCAATATAAACATAAAATTTATTTGAAAAAGTGTCACTGGTAAGCTCGGAATTGGAGGGAACGGAGTTGACATTTTAGTGGGACCAAAATGAAAATTATGCCTTAATTTGTTGAATACCTATTTAATGAAATCTGCAAAGCTGTGGTAGTGTGGCGCATGTGCATCTTACAACATTTAGTGGAAATTGCTCATTAAAAACAATAGCAAGCCTAGCTATGGCAAGGAACGGAGTGTACAAAAAAATAGACATAAACTAGTGAGACGTCTTTTATGTATCAGTTAATTCAATGAAATGAAACAAGAAAAAAGTAAAATATGATGTATGTATTATTTTAAGTCCATATTCTGATGAATCATGCATTGAAACTTTGAAAATGATAGAACTTTAAGAGGAAAATGAACACTTGATTTTGTCATGTCAGGTCCAGTGACAGGGAAAAACCATTGATTTGGCACGGATTACTGGACAAAATGCACCAAAAAAAGGTCTAATAAATGACTTTTTGTTCCAAATGCAGTGGTTCTAAATAGAAATATGAATAACAGATGTAGAGTGACGCTTCAGATATTAATTGCATGAATTCAAATTAATGTAAGGGAACTGGAGTGACGCAAATTGTCCTGAAATTTGAGAATGACCCATAAACGGTTCAACAAAAATAAGTCCCCCTTTACGAAAACGTGAATATCCCAAAGACCTCTTTTCCAATTTCTATGAAATTTGGTCAGTTTGTAGGCCTTCATATTGACATTGTGCATGTGTGTTTGAAGTTTTGACTTCTGCAAAAAATGTTTTTCCGAAAGCTGCTCAAACTCCACTCAAATTATTTCTAATGCCATCCAAGGAACCTAAACAGTCAATATGTTACAAAAGAAGTCATCAGTTGTCTACTAAGTATGATTGAGATATACATTTTCTCTAGTCACTTGATGAAGTATGCCCGAGCTGGTGGCTCCCCCGCATGGATGAATTGTTCATATGCATTGGAAAAGCCACCGATTGTTGAAAAGAGGCTCACTCGAAGGCTGCTGGCTCAGCCAGGAATAATATCACTAAGCTACAATTATACACATTTAAGATGGATATGCGGGCCTATAATTCTACCAAATTTGATATAAATCGAAAAAGTTGTCTAATTATAGGTTATGACATGACTTTGACCTGTATTTCCGTGATATTTTCAGCCGAGACCATCCCATGTCATTGGCCCACTTCATTGTCAATTTGAATTTAGTAAGAATCACTTGTCAAAAAGCAGAATTTAAGCAGACAGCTTGTAAATACCAAAATAAGTTGGAACTATTTTTTATCATGGAGGATGTATACATTGTAGCTCACATATATTGCCAGTATAGAGGGGGCCACTTGTGGCATGGACAAGACATTTTGCTGAGTGTAACACAGCTTTTATGAAATTATGAATTATATTGTTGTCCTAGTTAATAAATCTCCATAAAGTAACAGAATAAATACAATTGAGCATTTTTGATATCACAAAGCAAAAACATTGGCTTTGTATGGACAAGTAAATAAGTGAGAATGCATTCTTTTTGGACCCTTTTCTGACCACAATTTAACATGCATTAGACATCACCAAGATACTAATACCATTGAAAAAGCTGGTATCTAACTGACAGTCGGGATCTAACTGACAAAAATGCATGTTAGAACCCTCACCCTCCAAATCGGTATCTAACTAATACCTAAATGGCATAAGTAGATTGAATACCATCAAGCTTCTGATGAGTAAAATCATCCCTTTCACAGGCAAAGTGTATGCTAAAGTTTCAAAACTTTCTTTTTGTCTCATGATTTTCAAACATTTTCATTCAAAGCAGTGGACTGGATATTTGCCAGCAACCATGCTTTGTGAAAGTAGTTTGGCGTAGTAATATGGACAGCTGTTGTGCGACCTGATCTGGTGATCTGTCCAAAACAGATCAAATTATTGTTGACCCAATTCGATTTTCCAGGGACTGTCAGCATTTTGCTGCCACTTGACAGTCCCGAACAGAGACAGAGCTACATGCCTTTTTTTCCAATGAAATCGGAGCATTTTTGAGTGATCTGAGGCCCAAAACACTTATCAGTCTTTTTTTGCCTTCTCTCTTGCTCTGCTAATGTTTACACTGCATGAGTATGGCGTTGTGTCGTCATGGTGACGTCATTGCTCAGGCTGCTTCTGATTGGTGGAATCTTGTATTTTCCCTGTCAATATAATTAATATATAAGTATTTGCCTCTTCAGCTCATTAAGTCTGTATTTTCCCTCGTATTTTCCCTCTTCTGGTTGTATTCACCAAGGAAAAATCTCCACAGTATCGGGGAGAAATGTTGCTAGACATGGGATAAAGCACAATACTCAGGTCAATACAAAACAATCCAACGGTATGTAATAATATAATGCTTATTTCATGACTGGCAATGAATTGTCCCTAATAACACTCAAATACTGAATGGTAACAATGTAATTGAAAGGTCTTTGATAAACCTAAAATTTAAAACTCAAATATCTTCAACAGAATATTTTAATTTTTTTATTGATACGAAGTTGAGATCTTCCACTTTCACGCTACTATTTTCGGTAGATTTTGAAAATCTTTTATTCAGGAGTGCTGTGGATGAAAATTTTGGTAAACTGAGCATCAGCAATACAACTTCAAATTTACAAGCTGAACTGAAAAAATATATATATTGCAGCACCGTTGAAATAAGTCAAGCTAGCTTGGTGGGATTTAGAGTGTGGCTGTGCACCCTCATGTTGCCTTTATGGTCAGCCTGTAGGAAAAGGTGTACACAAACTAGTCAGCTGTAGGCCAGCTGCCTAATGCCTCTGAGTCAAGCAGGGCTTTAGAGTCGGGTATTTAGTAAACAGACTCCGGACTCCTTTGGCTCTCTGAAAAGCGACTCCGACTCCAACTCCTTAGGTCTCCTGAATTATGACTCCGACTCTGACTCCCGACTGCTTATCGTCATTGTTGTGCACAAATATTCTATGGATTTTGTACATGAATACTTCTTTCGGAAATTTTGTGTAAAATTTGGGACACATTAAACATTTTTGTAACTGTGTTTTTGTGTTTATATGAATCCGGAGTCACCAATTTAATTTTCGACTCCGACTCGACTCCAACTTGGACTCCACCCTATTAATAACAAGATCGACTCCGACTCTGGCTCCCTCTCCACCCAAGAACCCCCGAATCCAAGACTCTGACTCTCGACTTCGACTCCGACTCCAAAGCCCTGGAGTGAAGCCCCGAACGGGTGCTTTTACCCTCCTTCCTCCAGCCGTCCTTCAAGACAAAAAGTATGACAATGCCAATGGAGATGAATGTCGTGAGATTTGTCTTAACGGATGTCAGGTCTTCACCTGTAGATAAACAAACCATACCAAATTCATCGAAGCCAGAAAGAGAATCTCTTTAGCATTTTTTAAATACATTTTATAGTCTGTCACTTTGCCATAGAAATAATGAGGACCAGTTCACTGTGAAAAATGCACTTTGTGACTCATGTTAGCCGATGAAGTGTCATCTTTTCTACTTTCAACATGGGAAAAAAAGAGGCTGTTTGATTAGTCATGATCAAGAGAAGGCCATTTGACTTGTTATAACTGATTTTAGAGTGAAAATCAGATGCATACGAGGGGTGTCCCAAAAGTTCTGACCAATTTTTTTGGCAGACCTTTCTATTTGAAATAGCTAAATGAAATTTTCACAGAATAAATTTCAGGTATTTGACCATCTTTTTTGAAAAAATCAAGACTGTAAGAAATGTTTAAGTTACTGTTCTGTTACCATGGTTACGAGAGGTCAGTGCACCCAGCGCAGCTCAAATTTTCAGACGAAATTCAGCAAATCAGCTGTATTAAAGGTTAGAGAATTTATAGTAAAATCAAATGATTGCAAGAAAATGTATTTCCTGATAAGCTTGCAGTCTTTCAAGATATCTTCCATTAGATTATAAGCATTTATTTATATTTCAACCTGATCAGCTGAGGCAATTACCAAAGGCTTTTTCCGGAAGTTGCCTGACGGCGCTTGAGACGGTTTGGCTGAAACAATCTGCTGTCAAGAGGCAGTGCTCAGGAACCTTAGGTTCAAAACCCAATCTTATCTGCTTTAATTACCAGATTAAGCCTTCTGTAACTTTGTGTGATACTAAAATGTATATACCAGTTCAAAAATTAAAAAAATAATAGTCATAACGAGAAATGAAGCAGTCGCCATATACACTGAAATTCCACAATTTAGGAACAGCCCAGTTTGGAGGACCCAGGTGATCGCCTCAGCACATTGGTTAAACTGATTCACAGTGACTTTAAATGTAAATGAACAACTTTGAGATACTGTTAGGTTTCCAAATAATATTTTTCATGATCATCCATTGCATATTTGCAGTAAATTCCTTGGTTATTTACAAGCCTAGACACTTGGATTTGGCCTAAAAAATTGAGCTGCGCTGGGTGCACTGACCTTCTGTTTCCATGGCAACAGAAAAGTTATTTAAAATGTTCGAACAGGTACCATATTTTCAAAATGGATGGTGAAATACCTGAAATTGATTCTGTGAAAATTTCATACAGCTACTTCAAAAAGAAAGGTCTGCCAAAAAAATTGGTCAGAACTTTTGGGACACCCCTCGTAATCCTTTCGTTTGGCTGTCACCAACAAGTAGGATAAATCTCCTATCAAATTAAAATGAAAATATTGGGTGTGATCACGACAAATCACCAGCATGATGACACAGGAAGTGCCATTTTCACAGTGCAATGGTCAACTCTATTTCTATATCAAAGTGACTGACTGTAAAGTTATTTACATTGATGCACCACTGACTCACCTATAACTGAAAATCGTAAATCAGCTACATTGCCTTTTTTACCAGATTCCCTGCAAGAAATGTGGTACTTGCCAGCTTTAACGAACAACGCTGAGGTATTTGCAGTGGTTTTGAAACCAGTTTCTGTGTTCTGGTACGATACAGTGAGCGGCAGGATTACATGTATGTTGCCAGACATCTCAACCTGAAAGAATGAAGGCGGATTGACAAAACTATTGATTTCTGAGTGACAGGGGCCGATTATGATTGCAATAGATGTTCCCCAAAAAAGAAATGAACTTACATCAATTTTCTTACATCAATTTACTTACATCAATGAACTTACATCAATGAGCTTACATCAATTTACTTGCATCAATGAACTTACATCAATGAACTTACATCAATGAACTAACATCAATTTTCTTACATCAATTTTCTTACATCAACTTTTTTACATCAGTTTTCTTACATCAATGAACTTGCATCAATTTTCTTAAATCAATTTTCTTACATCAATGAACTTACATCAATTTTATTAAATCAATGAACTTACATCAATTTACTTACATCAATGAACTTACATCAATGAATTTACATCAATGAACTTACATCAATGAACTAACATCAATTTTCTTACATCAATGAACTTACATCAATGAACTAACATCAATTTTCTTACATAAATTTACTTACATCAATTTTCTTACATCAATTTTCTTACATCAATGAACTTACTTACATCAATGAACTTACATCAATTTTCTTACATGTATCCTCGAAAGTGCACTCAACTGGCACGGGTTGTCCATCCAATTGAATTGTGTTATTTCGGTTGATCGAAATTGACGGCAGACTATCTGGAATCCAGAAATGAAAAACTCATGCCTTTTTAACATAAGAAAATAGCATAAAGCCAAAACAAAACTATTTCAATTCAACTTTTTTTCTTCAAACATGAAAGAAATGTCATTGACAATTCATCATATATGTAGGAAATAATGATTAAGTTATGAACTAAAGGTAATACAAAAATGTCAGAAATAGGCAGTGATATAATTTCAATTTTTTCAAAGGAAGTAGAAATTGTACCTATCGGCAAATACTGGGAGTGGCATTTTAAAGGAGGCAAGTAAGTAAATTAGTATAATCTTATTTTCTGTCAGTAAATTCGCCACAACGATCCTGAACAAAATGTAAGATTTTCAAAATATACCAAAAAGCTACGAACATAGTGTGAAAGAAGATGGTCTCAGCTTTGTATTGATGTAAAAAGTAACGTAGGAAAATTTTGAGACATTTGTGTTTCAAATTTCTGATTTATCACACCCCTTTAATTTACATCATTATCACTCAGTATCACCCAGTAAATAACCTAACAATTTTAATCATGCAGTTAATTTGAGGCTTTACATGTTTAATCTGACATTTCATTAATTGAAATCATCCTGAAGAGATCATTTAAATTGCATTTACCTGATAAATATAGCATGGAGTGTGTTGCAAACTCTTATGATCATATTTTTCACTAAAAGTTAATCTTACGAGGTATAATATTTTTCAAACTTCGCGTGAGGCCCATTGGGCCGAAAGTCACACAAGGGTGGATTTCAGGGCCGCTTTAGGGCCCAAAAACAAATGTATTTCAGATTATCGAAGGTTAGTTTTGATACTTGTATTTTCCACATAACATGCAACTGCATGGTATCATGGAAAAAATTTGCTTAAAATATAAACTGATAATTGTCAACACCAAGTAACAATAATTTGAAATTCTAGGGGGGATGATCATATGATCAACCCCCCAGGTTCATCCTAGGGGGGATGCATCCCCCCCATCCCCCCAGGATCTACGCCCCTGAAAGTTCTCCTTACCTGGTTTATTCGCACATGGGTCAACTAATTGTTTTTTCCGGACTGCCAACGTAGCAAACTTGGAATATTGTTTATTCAGTCCAGTATCTCTGCATGATAGCGCGTAGTTTCCAAACTTGTCAAAAAGAGCTGTTGTTCTCGCCATAGCAGTATATCTTTCTTTCTCTTTTTCAGTAAAACTATGGCTGAGGGGCTTCAAGTGCACATCCGCTGAGATTTCAACCTGGAAGAAATTGATTCAAATATTTTCTAGCATTTCATTTTGTAATTTGCAGAAATAATCTCTAAAAATCCATACAAGTCTCATCAAGTAATCTTGAAACAAATGCTTCACTTTTAAAAGAAGATTTGAGTGTCCAAGTGAAAACAGTGCCACAATGTGCATGATGTTGGGATGGTTAGAATTTGCGTAAAGAATTAAGTCTCCTAAATTCTACAATTCAAAACTCAGAACTGATGATCAAATGAAACACATTTAAAGTAGTACATCGCTAGATTGAAATGATAGATAAGAGTCATATTAAACCTCTTCTAACCAGGGCTTTGGAGTCGGGTAATACGTGAACCGACTCCGACTCCCTACTCCTTTGGCTTTTCTGAAAAGCAACTCAAACTCTGACTCCTTTGGTCTCCTGAATAACGACTCTGAATCCAACCCCCGACTCCGCTCATCGGCACTATTGTAGATAGATAGATAGATAGATAGATAGATATGGTAAGTGCAGCCCTCTAAGCCCAGTTCTGGGCGCTCACGAGGGTTGATTGATGAGATGAGAGAGAGAGAGCGGGAGTCCTCAACATGTTACACATTTACCCCAAATACACTCTAAAAAATTTCAGACAAAATTGGTTTTTTAGATTCAAAATGGTTTTTTGAAAAACCAAATTTCAATGCAAAAAACCAAAATGGATTTTTTTAAATGCAAAAAACCAAAATGGATTTTTTTAAAAATCCATTTTGGTTTTGCATTGAAATTTGGTTTTTCAAAAAACCATTTTGAATCTAAAAAACCAATTTTGTCCCGACATTTTTTAGAGTGTATTACATGGTTGATAACGGAGAAAAAGTTGTTCTGCAAAGTTTTCATAGGATTTTATATTGTGTAAAACTTGGAAACATTTTGCATTTTTTGTAACCGTTTTTTTTGTAAATTATATTAATTATTATTAGGAGTCAGGAGTCACCAATTTAGTTTTCGACTCCGACTCTGACTCCACCTGAAAGTCAAAGTTTGACTCCGACTCCACCCAAAAACCTCTGACTCCACAACTCCGACTCCTGACTCCGACTCCAAAGCCTTGGTGAAAACAGACTTGGCTTATTTCATTCTTATGATATAAATATATATAATTTCCTTGAATATATGTACCTACTTTTCGTCGATAACAAGCATTTGTAACAGTACATTCAATTGGTATTGGCATTGGTGTTCCATCCAGTTCTACTGGTTTCCCATTGTTGATTGAAATCTTTGGTGGATCACCTGCAGCCAAAGATTAAATGAGGTTGAAATAAAAAAGTGTAGTATACCTAAGATCAATTATTTCAACTCAGATGAGGAGATCAGAATACTTAATAATATACACTCCTGCTCATAAATATGGAATACTTCTTTGGAAAAAAAAGTGTCAAATAAAACTAAATTTCAGATTGTGAATGCAAGCAAGGTCCATTGTAAAGTTCATGTTATCTTCTCTTATCACTCTTTGAAAGCCTCAACTATGCTTTTTGCAAGAATTTACAATTTTCGGTTGAATGCACCTCACCCTAAAAAAATCCTGAATTTCCATATTTCGTGCTGCTGTAACTTTTCCCGGGGTTAACGCTGCAGAATGCATTTTAAATGACAGTTTGTTCTTCCCTTTAGCGGTCATTGGAAGAAGTTACCATTGAATCAGACCATCATGTGCTCCTGCAGCAGTTGCTAAAGTCATCAATTTCAATGGAGAATGTTGAAGTATTCCATATTTATGAGCAACGGTGTAGACATCCACATCTAAAAACATACTTACTAATGCCGTCTAGAATATTGAACCAGCTTTCCAAATGCAACTGTGACTCCATCTTATTACGGGCTGTACATCTGTAAGCTAAGTCATTTTCACAAGTCGAATTAAGGTCCACACGAAATGACACAACATTCAGTTGATGAGAGTCATGAGACTCCTTGCATTTGACACGGCAACCATTCTTCAGGGAGAATGTACATTGGCCATCATCATTTTGGCTTAAGCACACATACTCATTGTACGTCACTTGGAAGGAAATATTTTTCTGGAAGCAAATTCAACAGCCATTATTTGCAATAGAGCATAGGTTTGTGGGAAGGGGGGGGGCAAATGTTTGGGAAACAGTAAGATTCGGGCAAAAAGGCTAAACAATTTGGGCAGATGATTAAATAAAAACTGTTAAAATTAATGACTTCCAGGTAATTTCATTAGAAATGGTATTAAATTTAAATGTAAAAATTTGGGCAAATGTAGCTCGCCCCCCAAAAAAATGTGCGCGCCATACGCCTATGCAATAGAGTATAGATTTATGTTCAAACTTGGACAGTCAGATAAAATGTTAACGGAACAGTTTCTTCAGTATTTTGACTTAAGAATCTATCTTAATTCACAAAGATGGAAATTTATCACTTTTAGCCATGAAGAAACATGCATTTATATTCTGTTGAAGAAGAGAAATCCTTACCTCATTTCCATGGTATTGGCAATCATATTCTACAAATGACGAATTGAAATTGGTGACTTTCACAGAAAGGTGATCCACGGCCAATGTCACCGGTATCAGCAAAACAATGAAATATGGAATGCAATCTGAAACACAGGACAGTAAGTTATTCATATTCAGGTTCCATGAATATTTTATACAGATTTAATTCAATCAAAACTTCGTAAAACATTTTGCACATACATTACTTACTTAACATCATTGCTAGAGGCTATATTATTGGATATTGCTCATTGAAATACAATCGATTAGGAGTTTTTCAGTTGTAAATGGCTATAAGATTGCTTGTTCTTGCTACCACTGGATCTTAGTTCTTGGGTCCGAATCCTACTCCTTGAACTCAATTTTGTCCAAGCCCATGGTAGTTTACGTTAAAAAAAAAAAAGACGCCAATTACGTCCAGCTTTTTATATATATTCCTGAATATGCAGCTTGATGCCACACCAACGGTTAAGAAAGGCATGCACATCGATCTATTTGTGCCAATGATATAACTATTGACCTATTTTTGAAATATAGAATACTTGTGAATTACAGTACAACCCAAAATAAAGTAAGACATTTTTGTGTCAGAAGTCCTCTGTTTGCCTATTTTGCCTTCCTTTCTCCTCTCCACCCCAAATCTCCTTACAACTGCCTTTGACTCCTCACCACAACTTTACCCCTTCTTAAGAAATCTATTAAGACAGCTGGAATTGTAATCGCAATTAGCAAAATGACACAATATAAAAAAAATCAAACACAATGGGGTTGATGGAGTTTGAATTGGTATTGACTTAATGTAAATTTAATGCAATTTTAAAAGGTAGGAAGTGATTTGGTATGAAAGGGTAAAGTTGTGGCTGATTCTTCCTTCCTGCCGGGGTAGTCATACTTTATTTTGGGTTGTACTGCAATCTACATCATTGTTTTTTATGACCAAGCTGCAGTGTTTATATCAGATAGCTGGTGGCTAAAGGGGGGCAGGGGCATTATAAAAAGTTGAGAGTCCCTTCTCACCACCCTGGCTTCAACACTGCTGCTTTCCTCTTGGGGGGGGACAACTTACAATTATTTTGATAATCAGGACGAGAGTGCATGGTCATTTTAAAGTATTTACTATCTCAAGTGGAAATCAATAAGAATAACTTAACATGTAGACAGGCGTGTTAACAAAATATGCGGTAGTATAAGTTGTGCCAATTATTACATGAGATGTGCCACTGAAAAACGTCGACTTTTTTAGGTTGATGAATTTAGCAGACATTGTGGACTGATTTTAAGATATTCATGTCACAAAAGACAATGCCATGACAGTGGTGATTAAGATTTTTTTTTTGTGTAAATTAAAACGAAACACTAGTTCGCTAAAAGGGGGAGTGGTAACTCTGTGGCCATTGTTCTGGATTTTTACATGCATTAACCAATTGAATTAACTGTTGTAATTGTTAACCATCATGGTAAAGTTTTGGTGTTAATGTTAGGTGACACTAGATTTTTGTTTGGAAATGCTCTTAACACACGTATGCATGAATGATTACCATTCTAAAGAAAAACGAGATCTTTTGACCAAAAATATGATTTTTTTGGAGAAAAAAAAAATCAAAATAATTCAAAATAGCTACATATTCAGTTTACAAAGAAAAAGGTGCAACTTACCTAATCCTGATGTCCAAAAAACTTTATTTCGACCCATGTTAAAGTCACACTGCAGATTAAAAATAACAACAAATTATTTCGGACAGATTCAATTGAATCTCAAGCTCACCGTTTAAATGTAGGCTATAGTGGAAAATTCGGAATCGAACGTAATCATATCACCCAATAATGACTGTTCCAAGAAAAAACAAAGAAAGAAATGCCCCTAGATTGTAAACGTCTGCCTCTTCAAGGTCTGAAGGGGGAAAAAATTAAATAAAAGCAACAAATGCTTGGCCAAAAGGTTTACAGTTGGCTACATCATTTTGTTTGATATGAATCACATTTTGGAAGGGGGGATAGCTCAGCCTATCTATGAGCCTCTACGTACTATAAGTAGCATCTGGCTTGTCTGAGCCCATGGGACGTTAAATGTAGGCGATTTGTATCCCGTGTTCTATACCGGGGCAACTAAAAGACCCTGGACATCCCTGAATTAATAGGGTATGCACCAGACTCACAGCCTTAAATACCATCTCTCATATATCGTACACCGATTGCCACACTCCATAATCGCCAACAATGATGGTGTGAGTGTTCATAAGGAAGAAGAAGAAGACATACAATTACAGCATTTCAGTTAGTATGCTACAGTCCTCGTCATATTTACGTGGAATCTCAACTCTCTTCTATGCTGTTGAAGTGTGATATCAGAGATGACTCTATTCTCTAGCATTGCAATATGTAAATTAACTACAAGCTGTGATGTCATTTTAAACCGGGTCAGGTTCCCTGGCTTCTGGCCAATGTGAATCCACCAAAACTGAGTGTCACAGTTTCAACAAAGTGTCAGAGTAAGCCTTTTATCAGGGATAGCCCCTGCAACCACATCATCACAGTTTGATAGCCAATGGGCTGACAGCATAAATTACTCATCACAGTTTCAATATTGATATATTGAAGGAAGACTGTTGATGTGATCCCAGCTATCTATCACTTGCAATCACCTGTCTAATCTGACTAAATGGCAGTTTTGTGAGCATTCACATTAGACAACTGTTATAATCCCCACAGAGATGTTTGGTTAATCTGCAAACTTAAAACACAACTTTAAACTTCAATGAACCTTTCTACAGTAGTCAACTTTCGAAGTGGATCAAAATTTTTCATATAATATATATCAACACAAAAAAATATGAGTAAATAATCTTAGTGCAGTATGTTGGTGTGATATCTTGTCAATGTTTTGGCCGACAAAACTTCAAGCTTCACTAATTTTTTACCCTTCAAAACGATGATTGTTTGTCACAAGGTGCAAAATGGTCTGTAACACCATTAAGCAATGGCGACCTTTATTGAAAACAGGTTATCATTTCTCTTGTAACTGTGCAATAAACCAGGCATTGTTTTGTTAACTCAATTGAGCTCAACTTTTGATTTGACGTTCCACATTCACTGTTTTTAAAATCTGTGGCTTTTCCAATGGATATGAACAATTTCACCCAAGCGGGGGAGCCACCGGCTGGGGCATACTTCATCAAGTGACTGGCGAAAATTTGTTTTTCTATCATATTTAGTAGACAATTGAGGACTTGTTTTTTAAACATTTTCACAGTTTAGGTTCGGTCCCATAGGACATTGTTTGAGTGACCAAGGCTCTGAAATCACCACTCTTTTTTGGTGCTACAGTGTATTCACTAGTGTGTGACAAGTCGTTTTGCAACTTGCTTCAAACAATCGTGTCTGGTGACCATCAAAGTCACTGAAGCCTAACAATCTCGTTCAAGCACATTACTAAGATATCAAAGTTAACATTTCACGCAAAACTATGCAGCAACAACAACTGATGTCAGAATTGCTACAAAATAAATTCTTGATCCACTTCGAAAGTTGACCACTGTATAAACAAAAGGCTTTGACAATTTTTGTAAACACATGGATTATGTGAGGCATAGTTCTTCTGGCAGCCCAACTTGCATGGGGTTTTCCAGACCCAATTGTAACTATGACACTGTGTTGAAACTGTGCCACTCATTTTGCCAGATTCACATTGGCTAGAAGCTGTCGAACCTGACCCAGTTTAAAATGACAACACAGCTTGTAGTTAATTTACATAAATTGCAATGCTAGAGAATAGTCATCTCTGACATCACACACCAACAGCAAAGAAATGAACTTGAGATCCCACATTTATAAATACAACGAGGACTGTAATCTGATCAAGTTGTCAAACAGCTGCTGACCACTATGAAAACTATCCTTATCGTTCATGGTAAAATTTGATCCATTATCACCCAAAAGTGAGCTACATAACGTTCACTGATCAGACCTACACCAAAACATTCCTTGCAAAATTTAGATTAATATGAGCCTTGTCTGATGAGTGAACCCCATGTAGCTTGTAGTGAAAACTGGCCTTAAAAGTTTGAATCAGGGAAATTGCAAAATGGCCACCATTTGTTATTGCTCTCTGCACATGCTCAATAGGTCTGAGCATGCTCAGTGGAATCAGGTCACTCCCGGGCATGCGCCAAATTAGGTCAGAGCAAATATTCCATTGCATTTCTATAGTGCTGACTGAAGCAGAATAATACATATTTCATTACTTTTCTACGTTCAACTGAAAGATTTGGGGGGTGTTTGCATGTTTCATTGCTCAATGACCAATCAGGAAACCTGAAAGTGCTTGGTATATATATATATAGTTAGGAAACTAAACATAGAAACTCATACTAATTCAATCTGCTATAAAAGAATGGTGACTGAATACTCACTTTCAGACTACTGCATATTGTTGTTGAGTTGTGACAGAAGTAATAATATTTTTTCTGTGTGTAATGTGTATTCACAGGTATAGAGAATCAACCGAAGATCCACTGATTGATAAAACATCTACTTGTAATAGTTGAAATGATAAGGATGTTCCTAAGACGTCAACCACTATTATATGATTTCCTTTTTCTTCCAAACGTAAAAACAAGTCACATTTATGCTATCTCATGTGCAGTTTATAAGAGGTTTGGGATTTGCCAACTATGATATTATTAGTACAACATACTTTTCAGAAAATCCAGAAAACGAATAAATCATTGATAGGAAGACACTTAAATTCAAGTGTGATTGATATTTATTTATGTTTATATTAAACAGATAATGCATGTTTAAATTTTATGGACTCCTGTGACGAAAATATGATACTATATTTATTATACACTTCAACCTCACCTTACGACCACCTCTCTAATACGGGCACCTCGGAATTACGGACATAAAGGCCTGGAACCGAATATTTTTTCTTTATTTTATGCTTAATTAAACCTCTCTAATGCGGGCACCTCGCTAATACGGCAAACTCGCAAATGCGGGCACTTTCCAGGGTACAAAACTGCTCTTCAGACCTCACCAAATGCGGCCAGTGCCCTTGATACTGTTGTATCGGCGACACTCTGTCTGCCATTTGTTTGCTTAATTTATACATAATGGATCGTATTTGAAACGTGAACAATTGAAGAATACCCCTGTTCCAATTGTCATTAAACTTTACTTCACACTTTCATAATTGGATGCTGATTGGTATTGAGGTGTCACTTGTGAATCACTGATTCTGAACACAAATCCTGAAGTGCAATTAAGCTCCACCACAATATGACTTGTGTTGCCATGGCTCTCCTGTTTTTTAAGATGCTTTTGAAGATGGATTAAGATTTTTAAAATTATTTAAAACTTTTATTCCAGTTCTAAATGCACGGGCATCTATTTACAGTGGTTTAGGACTTTAAAAGCTACCTGCATGTAATAAAGTTGACTTGACTTGGCTTTATCTTCCTAACTTTCTTTGATTTTGCAGCACATAGGCCAAATGGCGACTTTTTATACTTCATGCTCTGACCCTCAGCCCCTTGCAGTTTCAGGAATTTGTTTTGTATCTTCATTCACTAAATTAAATTTTATAATCTAAATCATGCATCAAAGGCGTAGTTTAGCTATGAGCAGGTTTTACTGCAGACAGAAGGACTATAGTATAGGCCTACAATGGTCCAGGCTGAGGTGCAATTAGTGCTCAGAGATGGTCATAGTGACCTCTTGTGGTCAAATGCTCCAGTGCCCTCTAGTGGCCAATGCAGGTGAACCTCTCCAATGCGGCCACCTCGCTAATGCGACCACCTGGCTTTAGAACCAGTGGTGGTCGTAATAGAGAGGTTGAAGTGTATAATACAAATGAAATTCATATTAAATTTTATACCATTCCACACCTCTGTCAGCCAATCACATGCCAGTATTTCAGGAAAATAATTCCCATATTCTTTGTTGTCCAGTTATCCTCTCATGTTTGACTGTTTGAGTGTTTGTCTCATGGTATAAGCCGGTTATTTACAACGGGATCAGGAATATGTGTTTATCACACCTCGGGCTAAAGCCCTCGAACGATAAATCACATATTCCCTCTTCTGTGGTGAATAACCTATATGAATGCTTAGCATCCTCAGAGTCTATATACACTCATTATACAGTAGTCAACAATTGGAGTGGACCATGCCTTTTATCACATAAATTTGGACATGATCCACCTTGCATAGATCTTGTCAAGTTATCATAACAAAGTATCGTTATGCAATAAAAAAAAACCTCAATCGAAATTGCAGTAAAATTAATCATTTCCATTATTGTGTCTCCAAATTGGCCAAACACATTACATCTGGAGAGTAAGGTTTAAAAAAGAAGACAAACTCACAAAGTAACAATTTTTTGGGGATTTAGGGACAGTTTATGACTGGGGGGGTGGGAGTTTTGCTGGAACTTCCCGTCAAAAATTGATACCCCTCCCTTGTGTTTCATGTGGTTTTTTAGTACCCCACCCCTAAGTTTCACGAGTATTTTTAGTACCCCCCCTCGACATACAAAGCAATACACACACACGGCCACGCGTACAGATTTGCGTCATTTCGCAGACTTTTGCGCGTAAAAAAGTCCAAATAAAATGAGTTTATGCGTGTTTTTTAACATTTTTTATTTGTTAAAATTTCTTACCCCCCCTTGGAAGCATTGTCAAAAATTATTACCCCCCCTTGAAACACGTGTGAAAAGTTGGTACCCCCTCGGCCAAAACTCCCACCCCCCAGTCATAAATTCTGAACGGTCCCTAATAGGGCTCTATATATCACATACTTTGAAATGCCGCCTTGTATTTTTGTGTAAAATATGGGTAATGTCGAATTTCTTTGAAAAAAACCAAATGTGACAAACAAGTTCACAGACAAACAGAAAAAGGTTGCACATAAATGATACAACACATGATCCACTTCAATTGTTGACTACACTATAATATAAATAAATGCTATATTGAATCGAATGCTTGGTATCGCCTCTCTCTCTATATAAATGGTTAAAAAATAAGTCCCCCTTTACGCAAACTTGAATATCTCAAAGCCCTCTTTTCTGATTTCTATGAAATTTAATCAGTTTGTAGGCCTACATATCGAAATCGTACATCAGTGTTTGCAGCTCAATTGCTTTATTTTTGTATGAGCAAGCAAACCCTGAGTGCATATACCCCTTTTTGAAGTTTTGACTTTTGCCAAAACAAATTTTTCCAAAGGCTGCTCAAACTCCACTCAAACGATTTCTAATGCCATCCAAGGAACCTAAACTGTGAATATGTTACAAGAAAGGCATTGTCTACTAAATATGATTGAGAAACAAATTTTCTCCAGTCACTTGATGAAGTATACCCCAGCTGGTGGCTCCCCTGCATGGAGGAATTGTTCATATCCATTGGAAAAGCCACAGATTTTTGAAAAGAGGGGTAGGCTCGCTCGAAGGCTGCTGGCTCAGCCAGGAATAATACCACTAAGCTACAATTACACACATTTAGGGTTGATGATATGCTGGCCTATAACTACCAAATTTCATAGAAATCGGTTAGTGTTGGTTCAAACATATTTATTCCTTTGCTAACGAGCCATCGGTTAGTGTTCTTTGAGATATTCACGTTTTCGTAAAGGGGAACTTATTTTTGTTGAACCACTTATATATTGTTATCCATCCAGAAAGGACATAATAATAAGAACCAACAAAATAATATAAATGTATTAAACATCAAATCTGCGGACCTCTGCATGTGATGTCGGCTGCTTTAGGGGGAAGACCATTCAATATTCAAGGGGAGGGGGGGTCAATAGGCACCCAATATTCATATTTCCCTGTGACAACCGGCCCCGGTCTCCACTAATTGTGCTCTACCATGATAGTAAAATATGTAAGTTTTGGGATGTGTATAAGGCAGGAAAAAAAAAAATCATGAACATTGAGTTCTAGTGTGATAAATAAGTCCCGATAATGTACTTTCCCGATAATGTACTTTCCCGATAATGTACTTTCCCGATAATCATCTTTAAGCGTGGAATGTTTGAATGGAATCTGAGATGGTCATGCTGAAGATTTTCTAAAATTTGGACGATTTGTCATTGAATCTGATGACCCAACAGTAAGAAAGTAGGGGGAGACTGGGGCTTGTTGTCAAAGTGGTTGGTTTAGTTGTCACACTCACATCAGCTCAGCTCAGCCTACAGCCTTGACATCAGACACTAAATAATCTGTCAAGTCAGTTTTTGTCTGATTATTTCTTGTCTGATATCATCATTTTCGATTATTTCATGATGATCTTTCCTCATCTGATATATTATCTTGTCTCATTGAAACATACAAAAATACTGTGGGCAGAAAATCTCGGTGATACATGTTGTTAGCGTTTGATGATAATACACTTCTAATGGATGGTTTCAACAATGTTGAAGTTCAACATTGATGGATTGCTTCTAGCTCATCTGTGGAACAGTAAACAAATATTGACTGGTGATGAGGGCAACAGTTCAATCTGTTTGACCCGAGGGAGTGAGTCACCTACTGTTGCCCGAGGCCGAAAGTCACTCACGGGTGTCAAACAGGTTGAACTGTTGCCCGAATACACCAGTCAATAATTGTTTTATAACACCTCCTCCTCCCAAGTGCAAGAAGGAAAAAAAATTATGGGAAAATTTTTTTTTTATTCTACACCTGAATCCAGCAACAAAAAAAAAAAAATTATTTTTGGAAAATAATTTTTTTTTGGAATTTTATTTTTTTATTTTTTTTGATTTACGAAGTACTGAACTGTTGACTGGGCAACAGTTCCATGAACTATTGACTGGGCAACAATTACGAGTACTGTACTCATGATTTGGCACGAGTACTGAGTACATGCGAGTACTTGGAAAAATGTACTCGAGTACACGAGTACACGAGTACATGTGTACTCGTGCCCAACCCTGGTCAACAGTACCTTTCCCGGGTCATCAGTCATTTCTGACTCATGTCATGTGACCTCAGCCAATCAGAGAAGAGCTTACATCAGTGAGGTGTTATAATGATTGTTATTTTAAACCCTAGATATTTGTTTGATTTCAACAAATTTTCTTTGTGTAATTCCAGTAAAGATCTTTCTCATTTTAAAATAATATGACTTCTGCATTCACAACTACAAGCTACAATTCTGATTTTATTTTTTGAAAGAATTTCTTGTTATCATAGTCCATTGACCTTCTTATGGTCTGATAAGTGAATACTGAACTATAATCATGAGCAATGATCATTGGATATTTAAAAAGAATTGTCGAATTCCAGTACCCGTATGCTAAACAGATGATCTGAAAATGTCTTACGCAAAGGTATGTCTTTTGGCATGGTACAACCAGATTACATATAACTGTTATACATGAAATCAGAAACAAAATTTATTACTACTTCAAACGTGTTTGCTTCACTTTTTTCAATGGAATAGTTTTGTTTTCATGTAGCCTACCAGCTGAAACTGCATGCTTCTACAGTAGTCAACTTTCAAAGTGGATCAAAAATTGTCATATAATATATATTAACACAAAAAATATGAGTAAATAATCTTAGTGCAGTATGTTGGTGTGATATCTTGTCAATGTTTGCCGACGAAACTTCATGCTTCACTAATTTTTTACCCTTCAAAACGATGATTGTTTGTCACAAGGTGCAAAATGGTCTGTAACACCATTAAGCAATGGCGACCTTTATTGAAAACAGGTTATCATTTCTTTTGTAACTGTGCAATAAACCAGGCATGGTTTTGTTAACTCAATTGAGCTCAACTTTTGATTTGACGTTCCACATTCACTGTTTTTAAAAATCTGTGGCTTTTCGAATGGATATGAACAATTTCACCCAAGCAGGGGAGCCACCGGCTGGGGCATACTTCATAAAGTGACTGGAAAATTTGTTTTTCAATCATATTTAGTAGACAATTGAGGACTTGTTTTTTTAACATTTTCACAGTTTAGGTTCCTTCGGTCCAATTGGACATTGTTTGAGTGACCTAGGCTCTGAAATCACCTCTCTTTTTTGGTGCTACTGTGTATTCACTAGTGTGTGACAAGTCGTTTTGCACCTTGCTTCAAACAATCGTGTCTGGTGACCATCAAAGTCACTGAAGCCTAACAATCTCGTTCAAGCACATTACTAAGATATCAAAGTTAACATTTCACGCAAAACTATGCAGCAACAACAACTGATTTCAGAATTGCTACAAAGTAAATTCTTGATCCACTTCGAAAGTTGACCACTGTATATAGTGTAGAAATGATTTTGTTTCTTCACGTTCAATCCACTTTAAATGCATGCAAGTTTCAGATTGAGGAGTTTTAGAGTTATGTCGTCTTCCAATTATTGGTTATATGATATGTCTTCTCTTCCTCAAAAAGCCTATACTAAGTTCAGATGTATTCTATCTTCCATGATATAAAATACCTGCAGGCAATAGGTTATAAAAAGATTGTCTACATTTCTTTATCTTATTTTCAACATGGTTAATACAGGAGCCTGTAGTGGTAAATAAATTACCCAATATTTCTAATGATTTGACATTCTCAAGATATTGACCATTTACATACCAAGTTGGTTCCGAAATAAAGTTACTTTTACCAATAATAATACATTTTGTTTTTGCTTTGTTGAATCTGAACCTCCATCATTATATCTCTAATGTGTTTTCTGCTCTTGTTTTTCAGTGGAATAGTTTCGTTTTCATGTGGGCCATCAGCTGATACTGCATGCTTCAATAGTCTAGAAGTAGAAGTGGTATTTTCATTGTTCACTTTTTGCGTTATTATTTTACAGGTACATGATCAACAGGACTTTGCAGTTGTATTGAATGAGACAAATGAACCCATGTTACCTGTATCAGCAAAGACTCAATCCTTTCAATCCTCGACAAAGGTATCAGGCTGTGAAGTAACAGCAACTGAAAATGATCTTTCAACACTTGTTGATGATGACGAAGTTGACTTCAAAAATCAAGGAGAGGCAAAAAACGGAGAAAGTCTTTCTTCACCTGTCAATGATTTGAATAATCAAGAAGGCACCCAAGAAACTACGGTTAGTTTCTGGAAGTCTTTCATCACTCCGACCCCGGTTAGCAAATACAAGGTAGACCGAGTGGATCTATTTTTTCTTTTCATTTCTTCAGTACTTTATGCGGTTGATGTAGCTACAGATATCGCGGTTGCTGTATCCCACTACCAGAACAATGAAATTGTGTGGTTTGGACTTACGATAGCTTTTATCATATTTCCATTTTTCATTGGATTGTTTGAGCCTGAAGAAGTTTTTAAAATGCCTGACAGGCCAAAGGTCGCACTCTGTCTTAATGGAATGATTCTCCTGCCAGGATGCTTTGTTCTGTCGTAAGTATCCACTCATTTTAAATCATCAATGCAGTTACTTGTACTGTGTGTTATTAATCTTATGCTACATTCTCACGACAGTACGTGGTTTGTGTCGATGAGGTTGTCCAGAAAGGGACATTTCGGTGATTTAAGTCAACTTTGGACATTATAGACGGGACAGAGCCCGTATGGCAAACATGCGAGGAGTGATTCAGATCCCATAATATGATCCTGTCCTGGCACTTTTTTGTCATCACGCGTGACCCCAAAAAAGTGAAAAGAATAAATTCCCCCCCCCAAAAAATGTTAGAAAATTAATTTTTTCCCCAAAAATTAAAAAAGTTAAAAAAAAAATGTTCCAAAAAGATTTTCCAATAAAAATGTTTTTAAAAAAATGTTCGAAATAAACCAAAAAAGCGAAAAGTTAAAATTTTTCCTCAAAACCTCTTTTTAACGTTTTCTTTTAGAATATCTCCTTTCAACCCTATTTCTCTTTGTCCCAATATTTTCTCCAGACCTTTTATTGAACAAACCTGAATACAAAAATGAATTTCGAGAAATAATTCAGATAATTACAATTTAGAGTCTTTAAAATGTATTTTTTGCGTACAGGTGGTCCCATCTTCATGCTTTGGCTTTTACATATTATGATCAATTCAGGGTCATACATCGGCGTAGCTGACTCTTAGCACGACAAGGCACGAGTTTTCGGCACTAGATCATCTCCATTGTGTAGGAAAAATGTATCAGCGAATTGTAGAATAATGTTGCCAAGATTCAAAATGCCCCAATGATAAAGTAGCATCGCCCAGGAGGCCCCGTATAAGCATGTAACTCCCAAACGGAGCCTCCATTTGGGTTATGGGAGTTACAGGAGTTGACAGGAGTTACGGGAGTTGTGGGAGTTGACAGGGGTTACCAGGGTTGTGGGATTTACTGGAAGTTACCAGGGCTTGCTTTTACTAAGATGGTTTAACTGGAAGTTAAACTAATCCAGACTTAATCCTGGGTTAAACCGGGGGTTTAATCTTGTTTCATTTTACTAAAAGTTAAACTGGTGGTTAATCTAGGTTCACTGGTTAACTTGACTAGTTAAACTAATCTTGATTGTATCATATGTTAATCCTAGTTTAAACCTAGGTTAAACTGAGATTAACTCCACCATCACATGTGGCTGGTTTAAGAAGATATTTCAAAGTTATCTTGGGTTCTAAAAGCCAGGGTCCGGTTTCACAAAGCTAGCAGGGCATGCCCCAGTACTGGGGTGGTCCCTGTTTCTGTCCCAATTCCAGTCCCCACTCCAAAAGCAGTATCACAAAATTTTGACCAGTCCCAATATGTCCCCAAATGTCCCTTAGAAGTACCCTGTTTGAATGGGACTGTGCCCGTGGTAGCTCCCAATAAATTAAATCTGAGCCCTACTGCAACCATGCAATTAATTGCCTATCGAAAGAGTGCAGTACTAAGTTAGTTTCCTGTATTATTTGTTTAAATTTTTGTGTCCGAGAGCAGGGCCTCGGGCCCTTTGTCGTCATCAATGAGATTGTCATATCAAAGTTGGTGTGGATCGAAAAGCATTTCACAGATGCAAGAACAACCCAAAGTTATGATGCCATTATGATGCCCAGTGTTTACACTGTTGCACTAGATGCCCTGGCTTTAATCTTATGTCTCACTGCTCTAAATAGTTAACTTTAATCCCCCAAATTCCTCCTCGCTCAGCAGACGATTTCTGAGAAGCATCTTCTTCTTCTTCCCTTTGGCCCTTCCGCCCTGAGACAAAGTGGGGTGCACCACAACCTGAGATTTATTCAGCCAATTACTAAAGATAGACAGATAGACACATAGATAGACAGATAGATAGATTGATAGGTAGATTGATAGATCTATAGATAGAATGCAACTTTTAACAATTTATAGAGATGTGTTAATGTAATGATCATATCCCATTGAGTTATATTAAGGGTTATTAAATAGCTCGAGGACACGGTGCATGCATTGCATGCTATTTTTTTAACTGCTGTGATAGGTGGAGAGAAGGAGGATGATATAGTAGGAAGGAGGAGATAAGAAGAGGTGGATATAGGATTAGGAAATGGGAGATAGGAGGAGATTGAAATTATGAGATAGGATGAGGAGATGGGATTATTAGGATAAGAGGGGGATGTTGGAGGAGGAGATGGAAGATAGAATAAAAGTGATAGAAGGAGGAGAAGACAAGAGGCGCAAATAGGAGGAGGAGGATGAGGAGGAGGAGGTGCAGAAGCGGGAGTTAGAACGAGGAGTTAGAATGAAGAGATTGGGGGTAGGATAAAAGAGACAGAAGGAGGAGGAGATAAGAGGTGCAGATAGGAGGAGTGGTGGAGGAGGAGGAGTTAGGATGAGTAGATAGTATAGTAGGAGGATGAGGAGGTAGCAAGAGGAAGAGGATATAGAATGAAGAGATGGAGAGATATCATATTAGGAAGAGAAAGGAGGAAGAGATAGAAGGAGGAGATGGAAGCAGATAGAAGAGGAGAAGAACGTGGGGTGTTGAATTGGAAGATAGTAAGGAAATATGACTAGCAGATAGGAGTAGGAAATAGGATGAGGACAAAGGTGTGAAAAAGGATGAGAATATAGGTGGTCGGGATTGGAGGGTGAAGTAGGATGAGGAAACAGGTGGATGATACGGAGGAGGAGACAGGAAGAGATGAGAAGAGGATGAGGTTGGATAAGGAGGATTGATGAGGAGGTAGGATGAGGAGATTGGTGATAGGAGGTGGAGGTAGAAGGACATAGAAAAGAGATAGGATGAGGAGATAGGAGGAAGTGATAGGAAGAGGAGCAGGAAATCGGCAGAGCAGCAGGAGATACGAAGAAGAGACAACATACATGTATAACAGCAGATGGGATGAGGAGGTAGGATGAGGAGATGGGACCTGAGGAGGAGATAAGGAGATAGTAGGTGCTGCAAACAGGGGGAGGAGTAGGATGTGGAAGGATGAGGAGATGGAAGATATGAGAAAAGTGATAGAAGATAGAAGAACGAGGAGATAGGAGGTGTAGTCAGCAGGAGGAGGAGGGGAGGGGCAGGAGAGAAAGGAAGATATAAATTGAGAAGGTATGATGATGAGATGGGAGATAGGAGGACGAGGAGGGGAGAAAGAGATAGTATGAGGAGATAGGATGAGGAAGTGGCATAATTATATGAGAGGAGGTAGGATTAAGCGAAGTGGCTGCAAACAATGAAGTCAAAGACCAAAAGTGAGACATACATATGCAGGGTTTTATTAACTCAACATACTGGAGTGGGATTACCCAGTGGAAGGTATGGCCAAATGACGCCCCTAAATATGCCACTGATCCTCATTCCCTACCACCACTACATATTATCCCCTCCTCTCTCCTCCTATCCCTTTTTCATCTGACCTCCTTCTCCTTCTATCTCCTATCTCTTCCTATCTTTTCTTTCAATCTCCTCATTTCTCCTTCTCCAATCTCCTCCTCCTATCTCATCTCCTCCTCCTATCTCATCATTCTAAGTCCTTCTTCTTTCTCTTTTTATCACCTCCTCTCTCCACCTCTTTCCTCCCATCTTCTCATATTATCTAATCCTATCTCTTTCTCATCTTACCTATTCTTATCTCCTACTATCCCCTATCTCCTCATATCTTTTCTCCAATCTCCCCTTTCTCTTTCTTCAATCTCCTCCTCCTCTCATCATCTTAACTCCTTCTCCTATCTCTTTCTATCACCTCCTCTCTCCATCTCCCATCTCTTATCGCCTCATCTTATCTCCTTCTATAGCCTACCTCTTACTCCTGTCATCTCCTCCAACTTCTTCCTCCTAATTCCTATTTCCTATTTCCTACTCCTAGCACCTCCTATGGCCTCCTCTAATATCCTCCTCTTCCCATCTCCTCCTCCTATCTTCCATATTCTCCTCCTTCTATCTCCTTCTTCTATCACCTCCTTCTATCTCCTCCTTCTATCTCCTCCTATCTCTTTCTATCTCCTCCTACCTCAAAATCCCATCTCCTCATCTTACCTCTTCCCATAATTCTGAAAAGTCATAAAAAATTAGCAGTAAAGGCCACTAAATTGCCACAATGTAATAGACAATCATCTTAGCTTTCCAAAATGGGGTCTGCCCTTTCTTTAGACCCAATGGTTGTTTTAAAAGCTGTTGGAAATTTTTTGTCACCGTCATAACTATTATTACTGTGTCATATCTGTCGACTGAACCATAACACTGATTGTCATCATATATCTATTGAGAAATAAAATCCTGCATTATTTATGTCAAACAATTAAGTGTTCAAAAATTTGACCTCAAAAAAATTACTACATTGCCTAATTTTTACTGATTTATTTCAGTACTAGCTGTTCACCCGTTAGGGTTTCTGGCTTTTCAAAAATGCACCGAGACACAGGTTCTTCCCAGCTAGGTTCGAGTAATGTGAAGCCAGCTGTTATGTGCAGGTTCCAGTCAGGTTTAGATTATATGAAGTAATGTGGATTGTTTGGAAGTACGTACTACAATAGGTTCTACAGCACTACAAACACTGAGAGGGTGGGGTTGTTGGATAATAAGATGTTTTTGAAATGCATGGTGCAACTGAATTTGTGGGAGGTGGGTAGTTATATTGGACATAGAAGTTGAATGAGTGTGGCAAAAGATGCGGAATTTAGTGGCCTGCAATATGATATGCATTACTGGCCTAGATGCGGCAGAGAAATATATAGCTTCCAGATTTGTATGTGGAAAATGTGGTTTTTGTGAAACTCCCAATAGGAATATGTGGTAACTGGGTAGTTATATTGGCCATAGAAGGTCAGTCAGGATATCGAAAGATGGGGAATTGAATGGCCTATAATAATAAATGCATTACAGCCGTTGCTGTGGCAGATAAATATACATGTGGGATATATTCAAGTGAAAAAACGTGTTTTTTGGCGAAATTCCCAAGAAATATTTGTGTAACTATTGAAATAATGAATGTTGATAAGTAAAAGTTGCCCTATCGGGAACTTCAGATGAATTGACAGGCTTAGGAGTGTAATTGAAGGTCTTATGGGTTGAGAGAAAAAAGCCTTATGAGTGAGATTAGATTCCTGCTATGAGTATTGTACTACAATAGGTTCTACAGCACTACAAACACTGAGAGGGTGGGGTTGTTGGATAATAAGATGTTTTTGAAATGCATGGTGCAACTGAATTTGTGGGAGGTGGGTAGTTATATTGGACATAGAAGTTGAATGAGTGTGGCAAAAGATGCGGAATTTAGTGGCCTGCCATATGATATGCATTACTGGCCTAGATGCGGCAGAGAAATATATAGCTTCCAGATTTGTATGTGGAAAATGTGGTTTTTGTGAAACTCCCAATAGGAATATGTGGTAACTGGGTAGTTATATTGGCCATAGAAGGTCAGTCAGGATATCGAAAGATGGGGAATTGAATGGCCTATAATAATAAATGCATTACAGCCGTTGCTGTGGCAGATAAATATACATGTGGGATATATTCAAGTGAAAAAACGTGTTTTTTGGCGAAATTCCCAAGAAATATTTGTGTAACTATTGAAATAATGAATGTTGATAAGTAAAAGTTGCCCTATCGGGAACTTCAGATGAATTGACAGGCTTAGGAGTGTAATTGAAGCGTTGACAATGTTTAAAAAAGAAGAAAAATCACGATTTTTTTTGCACTGGTCAGTGACTTTCAGAGTTTAGCCAATTTACTAATATGTACTATGTAGCTTGTGCTGGTACATAAACAGTGCTGATAATATCCTTATTCTAATCATGAATAGATACCTACAAAATACACTATAGGCCTAGGCCAATCTGTTTAGAAAATTTTTGTTATACGTCAAATTTCCTCATAACTAGAAATTTCACTTTTTTTCACAACACTCAAAGTTAATTGCTATCAAGTAAATATACCAAATCACAACCTCTATTTTGTGATTGATATATATTTTATTGGGAAAAGGCCAATTGTAAGAAAAAAATATCCTGAAAATTTATGTAGGAAAAATCTGAAAACTCTCTTATTTTTCATTTGTTTAACCAACTTGCAGCAGTGCAATAATTGTTTGCTTTATTTTTGTTCAATTCAATACACTTCTTTTTTAGCCTTCTACATGCAAATTGTATTTTTAAAAAAAGACCTTTTTTTTAAATTTCTTAGCCAATTTTTTTTATGTGTACATTTATTATTCAAAAATAACATTGAAATGATAATTATGCAAAAGCCAAGAAATAAATGTATCGATTCCAGTTTGTATTAATAGGCCTATAGATAGATACATCATACATCTATGGGTATAAAATAGAATGGCAGCATTTCTATCGTTGAATAATTTCAAATTTCAAATTATTTGATTTATAAATACCTAAAGGCAAGTGGTATTACCATGAAAACAACCAAATATTGGCTTTAATAAGCCTAAATCACCTTCTCAGGGACTGTTCCCACCAAAGATTGAGCTGGTATCCAAGGTGTTGCTAGGGGGAGGAGCCAAGCCACTTGAGCCTCATTCTGAGATCTGAATGTACTGTCAATTGGCACTAAATATTATCATCATATATTCCCTCTCTGCCTCTGGATGACACAGAACATTGCAATCTAAATTAACATTATCTCTAGGCCTTAAATCCATCAGTTAACCATTTAGATTAAACTCAGCCTCAATCTCAGTTTTGTTTACGTCCTCAGTTCAAAACTTTCATGGCATTTTTCTTGAGGATTTATAGAATCACAGATGAAACAAGACAAGGGAAAGGCTTTTTTGTAGTGTAAAAAATATTTTCTCAACTTACATCTTGTCTCCTTCTCCTAAATATCGATGAAAGGCACTTATTTCTTCAGCTGTTTTTTGAGGCTACAGATTAAGACGTCACAGTTAGTTAATCTGTGGTTAAACTATTTTGATAAAACATGGTTAAACTCCAAGATTAGCTAACCAAAGTTTAACTCTTAAACTAAGGTTAAACTAATCCATTTTAGTAAAAGCAAGCCCAGGAGTTCAGGGACTTGACAGGAGTTAAATGGGAGTTAGTGGGAGTTGTGGGAGTTAATGGGAGTTACAGGAGTTAGCAGGAGTTCGTGGGAGTTACGGGAGTTAGTGGGAGTTAGCGGGAGTTAGCAGGAGTTGTAGGACGTCCAGGAGTTCCGGGAGTTACATGCTTAAATGGGGCCTATTATTGGCCCAAATTTTTAGATTCATGTTATTATTTTTTGTTTTACCAATTCATTTTGAGATCTACGTTAGTTACAAATATTCATTTCAAGCTTAAATCAAATGAAATCAAAATTAATAAAGATTTAATATTTTGCAGTATACCAATCATGATGAAAATAAGGATATCAGTCCGAAAGCTAAAAATAGATTTTTCAGTAATTTAAGTTTGTCTAACTACAGAGACACTACTTAAAGTCAAGGTACAGCTTCCCAGCTCTATTTTTTAACAATTTTCATGTCCACCAGGGTGGCTGATGAATTTAATACATGTACCCATCTTCTTGTGCAATGAAGGTATGCGGCATCGAATCATATTTGCACTAAATTGGTAAGCATGTCTGTGCTTGTTTTTTTTTTCAGGCTGCTTAGGGACTTATGCAAAGGATACAACGTTATGACTGAGAAGCTGCCTTGTCAGAAATTGATTAAAGATTAACATTACACATCGGGTTTCCGCTTGTTTGAAGCATACGGGGAAGCAGCACCTCAACTTACTCTTCAGTTGTATATAATGCTGCAGGAGAAGACCGATGCTATTGGTTAGTGATTTTTCCTTTTTTGGATGACTATGAAGTTGAACCAGTCACAGATATCTAACTTGGATCAGAATCTCCTTTTGACTATAGGGTCTACTATGAAAATTTCTGTTGTATAACACTGAATAAGAATTCTCTGGTGGTCCTTCAAATGTTATTGATTCTATTTATGTATTTTGGGTAAGTTTAGCTATTCTCCATCTGGCCCAAAACAATGATCCATTTTGCCCTCCAATATGTGCTAATCAAATGATATGTCGTCACCAAGTTGTAGTGATGTCACCTGTTTGACTGGCAATCCATATCACTTGTCTCTTGTATATTCATAATTTTCCCGATCCTTCTTGAACATTGTTCACTCAAATAATTCCTTTACTACACAGTTAGGGACCATTCAGAATTTATGACTGCATGGGGGTGAGCGTTTTGCTCGAGGGGGTACTAACTTTTCACACATGTCTCCAGGGGGGTACTAATTTTTGACAACATGTCCAAGGGGAGGTAAGAAATTTTAACAAAACAAAAATGTCATAAAACGCGCATAAACTCAGTTTATACACGCTTTTTATGCGCTAAAGTCCGCAAATGTACGTGTTACCACCCAAGGGCACATGTATGTATGTTTATACAACAGTGTATACATATATGTGTGAATTACTTTGTATGTCGAGCGGGGGTACTAAAAATACGCATGAAACCTATGTAAGGGTGGGGTACTTAAAATCCGTATGAAACTCAAGGGTGGGTATCAACTTTTGACGGGATGTTCCATCAAAACTCCCACCCCCCCAGTCATAAATTGTGAACGGTCCCTTATGCACACTGGTCTTATTAGCCAAATAAAAATGCAACTGGAATCAGTGTGAAATACCTTTGATTAAAGTGATAATAATAAACTCTTGCTTTCTTCCAGAACCGATCCAATGGGTATGCACCTCCTCGTCCTTGATTTCTCTTTCGTGGACTGTGACTTTCTTCTGCAAGACATCCTACGTGTACAGCAGGAACATCATGCTACCAAGTCTGGGAGTTGCCTTATGCTTTGGCTGGCATCTGTTCACTGTATGGGCAAGGGTTCTTGCTTTTGCTATTTATGCACTCAATTCAATGACTGCATTTATCCTTTATGTAGTAATTCACCTTCTCATTTCTGTTATTTTTTCAATATGGAGTTACCAAAGTCACTCACCTGATAACTTAAAAATTGGTTTTAGTCCAGGAGCTTATGGGGATAATTGTGCATATTTGTCTACAAGCATGAAATTTGGCACAAATGTTACTGAGGGTATATAGATTCAAATTTTTGAGGGCGCCGGAGCGGGCGCTCGCCGGGGTTGCCATAGCAACAAATTCAAAATGGCCGCCGATCGATATCTTATTTTTAGTATAACTCAGTAACAAACAGTCATACAATTGCAAATAATAGCTCTAAATATATGTTTTTGATGCCAGGGATTCTGATTTTGCTATAATTTTTCATGTCATGATGTCAAGGACAGACTTTGGTCTTTAGAGCCAAAATTACCTGTATATTAGGGTTATGGAGCTTATTTTATCAAAATTCACCACAAATCTTCAGCTTAAACTAAGGCAAATTGTTCTTAGTAGCAATTCATCAAGTTTTGACAAGAAAAATAAACACCAGCTTTATGTAATAGAAATAGATCAACATATCTTCTGTACGATGATACCAAAATAACCAAACAAATGTTGCAGAAATGGATATTGTTAACCCTTGTAACCGCAACCGATTTTGGGTACACTACACAAAGCCGCAATGGGGGCCTCTGAGGCCCCCTCCCTTTCTCAACTCTCAAATATACAATGGTTTAAACATTTTACATTAAGAGTAGTATTAGTATATCATATCAAGTCAAAATGGGGGATAGTGGCAGTTAAATTGGGAACAAATGAAATCTTACTGCTATGAATATGAAATAATGTTCCATCAAATGTTCGCAGTTTTGTGCAAATTTGATTTATTGTTGGATTATTCAGTATTTTTCTAGTTTTTTAAGATCAAACTGTTTGGTAAATTATTAGGATTGGCTTTTAATTTCATTACAAACCATTTTGTGCCCTAAAAATTGCAAGAGATGAGAAAATGAGCATTTGAAATGGCCAAGTTGGCCCAAGCCGTAAAAGATCCATTCCTTCTGGAGTCAATTTCGAGCCGGTTTTTTGTCAGAATAAAGGCCCTGCACTTCTATCATACCAGCTTACAGTTACAAAATCATCACAACAGGGGTTTTCGATGCTGCCGAATCCATTTGTGAAGGTTTTATATCACTACAAGTTCAATATTGCATGATTTTAGGTAAATTTATCCAAATTTTCCTCCACATGCAAATAAATATCATTTTAATTGTGTTAAAATGGACTGACAGGCAATTATCAGCCCTCTAAACACACTTAAGTGACTGAATTGACCATAATTTGATCTGTCATAAGTGGCAGCACAATTGCAGTATTTTTCCAACAACTCATATTTGCATATGATATGCACAAGGGTGGGGACCTTTGAGGCCCCCATCGAGGCTTTGTGTCGGAAAAAACGCTCAAACTCTAGCCAGTTACCATCAATATCAATAAATTCACAACTTTTGGATGTTGTTTTAGGATTAAATGAAATCTGCAATGCGATTGACCAAATATTGCATAAGATATTAAAGCGTAAAGTCCCAGGGGGCCTCCGAGGCCCCCATTGCGGCTACAAGGGTTAATGCAGCTGCTTTACGCACACCTACAAGTTCTTTGCGCATGCAGTCTTCTCCACAAAATCTTTCAAATCCATAGCCCTACATGTTGCATGCCAATAATTTATATGGTATTGCTGTTTCAAGTATTGGCCAGTATGACATCTATGATGTATCCTGTTTGCCCACCCCTTCCATTGAAATCTTGGATTTCCTATAGATACAATGGCGATTGGTGTGAAGAATGACTTGTTTGCAGCTACAACCTTTCTCTGTTCTCAGGCATTAATGATTCTTGGGTATATATCCCAAAAGCACCCCATCATAACTCTCTCTTGGAATGCTCCTAACAGATGGGAGGCCAATAGGAAGAAGAAAAAGAAAAATATTGTACAAGCGTAGCGAGCTATGTCAAGACAATATTCATTTGTAGAGGATTAGTTTTCAAAAGGACCAAGGTATCAGTAATTCTCCTACATGTAAGGTGACCAAAGATGCTGCTATTCCAATGCCCAAGGAAAAGGAAATACTCACATTATACACAAGCATATAAGAAGGACAATGCTAGAGAGATATGGTAAGTGGAGCCCTCTGACCCTCATTCTGAGAACTCACGAGGGTTGATTGACGAGATGGGAGAGAGAGCAGGAGTCCTTGACATTTACGCATTTACCCCACCAATGCCGTTCCTCTGGGCAGGCTCAGTTAGACACTAGTTTGATATGTACCAGTTTTAGTACAAAATTTACAAAACTCAAATTTAAGTCAGGCCAATTTCAAATGCAAATCCAACAGCATTTACCACCATTTGACTGTTTAACATTTCACACGATGGCTACTGTGTGGCATTCTGAATGTAGATGACAAGGAGTAGCCTCAATGTTCATTATTGAGCTACAGGTAAAAAAGGTGCAACATGCAATTTTTGTTATCCTTGGCAAGACACTGGTGGTTCATTTCACATGACTGGAATACTTTAGAATGGACAATCATCAGTTTATCAAAAAACCACTTTATGCCTTTCACCAATCAGTCCTGAGGTTGTTGGGATGCTGTTCACCGTGCTTATTTGGGTGCGACATGATTTTCCTTTAGTATTGCCTGTTGGAAAAACCGTCCTTGGTCAGATTAGGAGAATTGTCCTCCAGTTACTAATAACATGGTCTTTCTGAGTGTGTTTGTGTTTTACGCCTCTGCAGCACCTTATTGGGCTATATCCACGGTCTTTCTGAAGAATGATCCATCACAATTCTGTATTGTTTTGACATACCATAATAACAATGTAATGAGTTCCCTGTGATTGAATGGTTTAACGTGTTTAAAGTGCTAGTGCATACAGTGATACACAGGTTTCAAGAGCTTAGGTTCGAACCCCAACCCTTGAACTCAATTTATTCCAAGCCCATGAGATAATTGATGGAGTGTTCTATTCTGAGGCTACTCAATGACCCTGGACAACACTGATTTTATAGCATGACTCCTAGTCTTCTCATCCCTCATCATGAATACAGCGATCACAAAAAGTGAAGGTGCTATGGCAGGGAACCTTGAGCAATGTTCTGTTGTCCCCTGCCAATGAGTACTGCACTGTGGCTGCCCTGAGCAGTGCCCTTGTTGGAAGGCTCTCCAAAAAGTCCAAATCATTTTCAAGACTTGTAGATTTGGTAGGTCTAACCAGTAACGGTTGTGACCTCTCTCGATCTATAGCTCTCATCATACACTGACTTTTGAGATGTGACTGAAATTAATCAAACAAGACAGTCTGTGCACAGTCACTGCACATATGAAACATATATCTTGGTAGTGTGATAGTATCCCTCAGATATATACCCAAGAAGCATTTATATGTATTGCTGAGCACAGATAAAGGTTGTAACTGAAAAAAAAAGGATTTGTTCGAATCAATCGCCATAGTATCTTTAAAAAATTCAGGATATCAAAGCAGGGGGATGGTAAACAGAAGTTTTACATCATAGAATTCATATTGGCCAACTCATAAAGACAGCAACAAGTTTCTATTGCACAACTTGTTGGCTAGCATCATGTTGTGCTGTGGATTTGAAAGATTTAGTGGTGGGAACTGCGTGCGCAAAAGAAAAGGAGTGCATAGATGCAGCTGCATTAACAATACCCTTGTCTGCAACATTCATTTGGTTACTTTGGTATCAATTTACGTATTATATATTGATAATTTGGTTCTTGCTAGAGTACAATGTTGTCAGGAAATTGAAAATAATTATGCTGAAAGTTTCAAAAAACTAGGCTCTATAACCCCAATATAAAGGTAATTTTAGCTCTATAGATCAAAATATGTGTTTGACATGAAAAATAGCAGCAGAATCAGAATCCCTGGTGTCAAAAACATATATTTAGAGCTCTTATTTGCTATCGTATGACCTTTTGTTACTGAGTTATGCTCAAAATTAGATATCGAGCGGCGGCCATTTTGAATTTGTTGCTATGGCAACCAAGACAAGCGCCCACTCCGGCGCCCTCAAAAATTTGAATCTATATACCCTCAGCAACATTTGAGCCAAATTTCATGCTTGTAGACAAACCTGCACAATCCACCCCTTATTTCCCCATAAGCTCCTGGACTATTTTAACGCCTCTGCATCACACAGCCTCAAGAAGGATATTTTGGAAATATTTGCGATGTCACTCATGGCACTCGTCAGCAGCTTCACCATTGATTTTCGTCGAATCAGTAGGTGCAAATATCTATTTCTTCACTCTTTGATATACCTTGAGAATGCATCTATTTTGCTTTTATGGGCATTTTCACCAAAATCTGATGATGCTTCTGGATTAGGGTGGAGTGAAAATTGAAATTTAAAAAACAGCAGGTCTAGATACTTGGAAATTGGCCCCAAACTGGCAATTCCATTTTTATTTTCGAGCTGTAGTGAAAATTGACAGTGCACTTCAGGATCAAAGATATGCCATAAAAGTGGGTTTCGGTAAATCCGCGATTAGCTGTATTTTGGCCTAGGTTGAAGGTATTCAGAATAAAATTTCCTTCAAAATGAGTACCAACATGCCATACCTACTTATATTAGCAGTGGTCAGCAAGTGCTGTAAGAACTGTATGAAAATGCTCCGCTCGGACAAACAGCCAAAAGGATTGTCCATTTAAAGACAAAAGCTTGAAACTTTCAAGATAGCTTCTATAGACTCTAAACTTCAATTTTAGATGTGGAAAAACTTTCAAGTTTGACCCCAAAGTAATCAGTTGGGGAGAAAGGCACAGTCATATTGACCTCCTGTTTCAATAATATAATAGGTAAAAAACAGAGGTTTCACTCAAAATGTTATCTACCCTAAATTTTGTAATTCAATCAGATGAGTGATATCATGTTGTTCAAATAATTAGTAAGATATCAAAGTGTAGACAGATTTGGAGTATATTGAAAATTAGGTTAATCATGTAACATTTTGTAACACAATGAGCAATATAGTATGTACATATCGGAAAGTAAAAAATATACATTGCTTTCTCTGACAAACCATTATTAACTAGCCTTTGCCAGTGTCAGTTTCAAGACTGTCATTCAACAAATTTTTGACTTTAATTTAACTAATTCAAATTTAACTAATTCAAATTTTGAGATTGTGACAGGATGTTGGCTGCTATGATGGAGGAACTGAAGTCATATCATTGCTGATGGAACTGGACATTGCTGGAAGCTTGTACGAAAGCAGAAGTGATACATCCCATTAAAGAGATTGCCGTCATAATATTTACTTGTTTCAAATCTATTTCATGTAACAACCATTCAATAAATTGATTAATAAGTAAAGCTTTGATGCAGTAAGAGATATCAGGATGCATTAGACACAGTCACATTGCTGTATAGTCCAGCAGTGAACATGGAATGTTCAAATTGGCCATGCAATTGAGACAATTTTGTGTATAATCCCCATTGGGGTAAAAGAGGATATCAGTTTTAATTATTCTCTTTTTGGTTAAATACCCATTGCAGTGAACATTTAAAACTACCTGTTCTTAACCATTTTTTGTCTAATCTGTGTGACTTCAGGAGTTGTACATTTTAAAAGATATTCCAACAGAGTACTTTACAGATGTGATCTCCAAATTCATTTGTCACCTTTGTTAAGTATACTGTGCTGTATTAACACTATGGGATCCATTTTCTAAAAGCACATAATCATATGAAAATACACAATGGTAAAATAAAAGCATGAACTATAATACAAATGTCATCATGGACCCTAACCAGAATGAGTTTTAACTACATGTATATGTATTCTTATATTATAACTAATACATGTATAACAAGAACAAGTGGCAATGGAAATAAGTTTTACATATTTTGTTACTATTAGCACTAGTGAAAACAACAAAAGGGAGTATCTGGCAATGGGTAATGGTATTTTGTGGTGGAAAAGTCGATTTTTTTTAGTCATTTTATGAGTGGTAACAATTTATGACGATATCAGGTAAATTTGAGTGGTTTGGACTAGCCTGAAACTGAGGATAAGTATATCATGTTGGTACTCATTTTGTGGGGAATTTTTCACTGATTCCAAATATGCAACCCATTTTGTTGTATATTCCATATCCACTAAGATATGCGTAACCGCGACTTTGGCAAAAAGACATTTTAAGTGCTTTCTTTAATCTTGAAGTGCACCGTCAATTTTTACTGCAGCTTCCAAAAATCACTGAAAATGTGAGTTTTGGACCAATTGACAAGCATCTAGACCTGCTGTTTTTTCAATTTTTAACATTTTTCATTTTTCACTCCACCCTATTCTGGATGGTTTATATGTGTTGCTTCAATGTCAATATTTGTAGGGTATCTACTGGGTGTATTTTTCCAGATTGTATACTATGTTTGGCTACATCCAGTGAATTTGGATAACGATAAAACAAGACATCTTAAAATATTTATTTCTTGGAAGGACATAGTCAAAGACATGCAGCAAGACCAATTAAAAGTTAGAAGATGCAGAAAAACAATAAATAGTTGGGCAAAACAACAGACCAGCGATGAAGAGGAAAGGGAAAGACAAGAACAAGAAAATCTTTTTGAAAAAAAAGATATATGCTGGCTGTAGTGATTACGATTTCAAAATTTACAGTAAGAGTATGTTTTGCCAAAAGAATTTTAAAATATGGTATATAGAAACTACAGATGAACCCATGATATGGTATAAGAAGCTATAAGAGGAATTATCTATCTGTCTATCTCTCACCCTCTCTATCTCTTCATCCCAAGGGGGCATGCGATACTCCGGAGACACCAACTATACTTTTTCTATTTCTCTCACTAACTAGGTCTGGAACACACATATATCATGGGTTCATCTATAAATCCTCTTATAGCTTCTTATACCTGCTCTGCTGATCTACACTAACTTGTGTATTGTATTGACTGTTATTTTTATTCCCGTGACAGTTTAGCTGGAGTTGGCAAGTTCATAATGGGGGAGAATAGGTTCAATATGACTCACTATAAATTAGTAAGTCACTATATATGACTGACAATCCCTAACTGTTAATCAGGCATCCCTTACTGTTCATCAGTTAGTCACTACCTGTTAGTCATTAAGTCCATTGTTTTGGTAGTTACTATTTGTTAGTCACTAAATATGTTATTTAGTCACAAACTGTTAGTTAGTCAAAAACTGTTAGTTAGTCAAAAACTGTCAGTTAGTCAAAAACTGTTAGTTAGTGAGAAATGTTAGTTAGTCAAAACTGTTAGTAGTCAAACTGTTAATCAGTCAAAACTGTTAATTAGTCAAAAACTGTTAGTCAGTCTTTGACTGCTAGTCAGTCAAAAAAGTTCTGTTAAATAGTCTTAAACTGTTTGTAGTCAAAAACTGTTAGTAGTCAAAAACTGTTTGTAAGTCAAAATGGTTAGTTAGTCAAAACTGTTAGTAGTCAAAAACAGTTATTCAATCAAAAACTGTTATTCAATCAAAAACTGTTAGTTAGTCAAAAACTGTTAGTTGGTCAAACTATTGTAGTCAAAAACTGTTAGTAGTCAAAAACTTCTGATGATATTTTGCTTGGGTTCAAACCCGGGGCTACCAATTTACACTGATTTAGAATATTTTTGGCGGACTCTCAAGATCAAAATCCTAGGTGGGTGTCAATCAGATGAGATTTTAAATGGGTGTTCATTTCGATCATTTTACAATCACTATTTGTAGTCAAAACTGTTGGTAGTCAAAAACTGTTTGTAAGTCAAAATGTTTAGTTAGTCAAAACTGTTAGTGGTCAAAAACTATTATTGAATCAAAAACTGTTACTCAGTGGCTCAACTACCATGGGGGCTGGGTAGGGCTGCCCTACGGGCCCCCACCCCTCAGGGGGCCCCCACCCCTCAAGGGAGGCCCCCACTCCCAAAGTGGGGTAAAAAAAAATTAAAAGCAAAATAGAAAATTTTTAAATTCCATTAGGGGTCAATCATGGATGAATTAGCATTGTATCTGCATTAATTTCTAAAGAAGTGACACGTCAAATATAAGACAACTAGGTAACCAAAACCTCTGAAGTGGGGCCTGGGGCCCTTTAAATTATCTAACGTCGGTTTGATACAATTATAGAATATAATACATTATTGGTCCAAAAAATGTTGAATTCCTTTAGGGGCCCCCACAGATAAAAAAATATATAAGCTTTCTTTCAAAAGAAGGGACACATCAAACAAAAATTGAAAGAGGTGGCGCAGTGGTTCAACTACCTGAAAATGTTGGAATAGTTATGGGGCGACCCTGGAGTCTTTTAACATGAATGAGGTATTAGTGGGGGCCCTTTAAAGTAAGTCTATAAGTCAAGAAGGCAGAATTATATATCTTAAAAATGTTGGATTAGTTCGGGGCCAACAGAATCTTTCACCATGAATGAGGTATTAGTGCGAGCCCTTCAAAGTAGGTCCGAAAGTGAGGCAGGCAGAATTATGTGTCTGAAAAATGTTGGAACAGTTCGGGGGCCCCCAAAGTCTTTCAGCATGAACGAGGTATCAGTGGAGGCCCTTCAAATTAAGTCCAAAAGTGAGGCGGGCAAAATTATGTCTCTGAAAAATGTTGGAACAGTTCGGGGGCCCCCAGAGTCTTTCAGCATGAAAGTGGCTGGGATGTTTAGTGTATAGATGGTGGTGAACTTATTAGGATGAAATGCTTAATAATCTTAGTATATGCTTGCGGAAGGTTGAAAAAAAAAACCAGCCATTTCAGTATGTCAAATTGTCAATGAAATAAGATAATGTGGTAGTGGTTAGACAATATCTATATTTATTTGTTTGTGTACATCTGACTGCTGTGCAAGGCCCCTCAATGGTAGACTAAAGTAACTTGAGGTTGATCAAATTTTAATTTGTACTGATAAGGTAATATTAGATAGGCATAATGAACTGTGTCTGAGTCTGACTGAGTCTTTTATGCTTTTCCAAGTGTAGGGCTGTACGCACATTAGTGAAATCTGTGGGCTTTAATTGAGTACATACTTCTCAATCTACGCTGGTAGCCTACCTAATTTCACATAAATCAGACAGGCAATAGCCAATGATATATTTAGCTGAAACAAGAATAGAAGATTTGTCCAATAAACCAACATAAATTTTCAACCGATGACCAGCCCTATTAAATGACGTCCGATTGTGCGGGTAGGGGCCCCCAGCCTTCATGTTCCTACGGGCCCCACAACCTCTAGTTGAGCCCCTGCTGTTAGTTAGTCAAAAACTGTTAGTTAGTCAAACTATTTGTAGTCAAAAACTGTTAGTAGTCAAAAACTGTAAGTCAAAATGGTTAGTTAGTCAAAAACTGTTAGTAGTCAAAAACTGTTTGTCAGTCAAAAACTGTTAGTTAGTCAAAAACTGTTAGTTAGTCAAAAACTATTTGTAGTCAAAACTGTTGGTAGTCAAAAATTAAGTCAAAAATGGTTAGTTAGTCAAAAACTGTTAGTTAGTTAAAAACTTAGTCAAAAACTGTTAGTTAGTCAAAAACTGTTAGTCAAAAACTGTTAATTAGTCACTAATTGTCACTAACTGTTAGTCACTAACTGTTAGTCAGTCACCAACTGTTGGTCAGTCGCTAACTGTTAGTTAGTTATGTAAGTCAGCTAGTCCTTAACTGTTAGCAAGTAACTGTTAGTAAGTTACTAACTTCTAGTCCCTGACTGTTAGTCATTTTGTCCCTAACTGTTGTTCATCAGTTGGTCACTACTGTTAGTAAGTCACTGTTGTTAGTCACTTACTGTTAGTAAGCACTAACTGTTGTTGATTCACTAGCTGTTTGTTAGTCTTTAACTGCCAGTTAGTCACTAACTGTAAGTCACTAACAGTCAGTTAATCACCCCAAGGATGTGCCACCCAGAAATTGGACCTATAAATAGAACAAACTGCTCTCATTACTATTCACCCCCAATTGTTACAACTCACCCCCAATTATTTCAGGTCCTGCAACAATTGTATCTTCACCAATTTGTCGATTAATGAGTGGCAGGTGTAAATTTACATCAATGCAACAATATTAAGTATTTGTGATCATAAGATATTTTGTAATGCTCTAGCTGATATTACTAAATGGTGGGGACCAAACCGGTTGACAATTTTCCGTATGGGGCAACCAGTATAGTATGCTGGCTGCATAGCCAATACTGTACTATAACAAATCTTGTCCTAAAGTTCAAGAAGCCAGCATAAAAATTTATTATAAGGCAGGAATCAGAAATAACACGATTAGATTCAGAGATTCAACGAGCCGAAGCAGAAATTAAAAAGGTAAAAGAACATTTCCGGCCAAAAAAAATTGGTTGGGTAAAAAATTTCAAAATGACAAAAAAAGAGGAAGAAATCAACAGATTAAAAGATGAAATAACCAAATTAAAAGAAGAATGTAGAAAATGGCGAGAACAGTGGGAACTGAGGCACGAACATTTGGCACATACACGAATGTGTGTAGGTGCAAAACCGAGCATAAGCAAATTTGTGGACATGTAAAAACGAGCATTGTCATTTGTCTGTATGTAAAAACTAACATTCGTGTATGTGCTGCTTTTGTCATTTGTATAACCCCCATTGCTTACATTCGATGAAGTGCCAGATAATTCGTCATCATGCAAAATATTGAAAAATATACACCTCCAGAAGTACAACTCTTGAAGTTAAAACTATTCTGCATAGACAGCAGGGTATAAAATGAGCATGCAATGATCCCAAAATGTGCAGTGATCAATTTGAATATGTGCAGTGATCAATTTGAATTTGTACAGTGATCAGGGGCGGACTGGCGGCATTTCGGGCCCGTGGCAAAATAAGTCAATGGGGCCCTATGTCTCTGCTCTCGGCGTTATTTCCAATTAAAAAAGAAAAATTCTACAGGTCTAATTTGGCAAATTGTTAATATTTGGTAGGGGGCCTCCATATGAGAGGAGACTGTCCTTTTCAGTTTGTGTATTTTCGACACATAATCATGAACTTGACAGCAAAATTTTGCTCCTTTCTTAAATTATTTATTTTTTTAATATCTTGTGGGCCCCCCTGAGTGGATGGGCCCGTGGCAGTTGCCACTTTGCCACATAGGCCAGTCCGCCCCTGGCAGTGATCAAATTCACCCTTTTTGTGCTAAATTATGGTGAACTGTAGAATCCCCACAATATACTTTGTATTTCAGCCAATTTGATACTTTTGTCTGCCGGATGATGATCAATTATTGGTCATCTTTCGAAAATCTGTGATGCTTGATTTCACAATGCCATCCCTTAAGAAAACCGATTGGTTATCAATATTAATGGCGATAGTTCGAGAAAGACAATACGTGCAGTGATCAAATCTTCTTATTTTATACCCTGATAGACAGTATAAACTAAAAGTAAGTCAGTTAGATTTTAAACATTTTGCAATGTTTATAGATTTTGTCTGGAAAATATTTTGCACGGATTGTTATATAATAGATAGGCGTATATTATATAGATAATGGGTGGTGAGGAGACCAATATTGATTTTATTATTGACTGAAACAGTAATATTGGTCGAGGCCATAGACCGAGACCAACATTGAAATTACTATTGGTCAACTTAACATCCGCTATTTGTTATATTCTGCACCAATGTGTTCAGACTTATATATGTTCGTACTAATTCTGTAAATATTTCAAATACTGTCATGTATATTACTGTTTCATATGTTATCTACTTAACTTTTTCCATTATATACATTAGGGATATCTGCTAACTGCTCTGCTACTGAGACAAATGGCACTAAAGCGGGAATTCATGAAATGATAGACTAACACTTCAAGAAGTTAAATTTCATCCTACCTCAGGCTTACCCCTATAATTGGCAATCAAGTGCATGGTTGGAGATTGCCACACTCTCCACGCCCCAATAAACAAGAAAATCTTTTTGAAAAAAAAGATGTATGCTGGCTGTAGTGATAACGATTTCAAAATCTACAATAAGAGTATGTTTTGCCAAAAGAATTTTAAAATATGGTATAAGAGAAACTACAGATGAACCCATGATATGGTATAAGAAGCTATAAGAGGAATTATAGATGAACCCATGATAGATCTATCTATCTATCTGTCTATCTCTCACCCTCTCTATCTCTTCATCCCAAGGGGGGCATGCGATACTCCGGAGACACCAACTATACTTTTTCTATATCTCTCACTAACTAGGTCTTGAACACACACACATAGATAGATAGATAGATAGATAGATAGATATGGTAAGTGCAGCCCTCTAAGCCCAGTTCTGGGCGCTCACGAGGGTTGATTGATGAGATGAGAGAGAGAGCGCAGGAGTCCTCAACATGTTACACATTTACCCCATGTGAGGGATCTTTTACTTGCCCAGCACAGACACTGATACAAGGGGCCGCCAATTTAACGTCTCATCCGAACGACATCCAGCTGGGATTTTGCTCATAAAGGTACACTGAAAATTTCGGGTTCCCCAACCGGGAGTCGAACCCATGCAGGCAAAGACCTTCAGCGGAGCAGGCGGGAACCTTAACCACTACACCACCCAGCTGCCACATCATGGGTTCATCTATAAATCCTCTTATAGCTTCTTATACCTGCTCTGCTGATCTACACTAACTGGTGTATTGCATTGACTGTTATTTTTATTCCTATGACAGTTTAGCTGGAGTTGGCAAGTTCATATGGGGGAGCATAGGTTCAATGACTATTAATTAGTAAGCCACTATATATGACTCAATCCTTAACTGTTAATCAGGCATCCCTTACTGTTGTTCATCAGTTAGTCACTACCTGTTAGTCATTAAGTCCGTTGTTTTGGTAGTTACTATTTGTTAGCCACTAAATATGTTATTTAGTCACAAACTGTTAGTTAGTCAAAAACTGTTAGTCAGTCAAAAACTGTTAGTTAGTAAAAAACTGTTAGCTAGTAAAAAAGTGCTAGTTAGTGAAAAAATGTGAGTTAGCACTGTTAGTCAATCAAAAACTGTTAGTTAGTCAAAAACAGTTTCTAGTAAAAAAAACTGTTAGTTAGTGAAAGGGGGAGTTAGTCAAAACTGTTAGTAGTCAAAACTGTTAGTCAGTCAAAACTGTTAATTTGTCAAAAACTGTTAGTCAAAAACTGTTAGTTAGTCAAAAACTGTCAGTTAGTCAAAAACTATTTGTAGTCAAAACTGTTAGTAGTCAAAAATGGTTAGTTAGTCAAAACTGTTAGTTAGTCAAAACTGTTAGTTAGTCAAAAACTGTTAGTTAGTGAAAGGGGGAGTTAGTCAAAACTGTTAGTATTCAAAACTGTTAGTCAGTCAAAACTGTTAATTTGTCAAAAACTGTTAGTCAGTCAAAAACTGTTAGTTAGTCAAAAACTGTTTGTAGTAAAAAAACTGTTATTCTGTCAAAAACTGTTAGTCAAAAACTGTTAGTCAAAAACTATTTGTAGTCAAAAATGGTAAGTTAGTCAAAACTGTTAGTTAGTCAAAAACTGTTAGTTAGTGAAAGGGGGAGTTAGTCAAAACTGTTAGTAGTCAAAACTGTTATTCAGTCAAAACTGTTAGTAGTCAAAACTGTTAGTCAGTCAAAACTGTTAATTTGTCAAAACTGTTAGTTAGTCAAAACTGTTAGTTAGTCAAAAACTGTTAGTTAGTCAAAAACTGTTAGTCAAAAACTAATTGTAGTCAAAACTGTTTGTAGTCAAAACAATAAGTCAAAAATGGTTAGTTAGTCAAAACTGTTGGTTAGTCAAAAACTGTCAGTTAGTGACAAACTGTTAATTAGTCACTAATTGTCACTAACTGTTAGTCACTAACTGCTAGTCAGTCACTGACGTTAGTCAGTCACTAACTGTTAGTCAGTCACTAACTGTTAGTTAGTCATGTAAGTCAGCTAGTCCTTAACTGTTAGGAAACTGTAAGTTACTAACTGCAATGTTTGCGGATCAAACCTGACATTTTTTTTGCAGGTGAGGTTGGTATATAAGAGTATGTGTGTAAAATTTTTATATGGGAGTATAATCCGGCATAATTTTGCATTTTCCACTTCTCATCTCTGCACTATGTAGTGCCCAATATGACGAAAATATGACGAAAATGACGCGAAAACGCCTAAATTTAGAGATTTTTGCACCTTATAGTGGCCTGCCACATATATATTATAGCAAAATGGATGTCAGTTCTGAACTGCCCTCCCAAAACCCTCCAAAATGGTTTTTGAATGGTTGAAAAATATTGATTTTAAGTCTCATTTTTGGAAAATCATGCTTTTTTCTCCTTTTTTCAGGGCTCGCCAATGGGGATTTACATTATAAACTTCAAGTGAAATGTGCCACCTCTAAATATTAATAGAATGAGCTGAAATTTTACACATATACTCCCATATACCAACCTCACCTGCAAAAAAAAGTCAGGTTTGATCCGCCTAAGATTTCCAAAATGTGGGGCGCCAGTCCCACCCTAATGTATACATCATCTTGGTGCACCAGCCGCCTCATCAAAAATAAAAAATGGAGATAGAAAACTGTACCTTGTCGTGAAGTTGTGCTTTGGTACCCAGATGATCATACTAAAAAATCAGCCTGATCAATGAATGTTAGGGGTGCCTCCAGAAGCAGATTTCCTGACATTTTCAGGAAAGAATAAACTTAACAGCAAAAGAAAGTTGTCAATTGATTTTGGCTCATAATTTTGCAAAATAATTTTTTTTATTTTAAACAATATAGTATTGTTCCTATGACCAACTCCCGTCTTATTGCCAGAAATCATTCAGCTGTGACCATTTCCTTTATACCTTTAGACTTATTTATCCCGTTTCAGTTTTTGCAATAATATATGGCACTACCTACAAGTTGTGCCAAAATGAATGGCGCCATTTTAAACAATGCCCAAACAGATAATAAAAGCCGAACAAATTAGCAAATCAACTCTATTTTTTTATTTTACAGGAAAATTTGGAAATTTGAGTTTTGCAGATTTGAAAATCTGCTGACAAAATCATTATGGTTTTGGCCCTTAGAATTGAGCTTTTCAAATAAAATTTTCAGACAATATAACTGTGTTGTCCAAGGGACTCGGTGGAGCAGCGGTTAGCAGACGGGACTGCTGCACCAGCGGCCCGGGTTCAATTCCCGTTCACGGCAGAGTTCCCAACTGGCGTACCAGATCAGAGTGAGGACTTAATTGGGCACTGTTGCCAGCAGTGTCTGCTTAGTCTGGACGTCTTGGAGGTTAAACTGTACCTGCCGTGTGCCCCTGCATTAAAACAGGAACCACATCCAATCCCGGATCGGCGTTGGCCTAGGCATCTCACGTTTATATCACACACCTTTAATCTTTAACCGCCACAATTTGTTTCAATGCTTAATTCACTGTTTAAAACAATTTTTGCAGTGATGAAGGCATGTTATTAAAATCACATTAACATGACTGTTAGGGGAGAGGCAGGTTAGTTGATACGCAAGGTTAGTTGATACGCCCCACCTCCTGGTCATAGAAATGATCATTTGAGAAAATGTTGGCATTTGTAAGAAGCAGAATAAAAAAACACATCTTCTCATCTTGGTCAATGTAGAATCAGAATCAAGATTTCAGAAAAAGTCAAAAAATTCAAAAATCACTGTTCCGAGTAATTCTGTGCTGAAATTTTGCTTTTTTTTTCTCTCGCTATAGTGAAGGATGATTCAGAGTAACTTAGTATATGGATAAGGTGCGTGAAAAGGGTTATTTATGAGCCATCAAAGATGACCTAGTTTAACCTTTGGTCCAGAGACCTGCTGTTTTCTGAAATAATCGAGTGGATGGGTTTGTTGATACAGGAGATTGGTTAGGTTTTGTTGGCTGGCCTGGTCAAAATAACAACCCTGACCTATTAGTACAATCATAATGCAAGGTGTTACCCAGGAATTTACATGAAAAAGCTCTAAAGATGAATCTTAGGTTGAAGTTGTCATTAGATCTCCCCCTCCCAACAGGTCGACCATCAGATCCGACTCAAAATGGTAATAATAATAATAATAATAGTGATTTATATAGCGCCTCTTCCAGTAAACTGCTCAGAAGCGGATGATGATATTGGTAGCAGATATGCATCCACGGGAACAGAAAGCAGATCGGTGAAGGCGTATGGTTTTATTGTATCCTACCAAGGCGGAATTATGTGACCTTTTCTTTACATTGTCCATCAGGGTTTGGTGTATCAACTAACCTGCCTGGGTGTATCAACTAACCTTACCAGGTGGGTTAGTTGATACGTTTGACATGACCTTCTTTGACGCCATCTGGGGTAAAAACTATCAAACAGAGAAAGTCAATTTTCTCCATATATTTGAACAATGTATTTCCCCATGCACATGGCTATTCGTCATTCCAATATCATTATCCGTTCAGCTTGGAGGCGAGCTTTTCTGAAAAACGTCTCAACTAACCTGCCTCTCCCCTATGCCATTTTAAGATAAAAAAAATGAAATACATCACGCGGGATGTTCCGGATTATTGAGTCCAGAGATGGACTGAACAGATATTCCTAAGAAAGTTCCAGGTCGATAGTTCCAGGTAAAGTTTTTCATTTCAGAACTGAAACGTCATTCTGAAAATTTCCAGCAGGGGGTGCTGTAGTCTGGGACTCGAATAGTTCCATCAATTGATGCACTGTTATTTCTTTCTGGTAAAAATGTTATTAGGCAAGAAATAGGGGGTAGAAAAACAAGTGTTACTTTCCTGGAAGTATCAACGTGATACTTCCAATGCTGTTTTAACCCTAAACCTTTTATAAACAAAATTATGAGATGAGAACAGACCTCATCAGAGCAATAGATTAAATTGAAAACAGATAAATGACTAAATTATGCAATAACAGTGACTAATTTTGCCAAGGTGCCCGACATGTCATAAATCTGGAATTAAGGAAAAAATAAATTATATAGTAATAATTAGTTTCCATAATTTCAAATAAGGCGTTGTCAAGAAATCTGATGGATGCACGTTGTTTTACCAAAAATATTTTATATATTAAAGTACATCAAAACTCGGCAAAAGACAAAAGAGGCTTCAAATGTTTGAGGTGCACTTGTATAGGCTGTTCAGCTGTTGTATATGTTATGAATTTAATTTAGGACATTTTGGATGTTCACATTAATGTTATTTCTTAGTTTCTACAAATATGTCAAAGAAATTTCAGCCTCGGGGAAAAGGAGGCCGAAAATGTTTAGCATTTTAGCTGGTCATTATTGTGCTCAACGGTGCTTGTAATATTTTAAAGGCCAGACGTAAATGATCTCAAGCTTCTCAGAACTTTAGGGCCAGACGTAGTCGATCTCAAGCTTCTCGCAACTTTAAGGCCAGACGTAACTGATCTCAAGCTTCTCGCAACTTTAAGGCCAGACGTAACTGATCTCAAGCTTCTCTGAACTTTAAGGCCAGACGTAATCGATCTCAAGCTTCTCGCAACTTTAAGGCCAGACGTAATCGATCTCAAGCTTCTTGGAACTTTAAGGCCAGACGTAATTGATCTCAAGCTTCTCGCAACTTTAAAGCCAGACGTAACTGATCTCAAGCTTCTCGCAACTTTAAAGCCAGACGTAACTGATCTCAAGCTTCTCGCAACTTTAAAGCCAGACGTAATTGATCTCAAGCTTCTCGGAACTTTAAGGCCAGACGTAATCGATCTCAAGCTTCTCGCAACTTTAAAGCGAAACGTAAATGATCTCAAGCTTCTCAGAACTTTAGGGCCAGACGTAGTCGATCTCAAGCTTCTCGCAACTTTAAGGCCAGACGTAATTGATCTCAAGCTTCTCGGAACTTTAAGGCCAGACGTAATCGATCTCAAGCTTCTCGGAACTTTAAGGCCAGACGTAATCGATCTCAAGCTTCTTGGAACTTTAAGGCCTGACGTAATTGATCTCAAGCTTCTCGCAACTTTAAGGCGAAACGTAAATGATCTCAAGCTTCTCAGAACTTTAGGGCCAGACGTAGTCGATCTCAAGCTTCTCGCAACTTTAAGGCCAGACGTAATTGATCTCAAGCTTCTCGGAACTTTAAGGCCAGACGTAATCGATCTCAAGCTTCTCGGAACTTTAAGGCCAGACGTAATCGATCTCAAGCTTCTTGGAACTTTAAGGCCTGACGTAATTGATCTCAAGCTTCTCGCAACTTTAAGGAGAAACGTAATTGATCTCAGGCTTCTCAGAACTTTTGGGCCAGAAGTAATTGATCTCAAGCTTCTCGGAACTTTAAAGCCAGACGTAATTGATCTTAAGCTTCTCTGAACTTTAAAGCCAGACGTAATGGATCTCAAGCTTCTCTGAACTTTAAAGCCAGACGTAATCGATCTCAAGCTTCTCGGAACTTTAAGGCCAGACGTAAATGATCTCAAGCTTCTCTGAACTTTAAGGCCAGACGTAACTGATCTCAAGCTTCTCGCAACTTTAAGGCCAGACGTAACTGATCTCAAGCTTCTCGCAACTTTAAGGCCAGGCATAAGGGACCGTTCAGAATTTATGACTGGGGGGGGTGGGAGTTTTGCTGGAACTTCCAGTCAAAAATTGATACCCCTCCCTTGAGTTTAATGCGGATTTTTAGTACCCCACCCTTAGGTTTCACGCATATTTTTAGTACCCCCCCCTCGACATACAAGCAATACGCACATATATATACTGTTATACCCTGCCAGGCGTACCGATTTGCGTCATTCCGCGGACTTTCGCGCGTAAAAAAGTCCAAATAAAATGAGTTTATGCGTGTTTTTTAACATTTTTTCTTTGTTAAAATTTCTTACCCCCCCTTGGAAGTGTTGTCAAAAATTAATACCCCCCCCCCTTGAAACACGTGTGAAAAGTTAGTACCCCCTCGGCCAAAACTCCCATCCCCCCCCCCCAGTCATAAATTCTGAACGGTCCCTAACTGATCTCAAGCTCCTTGCAACTTTTCGAGCCACACTGAAGATTTTTTTGGCTACAACAGTTAGTCAAAATGACCAATCAAGTCAGTAAAGTAACTACTTAAAAATAGCTCAGACATGACTAACTAAGGTTTGTCAAAATGTATTCAAAGTTAATTAGTTACAACACCTTGTGTCACTTACATGTTCTACCATTTTCTACTGGATCAAATTTACGTTGCTCCATTCAAAACTTTGCAGCTTTATTACAGAAGTTTCCTGGAAAGTGAAAGGCTCAGGTCAGTTCATGTGAAGTTTATTGGGATGTTTCTGGGAAGTGGAGCCCAAAATGTCCCAAATACTGCCCCAGACAGCCTTGCAGAGGTGCTACAGATTCTGGGTCGCACAGTGCTGGCAAGTGCCAATGCACTATCTTCTATCTCAAGACACATGAAGAAAGCCTCCGGCTGTCTTGAATAAGATAGAATATTTCTATCTATCCTGTTTAAATAAACACGAATTGGCAAAAATCTACATATGCAAATAGAACATACAAAATACTATTATTTTGCTATGGAGTAGCAAGAAGGAAATTATCGAGATTACTCATAAGACTCAACTACACTCTTGCTCATAAATATGGAACCTTTTTTTGGAATATTAAATAGCAGACATTTTTGAGTATGTATATAGACAAGGTTCACTGAAGTCAACTTTGGTGGCCTCAATTCTCTCTCTAAGCAATCGTTTGGAATCTTTGTTGCCAAAAAATATAAATTTCTCGAGAAAATGTTGATATGTACACGTACTTCATATTTATGAGCAACAGTGTATACATCACGATATGCATTAACAAGTAAAATGGCCAATCTCATAGACCAGTAGACAGTGCACTTAACCTTGGAATGCAACATAATAACTGGGTGTTTTTTGGATCCAATTTGTAGCAAATTCTGTCTAGTTTATGAATATGAACTTTGAAATGAAATATGCCCCGGGGATATTTGCTATTTTGGTTTACATGGTAACAAGTCAGAATGAAATGACAAATTTCCAACAAGGTATGTATACTGGGAAGTCAGTTTTAGTGTTGAAATATATGTTTTCTGACAAGTCCAATGCAATGGAGCCACTCCCATACGTGTAGGGGTTCACCCTCATTTGCATATTTGATATTCCTTATAAGGATATAGCCCATGTTCCATATATCCTTCACAATCTTTTCACACATTTACACATTTTTAAAAGACAAAAGATGTTTAAAATGTACAATGTGTTGTTAGTAAAAAGTCTGAGCTTCAATTTGATACTATTTGCAGTGCCCTACTATGAACACTATACTCAGCACTACAACCATGACAACCAAACATCATTTTTGATTGAAGCTCCTACTGCTCTGCTGTTACCCTATAATAAATTGAATATCTCTTGACCTATGTACACTGGGAAAACCATTTCCATGTCCAAATATATGTTTTCTGATATGCCCAATGCAATGGAGCTACTCCTTTATATGTACGGGTTCACTAGGGTGGTCCACATTCCTATGGGAAAAATCAAATCTTGTAAAACTCCCGATTTGAAAGTAGAAATTGATGACCACATAAGTAAAACAAACACACACAAAATTTCAGGCAAATCAGTTAATATTTAGAGGTAGCGCTAAGTCTTTGAAGTTTATCATGTAGTTCCCCATTGGCGCAACTGAAAAAATGGTCAATTTCCCAGATCTTTCTCCGAAGTGAATATTTTTTTTGCGTTTTTTTAGTATGTGATAAAGTTGGAATGGCAAAGTAATATCTGGAGGGTAATTTTGATTTATTATTCATAGTAAGTGAAATAATTACCTATTTTTATGAAAAAAATGCTTGATAATTGACCTATGTAATATCTATGCTGACCTTCCTCGAAACTTTGTAAGCCTTAAAGAATATCAGGACTAGGTTGGGCATCCTTGACATACCAAAAAAAGGTTATTTGATCAAAATAATTGGTCATTTTTGCAAGATTTGCAAATGCCAATGATTTTGAGGCCTGCTGCAGGGGAATCGCATGTTAAACTTCAACGGCTTTGTGCCACCTCTAAATATTAATTGATTTTGCTGAAATTTTTACTCAATACCTTCTATAGATATAAGATCACAATGCAAGATTCAAATCAGATAAAATTAGAAGAAAGTGTTTTTGGACCGCCCTAGGGTTCACCCTCATTTGCCTATTCGATATTCCTTATAAGGATATCACCCATTTTTCCATAATATTATTCTTCACAAATATCCTTCTTCTTCTTCTTCTGCAACGCTCCTCCATCCTCAGAATAAAGCGTGGTTCATATGAACCATGAATTTTTTTGTTATTTTTATTCACGGAGAATATGGTCTTCCACATGCCTATTGGCTACCTTGACCTTCGATGGCTTCCCTCTTGACGGGCCCTGGGCACGGATGAGATGCAACGCTCAGAAGTGTGTTTTCTGTGAAAGGATGTCTTCCTTCTGCAATGCATTCTGGACAACTTGTCCTGTGACATCACATAACAGATGAAACCACGAGCACTTGAATCATTGATGATGACGCCACTATCACACTGTAAATTCTGAAATTCTGAGTTAGCTCAAATGATTGAGTGAGACGGTTGCACAATTTGTTTGAGCCATGATAGCTTGCTGTTTTGAGTTATGATAATCTTTATGTTGTTATAACTTGCAAACAACAAGCTATCTTGGCTCAAAGGAATTGTGCAACCATCTCACTCCATCAATTAAGCTAACTCAAAATTCAAAATTTACAGCGTAGTTGCTCACTTTATGACATTGTATGAAATGAAAGTTTGATTACGAAACCATTGTATTTTTTAAGTAGGCATACAAATATAGTAATATAATACGTATTGCAGGTAGTTGAAGTTATGACAACTTTTTTTGTCTTTCTTTTTGCAGGCCTCATGACAGGATACACCCTCAACCCCCTGGGGTTACCACTGTTTTATTATGGGGTAACTGAGGGTAGTTGAGGGATGGCGAATTTGGTTGAGGGGAGGTGAGTTCGTTTGAGGGGAGGCGAGGGGATGTGGGGAGGTGAGTTTAGTTGAGGGGAGGCGAGTTTAGTTGAGGGGAGGCGAGTTTACTTGAGGGGAGCGTGTTTAGTTGAGGGGAGGCGAGTTTAGTTGAGGGGAGCCGAGTTTACTTGAGGGGAGCCGAGTTTACTTGAGGGCAGCCGAGTTTAGTTGAGGGGAGGCGAGTTTAGTTGAGGAGAGGCGAGTTTAGTTGAGGTAAGTTGAGTTTAGCTGAGTTTAGTTGAGGTTACTTGAGTTTAGTTGAGTTAAGTTGAGGGCAGTTGAGGGAAGCTGAGGGTAGTTGAGGGTGGCGGAAGTGAAAAGGGGTAAGTTGAGGGTAAAAGAGGTTAAGTTGAGGGTGCCGAGTTTATGAGAGGGTTTGGGGGTGTATCCTGTCATGAGGCCTTTTTAAAATAATCTGTGATAGGTTGCTATTAATGTTGATGAACCTTGCAGACCATGAACAATTTCATTGCACAATCACAAAGTTTCCATTATATGGCAACATTTAGATCATCAACAGCTTTACCACTAAACCCCTTGCCGAATTTCTTGAATGTATTATTAGGGGGGGGGGTGTTATTTTAAAAATTTCACAAAATCATACCTGTGTGGATGGAATATGAAAATATAGGTCAAAATACCAACGGTACCTCAATCGCATTATTTGGTTTTAAAAACCCATATGGACGGAGGCTTTGAAGATAACGGCTTTTGCGCCGACTGCAAAATTACCCGACAATGCCATATCTCGAGAACGAAGGCACATACAGACTTCAAAATAGGCTCAAATTATTCGCAATCCCTAAGTTTATATTCGTCTTTCATAGTAAATATATGCCTATCTGCCTTATTTTTGAAGATATAGCCAAAAAACCTTGATTTTGTGCAAAACCTTATATTTTTCGATTTTTAGGCACTTTATAGGCTTAATTTGAAGATTGTTAGCTTTAAAAAATGTCTGCTCCACTTGCTCTATCATCCAAAAATTAAAGTATCATCCTAAACATTGAAGATTGATGTTGCAGTTTTAGCCAAATCAGTCTTTCTGTGTCTATCTTTGTCTTAGGTGATGTATGTGTTCTGGTTTTATCATCGTCAGCTCTATAATGACTTGGGATTTATTTGTCTTCAGTCATTTCCTCATATTTTAAAGTAAGTGTGTGTTTGGTGAAGAAAAGTAGGCCTAATTTTGTTTACCAATTTTCATGTAAGAAAATGTAAGGAGCTCCTAGGGACAGCACAATTCACTATATTTGTAATTTTACTTTTTGGTTTGTTTCTTTTCTTATCGAGAGGACACTGACGGGTTTTGCAAACTGAAGCAGCATTATCAAGTTGAAGCTGTGAATGTGTAAGTCTTAAGTATTCAGTGAGACATTTGTGTGGCTTCTTATGGTGGTGATGGATCAGATATTCTGATATACAAAGGTGATCTTGAATTTTCAACCTAATATTGGTAAGCAGAAATATTTAGTTCCCGTTCACAAAAAAAGGCTTATGTTTATTCCGCCTTCTGTAGAAACATGTCACAAATTCTAGGAATTGAGAAATTTTGTATTTTTGGCATGTTGTATCTCAAATTTTACAATCTGTCTATAATTCTATACATATGTGTAACATTTTTCTCTTTACTGTGCAGCCACATCCACTTTAAAGTGTAGCCATTTGTCAAACAGACTTGATTTGACTAAATAAATAACCTAACCTGACAAATAAAACTTTTTTTTTTAATTTTTAGTTTTTGCTACTTTACAGAGATTGTCAACATCTCTATTGACTTGCATGGCTAACTTGTTAGAGAAGAAAGATTCTCAGCATCCCAGTTTCATGCCTGAAATTGTTTCTGAACAAGAAATTTATTGACTTGTTCTCCTCGAGTAGTACTTCCTGGTCATCTTTTGTCACATGTTGTCTGTGTAACTTTTGCTTTTCTTTGGTTACCTGTTCATTGGTCAAAAGTCAGTTGGTTCAACGAGATAAAGAGTGCTAAAAACAAAGTGCTCAGTCACAAGATGCTGTGGAATTCAATGTCACTGAAGGCATTCACCACAGAATTAAGCAAGGGGGTGTTGGAGAAAGAACTGTATTTTTTAAGAAGTCCCTGGGATTGGCACAAGGTCACTTGGCAAAGGTAGATGTTTCAGCTTAATCTTTCTCTCCTCAGAGAAACAACTTACTCTATTTTCAGAGCTATATGCAAACCCAAACTTTGAGGGTATGGACCAATATTCCTGATAAAAATTTTGTGCATTAAGATGTCAGGCACAGTCAATACATTGTAAATTGTTTTGTTTAGTCATACTACTGTTAAAAATGATTAGATCCTGTCTCATCTTCTCGTTTCTCTTAAGACTTCTTGAAAAATCCTCTATTTTCTTATTATAATATATCATTACTGCACAGTGGCATCATTGTAGGTGGGGCTGGTGGGGCATTTGCATTTGCCCCACCACTTTTTGACCTAAGTATACATGTTTCTGAATCAAAAAAATATATAATTTTTCCCCTGACATCTTCCACGAAGATGTGACGGCTACTTGCCCCACCACATTAAAATGAAACTGAGTTACTTGTCCATCAGGGATGTCATTTTCCAGTATCGGACTTTTAGTATTAAAAGATTCATTATTTATGCTATCCTCTTCAAGTTAATTTCATGCCATTACTGGCATTACTGCTGTCTCACATGTGAAATAGAATTATAATGGTGTTGTGAATGTCACTTGTTTTATAAGCTTGTCAAAGATCTTGTCAGTGAACCTCAAGACTTTTAAGATAGCCGCACACAGAGTACCATGCAGTTATATAAAAATAAATATTAATGTTATTGTCATAAGTAAATCAAGTATCTCGCTGATCAGACCAATTTAGGCATAATCTATGCACGGTATACAACAACTTGGTATAGTATGATTCAGTAATTGATGATATGGAATAGAACTGTCAAATGCATATATATATTAAATGTAAACATAGATTGATCAATTTTTGCAATTTTTTAGGCTCTAACACTACACACACAGTCTGCAATGCGAGTTTACGCTTGTATACTGTCGGAAAAGAGCAAAAAAAACAGTTTTTGTCCAATAACAAAAAAAGTATTGCACTTAGGCCTATAGTTACTATGAAACACTGATATAAAAGTGAGGATTCCGGTTAATTTGAGCCTATTCACAAGTCTCTAAGACCAGTAGTTCTCGAGATATGGTTTTTTTGGGTGATTTTCGTCATTATTTCTTCGCGTCAACCTTCAAAGGCTCCGTCCATATGGGTTTTCGGCTTATATTGACAAACGGAGGCAACCGTGTTGCCTAACTAGGTCCAGGTCACACAAAAAATGCCACACAGAAACATTTTGGAATTATCACCCCCCCCTAGACTATTATGTCCAACATTCAAAGATGCTGTATGTACTTCTTTGTTCAATAAAACATTTCTTCAATTTGGTCACTACCGGCAGTGCACCGCCTCTGTATTTTCCACCAACAATCAGAGATGTTGCGTGCAACACCTTGCACATAAAAAAGAAGATATAGAGTACAACTCCTTGTACATAAAAAATCTTCTGCCACAATATTGAGATTTCAGGCCTCAAATCTCCTGGTTTCTAATGGAATATAACGACATCTGCAGCTTGTCTTCTCCAAATCCAAATATCCCGGGTTCCCGCATCTATGTTTGAGACTGAGCTTTAACAGTCCCGGGTTCCGGTACCAATGTTTGAGACTGAGCTTTAACAGTCTCAAATTCGTTTATAACAAAAGCTCATAAATAAAAGCTTATAATAAAAAGCGAGTCGCATCTCTGATGTTTGATCTAATATTTAATTATGTCTCACTCTGAGAACTCCCATGGTTACAGCATTCATATGACGTAACCATGGGTTACGCCATCTATAAGAAATGTGCCCAACAAACCGGACAAATATTGAGGGCCACCAGAGTCAGACTCGGTGTTCACACTCTCTTTAGAAGGAAGTAGACAAGGGCAGATTTCACGAAAATTGCTCTCAGAGGTTACCTTCAACTTTCCAACCCTTTTGTTGTCTCTCTGTTGCTTCCTGAAGCAAGTAAACCTATTACTAAGTACATCTGTGAGCTAAAGCATAATATGAATTAAATAATCCTCAAATATGTAGCTTTTTGGCGCCGGCCAGATCGTTAGATCTTGCCGGCTACTCTGTTTCGGACTGGAACACAACTGTTACACCGGATGATGTCGTGGACGTTGCGTTGTTTTGATCTCGTGGACGGTAGTTCGTTGCATATCCACTAGAGGGACGAGGGTGCCGCGATCAGCGCCATTTTGCCTCTGGTGGAATGTTATGGAACTACGAAAATAATTGAAGTCAGTTTAAGCAGAAACGCATGCGTTTCTGGTTTAAGGCTGCTTTCATCAATGATGGCAAGCAATGATGGCAAGGGCAAGCAATGCCAATGATGTCAAATTGCCATTGAGAATAGCTCAGAGGGGTGAACTCTGAAGTCAGCAGTGAAGTGTCAAAGCTAATTGCACTTTGCTGTGATTGTGATGCTGACTCAGGTACTACACATTGACATGCATTACCAGGTAACTGCTATTAGTGTAGGCCTATTGTGTAAGCAAGTTCCAATTTAATAAATATGTATTAAACATTAAACCTAAACTAAAATTTCCCACAAAACTTCACTTAAATTGTGAAAATATACGAGTTTTGTCTAATATTTCATGAAGAAAGTAAAGCAATTATTTTCTGTGAAGAACTGACATTGATTTTGGCGTTATTCTCTATAATAGGGCCAACATCATTGATAGTTTGAAAAAACACTCATAAGCCTTGTTTTGTCATTTTATAAATTCAGCTCAATTTTTCTCTACTTCCTTCTCTTTTAAACGTGTTTGTTGACACCTTTTTTGAAGCCTTTCTTTTTACTTATAAATAAATCATCTTTTATGCCCTCTGGCAAACAGATGCATACATACATGGCTCAAACAAGACCCATAAGCAGTAGTGATAGCAAGTGACTTGAAGTGAGAGACATATATAGGCCTATTGGGAAAATATTGCGGCGCCATTTCGTCCCTGTGGGACAGCATTCCATACACCACATGATCCCCTATCCCATACTTCATCTAGTTGTCATTAAAAAGATATTTTTTTATACCTCATTAGGACAATTTTGGACGACCAAACTTACGGGTCAACGGACGTGCTTACTTTGGCACTCTGTGGAATCTGCTAAAACCAATTCAGAAAAGTGTAATGATGTGTGATCGATAAAAAAAAATCTTGAAAATTATTTAGGAACCATTTGTATTTGTGTTTGTCATCATAAACTTGGAAAGAATGAAACGTAAAAAGCGAGAGCTAATGTAACTCGATTCCATCACAGGACGGGATTTTTCAGTGTTCTTGCTACTCATGCCAATTTCAAACATGAAATTCTTAAATTTTATTGAAAAACGTGTGTTATTTGCCTATATACATCACCAAAAACATAAACGAATGGGAGTGGTAGCTGTTTTTTTAATGCTAATGTTACCGCAATTTCGCATCTGTCCATTTTATAACTGAAGGCCTGGTCTCCCAGGAGCAGGCCAGATGCGGTACCCTGCTAGTGTTTTCATTTATATTGCAGCAGGATCAGCATAAAAAATTCCATCTTCCATGATTTATCATTGTTACATTAGCACAAGACCATATTTTTAGCTACTCTGATCTACCAATTGATCCAACAGAAAACAGTGTTTACCCATGATTTTATTTAATGGATTGGCACAATAAAAGATTCAGATTCAGACTTCTTTTGTCCGGCCAGCTATTCTCAGAAAAAGCACCCTGAGAAAATCTGAGAAGCTACAAATCAATTATCTGGCCTTATAAGTCTTGTGCTAATGTAACTTGTGGGAGTAATTTTGCAACGTTTTGTGAAAGGCCATCAGCACAGTCAGAAACAGCCCTGGTTTCCTTCAGAAAAAAGTTGTGCGAGTTCCTCACACTCAGTTTCTGAGAACCACTCACTGGAGCTTGCAGAATTGCAGATTAGCCACCAGGTATATATACATGGAAAAAGTGCTGGCAATGAAACAATGATCAAGTTGTAGACGAGGTTGAAACAATTCTTTACTCACGGCTACTTTTGAGCAAGCAAAATGGTTGATTTTCTTTGTGTTTGGACTGTTCTAAAACAAATAATAATGATGTGATTCATCAGTGCCTAGCTATTTTTCATTTTTAATGATAATTGCTCTTCAAATGACTTCATGCTCCAGTTTTGTCTTAGGAGATCTACCAGGAAGGATAAAGAACACAAAATGTGTTTCCAAACTGATTTTGAAACATCTCTCTCTTTAGGTCAAAATGTCATGCTTGGTGCACACTGCACACCAGTAGTCGTGTTCATTATGTTTTGCAGCTTCATATTATAATGCACATACTTGACTTCGGATACCATTTTAATTGTAAATTTAAGTATATTGGCATTAATGGATATTGGATGCCACATTTCAAGAAGTTGGTTGTATGAAATATATGAATATATTATGTTGAACAACCAAATTTGAAGAGGAGGGCTTGACCAACGATATCGAGAACACTGTGGGACTAAATTACATATTGTACTTATATTATGTATAATACAAAATGACTTGGATAAGATATGTTAAACATATTGTACATTATAAGATAAGATAAGATAAGATAAGATAAGAAGTACTTTATTTAGTCACAATGTGAAACTTGTTGCAGCAAAATACACAGAAAGTCAAGTGAACACAGTGATTATAATAAGTTGTGCAAAAATAGAACATCTATATACACTGGTACTAACTACAATGTCTTACCCTTTGTGAGATGATAATTATTCAGCTTTATGCTCGACGGTACAGATGTATTGCCGTATCTATTTGTTCTGTGCTTTGGTACCATTAGGCGTTTTCCTGATCTCAAAAATACAAATTGATTATACAATGGGTGCCCTGAATCTTTAAGAACTTTTACAACCTTTTTAATTATTATTATATTATAATTATTTAATATATTATATATTAGCTACCATATATATATATATATATTATAATGACTTGGATAATATGTTACTGTGGCCAGTAACACTGGGAAATACATTCCTGAACTTCTGCACCTGATTTATTCTGATCTTCCTAGGAAGAAATCATGGTTGCCTGAAATCACCTGCAATGCTAAGAAGCTTGGATATAAATAATTAAATTTTTATGAGCGAGGTTTAATTCCTTTTACTCTGAATCAATCCTCAAAGAACAGTTTTATCGAATTGTGTCATGTAAACACAGTGGCATTCACGAGACTCTGATGTTATTGTGAAATATAATTACAATGTTATGCATGAGTTTCTGAAATAATTGCGTAATATAGATACAGAAATATGCATGAGACTGTGAAGTTGCGATGAACATTAAGCCTGTGAGTATTGCAAAGAAAGAAGATAAATGTAATTTAGAATGTGACCTCATTTTATTGGTCCAACTAAACCCCATCTATAACATTTTTTTGGAGGTACATTGGGTCCACATGCATACCATGGCAGCAGGTTGGATTTAAATACCAAGTTAAGTCATCAACTTTTTGTTAATTCAAGAGGATACAACGTGTTTTGTGTTTATGTCAGTTTGTGTGACATAAAGAGACTGTTATGTAAATTGCCCCTTAACCACGTGACTTTTGAGCTAAATCACCTGACTCTCAGTGCATAACACCATGGATTTATTAATCAGTTACATGAAGTTGTTCATAATAATTTTGTTGCCAAATGAATTATATGGTCAAGAGGAGGCTGACTGTTCAAGGAGGTGGACCTGGACCGGGGGGTGTCCACCGGGATGTGCTTCCTGCCCTGATGGCAGATGTGTTAAGCGCGGTGAACAGTGTCCAGATGGAAGTGAAGCTTGCACAGTCTTTCAAAGAAGATGCCGAAGTGGCAGATGTTTGTCAGTTAGTTATTTTTGCCCGGAAAGGCCCTGTCCTGCTCGTCGTCCATATAGATGTGACAGCATCCACTGCAAAAGGTCATCCGTCATCTGCAATGGCAGAAGAGATTGCAATTCAGGAGCTGATGAGCTAAACTGTCCTTCAGCAACTACAGTGACAACAACAACAACAATGGCAAAAACACCAACAATGTCAATGGCAACAACAACAATGACAATGGCAAAAACACCAACAATGGCAATGGCAAAAACAACGACCATGGCAAAAACACCAACAATGGCAATGGCAAAAACAACGACCATGGCAAAAACACCAACAATGGCAATGGCAACACCATCACCAACAATGGAATTATATGGTCAAGACGAGGCTGATCAAGACGAGGCTGACTGTTCAGGGTGGAGGTGTTCATCGAGATGTGGTTTCTGTTCTGATGGCAGATGTGTTAAGCGCGGTGAACAGTGTCCAGATGGAAGTGAAGCTTGTTCCATTGCTGAAAGAAGATGCCCAAATGGCAGATGTTGGTCATTTTTATTTTACTGTCTTTCAACAACAACAGTGACAACAACAACAACAAGAGCAACAACAACAATGGCAATGGCAACTAGAGCTGCATCACCTTTGTTGACTTTAATTCTTACAGTGCCGATGATAATAGCCCTTTTACTTTTTCTTCTATGGGCCATAAGGGGTAAGAAGAGAGAAGTTGATGCAGGTCCCTCTACTAGTCAACGTGCAATATCACCCCCTTCTTATGATGACGTGCCGTCAGAATTACACAATGATTCATCGGCCGAAATGCCTCCTCCGTACGATGACTTGCCTCCTTCTAATGACTTACCCTCAGCACCTCCTGAGATGCCCCCTTCTTATGACTTACCCTCAGCACCTCCCGAGATTCCCCCTTCTTATGACTTACCCTCAGCACCTCCCGAGATGCCCCCTTCTTATGACTTACCCTCAGCACCTCCCGAGATGCCCCCTTCTTATGACTTACCCTCAGCACCTCCCGAGATGCCCCCTTCTTATGATGACTTACCCTCTGACTTTTGCTATGAAGCACCCCCCGAAATGCCCCCTTCTTATGACGACCCAAGCGTACATTTACGCAATGAAACACCTTCCAATATAATCTGTGTTGTGGAAATGCTTTAATACTAACGTGGATACAATAGAAAACGCAATGGGTTTTGTATTCCTTGACATTTGAAATCTTTGGGGTTTGTCATTAATTGAAAATTAAATCATTCCGTGCACTTACAACAACAACTAGCATATTACAAAAAATATCAAAATTGATTCTCCCATTATGCATTGGTAGGTTTTATAAGACCTTTTTGAAAATTTTTTGGTATGCATGGATAATGGAACGCAAGTGCAACCGCCCTAAGCCATATTGGAACCTACAGCTGAGCCAACTTCGGGATGGCAAGTGCTTTTGGTGGAGTCGTGGAGTCTATGGGTCGACAATGACCACCCTAGATCTGGCATCGTATGTGAGACTTACAAAAGAATTTTGTAAAACGTCTGTCCATCAATAGTGTTCATAGACTTCAGTACAAAAAACTAGACAGAATGTTGAGCAGCAGAAGTATGAGCTCCTTCTGAAATGAGATCAAACGTGTGAGATGGACAACAGTGCGCTCGATTTACAACCGGATGAGCTGAAACAGTTTTATGAGTCCGTTATGACAGACAGTAATATCAGAACCCAGGAGCAAGAGATGGATAAGGCTCAAGGCTTAGGATTCTTCCAGAGACACAAAGACCAAGTAATAAATCAAAGTGTACAACCAGAAACTATTAGTAAACTTATTGACAGCTTATCAGGGAGTAAATCTCCAGGGATAGATGGTATTACAGTATAACATCTTAAATATGGTAAATCTATAGGAAACTTTGTCCAATCCTAGCTAATTTGTACTCTGTATTACTGGGTAAAAGCTGTGTGCCATCAATATTTAATACTGGTCTTACTGTTCCAATACTTAAAAAGGCATCACTTAATCCTAATATTGCTAAAAGTTATAGGCCAGTCACTTTTAAGTTCAATTCATACTAAACTGGTAGAGTCACTGTTATTGCCTGATGTAAATATTAACAATTCACAGTTTGGCTTTAGGGAAGGGCGAGGTACAAGTATGGCCTGCAATTTCTTGAATGATATCATTGGTCATAGTAAGCAACAAGGTAGCCCATTATTTGTAGCCAGTCTTGACGCTGAAAAATGTTTTGATAGCGTAAGCCATTTTTCGCTTTTTGTAAAACTCATACAAATTTTACCTTATCAGTGGTTATTCTTATATAAGTGGTACAGCAAGTTAAATACAGTAGTAAAATGGCAAGGCCAGTATAGTAAAATGTTCTATGTTACAAGAGGCACAAAACAAGGCAGTGTACTGTTACCTTATCTTTTTAATGTATTTACTGACGACCTGCTGAAGGATATATGTTTAAAAAATGATGGCATTAAGATTGGTGGTAAAACTTATAACACATTTGCCTATGCAGATGATATTACAGTGTTCTGTACTCCTGCACCGGATTTACGAAATTTAATTGATGTTTGTGTAGATTACAGTGTTAGATGGAGGTTCAGATTCAACAAAGAAAAAACAAAATGTATTATTATTGGTAAAAGTAACTTTATTTCGGAACCAACTTGGTATGTAAATGGTCAATCTCTTGAGAATGTCAAATCATTAGAAATATTGGGTAATTTATTTACCACTACAGGCTCCTGTATTAACCATGTTGAAAATAGGATATAGAAAGGTAGAAAGTATGTTTATACCCTATTGCCTGCGGGTATTTTATATCCGGGTGCTTCACCTGATGTTCAGGCCTATTTAAACGAACATGTTTGTCAACCTAGTTTAACATACAGTTTAGATGGTAGCGAGAGGAATATTAGTAAACAAGATTCTACACAAGGCAAGTTCATAAAGCAGTCTCTTGGCCTGAGTAAAAGATCTCACGACACTCAGCTGTTACAAGCTAGGGTAATGTTCTTTGAGTCGGACACTTGGATTCTGTGTATTTTAAAAAAGTGACATCTTGTTTGGCCTATGGGTTATTGATTGTCAACCAGGGCCTCAAATTAAGCGTTCTTACTATATCTAACAAAAAATTCACAATTGGCACAACACAAGAACTGAATTTGTGGTTAAATATCTGAAATAAAAAATGACATAGGGTATCTTTGAGTCGGACAGCTGTCTTGTAAAAACATGACTGAAAGATACAGGTGATTTAGAGCCTTCCCTTCAACTGAAAAAGCTCACATTTGACCAAAAAATGGGCAAAGCTTCCTTCTAATTGAATAACACATAAACTGATGTCAGATCAATACTATAGGCCAGCAAAGGATCCTTCAAATCTGGCTAAATTTCACTAAAATACACGATTTTATGACAAAAATTTGGGAGAAAACCGGGTTTTTACCCCATCTTTTATAGTCTTGAAAAACACACTAAAAATTTTCATATCAAGCTGATACTTTTTGAGTGGATAAAAGAGATCTTGGGCTACGCATTGGTACCAAATATACTGATGGAGAAGCTCTCAATTAGTCAGTATAGCCCCACTAATAGTGTCCGACTCAAGGTGTCACCCTCAAAGTGTCCGACTCAAAGAGCATTACCCTATAGATATCAAAACGGTATCAAAATTTGTTAGAAAGAAGACTAAGTCTTTGTACTACAGAGTATGTAACACCGAAAGTCCAACAAGATCTCTTTTATTACATTTTCTGTCAAAATACATTTTATCAGGACAAATAGTTGAGGGCACCTTATTGAATTCTATTGTAAATTATGGTTTCTCTCCACTCCAATGTCTATTAAAAGTGCCATCTAAGGATGATAAGAGGTAAAACAATATTATTGATGGTCATGTTGACTCATTGAGATGTCTATTGTTTCATGAAAATTGTATTAAACCCTATTCGAGAGAGCACCTTTTGGTACACATGTTAACCAAAGCTTTTTAATATTTACCCAGGTTGATTTTAAAAGAATGTTTTTATCATATTTTACATTATGTGCAATCAAGTTACTGTCATTTTACTCTGTACAATTATTTTTCCTCATTTTTGGGGGTTGAATAAAAAAACCACAAAAAAAAAGGGTCATATTTGTACCCAATTGTGGGTTTTCGATATCAATTCATAGAACTTTCTTTATATCAAAATAAATTGTAAACTGCAATGAATTTGGTTTTTCAAAGTTTCTGGAGTGATTTAACTGGTGCAATTCGAGGTACTGGAATGAATCAAATATGATAAATCAGGCACTCAGAACCATCCCAAAGGGAGGCAGATCATTATGGAAAATACCAAATTTGATATATTATGATCAGATTTTATTTAAATGCGGCTTTACCAGTATTTCAGCATTAGTATTAATAAATAACCTCTCCCACCCATTTTTCTTAAAATATTATGTAGTAAAAAGTGAATAAAAATAACTATTTCATGGATCTCATTTCAATGTTTATTTTTACACTTATGCACATTTACTGCAGTCATTGGTAATTAAACACAGGAAATAAAAAAACGTCACAGCAGTAATTGGTAATCAAAACACAGAAAAGCAGAGGTTAACAAATGTATGAATTGGTTAGACACATTACATGTGGAAAATATTATATAGTAAATGACTAGAGTTATATTTCCGCAAGGGGCAAGTCAGGCGATTTGCAGCCAAGCACACTACCACAAGAACAACCATCTCCTCTCAGCAGCCAAGAGGATATTTTCGTCATTATTAATGACAGCATTGCGATGGTATGATTGTTGGTTGAAGTTTTCCTTCTTGTATCACTATTTATGCACTTAATTTTAATTCGGATGAATGAAAGGTGAACGACTGTTCTGGAATCGAAACTTGCAGTGTGCATCTTTGGGATACTGAAAGTGGAAAGTGGATAAGCATTGGTATCCAAAATACCACTTTTATGCAAAAAAAATCAGTCAAGGTAGTTATTATTTACACATCAAATACTTTATCTGCGAAAACATTACCTGGAACTTTTGGCATTAAACTCCACATTTCATTACTTACATATAGAATATTCATCATTTTGTAGTTTCCCAACAAACTGGCAGAATATGAACTTTGAATTCTTGTCTTCTCACTGTCTGTTTTACCAGCAAAAGATCGATCTCATACTGTTCGCACTCACCTCAATATTGCATAAAGGAAGTAGACATTTTCCTTTGGTACTCCAGGTGGTGCAAGGTAGAGATCAGAAATAGTAGGTAGATACATCCATAAGTTTGCAAGGAGGATAATGCTAAAACATATCAAATAACTTCATTCAATTAAATCAATGCCTTGGTTATGCAACATCCTCTGTTCACTCATTATTTGAGTGAAGATTGGTCAAAACAAGTTGTTTTTAACACAAGAAACTATCAGAATGTTGTACAATAAGTATTTGACAATTGGAAAAGATAAGGAAGGACGGATGGATGATTGGAGCTTTATGTCCTGTATTTATGCACTTGGTAAGCTAATTAGGACATGGGGAGGACATGGCAATGAGGTGAAGGATGGTCGAAACAGCCCTCCAACATAGGCCCAGGTGACCCTGCAAGAGCTTGATTCGAACCCTGGACGAACCCTCCCCCCTGGAAAAGATAAGGAAGACCTGTTATTCAACAAATATGTACCTTGAAAAGCATGGTACACCTGTATTTGCCCCACTTGTTTTAAGGTGCAAACTTCTTCCAACGGTAGTTTTTTGTATTAAGGGCCTCGATCAGTAGGAACATGCCATTCTTCATCTGAAAAAGAAAGTAAAAAATCGTCTTTATGTATTTGTCAAATGGAAGGAAAAGACAAGTTGGTGGAATCCATTTTAAAAGAAGTGAAGGCTGAGGTCAATGCAAGTGACAATCAGCCAGGGGCGTATCCAGAAATGGCGTAATATGTGGCGCTCTGTGGCGTTTCCTGTCTCTTCCATGTTAATTTTGGGCGGGGGGGGGAGGGGAGAGGACATGGCTCAACCGCCTAAATACGCCACTGCATTAAGCATGATATTCTGATGGTTTCTGGTTGTACACATCAAGATTCAGTCAACATTTTCTGCAAATGCTGAAATTGTGTCTATATTTTGTTGAGCCATGATGCAATTTTTGTTGATTTTTCACTAAAAAAGACAGATTTTTACAGTTTTAGGTACCGTAGTTCAAAAGAACAAATGATTAGAAAATGCTACCAAAAAATTTACACCATACGGGTCAGCCATTTTGAATTTTAGGTGTAAGTATCCTAAGAGTTGCTTTAATCTACCTCAATGACCCTATATATTATTTATGGCACAATACAAATCGCCTTGTTTATGAATCTCAAATATTTACATTTAAAAATGTGGTTTTCATTTGACACTCCTAAAAAGACAGCTTCAACAATTTTATTTTCGTGATTTTTCAAGGAAAACTATTTGAGATAATCAGCAGGAAATTTTGCATACATCCTTTAAACTATTTTAGGTTTTTATCTGAATTTTTTCAGACAAGTCTGAGGGGGTCAAGTAAGAAGATTTTCAGAAATTTGTTGAAATTGAGATGGAATGACCCCCTTTCACATTCACCATAATTATATGTATAGGCCTATACTATCACATGAAATTTTTTTGTATCAGCCCGGGTATAGTGATAGAGAGCTACCTATGTGCCAAAGACTCCTTATATCGGCCCGACCGTAGGAACTAAATTTTCCAGAATTTTGATGTAATTTATTACAAGTTGCTGTGACCAATAGCTGCACCATTTTTGTAAAAAAGCAAGCTGGTTTCCTCAGTGTATCACATGCTAAATTGTTTCTATCATGTGGGACGGATATGGACATCATCAGGCCTGTGATGGTATAAGGCATACATGTGTCGGAGTATACATTACATATCAAGGAGAACTATAACGTGATTGTCAAAAAAACGAGTTTATGAATTTTTACGTTGGAATCAATAGTATTTTAAATCATTGGGAAAATGTAGAAACGATATATCTATAATTCATGCTATTGTTGCCATTATCTTCTGCTGTGATGACAAAACTGAACGTCAAAAACATTTCGAGAAAATTACAAGATTATTATGCAGTCAACATTTGCAATTTCAATGTCTATTGAAAATAAATAATCACACTTAATGGCATATGTTATGATCTGTTGTATGGGTGATTGGGATTTGTATGGAGGCAATTGATTGTTTGTCATGTACAGAAAGTAGGAAAAGAGAGATATTTGAATATAAATATGTTTTATTATTGCACTCCTGACAAAGGATAATCATACGTGACTGCACAGGGCCAGTGTTGTCTTTAGTATAATGTGTAATGTTGGAGTAAATTCACTCGTTTGTGTTGAATGTGGAGGAATAATTAAGTACGAAAAGTAAATTGAAGGGAAAATGGAATGTATTCACTTTCAACTAGAAGTAGAAGCATATTCACTTTTAACTTGAAACAAATAAGGAGCATATTCACTTTCAACTTGAAAAAGGGAGCATATTCACTTTCAACTTGCAAAAAAGGAGCATATTAACTTTTAGCTTGACACAAGAAGGAGCATATTCACTATCAACTTGAAACAAGAAGGAGCATAATCACTATCAATTTTAAACCAAAAAGGAGTATATTCACTATCAACTTGAAGCTCAGAAGAGGCATATCCACTATCAACTTTAGCAAGGAACCACCATATTCACTTTCAACTTTTAAAAAACATAGAAGGAGCATATTCACTTTTAACTTGAAGCTGAGAAGGAGCATATTTACTTTCATGCAACTTGAAACAAAGAAGGAGCATAATATTCACTTTTAACTTTAAAGAAAGGTGGAGCAGTTTTAATTTCAGTAAATTAAAAAAAATCTTCATATCACCGATCCAATTCACAGATTCTTGATGCCCTTCTAGTAAGCAGCTCAACTTGAATCTGTATTCACTAATTGTTTAGTACATCACACACACTATTTGTTCACTAATTATCAACTTCCGCATTGTCTATTTGCCAACTTACCAATAATCGGTTCACCTATTATCAGTCAAGCAATCACCATGACATTATTCAGGATTATCCTTTTATGGCAAATCCTTAATCTTCAACCTGCGTCAGGAAATATGCTAATCTCTCGAATGACGAAGAACCACAACTTGTCAATGATCCCTTTTTCCTCCAAAACTACATTCAAGATGTCATCCACCCTTCAATGTGCTGGCAAATGTGCATTTTCACCTTACATTGCCTACAGGTATCGGGGCGGAGACTGTACTGTTTACACTTGGTGTCCGTTTAATGGGGTAATAAGTTTCGTCGCAGCCTCCAACCTGCCCTACATGAGAGTCAATGTAAAGGCGGCAAACTACACACAGAGGTTGTTCAAAGGTAATCTAATAAATTCATATCTAATAACTGATGCAACAAGAAAAGTACCCTTAAAAAAGGGTACTGTATCGATCTTACCATGAACCTGAGGGTATGTGGCATGTAATAAAAGGTTTTAATATCTTAAAGTAGTTATTTCTATAAAATAAATTCCCTTAGAAAAAATCCAGAGCCCCCCCTTGTTTCATGAAAATATATACATAACCAAGGATTTGTAAAAAAACAAAAAACAAAACAAAAAAACTCCTGAGTTTGTTAATTGTTCACACTAGCACAGTGTACATGTTTTTCAGTACTATTTAATAGTGTGTGATGTCAGGCCTGAAAAATTACCCCCCCCCCCCCCCACAAAAAAAAAATCATAAATCTGCCACTGGTTTGCTGTGGTCAATGGAACTTTGCACCATTGCAGCGCAATGCGCCGTAAAGGTTTTTTCGAGATTAATATTGCAAATAGAGCAAAATTAATAAGTTCATTTAATTCGGGGGGTTTACTTGATATATGCAGAGTTTTAAATTTTGAAAATTGGATGTTTATTAAGGTTTTTAGGCCAAGTTTTGCATTCAAGATGATGTACACAATCTTTGGTGACGTTTCACACGCAAAAAATTTCACCAGAGAAATTCCTAATCTTGTTGAATCGATATACTGTTAAGAATACTTACATATTAGTTTTTTTTTATAGGTTAAGACATCGATACAAAAGAAAATTTATTACATAAAATTTCATGCCAAGTGATAGGATGGAATTTTATGAACAACAATACAAATTAGTTATCATTTCAAACTATTCATAAACTAAAATAATAATGTTAAGCATTTCCGTGAAATTAATAATTAATTTTGATATCAAGGAAAGTTCTAGTGGGCAGATGTAATGATGTGAGTGATTATTATTAATAGTTGATGTAATTACACTATCTGGACAGGAGCTTGTTTTAAGGTGGTCAGCAACCACTAGAGGGCTGACAGTATTGTGTGGCCTCTGGTGGTTTGTGCAAGAACTAGACCCTGAAGCAAGTCAGAGTTGGAACTCTGGCTTGCTTGACAAGCACTTTAAATGACTAGTGAGCTAAGTTGTGTCACTCTGACTTCGCTTGACTTAACTTGACTTCTGCTTACTTCAGCTATCTAAAGTGATTTTAAAGGGCTCTTTTCTGTAACATTGCATTATAACTTCAGAAACTTTCAATATTTTTGCACAAGGAAGAGAGTGCAGTATGCTAATAATTATGTCAGATTTGTAAGTACTGTAACTGTACGAAAGCTTTTGAATAGTATAAATACGAATAATGCTGTTTAAATTGATACCAAAACAATTTCTGTGAGGTAAAAAGTGGCTAAGTTATGCAACAATGACTTTACTTAAGCTGACTCACGTCTGACTTGACTAGACTGAACTTCAACTAGAGCTCTGCTTGGAAAGCTAATTATGACTTGACTAACTATTCGACTTCGGGGCAGTGGTGTAACTGGAGGGTCTTGAGCGGGGGGGGGCACTTGGGGGGCACACGATTCTCTGGGGGGGGGGCACCCACTATACTAATTGTATATTTAGCCAGAGTTGGAAGGTTCATATAGGGGGCACCGGGGGGGGGCACAGGTCCAATATGGGGGGCACGTGTCCCCCATGCCCCCCCATAGGGACGCCACTGCTTCGGGGTCTAGCAAGAGCTGTTACAAATGGGCGAAACTGGAGGAATTGACTGGGTGAATGCACGTCTTTGCATTTAAAAAGGTTGGATAGTAGGGTCATAATAATACAGTAGCCAATGATTGAAGTGCATCAAAAAGCCAGATGTGATAAAAAGGTTCACAGACAAACAGGAAATAGTCACACATGAACGATTTTTGGCATAACAATATTTGGTTATAATAGGGTGATTATTCACACAGTAAACAGCCTGCAAGGTGGATCATATCCAAATTATAAAACGCATGATCCATTCTTTCTTTCTTTCTCGAGGTAATCCATCCCATCAATTCTGATGATTATAGGGATGTGCATGAGTAGTTAGTAGTGTTAGGTAAGATCAGGGGCGTATCTAGAAATGGCCTGAGGGGGGGCCACTACAGGGTGTGAATACGGGGCGCTCCACGGTGTTTCCTATCTCTTCCATGCTAATTTTGGGCCTGATGGGGGGTCATGGCACCATGGCTCCCCCCTAAATATGCCACTGGGTAGGATAAAAAGCGCGATATAGTAAGGGAATAAAAAGGATAAAAAAGAGACAGAGGTTAGGGGGGGGGGTGGTTAAGGGGGGGGAGACTGGTTATTTATGGGGTGTAGATGCTCAGCCTAACCTTGAAGGAGTCCAAGCTAGGGGCTTCTACGACGCTCGCCGGCAGTTTGTTCCACTGGGGGATCGACCTTATGAAGAATGTGTTCTGGTGGTATTTTGTGGTAGATGACATTTAAACTAGTTTCTGGTCATGACTTCTTTGGCTGTGGCTGTTGGCTCGGGTAGCATGGGACGTCAACAAAGTTGTTCGATATCTTATGTATGAGGATGATTCTGAATTTCATATGTCTGATCATCGACTCTGATGGCAAGGGTCTCCCACTTCAGGTCTCGCGGTAGAGCTGTAACACTGACTGGTCTCCCCTTCTCATCCTGGCGTCTGTATTCCTTTTTCACATATCTAGCAGCGCTTCGCTGGACTCTTTCCAGGTGGTCGATGTCGTTCTTGTCATAAGGGTCCCATACTGTGCAGTAATAGTCGAGTGTTGGTCTCACAAGTAGTGTGCCTGCGTCCTGACTGTTTCTGATGGCACTCTTACATTTCTTCATGCAAAATTTAAGGTCTTTGTTGCTTTGCCTGTTCATCTTCAATCGTTCACTGTAAGAAATGACCATGCTTTGTGGCTAAAAGAACAGTCAATCTAGTGTTATTTTACCCGTATTTTTTTAATGTAGACTTTGTCTGAGAATTTACAGTTCTTTCTGAGTTACAAAGCTGGCTCCAAGATAATTTACTACAATATGTCATTTAACATTCAGTTCACGTTGATGAACAATTACTTCAACCGTTAATTTACTGGCAACTTGTAATATGTAGACAAAACAATTTGAGTTGGCCAATCAATCAATACACTTGGTATGATTCTATAAACAAGAGATTATATGGACTTCAACCACGGAACATGTGGCGTCATCTATAACATATGCTTTACACAGCTGTTAATCAAACTTAATTTATAACTTATCTGAAGGTAGGGGAACATCCTCATTCATATGATCTTAAAGATGTTGTCATTATGTAAAAGTTGTAATATCTATTTGTGACATTGAGATTTTTGTGAGTCTAATGATGTGTTCTAAAGAATGACACAATTAAAACCAAAATAACCCAAGCGCAGTCTGCATAAATAGAACAAAAGTTTGTGCAAACTTGACACTTGTTTCTCTTAGAAAGTATCAATTTTATGGCAGCAATTTGTGCTCAAAATTGTGCGAATTAATTGCTGGCTAGAATTGATGGCCTTACTTCCCTGTTGTCAAGCAAGAGATGAGCTAGACCAAGCCTGGAGTCAGTGATCTCTCAGCTGATACCAGCTTCGGTACATCCCTACAGCTATGTGACGGTTAAAACTCATACTTAGTCTGTTGTGTCACACTTATGTAAAAATAACAGACTCAATTAGCATTTTTACAGTAGATTCTACAGCTCCTTGCATGATTTACTTTCTATGTTTGACAGTTCATATAACTGTAAAATATACTTTAAATAAACTGTTTTATATAATTATGTACATTATACTGTAATATCACTTTGTTGAATCCGCAAAATTACAGTTCAATGTACCAATCTGCATTTTACGGTTCATTGTCCTGTTCAGGTTTATGAGTACTTTCACGGTTCTTAGAACTGGAACAAAATTGCCAGTTAATTTAACTGTAAAATTTAACGTGAATTTTTTGCCGTGTTGACTACTGTAAGTTTGATCGAATTTTGATAAACGTCAATGCTTGATGGCCGGGGATGGGCCTTTATTATGGGATGGGCTTATTATGGGATGGGCTTGCTACGGGATAGGCTTATTATTGGATAGGCTTATTATTGGATTGGCTTATTATGGGATGGGCTTGTCATGACATTGTGATGTGTTGTTGATACAATAATATGGTTTTCCCTTGAAGGAGCAAGCATCCAGACATCTTTCAAGAAAACCAACTCAGTGCCTCTTCAGGTCAAATCCACTGGGGCGGATATCACATTTGTTGGGAGCACCGAATCAAACATCGGTTATCTAGGAGGACACGGGATACAGTTTGACTACAATCCAAATGAAGGATCATGTGCTTGGCTCAACCAATTGCAATCGGGGTGCATTAACAACTTCACGGATTGTGAAGCTGGCTTCTCCTTTTCTGTGTGGATTGCATTCTATTCCTATTATGGAGGTACGTCTGGTACTGTGTACGTCTTCAACAGCCAGCGCCTTGAGATATTCACTCGCTCTGCGGATGCCGTGTTAGTGATTGCAATCGACGATCGTCACTCGAGGAGGTGGATTGTAGAGGCGGCATTGCCCAACCTAATGCAATGGACCCATGTTGCTGTGACCTTCGACCCACTTGCAATCGATGCTGTGTCGTTGTTCATTGATGGATGTAGAGTCAGATCGACCAAGCTGTCTGATTATTCGCCAAGTAAGCCGTACCTCCCTGCATTTGTATCAGAACAAAATAAGGTAAGAATTGTGCCTATTTTCATGACTGATGAGAATGAGATGTGGAGCTTAGTTACAGAGTCCTGCCCTATTCCTCTAAATATGAGCTTGTCAAAGAGCTAAGATAAAGGAGGGTATTATTATTGTAACTTGGCTTTTATTAGTACAATGAGCAAAAAAAAGAAACATCCTCCAAAGTCAATAGGTTGCAAAGGTCGAAGTTATGCTTTTTAATTTTGAAAACTTAATGAAAGTATAGAGGAATATCATTAAAACAACATGAATGACTTTCATTAATATGGACTTCACACTAATTCCATGGTAACACTAAGAGTCAACAAGGGGTACATTTGAAAAATCACAACATGTCAGTGCTGAGTGTGGCCACCCTTTGCATGCACTACATCTTGACAATGGCTGCATGTGAATTTCACCAGCTGCTTTAGAACTTCCATGGTGCATGTCGGTCCATTATTTAACCAGAGCATTAGTCATTTCTTGGACATCTTGGACATTTCCAAGTGAGGGGATCTCTATGTCTGGCTTTTCTGTCAAGGGCATCCGAGACATGTGCGGGGTTTATGTTTGGACTTGTGGCTGGCAATTGCAGGATATCCAGCCCATTGGTCTGAAGAAAGCCCTGAGTGAGCTAGTGCTGCAGACTGGACCCAACCACTCACCTCCAGTTCAGAACCAGGCGTAAGTTGGCCAGTCCAGGGGGATAGCGGTCCGGTAAACATATATTGGTTTCCTATTCACACACACTTTTTTACTAAAAAAAAATCAGAAAAGATGTTGAGAAATTAAGAACTTTCTTTTTTTCTTCTTTCTGCTTTTTTACCACTTTTTTTTACCCTGTCTGTAACGGTAAAGACAACCTATGGAACAGTTTTTTGGAACTGAGGGGGTCCAGTACCGAACGGGTAGTAGTACTGGTCCCAAGCAATCCGGTTTGCAATCAAAAGTGAGCCCTGTAACTTGTGCCCTGGTCATGCAACTGGCAAGTTGCAGCACACCTATGGCTAATTTTTGATGCTGAGATGGCAGTCTTGGCATGGTGTTTCTTCAATAAAAGGGGATGCTCTGATCATTTAAGGTTGTTTTTCTTCCTTTGGAGTATTAAAAGAGACAGGCCTCAAGTTTTCAGATTTTAGAAACAATTTGTTTTGTCTCCATAGACAATTAGTGCCTGAGATATTTTGACCATTGCTCATGTTCCGCTTGAATGATTTAATGCAAAGAAAATTTCTATTAACTCTCTGGACAAATATGCAAATACTGATGTCAGTTTAAAGTGGTAATCCTTATATCCCAAAATTAAACAGTATGTTGAAAATGGGATGTTTCTTTTCTTGCTCTGTGTATTTCATATGACATATTAAGATAAAAAATGTGTAACAAAACTTTGGTGCAAAAACCACCATGTTTGTTTCTAAAAACCATTTAGTATTTCGTAAAACCAATTTTGTCAATTTTAAGAGTGTAGAATACTGTTTAGACCACAAACTAACTGTTGTTAATTTTATTACTTTTTAGAAACTTTGAGGTTGTAGTATACAAATTATTCAACACTCTACCAAAATTGGACAAGTTTGGTTTTACGAAATACCAATTTTTACATTTTGTCTTGCAATTCCTCGGTTGCAAGATCATGGATTGTTAAATTTTGGAGTAGCATAATTTTTAGACTAAAACCTCACTTTTGTTAATTTTTGTACTTTTTTAACAACAGTGAGGTTTTAGTCCTAAAATCATTTAACACTCTACCAAAATTGGATGAATTTGGTTTTTCGAAATACCAAATATTTTTTATTGTTATTTTGTCCAGGCATTCCTCGGTCGCGAGATCATGGATTGTTAAATTTTGAAATAGCGTAATTTTTAGACTAAAATCTCACAGTTGTTAATTTTTGTACATTTTAACAAAGTTCTGTGAGGTTTTAGACCTAAAATCATTCAACACTCTATCAAAATTGGACGAATTTGGTTTTTCAAAATACCATTTATTTTTTTTGATTGGTATTTTGTCTAGGCATTCCTTGGCTGCAAGGTCCTGGACGGAGCAATGGCGGTGGACCATTTTGAAGGAGTCGTGAATGAACTGTGGATATAGAATGAGGGTAAGAGTCCGGAATTTGTCTGGATGAAGTTTTCGTACGACGTTTTCCAAAATCATGAAGAACATCCATAGACAATTGCACACTCTCTTAACGCAAAAGATACTTGATGATAATGAACTCACAGCCGAAAAAAGGTTCTAAATTATATAAGGGTTCAACTGAATTGAAAAGGTCCAATACTGGTGGGAAGGCCCTATGATAGGACCCTATGCTCCCAACTTGAGAGACAGGGGTTCCATTGTGGGAGTTCAGTGCAGCTAGATTATCAAAGTGTTGTTTTTGTTTGGAACCCTTTTTAAATTTGAATAAAGAACCTGTTAGGGTTCCTTATCTGTACCAGCTTATAGAACTCTTAAAGGTTCCATATAAAACCTTTTTGTTAAGAGTTCAGTTCAATCAACATAAATGGCTCAAAATACTGATATAGTGATCTGTAGTTACCTATTGCCATCCAGATACTAAATAGATCGGTATTGGCAAGAAGAGATTTGGAAATTATCCAAGATGGTGGTAAAATAAAAATACACAAATTGTCCTCACTTAGATGATTGCTATAACATTCTCTTCCTATGATACCTGCTGGTACTTTTATATCTGGAGTGAGCACAAGTTTCTTCAAGGTTACCCGGGGGTCCAGGGCCCAAAATTTCTATATATATACATCAGAATCATGCTGCTCTGAAAGGTTGTGGGGTATTAAGTGCCTTGGACCCTCTGCTGTCACCTCCAAGTTCAGACCCTCGCCAACAGGGTTCTAAATCCTGGCAATTCAAGAAAGCATTGAAAATGGTCACCGTTCCTTGAAATCGCTCTATCTCAGTCAATAATTATCAGATATGAATGTGTGATAGGTCTATTCTGGGGTTTTTGGGGTCAGAGAATTCATTGAAATGCATTCCAGCGCTGTAAATTCAACCCTATGTCAGGTATTAGAGGCATATTGGGTAATTTAGGGAGATAATTATCGGAACACCGAAAAATAATGTTTAATTGTGTATGATTAATCAAGCTAGACTACGAAATTTTGACTCAGTTTAACAACTGTTTAAGAACTAACTTCTTGGGGATGGTCATTTGCAACTATAACTTTCTGTGATCTCATGTAATGTGTCATAAACTTTCCAACACAGCTTGAATCCATGATGAATGTAGTCCAAGTCATGTTCCCTGCAATGAAGATCAGCTACTGAGTGGTATCATAACAAGGAATGCACATTTACTTAGATATAGTACCTTAAGGCCCAATTGTTAAGAAGCCACAGAAATTGGTCCAGAGACTAAATTATATTGTACTAGAATGCCCGTTGGAGAGATAGGGGGCCTGAAAATGCATTTCATGTAATATTTGTTGTAAGTGCATTTTGGCCATGACATATTTGTGTGTTGATTAAAAGAAGGGAAAACGTATTTTCTGGTATTATGTTTCTCATATCGATGTAGGTATCTATCCCTCTCTATCTATGTCTCTCTATATAGCTATCTCTCTCTATTTTTCTATCTGTCTATCTATCTATCTAGCTATCTATCTATATATCTATCTATCTATCTATCTATCTATCCATCTATCTATCTATCGATCGATCTATCTATCTATACATGTACCCTCCATTTGATGTATGACTGAAGCTATGAACAATTGAACATGTTATGTAACATTGAGAGTAAAGTGGAGTTCATCAAATGATAGGCATGGTGGCAATTGTGAGGATTCGGTGGAAGAACATGAGTGTGACACTGCTTAGGATTAACATCGTAAATTTGCATGTTTTGTTGTCCCCCCCCCCCCACATGGAGGGGTCCTTCGTGAATGAAGGGAATAATATCAAGTCAGAGCAAATAAATGGTGGAGGTCAAGAAAATGAAGGACTGTTGCCTGATGATCGTGTTGTACAATGTGATAGTGGTGTTATAGGCCTATGTGAGGCTGTGGTTTTAGAATGTATATCAAAGAAAAGTTAGATGAAAGTTACACAATAGATTGTGTAATGCCAAAATTGTTATATGTGCAATTCATAATTTCTGTAGGTAAATTTCCATGTCATGTCACTGCTCCCACTACGACTGCGTTCATTGTAATTTCAAATGCACAATGAGATATATTGGTGATTATAAGTTTCAAGAACAATTTGAATGTCAAGGTATTGTAATCTGTGTTATCTTCAGATGAAACTTTTTATATCTTGTGCTTTATATTATTTATGAAGGTACTTTTAAAATTGTTTGTACTTAATTGTTTGTCAGTCTGTAAAACATGAGTTGGCATGCCAGTGGAGCATATAGAGCAAAGCGCGCGAAAATGCTGCTGTGCAAACAGGACAACTGAGGCTGTTGCTTCAGTGGCTGTCCCTCCCTCGGAAATACATTGCATCTGTGAGAAGATCAGGGGGAGTGTGTGCAAGTGAAGTGCGAGGCCAGTTAATGGCGTCGTAGAGGCGTATGTAGGAATTTCGTGAGAAGGGCTGCAGAAAAAGTTTGTTTGAAAGAAATGAGGGACGATTTCCTGGCATTTTATGAGCCACACACAAAGGCAATGTCAGTGGGAAGCTTCATACACAATAATGTTAGTGAGGGTAGAGTAGAGACGGAGGAGTAGAAGTCACAGCAAAGTCGAAGAGATAGAGTGTTAAGAGTAGGATTCTGGTAATCAAGGTTGTTTTAAATTGTTTGTGGCGTTGGCTTACATTGTGCATCTAAATGCCAATGCAGCATTTATCTTTAGCTGGTGCATTGAGGAAGTTGAAAAAATGGACAGAAATCAGCCTCAAGCAGTATCCTAGAGCAAGTTATGTATATTCTACATGTAAAGTAGGCAGCAAAATTACTAAGACGATTATTGCTGACCAAGATAGAAAGATTTCATGGAATGGCGGCCATCAATCACTTCAGCAAAGGTAGATTCTCTGGGTGCCATCAACCTTTTGCAGCTAGTAGACCAGCCAATATATGATTGTTTACTGTTAGAGGCATTTCTTGTTTATGGAAAGCATCTGTGCCAGTTACATGTACAGTGGGTTGTGAAAGCTTCGGCACCCGTGAAGAAGGGTAACTTTTTTTTCAAATTTCAGACAAATCATTAGCAGAATCTTTCCAATGTGAATTTTGTAAGTGAAGGATACATTGATGCACTGAATTGTAGCCAGAAGATCAATGGAAGTATAAAAATATGAAAAAATTAGGGTATTTTTGTCTGATTTTACGTGTGCAAAGGTTGGGACACCCCTACATGTTCTGAGATCAACTCTCTTCAACTTCACCTTAAGACAATAGAAAAAAAACTCTAAGATGATTTGGATAATAATGGAAGTATCCTAGACTTCATTTTGTGTACATTTTTATTGATCTACCTCACAAAATGCCTCCAATCATGATTTGACATTTAATTTATTTTGAGGCCAGGAGCTGAAATAGTTGTTTTTTTTTCGCGTTTATCTTTCACCTCCTAAACATGACTGCTGATTAAAAAAGAAATGAAATTTTGGAACAGGTCAGACCTATTTTTAACCAAAATACCTAAATTGCTACAAAAATTCAATTTTCAGGGCATCTGTGTCTGAGTACTTTGGCTTTTCTTGTTCAAATAATTCCGAAACCTGCTGTTTTTCAGTTGCGTTGCTTAGAAATGACAAATTCTGAATTTATAGACGTCTTCCATAATGTTTGGCCTACCTATTCTTGCCCCCGGGGAGTCAAACTTATTTATCACATTCTGATGCATCAGTTGTCTACTAAACATGATTGAGAAACAAATTTTATCCAGTCACTTGACGAAGTATGCCCCAGCAGGTGGCTCCCCCGCATGGAGGAATTGTTCAAAATTGCATAGAAATCGGAAAAGGGATCTTTGAGATATTCATGTTTTCGTAAAGGGGGACTTATTTTTGCTGAACCGTTTATAATCAATAGTCAAAACAGTGTTCATGGATGGATGACTGGGATTTTTGTCAAGTGTTTTTGCATCAAGTCAAGAAAGTTCAATGAATTCAAACAATGTTCATGGATGGATGACTGGGATTTTCATCCATTGTCTTTGCGCCAGGGGATAAGTTCAGTAAATTCATAAAATATCTGGGAGACCAACAACTTGTGTGTAGGAAGCACGGGCCCAACCAGCTATTAAAAGATACTTAACTCTCACATCTGTAAGATCAGTCCTGTCCTGCTTTGTTGACATATTAGGTAAGGGTGTCACACTCTGGAATGGCTTGGGAATGCATTCATGCAGAAACAGCTAATATTTCCCTCAATTGCAGCTTTTATATTTTTTGCACTATTGCATCCCTTAATATATAGATTAAGGTTGTCTCTGGTCACAATATATTTTTGCAATAATATATCATTAATACATAAAATCTTACCTTTGAATTTGTCTAACACTATGAGCAACACAGCCCAAGCTGCCTCTGACTGTTTAGAGATTATTTTTTGATGTCACTGATCCCTCCCCCCTTCCCCCCATCAACCTGGACCAACCGTCAAAACACCTAAGTCAGCAGCCTGAGAAGTCATTGCACTGTGGATAACTGTGTGTGATTTTCAAGAAGAAACATTTATCCATAACCTTTGCCTGCAAGAACATTCGAATCCATTATTTTTGAAGTTCTAATAACTTGTGGAAGAAAGGAACTGAAAGGATTATGAGTCTTGGTAAGTTTATTTTCACTGTGTTGACATGCCAGTCAGAATTTTCAATGCTATTTTGTAATTATGAATGTCATATCAGAAAATAGACTATTCAGCTTTGAGTGCTGCTCTGTTTGATGTTTTGTTTTGGTTTTGTTCATTTATTGCAGCAGAACATATCAAGCCTGACAATACTCTTCACAGTTTACTGTGATCTGATACTTTGTTACAACTGTCTAGTATATTAAGCATTCCTTCTGGTGCAATAACAATAACATAATATAATTATAAACTACATTGTCACCTGATTGAAGTTTCTCTTGATTGGGCCGATCAGTAAGGAAAAATAATAATTAATGCACATATTTTTATCATGCGGATTGTTGCTCTTATATTTTTTCATCACTATGGTGATGCTAATTGCATCTTTTTTCTTTGTGCATATTTTTTCTAGACTTGCAGCGATACAGTGACAGTGCCTTAGAAAACAGGTTTAGACAGTATGCACATCGCTTTCAAACATGATTGATGGACATCAACAGTGGGTAAGATATGCAATTTTAAAAAAACATTAATATAATTTTATATAAACATCTATTTTTTCATCATAGAGCAACACTTTTTGTCTCAGTGCTAGTATATTTTTTTCATCACTACAGTGATGCTAATTGCATGTTTTTCCTTTGAGTATTTTTTTTTCTAGACTTGCAATAATGCAGTGACAGTGCCTTGGAAAACGGGTTTGGACTGTATATAGTGTTTTCAAACACCTTGGACATTAACAGTAAGATATACAATCAAAAATAATTTTCTATATCTATGTTTTCATCATTGAGATACACTTTTTGTCTCAGTGAGATTAATACGGGGGAGCAGGGTTGCAGTGAATCATGGGGCACTGTGAATAACAAACTTCTTTGGATGGTAAATGGCAATATTTATTTAATGTTCATTTGTTTGATGTATTTGACGGGCGCTCAACAGTGCACAGCGAATTGGGAGCCATTCAGGGTACCATTATCACTTTATTCTCTGTAGTAATGGCAAGCAACTCTTGGTACTACGGGATGTTTTTTTGCAGAAAAAACAGTCATTGAACCTGGTGGAAATACAGTTCAAATACTTACCTTAGGGCAATTCCGTAAAGTCTGATTCACGGATTTGACATTTTGGAAGCTTGTATAGCCCTACCATTATAGCTTAGCTATTTCATTGTTATCCAGGCATGAGGGCAGGTAATAGGGGTATCAGACAAGCCACCAACCAAAGCTCCAAGTGTAACAGGAGTCGAGCTATTGCAAAATATCATGGTGTCGGACGTACACCGTGTGATGTACGTCCGACACCATGATATTTGCTTTGCAGCTCAGCTCCTGTTACACTTGGAGCTTTGGTTGGTGGCTTGTCTGATACCCCTATTACCTAGCCTCATCCCTGTTTAACAATGAAATAGCTGATTTGTGAAGGTAGGGCTACACAAGCTGCGAAAGTGTCAAATCCGTGAATCAGACTTTACGGAATTGCCCCTTAGTTATTTTGAAGGTGGGAAAACATTTTTAAGAGTTTAATTTTTTCAAAACGGCACTGATTCACTGTACCCTCCCACCAAAAAGTACAGTGAAACCCTTCTTCACCATTTCTAATCTATATCTGGTCAGATTCGAGATGTGTGACACATCATTATTTTATTGCATACAAATTATTATGTCTTTGTATCTTCCTCTAAGCCATATCCCAATGAAAATTAAATTGCAACTCTTGGACATTGGCTATAATACACTTATACAATTCTGTATTATTTGTTGCAGGCTTCCGTATAACAGTAAGGAATGAAGATAAAATTCTCTGCAAATGGACATCATATTCTCCACATTGACCACTAAAGTATCATAGGTGAGTGTTCATCCAGTGCGGTTGGATATTTGCAAGTGTAGATTATAGTATATAATAACATTCTTTTGTTAAATTGATATTCTAATTGTAATACTTCATATTTTTAGGTTACTGGTGTGCTATAATTTTTTTCTGGAGGAGCTGAGGAATTAAATGTACCCGAAGAGACAACAAATAATTCCAGCAAGCACCTTGCTCTAAAATTAAGGTGAGTTTGTTTTTTAAACAGTGTACCTGTTTATACAAGTTTATTATTTGGAATAATGACAAATTATGAGTTAAAACATTAAAATTGTTTTGCCGATAAGTAAATTGTATTTGCGAGCTTGCTGTATTGTAGCTGAGCTGTCAGGTCTCAATAAACTGCTTAAAAACATATACCTTTTTGTGCAAGCAAACTTGCGTAACACTACAAATAAAAACATATTATTTAATTTCAGGTAGTCATTGCTAAACTGCCACCTCTTGTTAATAGTCTTCAAAAGGACGCTGATGTGATGACAGCTTTTTTATTCCTGTGAAGGAAACAGTGCTTTTGGGAACGGTATGTGAGAAAGAAAAATTTTAAATGTTTTATTAGTTTACATGTACAAGGTAAATAAAACATAGATCAACAAAGATATTCCCTTGTATATAAACTTGAATATCTCAAAGGCATTGTGTTTAATTTATAGTACTGCATTTTGAAAACGAATACCCCTTCCAAAAATTATTTATTTCAAGACTGGTCAAAAAGAATTCATTTATTTCAGAAAAACAGAGCAAGAAATTATAAATTAAAAAATTACTCCAACCCCCCCCCCCACCTTCACTTTGATGTTAAATGGTTGTCCCCTTCTTATTCATACATTTATGGTGACTCCAGCCTGAGCCAGCAGATTTTATTGACCCTATTCCTGTTTTGAAAAAATTGGAGGCTTTCAAATGGATATGACCATTTACCATGAGGGGGAGCCACCAACTGGCCAATTTTTCAATCCTGTGAATAGTGAAAATTTAAGTTTTGATACTTGTAAACTGCTATGTGGCCTCTTCTGGTGAGATCAGAGAAATAATTTGGATTGAGGACGTTCTGGTAATTTTAACTTAAAGATTTTTTAAATAGAGGTACTCTCACGCAGGGTATACTGGTGCAGATAAAAATGATGCAATCAAACTGCAAATATATGCAATCGTCAGATTGTTATGTCCAGTGGTGCAAATGTTTTACCGAGGAATGATAAATAACTGCACAGAATATGTACTGGTTGAATTGAAAATAAATTTAATTAAAGCATCATAGCCTGTCAATGAGGCTCTGGACAGGGGTGGCGGAACAGGAGGGCGGGCAGGAGGGGAAATTGCGCCTCCTGCCCTTGTCCAAGGGGGGCAGGGGGGCAAGGGTGCCCTTTAGATCTTAAAAGTAAAAAACATTATTAGGCCTTATTTTACTAATTTTAGGCACAAATTAGTAAGTTTTAGTAAGCATATATTCAAAATTACTAGTGACTCTATATTTAAATTTTGTCATGCGAAATTGGTGTGAATATGATTTGCCCTTTTTTCATCTGACCGCCCCTGCCGCCCGCTATTCCTTCCGGCACCCCTGGCTGTGGATGGGGGTGATCGGGGACTGGGAATTCAAAAGAAAATGGCCAAAGAACATGGGGGACCAAAAGACCCCACCCAGAGCTGAGGGACAGAGAATTCTAAATTCTATTAAACAAATTTCAGACATGACAGGGAATTCAAAAGTAATATGGCCAAGGAGCCTCGTCAATTAAATACAAATAAATTCAATTTTGTTTTCAATTCCGTTTAATTGATCAGATTCTAACTGATTTCATTTTTGTATTTCCAGATTGATGATCTCTACTATTGCATAGCTTGTGTGTGTTCTGTCCTGCTCCGGAAATCTAGTTGTGCATATTTATAACCATTATTTAACTTAACAAGAAATTAGAATGTATCACTTACAATATTATGTGTCATGCAGATGTTCATGTCGACTTTATATAGTTAACTGTGGTCTATTAATGGGAAGAGCATTGCACCATCAATCCTCCTGTCAATAGTAAAAGCCGTCAATCGATGCGAATTCACGGCTATGTTATGGTTCTCCCGTCTCAGGCCTGAGCCAATTAAATCTGATATATCAATGCTAGTTAAACAACCGGCAATATTTTCCTTTGAGATTGCCTAATAGAAAACCATCAATGATGTTGTTCTATTAAATAACAGATTTCTTGTTTCAATTTTTATTCTCTACTTACAGTTGGATTTGTGATAAACTTAACTTTTTTTTATTTCCTTGTTGACTGCAACAATAAAGTTTTAATAAATTCATAACTGATTTGTACTTTTTCTTGTGGTACAAATTGCTGTCTTAATACCCTAATGAAATTGATATTGGATTTGTTTTGCACATCAATCTTCGAGCATGAAAAGCGGACATACTGCTGTGATTTTTTCTTCCAGTACAAGAGTCCAAAATCCTAAATTCTGGATCAAAATTTTTATGGTAGACGGGACATAAATTTGTTTAAGGACGTCACAAGTTTTAGTGTCGCCTTTCTAGATCTGGTTCACACATTTTACCAAATTAAAATATTTGCAGTTTTCAGTGGCGTAACTGGGGGGTCTCGAGCGGGGGGGCACCTGGGGGGCACGCGATTCTCTGGGGGGGGCACTCACTATACTAATTGTATATTTTAGCCAGAGTTAGAAAGTTCATATGGGGGGGCACCTGGGGGGGCACAGGTCCAATATGGGGGGGCCTGTGCCCCCTCGTGCCCCCCAATAGGGACGCCACTGGCAGTTTTACTGTAGGCCTGTGATCCATCCTCCTCCAAATTGCCATTCCATGTTCCCTGCTCAATACATTTTGTACACATCAAACTATAAGGCAAACATCCGACTATAAATGAAGAAAGCCCATATCCAGTTGAATTACAATGCAAGGAGCTGCTGCCCCCTTGTGTATTATTTTATAACTGATTATGGAAATTGAGCCATGAAGTAATTGAAAAATTAAGCAAATTTATAAAACATCATAATAATTACAGAAAATTCAATATTCAAGATAATAAGTGCCAATTCAAATACACACAAAATTAAGAAGTATTTTAAATTTGTGATTTTAATAACCACTATTTTTGGCAAATCTCAAGTTCTCAACTGCAATACTTCTCACAGATATAGATCTATCAGTGGCATGTGCTGGACATTATGTACCATTGGGTGTGTAAATTTTTGTGACTTTTGTAAAAATACAAATATTAAGTATTGAATATATCCGCATTTAGGGAGTGGGTGCACGTCGGCTCAGCCCAACAACCCTCCCCCGCCCCCACCTTCAACATGGCATTGACTATGTGTAATTTTGTGCCATTGTATTGCTGATGGTGTTAGCAAATGATTGTGGCATTGAAAGTGTTTTGTCTCTATTTTAGTGAATCTATTTTAATCCCTTTACACTGTTTTCATTTTTTAATCTTTGTGTTTTACAGTGGCATGAAGACATCTGTAATTGCTTTGCTAAATGCTATTTAAACATAGCATCATTCTTATGACCAATGCAAACTTATGAGCTTTAGTCTTCCACACACACTCCTTATATGGTCCTTAATTGACATGCATACATAAGGTAAATCAATCATGTGACTGAATCAAGGGGCCAATCCTGATGATTCAGTAAATGCCAGCTGACTTCCTTCTTATGCTGCCTTGCTCCCAATGATAAACAGAAGAATGAAGACTGATTTTGGACACTTAGAAGGTATTTAAAACCATTGAAAGTGCTTGGAATGTTAGATTATAAGCAAATCTTGGGCTGGTGTGCCTGTGGAATGCATAGGATATTGCTGAAGCAGTTATTTCAGCTCATTTCTGACTTGGAATCAACCCATGACCAGTGAAGCATGACTTGAATATCTCACCCTTGTATTTAATATGGTGAAGATTGGCATCATGAAATTAGAACAAGTGAAAGACATTTATCTTTCATGTTGGTTAGGCCCGTGGTAGGAAGGCAAAGAACTCAGGGAGGGGCAATCATTGGACATATTGGAGGGTCCAATGTAGGGAATGTTAGGAGGTGCAACACAGGAAATATTGGAGGGTGCATCATCGCGTAAATGTAGGCTAAGGTCATCGTACGAAGGGGGCATGTCTTGAGGAGGTGTTTCATAGCGTAAGTCACAGGGTAAGTCATCATTAGAAGGGGGCATGTCAGACTGTGACTCATGGCCCAAATGGGTCGGTAGATTGCCATTTGTATTCTGTATCGAAGTCGGTGGTTCAGATGGCAATTCAGTTCGGAGATCATCATATAAAGGAGGTAGATGATGAAGCATTGTATGCTCAGATGGCAATTCTGTTTGGGGATCATCATATAAAGGAGGTAGATGATAAACCATTGTATGCTCAGGTTCCCCCAAATGATTGCACTTTAATTCTCTGTTAAAATCTGTTGTCCAAATGGCCTGTAGGTTAATTTGGTGTCCCTGGAAACAGCGGATGAAAGGCGGAATGCTACCGATATTGTTTGACGAGGAAGGTGCATCATTGCACAGATGTGAGGGCAAGTCATCATATGAAGGAGGCATTTCGGCCGATGAATCATTGCGTAATTCTGACTGCACGTCATCATAGGAAGGGGGTGATATTGCACGTTGACTAATAGAGAGTCTTGCATCAGTAACTTCTGTCTTCTTGCCAGACAATACAGCCCAAAGAAGAAAAAGAAAAAGGACTACTATTATCCCCACTGTAATAATTATAATCGGCCAATATGTTGTTGCTGTTGTTGCCATTGCCATCGTTGTTGGTGTTGCCATTGTTGTTGTTGCTGCCATCATTGCTGTTGTCATTGCCATTGTTGTTGTTGTTGCCATTGTTGAATTAACAATAGTTGATTACTTAACCTGGTCAGTTTTAAACCTGTCCCAAAAAATAAATCCAAACTGCTGCCATGGTGTGTATGTGGACTCAATGTACCTCCAAAAAATGTTATAGATGTGGCTTAGTTGGACCAATAAAATGAGGTCACATTCTTAATTACATTTATCCTCACATGTTTAATGTTTATCACTTCGCAGTCTCCTGCATATCTATATGTATCTATATTACGCAATTACTTCCGAAACTCATGAATAACACTGTAGTTATATTACATAACTAGAAAATGCCCATTATAGTAAAAGAAGTTTGCAATTAATTATCGTGAAGTGATGCTGTCGTGTTAAACAATGTAGAAGTAAGGGGATATTTTATGGACATTTGGTACTGGTATTTGGAGTGACATGTACGTGTTTAAACCTGGATAGGCTAGGAAATTGAAAGTGGGTAATTGTTGAAATGTTCCTGTAGATGGGAAGCAGATGTTGGCCGGAGGCCTAAGATGTTATGAAGAGGCAGGTAGAGCCTGTTTAGTTGCGGGAGCAATTCGTCCTGGTAGCTGGCGTTTGGTTTGGCAGTGTCTCCAGCGTAAAACAAACAAAGGCACATGCTGCCCTCTGTGGAGTAAAATATGAGAGGTATGCAGTTTCATGCACTCCTGGTGGCAGATGAGTGGTGGAGTATGAAAACGCAAATGAAGGATGAGTTAGACCATTGTGGGCTCCCATCTGAAGTATGAGAGCAACAAAGAAGGATAGGTGGATAGTTTGAGTGAGTAACATGTCTGTGGGAGGCGTTATTAGCTGGCAACAGCAGTGGTCATGTGACCTGAGATTTAACTCAAATATTAGTGGGGATTACATCAGAGTCTCATGCATGCCACTGTGTTTATTTGACACAATTCGATCAAATGTTCTTTGAGGATTGATTCACAGTAAAAGGAATCAATTGTCGCTCATAAAAATTTAATTATTTATATCCAAGCTTCTTAGCATTGCAGGTGATTTCAGGCAACCATGATTTCTTCCCAGGAAGACCAGGATAAATCAGGTGCAGAAGTTCAGGAAATTTTTTCCCAGAGTGACTGGCCACAGTAACATACTATCTAAGTCACTATGTATTAAATATATATATATAATAACTAATATATATATCAAATAATTATAATATAATGTACAATATGTTTAACATATCTTATCCAAGTCATTATGCATTATACACATTATGAAGTACAATATGTTTAGATAATTTAGTCCCACATTGTTTTCAATATCGTTCGTCAAGCCCTCCTCTTTCAAAAATGTTGTTGTTTAATATAATGTATTTATGTATTTCATACAAGCAACTTCTTGAACTGTTGTATCCAATATCCATTAATGCCAATATACTTAAATTTACAATTAAAATGGTATCCGAAGTATGAGTATGTGCATTATAATATGAAGCTGCAAAACATAATGAACACGACTACTGGTGTGCAGTGTGCACCAAGCATGACATTTTGACCCAGAGAGAGAGAGAGATACATGTAGTACCCTGTATCATGCAAAAAGAGGGGTTGACCCATGACGGTCTGCTATATTCTGTTCATAGGGACCATGCTTATGCTAATGGTTAAGTTATACAACAATGACTTGACTTTAGTTGACTCAAGTCTGACTTGACTTGAGTCAACTTCAACTTGCTGCTTGGGAAGCTAACTATGATTTGACAAGTTGACTTTATGTAGTCGACTTCGGGGTCTGGCCCGATGACCCTCCCCCCTTAATACGCCACTGCATCCAGCATGATATTCTGATGGTTTCCGGTTGTACACATCAAGATTAAGTCAACTTTTTCTGCTTATGCTGAAATTGTGTGTCTATATACATATGTTGTTAAGCCATGATGCAATTTTTGTTGATTTTTCACTAAAAAAGACAAATTTTTACAGTTTTTAGGTACCATGGTTCAAGAGAACAAATTATTAGAAAATCCTATAAAAAAATTTACTCCAAACTGGTCGGCCATTTAAAATTTTAGGTGTAAGATACTCCTAAGAGTTGCCGTAATCCACCTCAGTGACCCTAGATACTATTTCTGGCACAAAACAAATTGTATTGTTTACGAATCTCAAATGTTTACATTTATATGTGCTTTTCATTCGACACTCCTAAAATAAGTGCAAAGACAGTTTGAACATTTTTATTTTTGCAATTTTTCAAGGAAAACTAAATTGAACCAAATAAAAAACGCAAAACTATTTCCAGGGTTGTGTTTTTCTGTATATCACTAAGATGGGCTGTTGAAATGATGCATATGTATAATAAGGTGTCAAAGGACTCGGTTCCATAAAATCGAAAAATTCTAACCATTGCATCAGCATCTACCGCAAAGTTTATCACATTGGGGTATGGTCATTGGACAGGGGTATTAGGCACTCGACAGAGCAAATCTAATGATTTAGTGTGAAAGCTTGAAGAAAATGATGCAAAAGGCCACACAATTTGCTTCAGTTGGTGTCACTTAACTTGTTAAAATGTTCTTGTTTGAGAAGTCAGGTCAGAGTTTGTCACACACAATGATATTGCAGTGAAACACTTCAACTATGGAAACAGGTCAAGGAACGGCCTAAACACTTGAAACATAGTGAAAAAGGCATAGGGTCCATCAAAAAGACCTCTAACAACCCGTATAGCAGCCATAGGACAAAATCAGTACCATGTGTGCTTTCCTTTTGCTTTTCTTGCGGCATCAGATGTGTGGTTGGGAGAATAGCGAAAGGAGGGCACAGAAAGTGCTGATTTTTAACACTGCAGTTGATATACAGGTTGTGTGAAGCCTTTCTGAATGATCCTAAGCCATTTTCATCCACAGCTATTGTCTGGGCTGTTTCATGACTTGTTTCCGTAGATGTATTGTTCCATTGGAATAGCATTGTGTGTGGAAAACTTTCACCTGACTTCTCAAAAATATATTTTTTTAACAAGTCAGGTGGCAGTAAATGAAGTGAATTGTGTGGCCTTATGCATCATTTTCTTCAAGCTTTAACATGAAATCATTAGATTTGCCCTACATGGTGCCTAATACCCCTGTCCACTCACCATACCCCAATGTGATAAACTTGGTCACAGACATGCGAAAAATTGTCACACCTCAGTTATTTCATCCAACTGAGTCCTTTGACACCTGATATCACAAATGCATACACTCAACAGCCCATATGAAACATATCTAGAAAAATAAAGCCCTGGAAATAGTTTTGCGTTTTTTATTTGGTTCAGTTTATTACAGATAATCAGCCGAAATTTGGCACACTAAAAAAGCTATTCTAGAGGTATGTCTCTGAATTTTTTCAGACAAATCTGAGGGGGTCGAGTGGGACGACTTTCGGAAATTTGTTGAATTGACATGGAATGACCCCCTTTCACATTCACCATAAGGTGTCAAATTATATGTATAGGCCTATACTATCACGTGACATTTTTTTGTATCAGCCCGGGTATAGTGATAGAGAGCTACCTATGTGCCAAAGACTCCTTATATCGGCCCGACCGTAGGAACTAAATTTTCCAGAATTTTGATGTAATTTATTACAAGTTGCTGTGACCAATAGCTGCACCATTTTTGTAAAAAAGCAAGCTGGTTTCCTCAGTGTATCACATGCTAAATTGTTTCTATCATGTGGGACGGATATGGACATCATCAGCCCTGTGATGGTATAAGGTATACATGTATCGGAGTATAAATTACATATCAAGAATAACGTGATTGTCAAAAAACGAGTTTATGAATTTTTACGTTGGAATCAATAGTATTTTAAATCATTGGGAAAATGTAGAAACGATATATCTATAATTCATGCTATTGTTGCCATTATCTTCTGCTGTGATGACAAAACTGAACGTCAAAAACATTTCGAGAAAAATTACAAGATTATTATGCAGTCAACATTTGCAATTTCAATGTATATTGAAAATAAATAATCACAATTAATGGCTTTTGTCATGATCTGCTGTGTGGGTAATTGGGATTTGTATGGAGGCAATTGGTTGTTTGTCATGTACAGAAAGTAGGAAAAGAGAGATATTTGAATATAAATATGTTTTATTACTGCACTCCTGACAAAGGATAATCAGATGTGACTGCACAAGGCCGTTTTGTCTTAAGAACAATGAGTTATGTTGGAGTCAATTCACTTGTTTGCTTTGAATGTGTAGGCATAATTAAGTACGACTCAGTGTTGAAGTGAAGGGGAGAAGGAATGTGTTCACTTTCAACTTGAAACAAAGCAGGAGCATATTCACTTTCAACTTGAAACAAAAAGGAGCATATTCACTTTCAAATTGAAACAAGAAGGAGCATATTAACTATCAACTTGAAACAAAGAAGCAGCATATTCACTTTCAACTGGAAACAAGACGGTTCATACTCACTGTAACTTGAAACAAAAAGGAGCATATTCACTTTCAACTTTAAACAAAGAAGCAAACTAACTTTCAACTTGAAACAAAAAGGAGCATATTCACTTTCAACTTTAAACAAAGAAGGAGCATATTCACTTTCAACTTTAAAAAAGGAGCATATTCACTTTCAACTTGAAACAAGAAGGAGCATATTCACTTTCAACTTGAAACAAGAAGGAGCATATTCACTTTCAACTTTAAACAAAGAAAGAGCATATTCACTTTCAACTTGAAACAAATAAGGAGCATATTCACTTTCAACTTGAAAAAAAAGGAGCATATTCACTTTCAACTTGAAAAAGAAGGAGCATATTCACTTTCAACTTGACACAAAGAAGGAGTATATTCACTATCTACTTGAAACAAGAAGGAGCATATTCACTCTCAACTTAAGAAACAACGATATTCACTTTCAGCTTGAAAAAAAAAGAAGGAAAATAACATTCACTTTTAACTTTAAACAAAGCAGGAGTGTTTTTAATTTGACCATTTAAGAATACTTTAAACAAGTTCATTTCACCTATCCAATTCACGGATAGTTGATGCCCTACTGGTTAACAGCTCAACTTGAATCTGGATTCACTAATTGTTTAGTACATCACACACACTATTTGTTCACTAATTATCAACTTCCGCATTGTCTATTTGCCAACTTACCAATAATCGGTTCACCTATTATCAGTCAAGCAATCACCATGCTTGTATTCTTCTGGATTATCCTTTTATGGCAAATCCTTGATCTTCAACCTGCGTCAGGAAATATGCTAATCTCTCGAATGACGAAGAACCACAACTTGTCAATGATCCCTTTTTCCACGAAAACTACATTCAAGATGTCATCCACCCTTCAATGTGCTGGCAAATGTGCATTTTCACCTTTCATTGCCTACAAGTATCGGGGCGGAGACTGTACTGTTTACACTTGGTGTCCGTTTAATGGGAATAAATTGAGTTATGTCGCAGCCTCCAACCTGCCATACATGAGAGTCAATGTAAAGGCGGCAAACTACACACAGAGGATGTTCAACGGTAATCTAATAAATTCATGTCTAATAACTGATGTAAAACAAAAATTTATTACATAAAAATTCATGCCAAGTGATAGGATGGAATTTTATGAACAACAATACAAATTAGTTATCATTTCAAACTATTCATAAACTAAAATAATAATGTTAAGCATTTCCGTGAAATTAATAATTAATTTTGATATCAAGGAAAGTTCCAGTGGGCAGATGTAATGATGTGTGTGATTATTATTAATAGTTGATGTAATTACACTATCTGGACAGAAGCTTGTTTAAGGTGGTCTGCAACCACTAGAGGGCTGACAGTATTGTGTGGCCTATGGTGGTTTGTGCAAGAACTAGACCCTGCAGCAAGTCAGAGTTGGAACTCCTGTTTGCTTGACAAGAACTTTAACTGACTAGTCAGCTAAGTTGTGTTACTCTGACTTCGCTTGACTTAACTTGACTTCAACTTACTTCAGTTATCTAAAGTGATTTTAAAGGGCTCTTTTCTGTAACATTGCATTATAACTTCAGAAACTTTCCATATTTTTGCACAAGGAAGAGAGCGCAGTATGCTAATAATTATGTCAGATTTGCAGGCAGATTGTAAGTACTGTAACTGTACGAAAGCTTTTGAATAGTATAAATACGAATAATGCTGTTTAAATTGATACCAAAACAATTTCTGTGAGGTAAAAAGTGGCTAAGTTATGCAACAATGACTTTACTTAAGCCGACTCACGACTGACTTGACTAGACTGAACTTCAACTAGAGCTCTGCTTGGAAAGCTAATTATGACTTGACTAACTAGTCGACTTCGGGGCAGTGGCGTAACTGGGGGGTCTCGAGCGGGGGGGGCACCTGGGGGGCACACGATTCTCTGGGGGGGCACCCACTATACTAATTGTATATTTTAGCCAGAGTTGAAAGATCATATAGGGGGCACCGGGGGGGGCACAGGTCCAATATGGGGGGCACGTGTCCCCCCTGCCCCCCCATAAGGACCCCACTGCTTCGGGGTCTAGCAAGAGCTGTTACAAATGGGCGAAAATGGAGGAATTGACTGGGTGAATGCACGTCTTTGCATTTAAAAAGGTTGGATAGTAGGGTCATAATAATACATACATCCTAACAGTAGCCAATGATTGAAGTGCATCAAAAAGCCAGATGTGATAAAAAGGTTCACGTGACAAACAGGAAATTATCACACATGAATGATTCTTGGCATAACAATATTTGGTTATAATAGGGTCATTATTCACACAGTAAACAGCCTGCAAGGTGGATCATATCCAAATTATAAAACGCATGATCCATTCTTTCTTTCTTTCTCGAGGTAATCCATCCCATCAATTCTGATGATTATAGGTATGTGCATGAGTAGTTAGTAGTGTTAGGTAGGATCAGGGGCGTATCTAGAAATGGCCTGAGGGGGGGCCACTACAGGGTGTGAATACGGGGCGCTCCACGGTGTTTCCTATCTCTTCCATGCTAATTTTGGGCCTGATGGGGGGGTATGGCACCATGGCTCCCCCCTAAATACGCCTCTGGGTAGGATAAAAAGCACGACAGAGAGTAAGGGAGTAAAAAGGATAAAAAAGAGACAGAGGTTAGGGGGGGGGGTGGTTAAGGGGGGGGAGACTGGTTATTTATGGGGTGTAGATGCTCAGCCTAACCTTGAAGGAGTCCAAGCTAGGGGCTTCTACGACGCTCGCCGGCAGTTTGTTCCACTGGGGGATCGACCTTATGGAGATTGGAGAATGTGTTCTGGTGGTATTTTGTGGTAGATGACATTTAAACTAGTTTCTGGTCATGACTTCTTTGGCTGTGGCTGTCGGCTCGGGTGAGGTAGGGTAGCATGGGATGTCAACAAAGTTGTTCGATATCTTATGTATGAGGATGATTCTGAATTTCATATGTCTGATCATCGACTCTGATGGCAAGGGTCTCCCACTTCAGGTCTCGCGGTAGAGCTGTAACACTGACTGGTCTCCCCTTCCCATCCTGGCGTCTGTATTCCTTTTTCACATATCTGGCAGCGCTTCGCTGGACTCTTTCCAGATGGTCGATGTCGTTCTTGTCATAGGGGTCCCATTCTGTGCAGCAATAGTCTAGTGTTGGTCTCACAAGTAGTGTGCCTGCGTCCTGACTGTTTCTGATGGCACTCTTACATTTCTTCATGCAAAATTTAAGGTCTTTGTTGCTTTGCCTGTTCATCTTCAATCGTTCACTGTAAGAAATGACCATGCTTTGTGGCTAAAAGAACAGTCAATCTAGTGTTATTTTACCCGTATTTTTTTAATTCAGACTTTGTCTGAGAATTTACAGTTCTTTGTCAGTTACAAAGCTGGCTCCAAGATAATTTACTGCAATATGACATTTAACATTCAGTACACGTTGATGAACAATTACTTCAGCCGTTAAATTACTGGCAACTTGTAATATGTGGACAAAACAATTTGAGTTGGCCAATCAATCAATACATCTGGTAAGATTCTATAAACAAGAGATTATATGGACTTCAACAACGGAACATGTAGCGTCATCTTTGACATATGCTTTACACAGCTGTTAATCAAACTTAATTTATAACTTATCTGAAGGTAGGGGAACATCCTCATTCATATGATCTTAAAGATGTTGTCATTATGTAAAAGTTGTAATATCTATTTGTGACATTGAGATTTTTGTGAGTCTAATGATGTGTTCTAAAGAATGACACAATTAAAACCAAAATAACCCAAGCGCAGTCTGCATAAATAGAACAAAAGTTTGTGCAAACTTGACACTTGTTTCTCTTAGAAAGTATCAATTTTATGGCAGCAATTTGTGCTCAAAATTGTGCGAATTAATTGCTGGCTAGAATTGATGGCCTTACTTCCCTGTTGTCAAGCAAGAGATGAGCTAGACCAAGCCTGGAGTCAGTGATCTCTCAGCTGATACCAGCTTCGGTACATCCCTACAGCTATGTGACGGTTAAAACTCATACTTAGTCTGTTGTGTCACACTTACGTAAAAATAACAGACTCAATTAGTATTTTTACAGTAGATTCTACAGCTCCTTGCATGATTTACTTTCTATGTTTGACAGTTCATATAACTGTAAAATATACTTTAAATAAACTGTTTTATATAATTATGTACATTATACAGTAATATCACTTTGTTGAATCCGCAAAATTACAGTTCAATGTACCAATCTGCATTTTACGGTTCATTGTCCTGTTCAGGTTTATGAGTACTTTCACGGTTCTTAGAACTGGAACAAAGTTGCCAGTTAATTTAACTGTAAAATTTAACGGGAATTTTTTGCAGTGTTGACTACTGTAAGTTTGATCGAATTTTGATAAACGTCAATGCTTGATGGCCGGGGATGGGCCTTTATTATGGGATGGGCTTATATGGGATGGGCTTGCTACGGGATAGGCTTATTATTGGATAGGCTTATTATTGGATTGGCTTATTATGGGATGGGCTTGTCATGACATTGTGATGTGTTGTTGATACAATAATATGGTTTTCCCTTGAAGGAGCAAGCATCCAGACATCTTTCAAGAAAACCAACTCAGTGCCTCTTCAGGTCAAATCCACTGGGGCGGATATCACATTTGTCGGGAGCACCGAATCAAACATCGGTTATCTAGGAGGAAACGGGATACAGTTTGACTACAATCCAAATGAAGGATCATGTGCTTGGCTCGACCAATTGCAATCGGGGTGCATTAACAACTTCACGGATTGTGAAGCTGGCTTCTCCTTTTCTGTGTGGATTGCATTCTATTCCTATTACGGAGGTACGTCTGGTACTGTGTACGTCTTCAACAGCCAGCGCCTTGAGATATTCACTCGCTCTGCGGATGCCGTGTTAGTGATTGCAATCGACGATCGTCACTCGAGGAGGTGGATTGTAGAGGCGGCATTGCCCAACCTAATGCAATGGACCCATGTTGCTGTGACCTTCGACCCACTTGCAATCGATGCTGTGTCGTTGTTCATTGATGGATGTAGAGTCAGATCGACCAAGCTGTCTAATTATTCGCCAAGTAAGCCGTACCTCCCTGCATTTGTATCAGAACAAAATAAGGTAAGAATTGTGCCTATTTTCATGACTGATGAGAATGAGATGTGGAGCTTAGTTACAGAGTCCTGCCCTATTCCTCTAAATATGAGCTTGTCAAAGAGCTAAGATAAAGGAGGGTATTATTATTGTAACTTGGCTTTTATTAGTACAATGAGCAAAAAAAAGAAACATCCTCCAAAGTCAATAGGCTACAAAGGTCGAAGTTATGCTTTTTTATTTTGAAAACTTAATGAAAGTATAGAGGAATATCATTAAAACAACATGAATGAGTTTAGTTAAGGTGGACTTCACAGTAATTTCACAATAACAGTAAAAGTCAACAAGGGGTACATTTGAAAAATCACATGTCAGTGCTGAGTGTGACCACCCTTTGCATGCACTGCAGCTTGGCAGTGGCTGCATGTGGGTTTCACCAGCTGCTTTAGAACTTACATGGTGCATGTTGGTTCATTATTTAACCAGAGCATTAGTCATTTCTTGGACATTTCCAAGTGAGGGGATCTCTATGTCTGGCTTTTCTGTCAAGGGCATCCGAGACATGTGCGGGGTTTATGTTTGGACTTGTGGCTGGCAATTGCAGGATATCCAGCCCATGGGTCTGAAGAAAGCCCTGAGTGAGCTAGTGCTGCAGACTGGCCCCAACCACTCACCTTCAGTTCAGAACCAGGGGTAAGTTGGCCAGTCCAGGGGGATAGCGGTCCGGTAAACATATATATTGGTTTCCTATTCACACACACTTTTTTACTAAAAATCATCAGAAAAGGTGTGGAGAAATGAAGAACTTTCTTTTTTTTCTTTTTTCTGCTTTTTTACCACTTTTTTTTACCCTGTCTGTAACAGTAAAGACAACCTATGGAACAGTTTTTTGGAACTGAGGTTTGTCCAGTGCAGAAGGGGTGTAATACTGGTCCCAAGCAATCCGGTTTGCAATCAAGAGTGAGCCCTGTAACTTGTGCACTGGTCATGCAACTTGCAAGTTGCAGTACACCTATGGCTAATTTTTGATGCTGAGATGGCAGTCTTGGCATGGTGTTTCTTCAATAAAAGGGGATGCTCTGATCATTTAAGGTTGTTTTTCTTCCTTTGGAGTATTAAAAGAGACAGGCCTCAAGTTTTCAGATTTTAGAAACAATTTGTTTTGTCTCTATAGACAATTAGTGCCTGAGATATTTTGACCATTGCTCATGTTCCGCTTGAATGATTTAATGCAAAGAAAATTTCTATTAACTCTCTGGACAAATATGCAAATACTGATGTCAGTTTAAAGTGGTAATCCTTATATCCAAAAATTAAACAGTATGTTGAAAATGGGATGTTTCTTTTCTAGCTCAGTGTATTTCATATGACATATTAAGATAAAAAATGTGTACAAAACTTTGGTGCAAAAACCACCGTGTTTGTTTCTAAAAACCGTTTAGTATTTCGTAAAACCAATTTTGTCAAATTTAAGAGTGTAGAATACTATTTAGACTACAAACTAACTGTTGTTAATTTTATTTCTTTTTAAAAACTTTGAGGTTGTAGTATACAAATTATTCAACACTCTACCAAAATTGGACAAATTTGGTTTTACGAAATACCAATTTTTACAATTCCTCGGTTGCAAGATCATGGATTGTTAAATTTTGGAGTAGCATAATTTTTAGACTAAAACCTCACTTTTGTTAATTTTTGTACATTTTTAACAACAGTGAGGTTTTAGTCCTAAAATCATTCAACACTCTACCAAAATTGGATGAATTTGGATTTCGAAATACCAAATATTTTTTATTGTTACTTTTCCAGGCATTCCTCGGTTGCGAGATCATGGATTGTTAAATTTTGAAATAGCATAATTTTTAGACTAAAACCTCACAGTTGTTAATTTTTGTACATTTTAACAAAGTTCTGTGACATTTTAGTCCGAAAATTATTCAACACTCAACCAAAATTGGATGAATTTGGTTTTTCGAAATACCAAATGTTTTTTATTGGTATTTTGTCTAGGCATTCCTTGGCTGCAAGGTCCTGGACGGAGCAATGGCGGTGGACCATTTTGAAGGAGTCGTGAATGAACTGTGGATATAGAATGAGGGTAAGAGTCCAGAATTTGTCTGGATGAAGTTTTCGTACGACGTTTTCCAAAATCATGAAGAACATCCATAGACAATTGCACACTCTCTTAACGCAAAAGATTCTCGATGACAATGAACTCACAGACGAAAAAAGGTTCTAAATTATGTTAATGGTTCAACTGAATTGAAAAGGTCCAATACTGGTGGGATGGCACTATGATAGGACCCTATGCTCCCAACTTGAGAGACAGGGGTTCCATTGTGGGAGTTCAGTGAAGCTAGATTATCTAAGTGTTGTTTTTGTTTGGAACCCTTTTTAAAGTTGAATAAAGAACCTGTTAGGGTTCCTTATCTGTACCAGCTTATAGAACTCTTAAAGGTTCCATATAAAACCTTTTTGTTAAGAGTTCAGTTCAATCAACATAAATGGCTCAAAATACTAATATAGTGATCTGTAGTTACGTATTCAAGGGAGGTTGGAGAAATGCGCACTAATTACGATATATACGTACGTAGTAATCTCGTAACCAGCTGTCGACAAAATACGTAGTTTCTGAACGTTGGGTCCGATGTGAATGGGAGGTTTAATGCTTCCTTAGACCAACGTTCCTCAAAGGAAATTGTCCGGGAGGGATGCCCCAGCTGGTGGCTCCCCCGCATGGAGGAATTGTTCAAAATTGCATGGAAATCGGAAGAGGGATCTTTGAGATATTCACGTTTTCGTAAAGGGGGATTTATTTTTGTTGAACCGTTTATAATCAATAATCAAAATAGTGTTAATGGATGGATGACTGGGATTTTTGTCAAGTGTTTTTGCATCAAGTGAAGAAAGTTCACTTAATTCAAACAATGTTCATGGATGGATGACTGGGATTTTCGTGCAGTGTTTTTGCACCAGTAGATGAAAGTTCAATGAATTCAAACAATGTTCATGGATGGATGACTGGGATTTTCGTGCAGTGTTTTTGCAGCAGTAGATGAAAGTTCAATGAATTCAAACAATGTTCATGGATGGATGACTGGGATTTTTGTCAAGTGTTTTTGCATCAAGTGAAGAAAGTTCAATTAATTCAAACAATGTTCATGGATGGATGACTGGGATTTTCGTGCAGTGTTTTTGCACCAGTAGATGAAAGTTCAATTAATTCAAACAATGTTCATGGATGGATGACTGGGATTTTCGTGCAGTGTTTTTGCACCAGTAGATGAAAGTTCAATGAATTCACCCAATGTTCATGGATGGATGACTGGGATTTTCAAGCAGTGTTTTTGCAGCAGTAGATGAAAGTTCAATGAATTCAAACAATGTTCATGGATGGATGACTGGGATTTTCGTGCAGTGTTTTTGCACCAGTAGATGAAAGTTCAATGAATTCAAACAATGTTCAATGTTCATGGATGGATGACTGGGATTTTCAAGCAGTGTTTTTGCACCAGGAGATGAAAGTTCAATGAATTCAAACAATGTTCATGGATGGATGACTGGGATTTTCGTGCAGTGTTTTTGCACCAGGAGATGAAAGTTCAATGAATTCAAACAATGTTCATGGATGGATGACTGGGATTTCCGTGAAGTGTTTTTGCACCAGGAGATGAAAGTTCAATGAATTCAAACAATGTTCATGGATGGATGACTGGGATTTTCGTGCAGTGTTTTTGCAGCAGTAGATGAAAGTTCAATGAATTCAAACAATGTTCATGGATGGATGACTGGGATTTTCATGCAGTGTTTTTGCACCAGTAGAGAAAGTTCAATGAATTCAAACAATGTTCATGGATGGATGACTGGGATTTTTGTCAAGTGTTTTTGCATCAAGTGAAGAAAGTTCAATGAATTCAATCAATGTTCATGGATGGATGACTGGGATTTTCGTGCAGTGTTTTTGCACCAGTAGATGAAGGTTCAATAAATTCAAACAATGTTAATGGATGGATGACTGGGATTTTCGTGCAGTGTTTTTGCAGCAGTAGATGAAAGTTCAATGAATTCAAACAATGTTCATGGATGGATGACTGGGATTTTCATGCAGTGTTTTTGCACCAGTAGAGAAAGTTCAATGAATTCAAACAATGTTCATGGATGGATGACTGGGATTTTCATGCAGTGTTTTTGCACCAGTAGAGAAAGTTCAATGAATTCAAACAATGTTCATGGATGGATGACTGGGATTTTTGTCAAGTGTTTTTGCATCAAGTGAAGAAAGTTCAATGAATTCAATCAATGTTCATGGATGGATGACTGGGATTTTTGTGCAGTGTTTTTGCAGCAGTAGATGAAAGTTCAATGAATTCAAACAATGTTCATGGATGGATGACTGGGATTTTCGTGCAGTGTTTTTGCACCAGGAGATGAAATTTCAATGAATTCAAACAATGTTCATGGATGGATGACTGGGACTTTTGTTAAGTGTTCTTGCATCAAGTGAAGAAAGTTCAATGAATTCAATCAATGTTCATGGATGGATGACTGGGATTTTCATGCAGTGTTTTTGCACCAGTAGAGAAAGTTCAATGAATTCAAACAATGTTCATGGATGGATGACTGGGACTTTTGTTAAGTGTTCTTGCATCAAGTGAAGAAAGTTCAATGAATTCAATCAATGTTCATGGATGGATGACTGGGATTTTCATGCAGTGTTTTTGCACCAGTAGAGAAAGTTCAATGAATTCAAACAATATTCATGGATGGATGACTGGGACTTTTGTTAAGTGTTCTTGCATCAAGTGAAGAAAGTTCAATGAATTCAAACAATGTTCATGGATGGATGACTGGGATTTTCAAGCAGTGTTTTTGTAGCAGTAGATGAAAGTTCAATGAATTCAAACAATGTTCATGGATGGATGACTGGGATTTTCAAGCAGTGTTTTTTCAGCAGTAGATGAAAGTTCAATGAATTCAAACAATGTTCATGGATGGATGATTGGGATTTTTCGTGCAGTGTTTTTGCACCAGGAGATGAAAGTTCAATGAATTCAAACAATGTTCATGGATGGATGACTGGGATTTCCGTGAAGTGTTTTTGCACCAGGAGATGAAAGTTCAGTAAATTCATACAATATCTGGGAGACCAACAACTTGTGTGTAGGAAGGCAAAGAACTCAGGGAGGGGCAATCATTGGACATATTGGAGGGTGTAATGTAGGGAATGTTAGAGGGAGTAACACAGGAAATATTGGAGGGTGCATCATCGCGTAAATGTACGCTAAGGTCGTCATAACAAGGGGGCATCTCTGGATGTGCTTCATAGAGTAATAAGTCAGAGGGTAAGTCATCATAAGAAGGGGGCATGTCAGACTGTGACTCATGGCTCAAATGGGTTGGTAGATTGCCATTTGTATTCTGTATTGAAGTCGGTGGTTCAGATGGCAATTCAGTTTGCAGATCATCATATAAAGGAGGTAGATGATGAACCATTGTATGCTCAGATGGCAATTCAGTTTGCAGATCATCATATGACGGGGGTAGATGATCAACCATAGTATGCTCAGGTTCCCCCAAATGATTGCATGCTAATTCTCCTTGAGAATTTGTTGTCCAAATGGGCTGTCGGTTAATTTGGTGTCCCTGGAAACAGCGGGAGAAAGGCGGAATGCTACCGATATTGTTTGACGAGGAAGGTGCATCATTGCACAGATGTGAGGGCAAGTCATCGTAAGAAGGGGGCATTTCGGCTGATGAATCATTGTGTAATTCTGACGGCACGTCATCATAAGAAGGGGGTGATATTGCATGTTGACTAATAGAGGGACCTGCATCAACTTCTCTCTTCTTGCCAGACAATACAGCCCAAAGAAGAAAAAGAAAAAGGACTACTATTATCCCCACTGTAATAATTATAATCGGCCAATATGTTGTTGCTGTTGTTGCCATTGCCATCGTTGTTGGTGTTGCCATTGTTGTTGTTGCTGCCATCATTGTTGTTGTCATTGCCATTGTTGTTGTTGTTGTTGCCATTGTTGAATTAACAATAGTTGATTACTTAACCTGGTATTTAAATCCATAAGTTTTAAACCTATTCCAAAAAATAAATCCAAACTGCTGCCATGGTGTGCATGTGGACTCAATGTACCTCCAAAAATGGTTATAGATGTGGCTTAGTTGGACCAATAAAATGAGGTCACATTCTTAATTACATTTATCCTCACATGTTTTATGTTCATCACTTCGCAGTCTCTTGCATATCTATATGTATCTATATTACGCAATTACTTCAGAAACTCATGAATAACACTGTAGTTATATTACATAATTACATCAGAGTCCCACGCATGCCACTGTGTTTATATGACACACTTTTATAAAAATGTTCTTTGATGATTGATTCACAGTAAAAGGAACTAAATCTCGCTCATGAAAATTTAATGATTTATATCCAGGCTCATCAGCATTGCAGGTGATTTCAGGCAACCATGATTTCTTCCCAGGAAGACCAGGATAAATCAGGTGCAGAAGTTCAGGAAATTTTTTGTGACTGGCCACAGTAACATATTATCCAAGTCATTATGTATTAAATATATATAATGACTGATATGTATATTAAATAATTATGATATAATGTACAATATGTTTATAATATCTTGTCCAAGTCATTTTGTATTATACATAATATAAGTACAATATGTAATTTAGTCCCACAGTGTTCTCGATATCGTTGGTCAAGCCCTCCTCTTCAAATTTGGTTGTTCAACATAATATATTCATATATTTCATACAACCAACTTCTTGAACTGTTGTATCCAATATCCATTAATGCCAATATACTTAAATTTACAATTAAAATGGTATCCGAAGTATGAGTATGTGCATTATAATATGAAGCTGCAAAACATAATGAACACGACTACTGGTGTGCAGTGTGCACCAAGCATGACATGTTGACCCAGAGAGAGAGAGAGATACATGTAGTACCCTATATCATGCAAAACGAGGGGTTGACCCGTGACGATCTGCTATATTCTGTTCATAGAGACCATTCTTATGCTAAAATGCTTAGGAATTTGGAGATGTGGTTTGGGTTGCAATATTCTCTTGCAAACCACTTTTTAAAGGATATTTATATGGTAACATCAAATCATGCAAAAACATGACAGAAATCAAGCTGAGGGTACCGACAACTTTGCAAAGAGATGAAGATGTAGCTTTAAACCCCCAACATGTGTTATATATCAAAATGTAGGTTGTCATCCACAAATCATAATTAAATACTACACCTCATACATATAATTAGCTTTTATGGTGGGGTACTATGGGAGTAATTAAGATCTTCTTTTGTGACATATTCACAGTTTACGTTCTTTGGATGGCATTAGAAATTCTTTGAGTGGAGTTTGAGCAGCTTTTTTTTTTTTTTGCAAAATTCAAAACTTCAAAATTTTGAAAAGAGGGGTACGTGCACTCAGGGTTTCCTTGCTCATACAAAAATTGAGCAATTGGACTGTAAACAATATGCACAATATCAATGTGCAGGCCTACAAACTGATTAAATTTCATAGAACTTGGAGAAGAGGTCTATGAGATATTCACATTTTTGTAAAGGGGGACTTAATTTTGTTGAACCGTTTATATTGCAGTGGCTTTTGAATGAAAAACCTTGCAAAAACGCAGCATGGTGCTTTTTGTGTAGGTTGAATAAGGTAGTCATCAATGGTCTAATAAATATGATTGAGAAACAAATTTCCCCGGTCAATTGAAGTATGTCCCAGCTGGTGGCTCCCCCGCATGGAGGAATCGTTCATATCCATTGGAAAAGCCACAGATTTTTGAAAAAAGGGGTAGGCTCGCTCAAAGGCTTAGCCAGGAATAATTACACACATTTAGGATCGATATGCGGGCCTATAATTTTACCAAATTTCATAGAAATCAGAAAAGTGGTCTTTGAGATATTCACGTTTTCGTAAAGGGGGACTTATTTTGTAGAACCGTTCATTAAATTTGACCAGTTTATGGGTCCACACATTGACAGCGTGCTGGTGTATTTGTAGCTTCATAGCTTTTTTTTTGTGAGCCAGAAGTGTTAATTCCCCTCTTTTTAAAAAACTTTTTGCTTGTATAAAAAAAAGTTTACCAAAAGGTTCTAATATCATCCAAGGAACCCAAACACTGAAAATTTTACAAAAAAGCTCAATTGTCTCCCAGCTATGGACATTGTAGAGAGTGTAGAAAAGGTGCTCGTAAGTTTTCATATAGCCGTGCAATCAGTAGTTTGGTTGGAGCAGAGTAAGGGGTCCGTGAATTAAAGGTATGATTTATATTAGGGCCTTTTGTTCAATATTCTTCAACAGTACATTGTAAATTCGCAATTTTCAGATATTGTGCACTTGGAGAATTGTGTATAGTAAGCAAATGTGACAGATTTTTAGGGATTTGTTTAATGTTGCATAACTTTAAAAAGTTCTAAAAGAGTATGAAATATCTAGTATACTCTATACGCTGTAAAAAAATGACACCAAAGCAATTTCTATGAGGTAAAAATTGGTTAAGTTATACAGCAATCACTTGACTTTAGTTGACTCAAGTCTGACTTGACTTGAGTCAACTTCAACTTGCTGCTTTGGAAGCTAACTATGTCTTGGCTACTCGACCTTCTGTAGACGACTTCGCGATCTGGCCCCCCTTAATACGCCACTGCATTCAGCATGATATTCTGATTGTTTCTGGTTTTACACATCAAGATTTAGTTAACATTTTCTGCATATACATAATTTGTGTCTATGTTGTTGAGCCATGAGGCAATTTTTGTTGATTTGTCACTAAAAAAGACAAATTTTTACAGTTTTTAGATACCATAGTTCAAGAGAACATATGATTAGAAAACGCTACCACAAAAATGTACTCCAAACTGGTCAGCCATTTTGAATTTTAGGTGTAAGTATCCTAAGAGTTGCTTTAATCTACCTCAATGACCCTATATATTATTTATGGCACAATACAAATCGCCTTGTTTATGAATCTCAAATATTTACATTTAAAAATGTGGTTTTCATTTGACACTCCTAAAAAGACAGCTTCAACAATTTTATTTTCGTGATTTTTCAAGGAAAACTATTTGAGATAATCAGCAGGAAATTTTGCATACATCCTTTAAACTAGTATAGGTTTGTATCTGAATTTTTTCAGACAAGTCTGTGGGGGTCAAGTTAGAAGTTTTTCAGAAATTTGTTGAAATTGAGATGGAATGACCCCCTTTCACATTCACCATAATTATATGTATAGGCCTATACTATCACATGAAATTTTTTTGTATCAGCCCGGGTATAGTGATAGAGAGCTACCTATGTGCCAAAGACTCCTTATATCGGCCCGACCGTAGGAACTAAATTTTCCAGAATTTTGATGTAATTTATTACAAGTTGCTGTGACCAATAGCTGCACCATTTTTGAAAAAGCAAACTGGTATCCTCAGTCAATCACGTGCTAAATTGTTTCTATCACATGGGGCGGAAATGGACATCATCAGCCCTGTGATGGTATAAGGTATACATGTATCGGAGCATACATTAAATATCGAGGAGAATAACATGATTGTCAAAACTGAGTTTAAGAATTTTTACGCTGGAATCAATAGTGTTTTAAATCATTGGGAAAATGTAGAAACGATATATCTATAATTCATGCTATTGTTGCCATTATCTTCTGCTGTGATGACAAAACTGAACGTCAAAAACATTTCGAGAAAATTACAAGATTATTATGCAGTCAACATTTGCAATTTCAATGTATATTGAAAATAAATAATCACAATTAATGGCTTTTGTCATGATCTGCTGTGTGGGTAATTGGGATTTGTATGGAGGCAATTGGTTGTTTGTCATGTACAGAAAGTAGGAAAAGAGAGATATTTGAATATAAATATGTTTTATTACAGCACTCCTGACAAAGGATATCATATGTGACTGCACAAGGCTAGTTTTGTCTTAAGTATAATGTGAAATGTTGGAGTCAATTCACTCGTTTGTTTTGAATGTGTAGGCATAATTAAGTACGACTCCGTGTTGAAGTGAAGTGGAGAAGGAATGTATTCACTTACAACTTGAAAAAAAGCAGGAGCATATTCATTTTCAACTTGAAACAAAAAGGAGCATATTCACTTTCAAATTGAAACAAGAAGGAGCATATTAACTATCAACTTGAAACAAAGAAGCAGCATATTCACTTTCAACTGGAAACAAGACGGTTCATACTCACTGTAACTTGAAACAAAAAGGAGCATATTCACTTTCAACTTGCAAAAAAGGAGCATATTAACTTTTAGCTTGACACAAGAAGGAGCACATTCACTTTCAACTTGAAACAAAGCAGGAGCATACTAACTTCAAACTTGACAAAAGAAGGAGCATATTCACTTTCAACTTTAAACAAAGAAGGAGCATATTCACTTTCAACTTGAAAATAAGAAGGAGCCGTTTTAATTTCAGTAAACTTAAAAAAATCTTCTTATCACTGATCCAATTCACAGATTCTTGACGCCCTTCTAGTTAACAGCTCAACTTGAATCTGGATTCACTAATTGTTTAGTACATCACACACACTATTTGTTCACTAATTATCAACTTCCGCATTGTCTATTTGCCAACTTACCAATAATCGGTTCACCACTTATAAGTTAAGCAATCACCATGCTTGTATTCTTCAGGATTATCCTTTTATGGCAAATCCTTAATCTTCAACCTGCGTCAGGAAATATGCTAATCTCTCGAATGACGAAGAACCACAACTTGTCAATGATCCCTTTTTCCTCCAAAACTACATTCAAGATGTCATCCACCCTTCAATGTGCTGGCAAATGTGCATTTTCACCTTTCATTGCCTACAAGTATCGGGGCGGAGACTGTACTGTTTACACTTGGTGTCCGTTTAATGGGAATAAGTTTCGTTGCTGCCTCTAACATGCCATACATGAGAGTCAATGTAAAGGCGGCAAACTACACACAGAGGCTGTTCAAAGGTAATCTAATAAATTTATAACTAGTAATTGATGTAAAGATATTTTTATTACACAAAATTTCACGCCAAGTGATAGGATGGAATTTCATGAACAACACTGCAAGTTAATTATCATTTCAAACTATTCATATAAACTATAATTATAATGATAAGCATTTCCGTGAAATTAATAATTAATTTTTGCCCTCAAGGAAAGTTCCAGTGGGCAGATGTAATGATGAGATAGCGATTATTATTGATGGTTGGAATAGTGTCACTATCTAGACAGAAGATCAGGGGCGTATCTAGAAATGGCCTGAGGGGGGGCCATAACATGGGGCAAATAGGCGGCACTCCGCGGCACTTCCTATAGATCTGCTCCATGTTAATTTTGGGCCTGAGGGGGGGCCATGGCACCATTCCCCCCTAAATATACGCCACTTCAGAAGCTTGTTTAAGGTTGTCAGCAACCACCAGATGGCTTACAGTGCATGTTGTGTGTCCTCCGGTGGTTTGCGCAAGAACTGTTACAAATGGGTGAATTTGATGGAGTTGACTACGCGAATGCACATTTTTGCATTCAAAACGATTGAATAAGGTCATAATATTATTGGGATGGGCTTATTATGGGATGGGCCTATTATGGTATGCACTGTAAGAAATGGCCGTGTTTTTCTGACTAAAAGAACCGTAAATTTATTGTTATTTTACCAGTATTTTTTTAATACAGACTTTGTCCGGGAATTTACAGTTCTTTGTTAGTTACAAAATGGCTACAAGATAAATTTACTGCGACATGTCATTCAACATTCAGTTCACGTTAATGAACAATTACTTCAACCGTTAATTTACTGGCAACTTGTAATATGCAAACAAAACATTTGAATTGGCCAAACAATCAATACACCTGGTCAGATTAGGAACTATAAACAAGAGATTGCATGGACTTCAACCACAGAACATGTGGTGCCATCTATAACATATGCTTTACACAGCTGTTAATCAAACTTAATTTATAACTTATCTGAAGGTAAGGGAACATTCTCATTCATATGATCTTAAAGATGCTGTCATTACGCAAAAGTTAATGTCTATATGTGACATTGACATTTGTGTGAGTCTTATGAGGTGATCTAAAGAATGACACTATTAAAACCAAAATGACCCAAGCGCAGTCTGCATCAATAGAACATACTTCGATAAACTTGACACCTGGTTCTCTTGGAAAATATCCATCCATTTTATGGTTTTTGAGCAAACTAATTGATGGACTTACTTCCCTGCTGTCAAGCAAGAGATGAGCAAGGCCGAGCCTGGAGTCACTGGCTCACTCACTCTCTCAGCTGATTCCAGCTTCGATACATCCCTACAGCTATGCGACAGTTAAATCAAATACTATCCGTATTTTTACAGTAGATTCTACTGCCCCTTGCATTCTTTACATTCTATGTTTGACAGTTGATATAACTGTAAAATATACTTTAAATAAACTGTTTTATATATGTACATTATACCGTAATATCACTTTGTTGAATCCGCAAAATTACAGTTCAATGTACCAATCTGCATTTTACGGTTCATTGTCCTGTTCAGGTTTATTAGTACTTTTACAGTTCTTTGACCTGGAACAAAGTTGCCAGTTAATTTAACTGTAAAATTTAACGGGAATTTTTTGCAGTGTGGGCCTATTATGGGAAGGGCCTATCATGGGTTATTATGGGAAGGGCTTATTATGGGATGGGCTTATTATGGAAAGGCCTTATTATGGAATGGGCTTATTATGGGATGGGCTTATGATACGATAATACGGTTTTCCCTTGAAGGAGTAAGCATCCAAACATCTTTCAAGAAAACCAACTCAGTGCCTCTTCAGGTCAAATCCACTGGGGTGGACATTACATTTTTCGGAAGCACCGTATCAAGCATCGGTTATCTAGGAGGCCACGGGATTCAGTTTGACTACTATCCAAACGGAGAAGCTTGTGCCCGGCTCGACCAATTGCAATCGGGGTGCATTAACAACTTCACGGATTGTGATGCTGGCTTCTCCTTTTCTGTGTGGATTGCATTCTATTCCTATTACGGAGGTACGTCTGGTACTGTGTACGTTTTCAACAGCCAGCGCCTTGAGATATTCACTCGCTCTGCGGATGCCGTGTTAGTGATTGCAATCGACGATCGTCACTCGAGGAGGTGGATTGTAGAGGCGGCATTGCCCAACCTAATGCAATGGACCCATATTGTTGTAACCTTCGACCCAATTGCAATCGATGCTGTGTCCTTGTTCATCGATGGATGCAGAGTCACATCTACCGAGCTGTCTGATTATTCGCCAAGTGAGCCGTACCTCCCTGCTTTTGTATCAGAACAGAATAAGGTAAGAATTGTGGCTATTTTCATGACTGATGAGAATGAGATGAGGAGCTTAGTCTCTTCAGAATCCTGTCCTATTCCTCTAAATATGAGCTTGTCAAAGAGCTCAGATAAAGGAGGGTATTATTATTGTAACTTGGCTTTTTTAGTACAATGAGCAAAAAATGAAACATCCTCCAAAGTCAACAGGATTACAAAGGTCCAAGTTATCCTTTTTAATGTTGAAGACTTAATGAAAGTATAGAGGAATATCATAAAAACAACATGAATGACATTCATTAATATGGACTTCACAATAATTTCAAAGTAACAGTAAAAGTCATCAAGGGGTGCATTTGAAAAATCACAACATGTCAGTGCTGAGTGTGGCCACCCTTTGCATGCACTACAGCTTGACAGTGGCTGCATGTGGACTTCACCAGCTGCTTCGGAACTTCCATGGAGCATGTTGGTTCATTATTTCACCAGATCATCAGTCATTTCTTGGACATTTCCAGGTGAGGGGATCTCTATGTCTGGCTTTTCTGTCAAGGGCATCCGAGACATGTGCGGGGTTTATGTTTGGACTTATGGCTGGCAATGGCAGGATATCCACCCCATTGGTCTGAAGAAAGCCCTGAGTGAGCTAGTGTTGCAGACTGGACCCAACCACCCACCTCCAGTCCAGAACCAGGGGTAAGTTGGCCAGTCCAGGGGGATAGCGGTCCGGTAAACATATAGTGGTTTCCTATTCACACACTTTTTTACTTAAAAAAATCAGAAAAGATGTGGAGAAATGAAGAACTTTCTTTTTTTCTTCTTTCTGCTTTTTTACCACTTTTTATACCCTGTCTGTAACGGTACAGACAACCTATTGAACAGTTTTTTGGAACTGAGGGGGTCCAGTACCGAACGGGTAGTAGTACTGGTCCCAAGCAATCCGGTTTGCAATCAAGATTGAGCCCTTTAACTTGTGCACTGGTCATGCAACTTGCAAGTTGCAGCACACCTATGGCTAATTTTTAAAGATGCTTGCTTGCTTGCAAGCGGCATCTCTATTGTGGGAGGATGGCTCTGAAACTTATGACAACTGCCTTGGTCATGCTGTTTCATCTCTGTCATTAAAACTTTGTATACAGTCTCAATAGAATTTTATCTTGCGTTGATAAACTTTTGGTGTGTCTTTCTGAGATGAAAAAATTAATAAAGAAAACAAACAGGCTGAGTTTCTGCTGGTCAAAGGTCAATCACCAAAAGTAGGTCACAAGACAGATAGCCTCCAGCAGGTCTCACATGCCAGATACCCTCTGCAGGTCTCACATGCCAGATACCCTTGTGCAGGTGACAGGCAAAGGGGTTTATACGATCATGCGCAGTCTATCTACAAGCATCTCTTAAAGTGCTTGCACGTAATTTTTTTTGATGCTGAGATGGCAGTCTTGGCATGGTGTTTCTTCAATAAAAGGGGATGCTCTGATCATTTAAGGTTGTTTTTCTTCCTTTGGAGTATTAAAAGAGACAGGCCTCAAGTTTTCAGATTTTAGAAACAATTTGTTTTGTCTCCATAGACAATTAGTGCCTGAGATATTTTGACCATTGCTCATGTTCCGCTTGAATGATTTAATGCAAAGAAAATTTCTATTAACTCTCTGGACAAATATGCAAATACTGATGTCAGTTTAAAGTGGTAATCCTTATATCCCAAAATTAAACAGTATGTTGAAAATGGGATGTTTCTTTTCTTGCTCAGTGTATTTCATATGACATATTAAGATAAAAAATGTGTAACAAAACTTTGGTGCAAAAACCACCATGTTTGTTTCTAAAAACCATTTAGTATTTCGTAAAACCAATTTTGTCAAATTTAAGAGTGTAGAATACTGTTTAGACCACAAAGTAACTGTTGTTAATTTTATTACTTTTTTAGAAACTTTGAGGTTGTAGTATACAAATTATTCAACACTCTACCAAAATTGGACAAGTTTGGTTTTACGAAATACCAATTTTTACATTTTGTCTTGCAATTCCTCGGTTACAAGATCATGGATTGTTAAATTTTGGAGTAGCATAATATTTAGACTAAAACCTCACTTTTGTTAATTTTTGTACATTTTTAACAACAGTGAGGTTTTAGTCCTAAAATCATTCAACACTCTACCAAAATTGGATGAATTTGGTTTTTCGAAATACCAAATATTTTTTATTGTTATTTTGTCCAGGCATTCCTTGGTCGCGAGATCATGGATTGTTAAATTTTGAAATAGCATAATTTTTAGACTAAAACCTCACAGTTGTTAATTTTCATACATTTTAACAAAGTTCTGTGAGGTTTTAGACCTAAAATCATTCAACACTCTATCAAAATTGGACGAATTTGGTTTTTCAAAATACCATTTATTTTTTTTGATTGGTATTTTGTCTAGGCATTCCTTGGCTGCAAGGTCCTGGACGGAGCAATGGCAGTGGACCATTTTGAAGGAGTCCTGGATGAACTGTGGATATGGAATGAGGCTAAGAGTCCAGAATTTGTCTGGATGAAGTTTTCGTACGACGTTTTCCAAAATCATGAAGAACATCCATAGACAATTGCACACTCTCTTAACGCAAAAGATTCTTGATGATAATGAACCCACAGATGAAAAAAGGTTCTAAATTATATAAGGGTTCAACTGAATTGAAAAGGTTCAATACTGGTGGGAAGGCCCTATGATAGGACCCTATGCTCCCAACTTGAGAGACAGGGGTTCCATTGTGGGAGTTCAGTGCAGCTAGATTATCTAAGTGTTGTTTTTGTTTGCAACCCTTTTTAAAGTTGAATAAAGAACCTGTTAGGGTTCCTTATCTGTACCAGCTTATAGAACTCTTAAAGGTTCCATATAAAACCTTTTTGTTAAGAGTTCAGTTCAATCAACATAAATGGCTCAAAATACTAATATAGTGATCTGTAGTTACGTATTGCCAATCAGATACTAAATAGATCGGTATTGGCAAGAAGAGATTTGGAAATTATCCAAGATGGTGGTAAAATAAAAATACACAAATTGTCCTCACTTAGATGATTGCTATAACATTCTCTCCCTATGATACCTGCTGGTACATTTATATCTGGAGTGAGCACAAGTTTCTTCAAGGTTACCCAGGGGTCCAGGGCCCAAAATTTCTATATATATACATCAGAAACATGCTGCTCCGAAAGGTTGTGGGGTATTCAGTGCCTTGGACCCTCTGCTGTCACCTCCAAGTTCAGACCCTCGCCAACAGGGTTCTCAATCCTGGCAATTCAAGAAAGCATCGAAAATGGTCACCGTTCCTTGAAATCGCTCTATCTCAGTCAATAATGGTCAGATATGAATGTGTGATAGGTCTATTCTGGGGTTTTTGGGGTCACAAAAGTCATTGAAATACATTCCAGCACTGTAGTAAATCCAACCTTATGTCATGTATTAGGTATAATTATTGGATAATTTAGGGAGATAATTATCGGAACACCGAAAAATAATGTTTAATTGTGTATGATTAATCAAGCTAGACTACTAAATTTTGACTTAGTTTAATAACTGTTTAAGAACTAACTTCTTGGGGATGGTCATTTGCAACTATAACTTTCTGTGATCTCATGTAATTTGTCATAAACTTTCCAACACAGCTTGAATCCATGATGAATGTAGTCCAAGTCATGTTCCCTGCAATGAAGATCAGCTACTGAGTGGTATCATAACAAGGAATGCACATTTACTTAGATATAGTACCTTAAGGCCCAATTGTTAAGAAGCCACAGAAATTGGTCCAGAGACTAAATTATATTGTATTCTGGTAATCAAGGTTGTTTTAAATTGTTTGTGGTGTTGGCTTACATTGTGCATCTAAATGCCAATGCAGCATTTATCTTTAGCTGGTGCATTGAGGAAGTTGAAAAAATGGACAGAAATCAGCCTCAAGCAGTATCCTAGAGCAAGTTATGTATATTCTACATGTAAAGTAGGCAGCAAAATTACTAAGACGATCATTGCTGACTAAGATAGAAAGATTTCATGGAATGGCGGCCTCAATCACTTCAGCAAAGGTAGATTCTCTGGGTGCCATCAACCTTTTGCTGTTTTGCAGCTAGTAGACCAGCCAATATATGATTGTTTACTGTTAGAGGCATTTCTTGTTTATGGAAGGCATCTGTGCCAGTTACATGTACAGTGGGTTGTGAAAGCTTGGGCGCCCGAGAAGAAGGGTAACTTTTTTTCAAATTTCAGACAAATCATTAGCAGAATCTTTCCAATGTGAATTTTGTAAGTGAAGGATACATTGATGCACTGAATTGTAGCCAGAAGAACAATGGAAGTATAAAAATATGAAAAAATAGGGTATTTTTGTCTGATTTTACCTGTGCAAAGGTTGGGGCACCCCTACATGTTCTGAGATCAACTTTCTTTAACTTCACATAAAGACAATAAAAAAAAACTCTATAATGATTTGGATAACAATGGAAGTCCCAGACTTCATTTTGTGTACATTTTTATTGATCTCTCTCAAAAAATGCTCCTATCATGATTTGAAGTACTCAGACAAATATCTGATTATACAATAAAATTTAGTTCCCCCGTGGCCTAATTGGTAAGTGCGCTTGCCAACTGGCTTTGAGGGCGTGGGTTCAAATCTCACTCCGGGAACTCACGGGTTGTATCCAGTGTTCTATGCTGGGGCAACTGAAAGACCCTGGGCATCCCTGAATTAATAGGGTATGTGCCAGACTCACAGTCTTCTCATCTCATCATGATACGGCGATCGCCTGCCTCGATATAGCCCACTAAGGTGCTGCAGAGGCATAAAACACAAAAAACAAACAAACAATACAATAACATTTTATTTATTTGAGGCCAGGAGCTGAAAAAGTTTATTTATCGCGTTTATCTTTCACCTCATAAACATGAGTGATTATTTTTTTATGAAATTTTGGAACAGGTCAGACCTATATTTAACCAAAATACCTAAATTGCTACAAAAATTCAATTTTCAGGGCATCTGTGTCTGAGTACTTTGGCTTTTCTTGTTCAAATAATTCCGAAACCTGCTGTTTTTCAGTTGCGTTGCTTAGAAATGACAATTTCTGAATTTATAGACGTCTTCCTTAATTTTTGGCTTGCGTATTGTTGCCCCTGAGGAGTCAAACTTATTTATCACATTCTGATGCATCAGTTGTCTTGTAAACATGATTGAGAAACACATTTTATCCAGTCACTTGACGAAGTATACCCCAGCAGGTGGCTCCCCGCATGGAGGAATTGTTCAAAATTGCATGGAAATCGGAAAAGTGGTTCTTTAGATATTCACGTTTTCGTAAAGGGGGATTTATTTTTGTTGAACCGTTTATAATCAATAGTCAAAACAATGTTCATGGATGGATGACTGTTATTTTTGTCAAGTGTTTTTGCATCAAGTGAAGAAAGTTCAATGAATTCAAACAATTTTCATTGATGGATGACTGGGATTTTCATGCTGTGTTTTTGCATCAAGTGAAGAAAGTTCAATGAATTCAGGCAATGTTCACGGATGGATGACTGGGATTTTCATCCATTGTCTTTGCACCAGGGGATAACTTGAGTTCAGTAAATTCATACAATATCTGGGAGACCAACAACTTGTGTGTAGGAAGGCAAAGAGCTCAGGGAGGGGCAATCATTGGACATATTGGAGGGTGTAATGTAGGGAATGTTAGAGGGTGCAACACAAGAAGTATTGGAGGGTGCATCATTGCGTAAATGGATGCTAAGGTCGTCATAAGAAGGGGGCATCTCGGGAGGTGCTTCATAGAGTAAGTGTGGTAAGTCAGAGGGTAAGTCATCGTAAGAAGGGGGCATGTGAAGCGGTGACTCATGGCCCAAATGGGTCGGTAGATTGCCATTTGTATTGTGCATCGAAGTCTGTGGTTCAGATGGCAATTCAGTTTGGAGATCATCGTATGAAGGGGGTAGATGATCAACCATAGTATGCTCAGGTTCCCCCAAATGATTGCATGCTAATTCTCCTTGAGAATTTGTTGTCCAAATGGGCTGTCGGTTAATTTGGTGTCCCTGGAAACAGCGGGAGAAAGGCGGAATGCTACCGATATTGTTTGACGAGGAAGGTTCATCATTGCGCAGATGTGGGGGCAAGTCATCATATGAAGGAGGCATTTCGGCCGATGAATCATTGCGTACTTCTGACGGCATGTCATCATAGGGAGGTGGTGATATCGCATGTTGACTAATAGAGGGACCTGCATCGTTAACTTCTCTTTTCTTGCCAGACAATACAGCCCAAAGAAGAAAAAGAAAAAGGACTACTATTATCCCCACTACAATAATAATAATCTTCCAAGATAATTGAGCTCTGGTTGCCAGTGCCAACGTTGTTGATGTTGCCATCGTTGTTGTTGTCATTGCCGTTGCCATAGTTATTGTTGCTGTTGCCATTGTTGTTGTTGTTGTTGCCATTGCTAGTGTTGTTGCCATTGTTGATTAACAATAGTTGACTTAACCTGGTATTTAAATGCAAAAGTTTTAAACCTATCTCAAAAAATAAAATCCAACCTGCTGCCATGGTATGTATGTGGACCCAATGTACCTCCAAGAAATGTATAGATGTGGCTTAGTTGGACCAATAAAATGAGGTCACATTCTTAATTACATTAATCCTCACATGTTTAATGTTCATCACAACTTCACAGTCTCCTGCATATCTATATGTATCTACGTTACGCAATTACTTCAGAAACTCATCCATAACACTGTAATTATGCTACACAATATCATCAGAGTCCCACGCATGCCACTGTGTTTATATGACACACTTTTATAAAAATGTTCTTTGATGATTGTTTCACAGAAAAAGGAACTAAATCCCCCTCGTGAAAATTTAAAGATTTATATCCAGACTCATTAGCATTGCAGGCGATTTCAGGCAACCATGATTTCTTTCCAGGTTAGAATAACCTTTAGTATTAATTGTATTGTCTTATTTGAATGTGTAAACCGTGGACATGTAGTAAACTTTTAAATCCTGGTGCAAGTGGCAAATTCACCACCTGGTGTCAGCCAGCCAAATGTAATTTTTAATATTCTTTGGTCCAAATAAATTGAATTGAATTGAATTGAATTGAAGACCAGGATAAATCAGGTGCAGAAGTTCAGGAATTTTTTTGTGACTGGCCGCAGTAACATACTATCTAAGTCACTATGTATTAAATATATATATATAATAACTAATATATATATCAAATAATTATAATATAATGGGCAATATGTTTAACATATCTTATCCAAGTCATTATGTATTATATATGATACGAAGTACAACATGTTTAGATAATTTAGTCCCACAGTGTTCTCGATATCGTTGGTCAAGCCCTCCTCTTCAAATTTGGTTGTTCAACATAATATATTCATATATTTCATACAACCAACTTCTTGAACTGTTGTATCCAATATCCATTAATGCCAATATACTTAAATTTACAATTAAAATGGTATCCGAAGTATGAGTATGTGCATTATAATATGAAGCTGCAAAACATAATGAACACGACTACTGGTGTGCAGTGTGCACCAAGCATGACATGTTGACCCAGAGAGAGAGAGAGAGATACATGTAGTACCCTGTATCATGCAAAAAGACGGGTTGACCCATGACGGTCTGCTATATTCTGTTCATAGGGACCATGCTTATGCTTATGGTTAAGTTATACAACAATGACTTGACTTTAGTTGACTCAAGTCTGACTTGACTTGAGTCAACTTCAACTTGATGCTTGGGAAGCTAACTATGACTTGACTACTCGACCTTCTGTAGTCGACTTCGGGGTCTGGCCCGATGACCCTCCCTCCTTAATAGGCAACTGCATTAAGCATGATATTCTGATTGTTTCTGGTTGTACAAATCAAGATTTAGTCAACATTTTCTGCATCATACTATTAATTCACGGACCCCTTACGCTACTCCGACCAAACTACTGATTACCCAGTTATGAAAACTTGCAAACACCTTCTCTGTCACCTCTACAATTAAATGTCCTTAACTTAACTAGGTTTAGTGTCCCAAATAAATGTGTAATATGCAATTCCATGACTTTTCATTCTTTCTGGGAGGACTCACCATCATATACATCCCCTGTCCTTCATGGTTTGTTGCTTGGTTGAAGATTTTCCCTGGACTCGGAAGAGGGAGGGATGGGCCACTTCATTTCCAGCTTTAGTTTCTTTTTTCACCCAAGGTGTCGCCTCTGCATGCCACATGCAAATCAAAGTCATGCTTTCCTAATGCTCCTCTTATTACACCCCCCCTCCCCTCACATGTTTCACGGGTGTAATGCTAGTATGCATAATTTGTGTCTATGTTGTTGAGCCATGATGCAATTTTTGCTGATCTGTCACTAAAAAAGACAAATTTTTACAGTTTTTAGATACCATAGTTCAAGAGAACATATGACTAGAAAACGCTACCACAAAAATGTACTCCAAACTGGTCGGCCATTTTTAATTTAAGTTGTAAGATATTCCTAAGAGTTGCTTTAATCCACCTCAATGACCCTAGATGCTATTTCTGGCACAATACAAATTGTATTGTTTACGAATCTCAAATATTTACATTAAAAAATGTGGTTTTCATTTGACACTCCTAAAATAAGTGCAAAGACAGCTTCAACATTTTTATCCTTGCAATTTTTCAAGGAAAACTATTTGAGATAATCAGCTGATAATCAGCTGAAATTTGGCACACTAAAAAAGCTATTCTAGCTTTGTCTCTGAATTTTTTCAGACAAATCTGAGGGGGTTCGAGTGGGAAGATTTTCTGAAATTTGTTGAATTGACATGGAATGACCCCCTTTCGCATTAACCATAAGGCGTCAAATTATATGTATATATTATCACGTGACATTTTTTTGTATCAGCCCACATATAGAGATAGAGAGCTACCTATATGCCCGAGACTCCTTAAATCGGCCCGACCTTAGGAACTTAAATTTCCAGAATTTTGATGTAATTTATTACAAGTTGCTGTGACCAATAGCTGCACCATTTTTGTAAAAAAGCAAGCTGGTTTCCTCAGTGTATCACATGCTAAATTGTTTCTATCATGTGGGACGGATATGGACATCATCAGCCCTGTGATGGTATAAGGTATACATGTATCGGAGTATAAATTACATATCAAGAATAACGTGATTGTCAAAAATGAGTTTAAGAATTTTTACGCTGGAATCAATAGTATTTTAAAGCATTGGGAATCTGTAGAAACGATATATCTATAATTCATGCTATTGTTGCCATTATCTTTTGCCTTGATGACAATAGGGTGAAAGCACAGTAAGAGCCTCAATATTTGGCCCCTATGACCTAAGAATTAATTTCATCAGAAGTGCAAGTGTAGTACATCAATTTGAAGCTACTAAGGTATAGAATACAGAATTATGTTTGTCTGATAAATCAAGACAGGTATTTGCTGGGCTGCTATGAACTACATTATGAAAGTTCCTTGAAAATCTAGGTTTTTCTGCTGAAATGGACCACTGGCTTTTCGACCGTTTTCGCTGATGTGATATGGACAGTTTGCATGTACTGTGACGAATTCAACTATTGAGCCTTGTCAGCATTCACTAAAATAATCGAAATTTGTCACTAAACATGGTATCCCTGCTCTATTTGTGACATACGAGACCTCCAAACATCAGTCCTCAGACTAATCTGAACACTTTTGTGGACGTAATGGACGGACATTTACACTTTTTAGCCTGGTGTTGAGTGTATTAGTTAAATTCATTGTGTTTTAAAATTTTTCAGTTGCATACATAGATAGAGAGAGATAGACTTGCATTTCCATCTCAGTTGATGTGTTAGCTGGTCTTTAATGCATTAAAATTACCAAAAAATCAGTTGTGGACGTAATGGACGGACATCGATTTTAGCCATTAAAGCTTCTTGTATCTTACAATCATCAGTGGCCATAGGAATTTTTTTCCTGAAATTCATTAAACCAATATCATATCTAGGCAAAAGCACCAAATTCAGCTAATTATTGCATAAAAATACCCTCCAGCCAGCCTTTTGAACACCTGACTGTAAATTTGCAAAAATATGGTTACAAGCAGACCTTTCCTTTGGACGTCATGGCTGCCATAATCATCACATTGAAAAGTCAGGCAATGGTCTCTACTGAAGGCCAGGAAGGTACAGTAAACAGATAATGTCACCGGCAGAATGTGAACTAAATATTAGGCTACAGCATTGCTGCAATAGACAGTGCTTCAGAAAAAGGGCCACTGGTTACATGCTAAAATTGACAGATTATACCCACTTTAAAGGTCTGCCGGGAGCATGGTTTTAGTTGTATGCTCATGAAAAATGCCTAAATTTCTCAGATTTACTTGTTGATCAAGCTTAAATACTGCACTGTTTCTTCTTTATGCCAGAAATTCGTTTCTAGAACCCTAGATTTACTTTTATCTGATCAAAACGCAATTGAGTCCTTTTTGTGCTTTCACCCAATACTGAACGTCAAAAATATTTCGAGAAAATCACAAAATTATTATGCAGTTAACATTTGCAATTTCAATGCCTATTGAAAATAAATAATCACAATTAATGGCTTTTGTTATGATCTGCTGTGTGGGTAATTTGGATTTGTATGGAGGCAATTGGTTGTTTGTCATGTAGGAAAAGAGAGATATTTGAATATAAATATGTTTTATTACAGCACTCCTGACAAAGGATAATCATATGTGACTGCACAAGGCTAGTTTTGTCTTAAGTATAATGTGAAATGTTGGAGTCAATTCACTCGTTTGTTTTGAATGTGTAGGCATAATTAAGTACGACTCCGTGTTGAAGTGAAGTGGAGAAGGAATGTATTCACTTACAACTTGAAAAGAAGAAGCAACATATTCACTTTCAACCCAAAACAAGAAGGAGCATATTCACTTTCAACTTGAAACAGGAATGAGCATATTCACTTTCAACTTTAAAAAAGGAGCATATTCATTTTCAACTTGAAACAAAAAGGAGCATATTCACTTTCAACTTTAAACAAAGAAGGAGAATAATCACTATCAATTTCAAACCAAAAAGGAGAATATTAACCATTAACTTATGAAAAGAACAACCATATTCACTTTCAACTTGAAAATAAGAAGGAGTATATATTCACTATCAACTTGAAATGAAGAAGCAGTATATTCACTTTCAACTTTCAACTAATTCAACTTGAAATAAAGAAGGAGCATAATATCAACTTGAAGCTGAGAAGAGGCATATCCACTATCAACTTTAGCAGGGAACAACCATATTCACTTTCAACTTTAAACAAAGAAGGAGCATATTCACTTTTAACTCGAAGCTCAGAAGGAGCATATTCACTTTCAACTTGAAACAAAGAAGGAACATAATATTCACATAAAATTCACTTTTAACTTTAAACAAAGAAGGAGCAGTTTTAATTTCAGTAAACTTAAAAAAAACTTCATATCACCAATCCAATTCACAGATTCTTGATGCCTTTCTAGTAAACAGCTCAACTTGAATCTGGATTCACTAATTGTTTAGTACATCACACACACTATTTGTTCACTAATTATCAACTTCCGCATTGTCTATTTGCCAACTTACCAATAATCGGTTCACCTATTATCAGTCAAGCAATCACCATGACATTATTCAGGATTATCCTTTTATGGCAAATCCTTGATCTTCAACCTGCGTCAGGAAATATGCTAATCTCTCGAATGACGAAGAACCATAACTTGTCAATGATCCCTTTTTCCTCCAAAACTACATTCAAGATGTCATCCACCCTTCAATGTGCTGGCAAATGTGCATTTTCACCTTTCATTGCCTACAAGTATCGGGGCGGAGACTGTACTGTTTACACTTGGTGTCCGTTTAATGGGAATAAATTGCGTTATGTCGCAGCCTCCAACCTGCCCTACATGAGAGTCAATGTAAAGGCGGCAAACTACACACAGAGGCTGTTCAAAGGTAATCTAATAAACTTATAACTAATAATTGATGTAAAAATATTTTAATTACATAAAATTTCATGCCAAGTGATAGGATGGAATTTCATGAACAACACTGCAAGTTAATTAATCATTTTAAACTATCTATAAACTAAAATAATAATGTTAAGCATTACCGTGAAATTAATAATTAATTTTTGCCCTCAAGAAAAGTTCCAGTGGGCACATGTAATGATGAGATATAGGCGATCATTTATAATAGTTGATATAATTTCACGATCTGAACAGAAGCTTGTTTAAGGTTGTCAGCAACCACCAGAGGACTTACAGTACATGTTGTGTGACCTCTGGTGGTTTGTGCAAGAACTGTTACAAATGGGCAAAAATGGAGGAATAGAGTGCATGAATTCATGTTTTTGCACATAAAAAGGTTGAATAAGGTCATTACAGTCTGTTACTTTGATATAGAAACAATGAGGACCAACATGCACTTTATGACTCATGATAGCTGATGAAGTGTCATCTTCTCTACTTTAAAAATGGGAAACATAGAGAGGCTGGTTCATTAGTCATGATCAAGAGAAGGCCATTTGACGTGTCATAACTGAATTTAGAGTGGAAATCAGATGCATAATCCTTTTGTTTGGCTGTCAACAACAAGCCGTATAAGGCTCGTTAAATCAAATTACCATTTAAAATTTTGGGTATGATTATAACAAATCATCTGCATGATGACACACTAAGTGCCATTTTCATAGTGCAACTTTCCACTCCTTTTCTATATCAAAGTGGCAGACTGTAATTTGATGAAATCTTGACAAAAGTCAATGCTTGATGGAGGAGGATGGGCTTTTATTATGGCATGCGCTCTGAATAAAAAAATATGGTTCTTTCCTTTGAAGGAGTAAGCATCCAGACATCTTTCAAGAAAACCAACTCAGTCCCTCTTCAGGTCGAATCAACTGGGGCGGACATCACTTTTTTTGGGAGCACCGGATCAAGCATCGGTTATCTAGGAAGCCACGGGATACAGTTTGACTACTTTCCCAGTCAAGAGGCTTGTGCCCGGTTCGACCAATTGCAATCAGGGTGCATTAACAACTTCACCGATTGTGAAGCCGGCTTCTCCTTTTCACTGTGGATTGCATTCGATCACTATTACGCAGGTACGTCTGGTGTTGTGTACGTCTTCAACAGCCAGCGCCTTGAGATATTCACACGCTCTGCGGACGCTGCATTAGTGATTGCAATTGATGACCGTCACACGAGAAGGTGGATCCTACAAGCTGCTTTACCCATCCCAGGACAATGGACCCATATTGTTGTAACCTTCGACCCAATTGCAATCGATGCTGTGTCCTTGTTCATCGATGGATGCAGAGTCACATCTACCGAGCTGTCTGATTATTCGCCAAGTGAGCCGTACCTCCCTGATTATGAAGTATCAGTACAGAATAAGGTAAAAAATGTGCATCTTTTCCATAATATAATTGATGAACTCAGTAGTTCAGTCTTTTAGAGCTCTTTACAGTTTGCTGGTCCACTGGAAAAAAATTATTTTATTTTCAATTTTCAAACTGGCTCTGCCACATCGTTGACAGTTTTCTGTTGGTCTCCCAATCTTCTTGTCTGATGAAATCTTTTAATTAGTTGACAGTTTTATGTTGGTCTCCCAATCTTCTTGTCTGATGAAATCTTTTAATTAGTTTGACAGTTTTATGTTGGTCTCCCAATCTTCTTGTCTGATGAAATCTTTTAATTAGTTGACAGTTTTATGTTGGTGTCCCAATCTTCTTGTCTGATGAAATCTTTTAATTTGTTTGACAGTTTTCTGTTGGTCTCCCAATCTTCTTGTCTGATGAAATCTTTTAATTAGTTGACAGTTTTATGTTAGTCTCCAATCTCATTCTGATGAAATGATTTAATTAGTTTTATGTTGATCTCCTAATCTTCTTGTCTGATGAAATCTTTTAATAAGTTTTCTGTTGGTTTCTTAATCTTCTTGTCTGATGAAATCATTTAATAAGTTTTCTGTTGGTCTCCTATTCTTTTTGTCTGATGAAATGATTTAATTAGTTTTATGTTGATCTCCTAATCTTCTTGTCTGATGAAATCATTTTTAAAATAAGCTTGTTTATTGTCACCTATGCTGCTAGATATGATTAGCACTGAATCAACTGATTAACCATAACTGACCAAGTTGAAAGTTAATTTTGAAACTGTTTGGACCGCCAATCTACGAACAGCCATAAGAGTCATGTCCTATTCCCATGCAGATGACCTGGTCAAAGAGCTCTGATAAAGGAGGGCATAATTATGATTGTAACTTGGCCTTTGTAACTTTGTAACTGTCTTGGCACTAAGTAAACTCCCAATTTTGCACTACCTGGTCTAAAAAACTTGTAAATTATTTAATATGATACATGTATATTGTGATTAAAATGTGCATATCTTATGGCAAAACCAAACTTCTGTGCAAAAATCATGATCATTAGTGTTAAAAAGCCACTTGGTAATAAGAAAAACCAATTTTGTCAAATCTTAGAGTGTAGAATACTGTTTAGACTACAAACTAACAGTTCTTTATCATTATTGTTGTACATTTTAAGAACAGTGAGGTTTTAGTCCTAAAATCATTCAACACTCTATCAAAATTTGACACATCTGGTTTTTCGAAATACCAGATATTTTTTTTATTGTTATTTTGTCTAGGCATTCCTCGGTTGCAAGGTCCTGGAAGAGGCAATGGCAGGAGACCATTTCGAAGGAGTTCTGGATGAACTATGGATATGGAATGAGGCCGAGAGTCCTGAATTTGTCTGGATGAAATTTTCGTACGACGTTTTCCAACATTATGACGAACATCCATAAACAATTGCACACACTCTTAACGCAGAAGATTCTTTATGGTATATATAATGAACCCACACACACAGCCGAAAAAAGGTTCTAAATTTTGTTTCAACTGAATTGAAAAGGTTCAATACAGGTGGGTAGGCCCTATGATGGAATGCTATGGTCCCAACTTGAGAGAAAGGGGTGCCCATTGTGGGAATTCAGTGCAGTTGGATTATCTAAGTGTTGTTTTTGTTTGCTCTTGGTACCTTCTTGAAGGTTGAATAATGAACCTGTTTGGGTTCCTTATATGAACCAGCTTATAGAACTCTTAAAGGTTCCATATAAAACCTTTTTGTTAAGAGTACAGTGCAATCAACATGAAATGACTCAATATACTAATATAGAGATCTGTAGTTACCTATCACCATCCAGATGCTAAATAGATCCGAATTGGCAAAAAGAGGCTTGGAAATTATCAAAGATGGCGGTAAAATGAAAAATAAACAAAATTTAACTGTCCTCACTTAGATGATTGATATAAGATTATTTCCCTATGATACCTGCTGGTACATTTATATCCGGAGTGGGCACCAGAGGGCCTAAAATGTCTGATACAAAGTCATACAATATTTTGTTATACTATCATTCTTAAAAATTGTGTTCTGATTTCGATTGAATACAGAATGACCATTTTACTCATATTTAACTTGACAATTTTCTAAAATTTTCCAATATCATAAATGAGCAGAGCTAACATTGAACATTTTTTGCATCAAATTTCTTATCTTTAAAAATTATTAAGATCTATAAAGTATTTCATGAGGTAAATGAAATTCCCATCGCATGACTCTCAGCACGTAGTTCGCAAATGCCAAAATAATCCCAACCCCCCCCCCCCTGCAAAATTGAAAAATCTACGCCCTTGCTTTCTGTACAGATAAAAATGTGTTTCCTTGAATATAAAAGCACATTCAACCTACTATTGGCTATAAGAAATAAATTTCCTTATTTTTTCCAATTTTTTTTTTCCCAGAAGCTATGGTGAGAAACACATGCCAATTTCAGGAAAAAGTGACCCCTATGGAATTTCATGTCCTGAAGCATTTTTAAGGTAAACAAATGTATGGCCTTAAGAAACAACGCCAAGAAATGACCACATTTCGTCCTTTTAACCATAAAATTTATGGGGACCTCTCCTTGAACCGACAGTGTACAAACTGTAATTCAGTTAAGGGCTCAATTAGGTAGTTAAACGATATACTTCACTTGCCTGTAGGGTGATTGTACTAAAAACGACAAAGAAACACAAAGTGAATTTGAACCTCCGTGGCATTTTCTAGTAGTAAAATTTAGTTTAGAAATGTAAAGTTTATATTAGAATAATAGTTTTGAATGTTATTGTAAATTTGTTCTCCAGAAGCTGATTTTGTTTGTACCGCTGTGCCTTGACATTTTATTTGCGCATTGTATCAGTGTCTGTGCTGGGCAAGTAAAAGATCTCTCGAATGGGGTAAATGTGACATGTTGATGACTCCCACTCTCTCTTCCGCCGTGTCAATCAACCCTCATCAGCACCGAAACTGTTAAAATACACAAGAATCAATAAAAAAAAGTGTGTGAATGGAATCATGAAACCTTTGCAGCAGTCGAGTATATAATGCTCACTTAAATTACTGAGTCACACATTTTTAAGTTGTTCTAATAATGTGGGACAATTTTGGGGCTTATGGGTTGACTAACAAAACTTTATTAATTTTGTGTGAATCGTGACAAAATCTCACGTCATGCGATTTTAAAATGGCTTCTGATTCATTCGGTTGCAAGGTTGATGATAAGGGCTTTTTACGTTCTGCATTTATGTACTCTGTTGTCTATTATAGGACCAGCAATTTTTTAGTTACTTGACCAAAGCTCAATCATGTTTTCATAGCAGAAAATTAGTCGATCCGAGAAGCTAAAAATTCGTTACATGCGGCCTAATGGGTCTCATAATACAAGAGCAACTGTAGTTTTTGGTGGGCTTCAGCCCACCTATTTGTTTCACCAATCTCAAGTGATTTTACAATAAGTCAAGCTTGCTGATTGGCCCACGACTATTGCCGACATAATTCGTGCATTTCCGGGAATTTGGTTATGAGAGGACGTTGCTGATTGGCCAAGTGAACCTTTGCAAGTTCATCTCCTCAGGGTGTCTGCTCAAGACTGCATGCATATTTATCTTTGAACAGATTTATTTCAGAATATAAAGATTCCATCAATCTAATCTATCTAGCTAATGCCATCATCCTTCCTTTTTCCTTCTTTGCTTCTTTTCTTCCTTCCTTTTTACTTTTCTTCCTTCCTTCTTTTCCTCTTATATTCTTCCTTCTCTTTTCCTTCCTTTTATTTCCTTCCTGCCTTCTTGTGTTCTTTCTTGTGTTCTTTCTTGTGTTCTTTCTTGTGTTCTTTCTTGTGTTCTTTCTTGTGTTCTTTCTTGTGTTCTTTCTTGTGTTCTTTCTTGTGTTCTTTCTTGTGTTCTTTCTTGTCCTCTTTCTTGTGTGTCTTCTTTCTTGTGTTCTTTCTTGTGTTCTTTCTTGTGTTCTTTCTTGTGTTCTTTCTTGTCTTCTTTCTTGTCTTCTTTTTTGTGTGTCTTCTTTCTTGCGTTCTTGCTTGTGTTCTTGCTTGTGTTCTTTCTTGTGTTCTTTCTTGTGTTCTTTCTTGTGTTCTTTCTTGTGTTCTTTCTTGTGTTCTTTCTTGTGTTCTTTCTTGTGTTCTTTCTTGTGTTCTTTCTTGTGTTCTTTCTTGTGTTCTTTCTTGTGTTCTTTCTTGTGTTCTTTCTTGTCTTCTTTCTTGTCTTCTTTCTTGTCTTCTTTCTTGTCTTCTTTCTTGTCTTCTTTCTTGTCTTCTTTCTTGTCTTCTTTCTTGTCTTCTTTCTTGTGTTCTTTCTTGTGTTCTTTCTTGTGTTCTTTCTTTCTTGTGTTCTTTCTTGTGTTCTTTCTTGTGTTCTTTCTTGTCTTCTTTCTTGTCTTCTGTCTTGTCTTCTTTTTTGTCCTCTTTCTTGTGTGTCTTCTTTCTTGTGTTCTTTCTTGTGTTCTTGCTTGTGTTCTTTCTTGTGTTCTTTCTTGTGTTCTTTCTTGTGTTCTTTCTTGTGTTCTTTCTTGTCTTCTTTCTTGTGTTCTTTCTTGTGTGTGTTCTTTCTTGTGTTCTTTCTTGTGTTCTTTCTTGTGTTCTTTCTTGTGTTCTTTCTTGTGTTCTTTCTTGTGTTCTTTCTTGTGTTCTTGCTTGTGTTCTTGCTTGTGTTCTTTCTTGTGTTCTTTCTTGTGTTCTTTCTTGTCTTCTTTCTTGTCTTCTTTCTTGTCTTCTTTTTTGTCCTCTTTCTTGTGTGTCTTCTTTCTTGTCTTCTTTCTTGTCTTCTTTCTTCTCTTCTTTCTTCTCTTCTTTCTTGTCTTCTTTCTTGTCTTTTTTCTTGTCTTTTTTCTTGTCTTCTTTCTTTTTTCTTGTCTTCTTTCTTGTCTTCTTTCTATTCTCCTTTCTTTTCTTCTTTTCTTCTTCTTTATTTTTCTTTTCTTCTTCTATTCTTCTTCCTTTCTTCTTTCTTGTCTTACAGTTGGAGCAACGATTGACAGTCATTTTAAAGCATTCATTGCGTTTTACACAGAGTCAGCTACCCTATTACCTTTAATTCCCAGACCACCCTTCTCCTTTAGGTGAAGAACTTGTGTAAAAACATTTTCACACCGTTTATAAAGTTTTTATTCCACAACTTGTTATCGATAAATATGCCTTATATCATATATAAATGTGAATCATATATAAATGTGAAAGAAGGACTACTCAAAATGTTCCCACGAGTTGGCATACAATTATTGCTTTTCTTTCAAATTATAGACATGGTTGGTTAATTTAATGCTCTTTTATTCTGTCCATATCCTTGAAACTCTGAATGACTTTGAGAAAATTATTCACAAAGTAATGATAAACATGCCACATTATAGATTCACTTAATTGTATAATATAGGATATTCAGGGGATGACCATTAGATATTTGGGGGGCAGGGGTTGGCATTTTCCTCTATGTACAGGGAATTATAAATTTCACGGAAACACCAGATCATACAGATGTGATTATTTCCCAATGGGCTCACGACGTAAACCCCGACGTTGCTAATGGGTGCAGTGGCGTCCCTATGGGGGGGCCTGGGGGCACGTGCCCCCCCATATTGGACCTGTGCCCCCTAGGTGCCCCCCCATATGAACTTTCCAACTCTGGCTAAAACATACAAATAGTATAGTGGGTGCCCCCCCCAAGAGGATCGCGTGCCCCCCCAGGTGCCCTCCCGCTCGAGACCCCCCAGGTACGCCACTGAATTGGTGGAGGGCTGGTCTGTTGGTCACTTAATACTTATCTATACGTGACCAACATACCAGCCCTCCACCAACTTTAAAAGGTGCAAAATTATGAAATTCCAATTATCTTTACGAAATTGTTTACACCCACAAGGCCGAGGAAATATAGGATATAAAAAAAACTTAGAATGCCCTCAGTATGCGTACAAAAATACTGTGAGAAAAGAAATAAATTGGCTTTTGAAGGGTACAGGAATTATATAGTACAGATATATGTATTATAAATGATATAACATAAGGTCAAGTATTGACAGCTCTCTTTCATATCTCTTATAGATGTCCTTGTAAATTGCTAAATGGGAAGATTTCATGAAAATTTGTTTGACCTTTCAGTTGTTGATTATGAATGGTACTTATTATATATAAATCATGCACCTCTTCTGCTGAAATGTGTGCACAGTTCATAGTCAAATTCCTGTTGAAAATTAGAAATTTGTCTGACAACACCTAGATCTTGACTGGGAACATCCCAGCTGCATGGAAGAGACTTGATAATGCCTCTCTGGCATTTATAACAAGAAGACATCTGGATGGCAGGTTCCATACAAGATGCCAAAAAACAAAAAATAGAATCTTGAGCAAAATCTTTACTGTCAGGTTCTTGATTTTCAGCTGCAACTAAAAAGGACAGAATGTAGAGGCCCCTTAATATTAATAATTTGCCAAATTAGGCCTGTAGTTAAAAAAAATTGTATTGGAAATAATGCTGATGGTAGGGCCATAGGGGAAAATTGACTTATTTTACCACAGGACCCAAAATGCCGCCAGTCTGCCCCTGCCCAGCATAGACACTCATACAATGCCATGGCCACCAACATAACGTCTCATCCGAATGACAGAAGAGAAGTTTTTAAAAAAGATTTTGAAAGGATTTTTAAAGTGACAAATATCAGTATCTGCAGCGGCAAAGCAAGATACCATTTTAAAGAAAAAAAAAATTGCATTGTTAATACTTGAACTTTGAACTTTTTTATTCTTTATAGCGGAATGATCAGGCAAGCTTATTGGAACATCCAAGTAGGACAACTCATTGATCGTGCTTGATCCTGCTCACTCCCTTGCTGGACACGCAACTTATAGTTATCAGTAGTCAATCTAGCCAGGGGTGCCGGAAGGAATCGCGGGCGGCAGCGGCGGTCAGACAAAAAAGGGCAAACATATTCGTGCCAACTTCGCGTAACAAAATTTAAATTGAGAATCAATGATAATTTTGAAAATATACTCACTAATTTAGCCTAAAATGTGTAAAATAAGGCCTAATAATGTTTTTTTCCTTAAGATCTAAAGGGCACCCCTTGCCCCCTCTGCCCCCCTTGGACAAGGGCAGGAGGGGCAATTGCCGCCCCTGCCCCCCCCCTGTTCCGGCACCCTTGGGCAAGTTTATTGGAGCATCCAAGTAGGACAACTCATTGATCATTCTTGATCCATCTTACTCCCCTGGACATGCAACTTACAGTTATCACTAGTCAATCTAGTACCGTAATATGGGGTGAATCGGGACACTGGGGTGAATCGGGACAGAACAGAGAATCTTTTTAGTTGCTGAAAAATACCAATTTCTACTGGCCTTAGGAATTAGATTTTTGGAACACCTATAGTACACATACCAGCGCATATTGTGATAGAATTTTGTATTTCTAACTGCAGGCAGTGAGAAGCTGCAGCACTCTAAACTTGGCCCTGCTGAATTGACATTTTACAAGCTGGTAAAAACTTTACTTGTGTCATATTAAGTATAAGTACTAGAGCCACAAAACTTGCTGCAAACTTTAAAATCATTCTATTATGGTTTTAAGGGACTATAATTAAAGGCTGGATGTGGAATTTTGTATGGTTGGTCCTGGATTCAGATCCAGGTCAATGACAAAGTTTCGGGATCAAACCAAAATAACCCTACTAATTTTCATATCAGTGTACTGGCGTGGCTTTTTGATTAATATTATTGAACTTAGCATAATTTATTATGAATTTAGTCCAGAATTATCAATTACCGAAAAAAAATTAAGAAAACCACGTTTTTTAATAGATTTCTGTCATTTATCACATTTTTTCAAATCTGCATATTATCAATGAAATTGATTTCAGATTTTCTTCCAAATAAATTGTTGGCATGTTATCTAATTTTTATTCACAAGTAGCAATCACTCAAAGAAGGTAGGGAGTATTAATAGTGGAAATAATGGAGTGTCCCGATTCACCCCAAAGTATAGGGTGAATTGGGACAGGGGTTTTCTGGGCCTTGAGCATTGGGAATTTAAGATATCATATCAAGCTCATAGGGGTAGTTAGACCTTATGTTCAGACACAATTTGACACCAAATTTGGATTTCTAGATCGATTTTTGTCCATGCTATGACAGAAAAACTGCCAATTCTGTCCCAATTCACCCCATATTACGGTACCTTCCCTGCCTATAGCCAACCTCCCAATTTACACCTGGGTGGAGTGAAGAAACTGTTGCTCATGCCTATGGAGGACAGACTTTTGCAATTTCCACAGAAATTGATAACTTTTGCATCTTCTGGAGCACATAATGGTCCGATTCAAGCGTAACTACTTGCAATGACTGCAACAGAGAAGAGCATGTCAATGTTAGGGGCCGACCAGACGATAATTGGGGGGGGGGCTATGGATTTTACCCCTAGGACGGACTTTTTTTGTTAGCGAAGCGTCGACGAAACATTTTTTTGCACTCGACGCGCAACAAACTTTTTTATTCCTGTTTTAACATAACGGGACCCTACCTGCAGGTGGAAACAAACTTACCTTTTTTTCCATGTACTGAACAAACTTTTTTTTCACTTTCAAGTGAGAAACAATTTTTTTTTCACCAAAAGTCCATAGCCCCCCTCCAAAGATCATCTGCTCGGCCCCTTACAGCCTCAACACCAGGTTACAATAGAAGAAGTTGAAGTTGGAGAGCCCCCAACCAAAAAGACAAAAATTCCTCCGAAATTAGCAGTTAAGGCTTTCAAAAATTGACCAGGTAAGGTAACTAGTAGTTACTAACTAGACCTTTCCCTGTAGGCAGTCTGACCTCACAATGACATCACAATGACATCAAAATAGGTCAAATTGCCTACAGGGTCATAGTAGATCTTGCAAGCATTCCAACATCAAAATTTACTGTCGGCTTTTTGGCCACTTTTTCTACTCCTTTACCATTAAGTATCGGGGGGGGGGGTTGGAGTTTTCCTCATGGGGAAACTATTTATTTCAAATTTCACCAAGTCCATAAATATTCATTCCTGGTCCGCCCCCCCCCCCCCGATATTAAATGGTCATCCACTTGCCTTTATAATGACTTTATCATGCAATTATTAATTTACAGAAATAAAGAAAAACAATAACATGCTTCAAGTAGGCCTATGCCTAAATGCTAAAGAAGAAATGCAAGAATTTGAAAAGATATTATTAAGATAGGCCCATACATATCTCTCTGACATTGAAATAATAAGGCCATGTTTTTTTATTCATTGTAATTGTATGTGAATTCATGTCAAATAAACATTTTTGTCTGTCTAGCTGTTTGTCTGTCTGTCATATAGATCTATGCATTTTCAGATCTGAGAATGTACACTCTAAAAGAATTGACCGCATGCAAAAGCCGAATTGGTTTTTGGGCTTATCCTACATATCATCCCATTTTTGGTTTGTAAAAATACCATACAGTGTACAGCTGTGCTGTCATGAACTGAGTTGGCTTTTGGGAAAAACAAAATTTCTTTATAGAGAAAAAGCATTTGGTATTTCAAAAAACCAATTTTGTCCTAAAGTTTTTAGATTGTAAACAGTAAACATGGAGAGAGGTGACTTTTTGATCTGAGTCTGGTGAGAAAATTGACTAATTTAAACTTATTTCCTCAAAGGTATGTGTCACAGAGTAGGCCCATAGAACCATAGAAAATGAAAAACATGTACAAAAAAAAGAGGGATACAGGGTCAAGGCATTTTTATGACTATGCTTATTTACTACAGCCCTATGGAGAATTTTGTCACAGGGCAGTTCCTGTAAACAGTGGCGTAACTAGGGGGTCTCAAGCGGGGGGGGGGCACCTGGGGGGGCACACGATTCTCTGGGGGGCACTCACAATACTAATTGCATTTTTTAGCCAAGGTTGAAAAGTTCATATGGGGGGGGCACAGGTCCAATATGGGGGGGGGGCACAGGTCCAATATGGGGGCAAAGGTCCAATATGGGGGGCCAGTGCCCCCCCGTGCCCCCCCATAGGGACGCCACTGCCTGTAAATGTGTCATTCTGGAGAAATGTCACTCGACTGGAACGGGGCAGCAATTAGGCTGTATCAACCATTATTTAAAGCAATGCAATTCCAAGAAGCACAAACAGTTTAGCCTCAAAAAGGTAAGTCGTTTTCTTTTATAATCCTTCTTTTTGTTTCTGAATATTTGTTAACATTTGTAGCTCTTTTTATCCTCTCTTGTTTTCTTACAGTCTTCCACTTTGATAAAGAAAAAGAGTGGACTGTTGCACTGTGAAAATGGCACTTGGTGTGTCAGCATGCTGATAATTTGTCATGATCAAATCCAATACTTTCAAAATTAATTTGATTGAAGGAGACTTATCCCACTTGTTGGTGACAGCCAAACGATAGGAGTATGTATCTGATTTTCACTCTGAAATCAGTTTTGACAAGTCGAATGGCCTTCTATTGATCATGACTTATCAAACAGCCTCTATGTTTCATCGGCTATCATGAGTCACAAAGTGTCATTTTCACAGTGCCACAGTCCACTCTAATTCTATATCAAAGTGTTTGGCTGTAATACTTTTTACAAATTTTTTATTTGCCTAAAAGCTAACTTACATAATTTGATTTTTTCTATATATATATATTATGTTGTGAGATAACCTGCACTTTATATTGCAAAAAATGTTGTTATTGTCTTATTTGAAAGTCAATGCTACGATTATCAGTATTGTTAAAATCTGTCTACGTGCAAGTAACCCTCCCGAGCAGCTACGTAAATCAAACCTCTCACTACGTAATTATTTTGGTTAGAATCAGACGTTGGGCCAAACAACGTATGACAAAGGTAGGGCAAAGGTAATTTCGAAACGTTGCACTCAGATGGAAAACCAAACGTAGGTAGCAACCTTAGTAAGAGGTTGGCAGATAGTTTGTTTTATAGTTCGGCCTAACGTTCGAGTCACACGTAAGTCATACCTTTGATTGAGAGGTTGGAAGAACATTTGGTCGTAACGTTTTGCTAAACGTGTCAGTCATACGTCAGTCATACCTTTGGTTGAGAGGTTTGAAGAACGTTTGACTATAACGTATGACCATACCTTTGATTCAAAGGTTTGTAGAACATTCATTTGAGAGGTCTTTAAAACCTTAGACTATTACGTAAGTCATACCTTTGGTTGAGAGGTTTGAAGAACATTTGACTATTACGTATGACCATACCTTTGATTCATAGGTTTGTCGAACATTCATTTGAGAGGTTTTTACAACCTTAGACTATTACGTATGACCATACCTTTGATTCATAGGTTGATCAAAGGTATGGTCGCACATTTGGAAATACGTAAGTTCAAAGGTTTCTCCAACATGTTTTTGATATGTATGGACAACGTTTGAAAGTAATGTTCAGGACAAACGTCTGATCATACGTATCTGCCAAAGGTTTGTTGAAAGTTTGCACAAAGTTGCAGAACCTAGGATCCTAAGTCTCAGAGAGCCTTGTAGCGCCATCTATTCCATACCTACTCCAATGTATCTGGTAACTTTGATATTATAAAACCTGCAACAGGATGCTTGCAGGTGATAATTGGATGAAGCCATAAAGAAATAGTACCTGCACCAGCACAAAAACTACCAAATAAATATCTCTTAAAATATGAAAGATTAGATAGGCAAAAAAAAAAAATCTGAAGTACTGCTCAATCACAAACGAGCAAGAGAGAATCAGATGAGATCGGAGTTGAACTGAGCCTACTTGCATCGGAATGCCACCTATCCAGCAGGCCAATTTGGATTGGGATTTTTCCAACTCTTCAGAGTTGCAGTATTAATCCCTTATAAGGTAAGTGAATTTTGATATTTTTTTTATTTATTGTAGTCCTTAAATGGATTGTAGACTGCTTGGTAAAACAAGGAAGAAAAGTCTGCTAATTTTGGAGCCACCTTCAGTGCTTGCTGCCTGGCTCTGCTCCCTCTATCTCTCTCTTTTTTCTGTTCTGTCTTCACTGCTTTAATTCATGTTTTCTCTTTGCAGATCTCCGACAAAAAATTCAGAAACCACCAATCCCCTCAAGAACTAAAAAAAAAATTCTCCCCCCCCCCTAAAAAAAAATTCCTGCAGTAAAAACATATGAGAGCATTCTTTATTCAACCATAAAGACGGCCAATATTCAAGGGCTTTATTTAATTTATTTTTTCTGAGGGGGGCATTGCAGGCCGGGTGGCTGGGTCCGCCTGAAGCAATGCGGCAGTCCCCCGGGCCCCTCCGAGCGCTCCGCCCCTGGCCGGCGCCTCCCTAATACAGTGAATCCACATCTTCCAGATCGCCGATTGACAGGCTGATTGTGAAGCATAAACAGCAGCTAGAGTCCATCCGAAGGAGTCATTTGATCCATACACATCCTAGAATCAATCGGCCATGGTTAAATAAATTAGTACGGTCGTATAAACGGTGTTCTAGACCGATATAAATCGAGTACACACAAGCGTGGACAGCCATGGCGTCCTTCTTGTCGGATGTTTGCGCATGCGCAAGACACAGCGCGCTGGGCTGGCCTGCCACGCCTGACGCCCCAGAGGCGTATAACGACCATTGCTTCAACGTGGGGAGGTTGGAGAAATACGAATTATTTACGATATATACGTACGTAGTAACCTCGTAACCAGCTGTCGACAAATTACGTAGATTTCAAACGTTGGGTCTGATGTGAATGGGAGGTTTAATGCTTCCTTAGAACAACGTTCCTCAAAGGAAGTTGTCCAGGAGGGAAGACACGTCAAATGTTTTGTCACATTTGATTTGAAGATGCATTTTTACTGTTCATTTTCAGAACCATGAGGCTCACTCTGTTGTGGCTATTTTTAGCCATAGTCATAGCAACAGCATCAGCAAACAGTGGTGAGTACTATAAATATATTATTTTATCACATGACCATTGACCACTTTGCTAGAGCGATGCTGATTGGCCAAAATCAGTCACATGACAACATCATAAAAACTCATATTGCATGGTTCGAGTGCAATATGAGATTTTTTCCAAAAAAAAAAATTTCCAATTTTTTTTTCATATTGCATGGTTAGAGTGCAATATGAGTTTCTATAAAAAATTTTTAAAAAATCCAAATTTTGTAAAATATATGTTTAGCGTAATATTCTGGGTCTCCAAAGTATGCTAAAATTATATTATATTGTCATTAAAAAAAAGAGGAATGTGAGGTTCACATGTAGCTTGGTTATTACTGCTAATTGCAGCCTGGAAATTTGAAATGCAAAAAGAGTGGACTTTTGCACTGTGAAAATGGCAATTCATGACTCATGATAGCTAATGAAGTGTCATCTTCTTTACGTTCAATGTGGGAAACATAGAGGAACTGAGGCTATTTAATTAGCCATGACCAAGAGAAGGCCATTTGATTTGTCATAACTGATTATAGAGTAAAAACCAGATGCATAATCCTTTCGTTTGCCTGTCACAAACAAGCGGGATTAGTCTCCTTAAACAAAATGAAAATTGAAAGTAATGGGTATGATCCACGGGCCCAACCAGCTATTAAAAGATACTTAACTCTCACATCTGTAAGATCACTCCTGTCCTGCTTTGTTGACATATTAGGTAAGGGTGTCACACTCTGGAATGGCTTGGGAATGCAATCATGCAGAAACAGCTAATATTTCCCTCAATTGCAGCTTTTATATTTTTTGCACTATTGCATCCCTTAATATATAGATTAAGGTTGTCTCTGGTCACAATATATTTTTGCAATAATATATCATTAATACATAAAATCTTACCTTTGAATTTGTCTAACACTATGAGCAACACAGCCCAAGCTGCCTCTGACTGTTTAGAGATTATTTTTTGATGTCACTGATCCCTCCCCTCCTCCCCCCATCAAACTGGACCAACCTTCAAAACACCTAAGCCAGCAGCCTGAGAAGTCATTGCACTGTGGATAACTGTGTGTGATTTTCAAGAAGAAACATTTATCCATAACCTTTGCCTGCAAGAACATTCGAATCCATTATTTTTGAAGTTCTAATAACTTGTGGAAGAAAGGAACTGAAAGGATTATGAGTCTTGGTAAGTTTATTTTCACTGTGTTGACATGCCAGTCAGAATTTTCAATGCTATTTTGTAATTATGAATGTCATATCAGAAAATAGACTATTCAGCTTTGAGTGCTGCTCTGTTTGATGTTTTGTTTTGGTTTTGTTCATTTATTGCAGCAGAACATATCAAGCCAGACAATACTCTTCACAGTTTACTGTGATCTGATACTTTGTTACAACTGTCTAGTATATTAAGCATTCCTTCTGGTGCAATAACAATAACATAATATAATTAAAAACTACATTGTCACCTGATTGAAGTTTCTCTCGATTGGGTCGATCAGTAAGGAAAAATAATAATTAATGCTCATATTTTTATCATGCGGATTGTTGCTCTTATATTTTTTCATCACTGTGGTGATGCTAATTGCATCTTTTTTCTTTGTGCATATTTTTTCTAGACTTGCAGCAATGCAGTGACAGTACCTTGGAAAACAGGTTTAGACAGTATACACATCGCTTTCAAACATGATTGATGGACATCAACAGTGGGTAAGATATGCAATTTTAAAAAAACATTAATATAATTTTATATAAACATCTATTTTTTCATCATAGAGCAACACTTTTTGTCTCAGTGCTAGTATATTTTTTTCATCACTACAGTGATGCTAATTGCATGTTTTTTCTTTGAGTATTTTTTTTTCTAGACTTGCAATAATGCAGTGACAGTGCCTTGGAAAACGGGTTTGGACTGTATATAGTGTTTTCAAACACGGTGGACATTAACAGTGGGTAAGATATACAATCAAAAATATTAATATAATTTTCTATATCTATGTTTTCATCATTGAGATACATTTGAGATTAATACGGGGGAGCAGGGTTGCAGTGAATCATGGGGCACTGTGAATAACAAACTTCTTTGGATGGTAAATGGCAATATTTATTTAATGTTCATTTGTTTGATGTATTTGACGGGCGCTCAACAGGGCACAGCGAATTGGGAGCCATTCAGGGTACCATGATCACTTTATTCTCTGTAGTAATGACAAGCAACTCTTGGTACTACGGGATGTTTTTTTGCAGAAAAAACAGTCATTGAACCTGGTGGAAATACAGTTCAAATACTTACCTTAGTTATTCTGAAGGTGGGAAAACATTTTTAAGAGTTTAATTTTTTCAAAACGGCACTGATTCACTGTACCCTCCCACCAAAAAGTACAGTGAAACCCTTCTTCACCATTTCTAATCTATATCTGGTCAGATTCGAGATGTGTGACACATCATTATTTTATTGCATACAAATTATTATGTCTTTTTATCTTCCTCTAAGCCATATCCCAATGAAAATTAAATTGCAACTCTTGGACATTGGCTATAATACGCTTATACAATTCTGTATTATTTGTTGCAGGCTTCCGTATAACAGTAAGGAATGAAGATAAAATTCTCTGCAAATGGACATCATATTCTCCACATTGACCACTAAAGTATCATAGGTGAGTGTTCATCCAGTGCGGTTGGATATTTGCAAGTGTAGATTATAGTATATAATAACATAAAATATTACTCTTGATTTTTCCTTTTTGATAACAGTTGTATTCTTTTGTTAAATTGATATTCTAATTGTATTACTTCATATGTTCAGGTTGCTGGTGTGCTATAATTTTTTTCTGGAGGAGCTGAGGAATTAAATGTACCCGAAGAGACAACAAATAATTCCAGCAAGCACCTTGCTCTAAAATTAAGGTGAGTTTGTTTTTTAAACAGTGTACCTGTTTATATAAGTTTATTATTTGGAATAATGACAAATTATGAGTTAAAACATTAAAATTGTTTTGCCGATAAGTAAATTGTATTTGCGTGCTTGCTGTATTGTAGCTGAGCTGTAAGGTCTCAATAAACTGCTTAAAAACATATACCTTTTTGTGCAAGCAAAGTTGCGTAACACTACAAATAAAAACATATTATTTAATTTCAGGTAGTCATTGCTAAACTGCCACCTCTTATTAATAGTCTTCAAAAGGATGCTGATGTGATGACAGCTTTTTTATTCCTGTGAAGGAAACAGTGCTTATGGGAACGGTATGTGAGAAAGAAAAATTATAAATGTTTTATTAGTTTACATGTACAAGGTAAATAAAACATAGATCAACAAAGATATTCCCTTGTATATAAACTTGAATATCTCAAAGGCATTGTGTTTAATTTATAGTACTGCATTTTGAAAACGAATCTAATTTTAGGGTCTGATGTTTTAATTCCAAGGGGGGTTGGAGGTTTATTCAGAAATACCCCTTCCAAAAATTATTTATTTCAAGACTGGTCAAAAAGAATTCATTTATTTCAGAAAAACAGAGCAAGAAATTATAAATTAAAAAATTACTCCAACCCCCCCCCCCCACCTTCACTTTTATGTTAAATGGTTGTCCCCTTCTTATTCATACGTTTATGGTGACTCCAGCCTGAGCCAACAGATTTTATTGACCCTATTCCTGTTTTGAAAAAATTGGAGGCTTTCAAATGGATATGACATTTTACCGTGAGGGGGAGCCACCAACTGGCCAATTTTTCAATCCTGTGAATAGTGAAAATTTAAGTTATGATACTATATAGTCAACAACTGTATTCTTCTCTTGTAAACTGCCATGTGGCCTCTTCTGGTGAGATCAGAGAAATAATTTGGATTGAGGACGTTCTGGTAATTTTAACTTAAAGATTTTTTAAATAGAGGTACTCTCACGCAGGGTATACTGGTGCAGATAAAAATGATGCAATCAAACTGCAAATATATGCAATGGTCAGATTGTTATGTCCGGTGGTGCAAATGTTTTGCTGAGGAATTATAAATAACTGCACAGAATATGTACTGGTTGAATTGAAAATAAATTTAATTGAAGCATCATCACCGGGTGCTACATCACAATGTTGTTACCTATTGTTTTAGAAATAGGTCATGTTTATGTAAAGACATTGTGCTGCAGAACTTGACACAATTAGCAGATTGATTGGTGGTTGAAGGTGAGTTTTCTTTATTTATACCTAATTCCTCTCACTGAAGACAATGCACAACAGGCCTAATGACTAGTAATATACCTATACAAAATATCTGCAATGTATTTTATCTGCAAAAAGGTCTCTGTTGGGAGAAGATAGCATTATAAGTGGTGACCTCAATACAAGCTAACATGCGTGCATGGTTATCATGCTTATAATTGCATTCTACCGTGTCTATAAAATAGCGACAGTCACCTGGATGCCTTCTAATTAACAAAATAGTAGTGCTCCTAAGATCTTACTTGCACAAATGCAGAATTACTTTGTCCAGAGTCCAAAACAGTATTTGTAGCAACATTGTGAGAACTGTGACAACATTGTGTCACAGTTTAAGCAGAGTTACATTAAATAAGATCACTGAGCTGAATGTCAATTTCCTAGGATATTTATGGCATTTTTGAGTGGTAAACCGTTAAATAGTATATTTTTATGTTGTAGATTTCCTCTTTTGCCAAGAAGATGCTGGACTACAGGATGTGCAGAATGATTTAACAGTGCCTCATGCAGGGGGGAATCAGCAGGGAAAGACTCCGCCAAATATTCTTGTATTTCGTGCTGATCAGTAAACTGATGAGTAAAGTATTTTTCCTTTTGTTTGGAGTCCGCTAATTTAAAGCAACAGAAATTTCTTCTTATTTTCCTCCAGCTACATCTACACACCACATCCATCAATATTGAAGATGCACACTGGTCACTTGTAGTCATCGATTGTCATTATAAACACTCATATTATAGAGCTCAAAATATTGTCCTTTGAAGTTGCAGTCATGAATGATTTTGTTATTGTTTTACATAAACTGATGCTAATGAAAAATATTGCAATTAAAAAAAAAGTTGTTTTCTTTCTGCCTTAAATCTTAGTTGATTTTTGGAAATGACACACCTTTACTGGAGTAGGGAGCAGTTTTGACAACTCAGCCTTGTCATTCCCCTGAATCTAAAACCTGATCTGTCCTTGAAAGAAGTTGAAATGTGCTTGGGGGGGGGTGAGTGAACTTTGCCCATATTTTGTGATGTTGATTAACTTGATTTAATACATTTCAAATTCAAACACTGGGTGACTGTCGATTTTCTACAATACTTTTTAATCATCTGCCCAACATGATTAGCGTTTTCTTGGTTGCATTATTAAGGTTACTCCAGCAGTCAAAGAGTGATTCCTGGCACAACATAAATCAAGAAGTACCATATTCTGTTTTCCATTGAATTCTATACAACAGTAAGCTGTTCTTCATGAATGAGATTCAAAATTAGAGGAGAAATGACTGATGGCTTCATTTGAGCCTCGTTTGTGTTGCATCCCCCACCAACATTGAATTGATAGACACCTTTCCTTGTGTACAGGGTGAGGAAGCAAATTTTTCAAAATTTGGAATATTTCAAACTTCAGTCGAAATGAAAGGTTTTGCTAAGTCATAACAAATTCATATTTTCAGGCCTTAGAAACAAGACAAAAGGGATCCTTTTTGTGAAGTTTGACTTGTATTATCTTCAATCAAAAATTCAATATGGCCGTCTAAATTTGGTTATGCTTTGGAAAAAAGCGCCTTCACATTTTGAGGCCGAGAGCCATGATGACAGTAAGGAGGACAACAACATTGTGGTGACAGGTCTTGTTGACCAAATATTCTAAGATGCCCCATACGGAAAAGTAAGGGGAATTATGGTCCGAGCTGGAAAAGGGTAAGAAGTTGGTCGCCCAGAAGTCTCCGAAGTTTCTTTAAGTGGAAATCCTGAACTTTCTTGGCCACAAGGCATGGGGAACCATCCTGAGTCTGCCTATAGTTGCCATTGGGGTAATTCACATCCAGCCATGGCAAAACATGACATCACTGGACCTTGTAGAATGCATCAGGTCCGCCCGCCTTTACTCGCATGAAAAATAAATAAAGCATAATTTTTCTATCTGAAGTCATGACTCCCGAAACCATTGCCTGAGCTGGATACTTTACCCTGACTGTCCCATCGACGTCTTCTATTGATTTTATATAGAATTTGCCATGTCTTTTGTTTACAATAGAATCCACAACCAAACATTTATAGTTTGAAAAATAAATTGAATATCGAGCCATGCTTCCTAATGTAGTCCATGATTGTTTCATCATTTCTATCTTCTGGCCTTCATGGGATAGGCCGAATGGTGTCTTTGGGGTCCTGACATATGATTTCAGGCCAAAATAATTTTGCATAGCCTCTCTGGCAGCCTTGAGGTCCAAGTGAAGCTCTTCAACCACCTCTCTCGTGAAGGTTGCAGGTAACTTGTCAGTTTTGTCATCAGTGACTCCAGGAATGCTCCATTCCTCTCTTAATTCTCTCCACAAACTCCCAGACTTCCCTCTTATTCCTTTCCTATCATTGATTGCCTTCATGATATTGTATTCTGGTTGTGAGGTCACTCTGACTAGGTCTGGGATTGTTTTTTAGTCCATTTGGCACTGAAGCAAATCTGACCACCTCTTCCTTTTTGTCTCCTGTGGAGTCATTTTAATCACAGCTCAAACTAACCTTCCTAAGGTATGGCTGATACCTTAATGATTATGCTGTATTGTTTTCACAATTTTCCTGTAGATGTGAGATGCTTTTTTAGCACAAGGAAGTTCCTGGAAAATTTTGGTTCCCCACCCTGTATATGACATTATGAAAGCCATTAAAAATTTGGAAATGAAGTTTCACTCATAAAATAAAGGAAATATACATGTTTCCTGTCACTTTTTAAGGTTGGAAAAAAATTGTGTCTGTTGGTAGATAAGGGGCTCTACGTCGCAATGTCATTTTTTAAAGAAGGCCTGTGTTGCTGTGTTGATTTTTACCCATAAACCCCTACAGTGCCCCATCACTGTACGCCTCAGTCTTTTTTTCTTTAACTACATGCCTCAGTCTGTTGAACTTCCATCATACTGGGCCCAATCCGTTGAGGCTTCTTGAACTAGAAGGTCCGAAGTATCACACAATGTCTTGACAATGAGCACAATGTCGCTACAATAACTTGTTATGCATGTTGAGAACTTATTACATCATTGAATGATCTTTTTTATGTCAAGATGTCTTTTCTTCAGTCTATAGTCTGTAAAGATGCAATAATTTGCATAGAAATGTACTTCGGTGATGTTTTACAGCATATAAAACTATCCTGAGAGAAAATTCTGTGGCCTTGCACAACTTATAGAGCTATCTCCTCCAAATAGGCTGGTCAAATAGGCCCCATTTAAGCATGTAACTCCCAAACGGAGCCTCCGTTTGGGACTTCAGGGAGTTACGGGAGTTGACAGGAGTTACCGGGAGTTTTGGGAGTTAGCGGGAGTTACCAGGAGTTACGGGAGTTAGCAGGAGTTCTGGGATTTAGTGGGAGTTACCGGGAGTTATGGGAGTTGACAGGAGTTAAATGGGAGTTACGGGAGTAATGGGAGTTAGCGGGAGTTAGTGGGAGTTACGGGAGTTAGCAGGAGTTAGCTGGAGTTACGGGAGTTAGCGGGAGTTACGGGAGTTAGCGGGAGTTAGCGGGAGTTATGGGAGTTAGCGGGAGTTAGCAGGAGTTAGTGGGACATAGCGGGAGTTGCAGGACGTCAAGGAGTTCCGGGAGTTACATGCTTAAATGGGGCCTGTCAAAATGCATTAACTTCTTGTTTTTGAATAAAATTGAAAAACAAAATTGCCCGAGTTAGGGTTAGGGTTTAGGGTTAGGGTTAGGGTTAGGGTTGGGGTTAGGGTTTCAGATAATTCTTGCTATTCCAATTTTTATAATTAAGTTTTCGCCACTTATTTAGCTTGGAAATTACCTGAATTTGGACTATTTTGCCTTTCTACAGCTAGTTGACCACTGGAGTTTCAGCAGATACCTGTTTATCATTGGCCAAAATCAGCATTTGAGGGGGGGGGGTGGCAACCATTGGATAATCACTGGTTTTCTGTAAGTGTAGAAGTAACATTAGTAACACTGGTAGCCAGCAACCACAGGGCGGTGACAAAACTTCACCATCCGTTTGCGGGCCAGTATTGGTGCAATGTAACTGTTGTGTGGTAGAGGGACATGTGCCCGAACGCTGGAAATCTTTCAGTGCCACTTTCGGGCCCCTGACCTAATTTGCCGTGACGGGGGTCATTTTTCTCAAAAAGTGCGAAAACGGAGGTTTTTGGCACTTTTCGGGCTGAGAAATGATGCATTTTCATCATTTTTGCAGGAAATGCTGCTCTACTAGTTTTGATAAGTAATATATCAAGACATTTAGCCAGGATACCTCCGGGTTTATTCTGACCGGAGGGCCTGTTTTCTTATCTTCTAGCATGCAAATGCCATAATGGGCCACATAGGCCTATGCAGAGGTCTAGAATCACAAAACCATGCTATTCGATGGGCAAGGCATCCAGAAAGGCATTAAACTGCCACCGGCACCCGAACAATGCAGTTTTCCAGCTTTTCCCGCCAAAAATCTGCGGCTTTTCTGCTGTGATCTGTTACCGGAGCAATCTTAGCCCATGCCACTGCCATAGTAATGCTAATCTACTGCATTTTAACCAGTTTCCATGGTAGTTGCTGGCCTGCAGCGTGTATTTCAAAGTTCACCTGCATTAAGTCAACCAATCAGAGCACAGCTTTCTATTTTCTCCCGGCCTTAATCCTATAAAACCAATGTCGTCTGCTATATGTGCTTTCTGCATGCAGTTTAGCTTGCGGGATACTAATGCAGCATACAGCAGTGACTAGAATTAGAATATGTTGGCCTGTTGTGGCACCTAGACTACTGCATATCAGTTAAATGCCTGTCCTTGCACTTTTGCCACTGTTTATTGGGGTAAACGTGAAGCGCAAACATACACAAAAAGGTTGCTTTAAGGCTTTTTCTGTATTGCGGATCCATCAAGGAGCTTCAGAAGGCTTTGATTGGGTGACTAAAAAAAAAAAGAAAAAAAGTTTAACTTGAAAAGGTTTTGAACCCAGGACTTCTCAGTTGCTGGCCCGACGCCTTAACCACTACACCACGGAGGATTGTTGCTAACATGTCGCTCGGATTCCACATAATTTCAGACTCTGCTGGAATAAATGTCAACCATTTTTCGTACTGTGGCAGCTAAGCAGCGGGGGATGGGGGGGGGGGGGGGGGGGCGGTAGAGAGAATAGCACTTTACAACCTTTATTTATGAAGTTACCTGGTTTTACGTTCTGAAAATATGTTTTTTAGGTTTGAAGTACAACTTCTTTTTTTTTCCTGTTTTAGTTCTGTTTAACAAAAGATAATAAAAAATATTTTTTGGCCAGAGAGGCCCCATTTAAGCATGTAACTCCCAAACGGAGCCTCCGTTTGGGACTTCAGGGAGTTACGGGAGTTGACAGGAGTTACCGGGAGTTTTGGGAGTTAGCGGGAGTTACCAGGAGTTACGGGAGTTAGCAGGAGTTCTGGGATTTAGTGGGAGTTACCGGGAGTTATGGGAGTTGACAGGAGTTAAATGGGAGTTAGCGGGAGTTATGGGAGTTAGCGGGAGTTAGTGGGAGTTACGGGAGTTAGCTGGAGTTACGGGAGTTAGCGGGAGTTACGGGAGTTAGCGGGAGTTATGGGAGTTAGCGGGAGTTAGCAGGAGTTAGTGGGACATAGCGGGAGTTGCAGGACGTCAAGGAGTTCCGGGAGTTACATGCTTAAATGGGGCCTTCAAATACGCAAAATTTAAATCACATTTATTAATTGAGGCTTTGTTTTAGTCATTGTAAACCTCTTTGTGTAAATACATTTGATTGAATTGTCACAATAAAGATTTTCCTACTTGACATATGATTTCTGGGTCAAATTCATAGTCACAATGTGTTGACGTAAACATGACCTATTTCTAAAACAATAGGTAACAACATTGTGATGTAGCACCCGGTGTCATAGCGTGTCAATGAGGCTCTGGACAGGGGTGGCGGAACAGGAGGGCGGGCAGGAGGGGCAATTGCGCCTCCTGCCCTTGTCCAAGTGGGCAGGGGGGGGGCAAGGGTGCCCTTTAGATCTTAAAAGTAAAAAACATTATTAGGCCTTATTTTACTAATTTTAGGCACAAATTAGTAAGTTTTAGTAAGCATATATTCAAAATTACTAGTGACTCTATATTTAAATTTTGTCATGCGAAATTGGTGTGAATATGATTTGCCCTTTTTTTCATCTGACCGCCCCTGCCGCCCGCTATTCCTTCCGGCACCCCTGGCTGTGGATGGGGGTGATCGGGGACTGGGAATTCAAAAGAAAATGGCCAAAGAACATGGGGGACCAAAAGACCCCATCCAGAGCTGAGGGACAGAGAATTCTAAATTCCCTTAAACAAATTTCAGACTTGACAGGGAATTCAAAAGTAATATGGCCAAGGAGCCTCGTCAATTAAATACAAATAAATTCAATTTTTTTTACAATTCCGTTTAATTGATCAGATTCTAACTGATTTCATTTTTGTATTTCCAGATTGATGATCTCTACTATTGCATAGCTTGTGTGTGTTCTGTCCTGCTCCGGAAATCTAGTTATCTATTTATAACCATTATTTAACTTAACAAGAAATTAGAATGTATCACTTACAATATTATGTGTCATGCAGATGTTCAATGTCGACTTTATATAGTTAACTGTGGTCTATTAATGGGAAGAGCATTGCACCATCAATCCTCCTGTCAATAGTAAAAGCTGTCAATCGATGCGAATTCACGGCTATGTTATGGTTCTCCCGTCTCAGGCCTGAGCCAATTAAATGTGATATATCAATGCTAGTTAAACCACTGGTAATATTTTCCTTTGAGATTGCCTAATAGAAAACCATCAATGATGTTGTTCTATTAAACAACAGATTTCTTGTTTCAATTTTTATTCTCTACTTACAGTTGGATTTGTGATAAACTTAACTTTTTTTTATTTTCTTGTTGACTGCAACAATAAAGTTTTAATAAATTCATAACTGATTTGTACTTTTTCTTGTGGTACAAATTGCTGTCTTAATACCCTAATGAAATTGATATTGGATTTGTTTTGCACATCAATCTTCGAGCATGAAAAGTGGACTTACTGCTGTGATTTTTTCTTCCAGTACAAGAGACCAAAATCCTAAATTCTGGATCAAAATTTTTATGGTAGACGGGACATAAATTTGTTTAAGGACGTCACAAGTTTTAGTGTCGCCTTTCTAGATCTGGTTCACACATTTTACCAAATGAAAATATTTGCAGTTTAAATGCCAGTTTTACTGTAGGCCTGTGATCCATCCTCCTCCAAATTGCCATTCCATGTTCCCTGCTCAATACATTTTGTACACATCAAACTATAAGGCAAACATCCGACTATAAATGAAGAAAGCCCATATCCAGTTGAATTACAATGCAAGGAGCTGCTGCCCCCTTGTGTATTATTTTATAACTGATTATGGAAATTGAGCCATGAAGTAATTGAAAAATTAAGCAAATTTATAAAACATCATAATAATTACAGAAAATTCAATATTCAAGATAATAAAAGTTATCAGAAATATCCCCCCTACTGAAACATGAGTAACTAAACCCTTCATTTTAGACAATGCATTAAATAAGTGCCAATTCAAATACACACAAAATTAAGAAGTATTTTAAATTTGTGATTTTAATAAATTTTTGCCAAATATCAAGTTCTCAACTGCAACACTTCTCACAGATATGGATCTATCAGTGGCATGTACAGGACATTATGTACCATTGGGTGTGTACATTTTTGTGACTTTTGTAAAAATACAAATATTAAGTATTGAATATATCCGCATTTAGGGAGTGGGTGCACGTCGGCTCAGCCCAACAACCCTCCCCCGCCCCCACCTTCAACATGGCATTGACTATGTGTAATTTTGTGCCATTGTATTGCTGATGGTGTTAGCAAATGATTGTGGCATTGAAAGTGTTTTGTCTCTATTTTAGTGAATCTATTTTAATCCCTTTACACTGTTTTCATTTTTTAATCTTTGTGTTTTACAGTGGCATGAAGACATCTGTAATTGCTTTGCTAAATGCTATTTAAACATAGCATCATTCTTATGACCAATGCAAACTTATGAGCTTTAGTCTTCCACACACACTCCTTATATGGTCCTTAATTGACATGCATACATAAGGTAAATCAATCATGTGACTGAATCAAGGGGCCAATACTGATGATTCTGTAAATGCCAGCTGACTTCCTTCTTATGCTGCCTTGCTCCCAATGATAAACAGAAGAATGAAGACTGATTTTGGACACTTACAAGGTATTTAAAACCATTGAAAGTGCTTGGAATGTTAGATTATAAGCAAATCTTGGGCTGGTGTGCCTGTGGAATGCATAGGATATTGCTGAAGCAGTTATTTCAGCTCATTTCTGACTTGGAATCAACCCATGACCAGTGAAGCATGACTTGAATATCTCACCCTTGTATTTAATATGGTGAAGATTGGCATCATGAAATTAGAACAAGTGAAAGACATTTATCTTTCATGTTGGTTAGGCCCGTGGTATGATCATGACAAATCATCAGCAGTGCAGCAGTCCACTCTTTTTGCGTATTAAATTTTCAGGCTGTAATGAAAATATGCGACAGTGTTACGAAAATTTAATATTTTTGCGATTGAATGAGGGATGTTCCTGTAGGCTCAGTTGGTTCGTAATTTTAAAATGGTTATATTAATGTTTAGTGCTTGCTTGGTAAAGTCCTTTTAAAACACAATACTCCTGTTATACCATTGGAAAAGTAGGGTGCTTCTTATTAGGCAAAAGAGTTTCACTCAACGTTTCATTGGATTTAAAATGTTTGTTAAAAATAGTCTGATTAAAACTACGAAACACACTGTAATACTGATAATAGTTATATTTGTTCTCAAAATCTTATATAATCAATCAGCCTCAAAATTGTAATTTTATTAAACCATCATCTTCTTCTAGAAAGTAATCTCCTTCAAGCTACGTCTGCATCACCCTTTCCGGCCACTGTGTGTTAACGCCAGTCAGTATGTTAATACATTGCACCAGTGGCGTAACTGGGGGGGCTCGAGCGGGGGGGCACCTGGGGGGGCACGCAATTCTCTGGGGGGGCACCCGTAATACTAATTGTATATTTTAGCCGGGGTTGGAAAGTTCATATGGGGGGGCACCTGGGGGGGCACAGGTCCAATATGGGGGGGCACGTGCCCCCCCGTGCCCCCCCATAGGGACGCCACTTATAGTTCCTGTCCATTATATTTCACATATGTAATTAAGATTCATATAATGGTCTTGTTTATGTAAAATTCGAAATACTTTGGCTGGTGGCCCCTTGGTAGCGGCTCTTGGGAGCCTCAGAGGGGTCTCCAATGTTCTTGTTTTGTGTGATTAGACGATAAATTATCTAAATCTGAATCTTATACCTGGCACCTTCGCATGTCAACGCCTTATTGCCATTCATGCAGTGACTTAACAGTCATTTCATGTAAAAACGAAAATAAATTTGTAATAAAAAACCTCTAAAAACCAGGCATATGAGGTCATAGCTATATGTACACTTATTTTTGGTCCTCTAATAACATGCATTTTTATTGGTTAAAAGAAAATAATAATATTTTTTTGCAGTTAAAAAAACTGATAGTTTCTATAATAACAATTTTTCTGGACAACCTTCAACTCAAAAGTAAGATTAAGCAAGCAGGTCATATATTAATATATTAGGGTGGTCCAAAAACAATTTCTTCTAAATTTTTCTGATTTGAATCTTGCATTGCGATCTTATATAGGTAGAAGTAAAGGTATTGTGTAAAAATGTCAGCAAAATCAATTAATATTTAGAGGTGGCACAAAGCTGTTGAAGTTTAACATGCAATTGCCCATCAGCAGAACTCAAAGTCATCGGTATTTGCAAATCTTTCAATAACGGCCAATTATTTTGATGAAATAACCTTTTTTTCTGTATGTCCAGGATTCCCAGCCCAGTCCAAAGTTTCTTAGCAGGTCAGCATAGATATTGCATAGGTCAATTATCAAGCATTTTTTCATAAAAACAGGCACTTATTTCACTTACTATGAATAATAAATCAAAAATAACCCCCATATATTACCTTGCCTTGCCAACTTTGTCATATACTAAAAATATACAAAAAACCATTCACTTCTGAGAAAGATCTGGGAAATTGACCAATTTTCCCGTTTTGCCAATGGGGAATTACACTATAAACTTCAAAGGCTTTGTGTCACCTCTGAATATTAACGAATTTGGCTGAAATTTTGCATATGTTTGTTTTACTTAAGTGGTCATCAATTTCTACTTTCAAATTGGTGGTTTAAGGAGATTTGATTTTTCCCATTGAAATGTGGACCACCCTAATATATATATATTTATACCATACTCGCTGATAAATCCTTCAATAATCACCATGATATATCTCGCCATATATCACGTATATTTAGTGGTCATGTGACAAGTGGTGATGTCACAATGCACAAACACTGAATCAGCCAATCAGAAGCCAGCATTTGAATCATGACGTCATGACAGATGCCATTGAGCCTCACTCTGGAGTTTACAAGAGCTTTTGTAGCTTGCACATAATTTAAGTTATTGACACTGGAATACTGATTTAAAAAATAAGTTGTTAACTTTGTTAAATTAAAAAAAATTTTATGACCATTTTGGTATCTCTGGTAATAAAATAGAGACATTTTTAGTAAATCGGTCTTCATCTCCAAACACATGATAACAAAATAATCCTCTGAAACAGCGAATAATGGTATAAATCAGTTATACCAAAGGCATATTTGTGGTATACGGGATATATACAGCCTCGGTGGTAAATATAACCCTCGGGCTACGCCCTCGGGTTATATTTACCACCTCGGCTGTATATATCTCCGTATACCACATATGCCCATGGTATAACTACTATATATATACATATATATATATAATATGTACACATGTACCTCGTTTAGGAATGTTCCATATAATTTATATATAACAGCAAATAAATCAAACAATAAATCAACTGTGACTGTCCAGTTGCTTTGTGGGATGCCAAAAATCGTGATTAGTTATTGGAGAGGTTTGTACATTTTGGCTTCTGACTCTAAAAACTTTCTCACACTCCTTTTACATAACTTATCATAGTTCAGAATAAAAATACTACTTAGTGCAGCAGGAGGGCGGTCACATGAGGCAAGGCGGTCTTACAACAGGGGGTCTTATAACGCAGGGACCACTGTACATGTATATTCCTAGTGGCATCCCTGCGGGGGGGGGGCATGGGGGGAACTTGTGCCCCCCCCCATACCGGACCTCTGCTCCCAATGTTGCCCTAATATGAACTTCTTAACTAGGGCCAAAATATACAGTTAGCATAGTGTGTGCCCCTCCAGAGAATTGTGTGCCCCCAGGTGCCCCCCCCCCCTCGAGGACCCCCAGTTATATGGCATTGTATATTCTGTCCTTTTTCAGTCTTTGTAATTGTTTCGTTTTATTTCAGACAAACTTGAACGTTTCCTAAAGCTTCTCGCTCGCAGAGGGTTGAAATCTCACAACAAAAGAGGTTGGTTCATCATATTTTATGTTGTTGTCTCAAAACAACAACACCCTTTTGTATCTTAAGCATTGAAGTGTTTTGTTTTGAAGGGAACAAATCTATCTTGGACAGTAATAAAATTAAATTTTACATACAAAAACTCAACAATTTAGTTTTGAAATCACCATAAAATTTATTGCATATGGGTCATAGCAAAAAGTTGGGGTCATCTTTTGTAATTTCATGTCCACTAAAGAAAGTGCAACTTCGCCAACACCAACACCACACAACCTCATGAAAGTAATAATATTTCAAATCTCTGCTAATTTCCCCATAGTACGAACTCCTTCTTTGAGCTAAATTGTTGTTCTTTAAGGCAAGACAAGCAAAGTAAACTCCAAAAACAGGGTCAAATTCAGTGTGAAAAGTGAACACAAAACTACATGGGTTCAATCAATGCATCATAACAAAATACATCTTGCCTTCAAGAGCAAAAACCTGAAGTCTTCAGAGACCTAATAGATTATCTGAAATAATTACTACCTGTGTACGCCTGTATAATTATTATTTTTGGAATTAAAACCTCCTGTGGTTTGTGGATTGCAATTTCCCGCCAATTTACTTGTAGCTACTCCTGTTATATAAATATTGCAAATCCTGTGCATACATCTTGTCATATTGCAGTTCAGTTCTTGTAATTTGGGTATACATATTACATACAAACTGCAGACATAAATAACTGTTATATCTCTTAGTCCCAACATCCAACAAAATACAGTAGCCTTGAATGAACATGCTTTACTGTCAAATGTCTGCCTAGTATCCTCTTTGTATTTTCAGACATGGCTCTACAAGCAGCCCAAGCAGCCCTGTCGCAGATGTCCGCAATCTTCTCGCCAAGTCAAACAAATAACACGGGTCGACGTCTGATGCCAAAGCGCCATGCAAAGAAGAAACCTGACAATGATTTTGTGTACCCTGACATGGCCTCCGACGTATCGTCCCTCCTGGTTGGCTCGACTATATCGGACAGTAAACTTTTTTATAGCAGTCCAAAACCACTCATGCCTCTGGCTTTTGAAACACAAACGCTACTGGCTGGAAATGACTCTTTGGTGATTGAAACGCAAACCCAGTCAGTAGTACCAGAAACTCAGACCCCTTCACGGATGGAAATATCTGTAGTTCAAGAAACTCAGACCCCTTCACGGATGGAATTATCCCGTCTCTTAGTGACCACGCCAACATCGCGACATGGAAAAAGAATGAGCGATGCCCTGACAAATTCCATGTCACAAGACAATCTTACTGTGTCCCTCTTCCCCATGTCAAATTTATCTACAGACGAAACTCGGGATACCCTGACATCCACCCCTCTGGCGTCCACTCCATTTTCCCATCTGCCATCAAACCCGGACGTTCATACAGAAACTCCAGCACATGCGACGCAAACAGTGCCCCGACAGATGGCTGAAAAATGCTCCCAAACAGTCTCCTGTCAAGTATTGGAACAATGCTCCCAAACAAACTCTCAGGAAGTGAACAGTCAATGCTCCCAAACTAGTCCCTCTGCAAGTTCCCCAAAAAGTGACTTCCCTGATATTGCACTTTTCCGCTCAAATGGAAATTTATCAACTCTATCAAATTTCCATCAAACCAGACTGTCATACAGAGGCCTCCAGTTCAGAAGCGCTGAACACGCCTATCAACACCGTATGGCAGTTTTCCACGGTCGCCATGATATTGCCCGCAAGATAATGTCTTCCCGTTTCCCAAGTGGTGCGAAGAAACTCTCCCATGATGTTGTTAAAATCGAACAATGGCATGAGGCAAAGACCACAATCATGGCGGAAATCCTCCGACTGAAAGCTGAACAATGCCCTGCTTTCAAACGAACTCTGTTGGGCACAAAATCAAAACGTCTTGTCCACAACATAGACACAGACAGCTACTGGGGATGTGGCCCCGACCTTTGTGGTCAAAACGTGATGGGTGCGCTCCTGCAGGAGCTTCGAGAAAGCCTCGGAACAGAAGCTGACTGTCCCCCCTCTGTGAATCCCCCTGCCCCTGCTACAATCATTGACCTTACAGCTGACGCAAGAAAGACTGAGACTGTGAAACAACCAGTTACCAAGTCTGTGACTTCTTCGACACAGAATGTGCCTGTCACATCGGGTGCCAAACGCTCACCTGTGCCCGAATCGCCCCCAGTGTTAATCATTGGAAATTCAAATGTTCGCCAGATGGCCAGTGTCCTCCGGGAAAACTCGATTAATGCCACTTCAATCTTCTACCCCGGCGGCACAATTGACTTTATCTGCTCACGTATCCGACACACGACTGGAGGGGCCGATCCCAGTCATGTTGTATTAATGGCAGGTGACATTGAAGCGGCCAATGGCATTAATCCACAGCTTCTTAACTATAAAATGGAGACCCTTGTTAAGGAAACCCGACGAGTGTACCCTTTTAGTCGCCTTGTACTCGTTGGCCTGACGGCTACAGGAGATGCACGTCAAAGAAACACCATCTACCAAGTGAATGCGCTCATGAAACACATAGCTTCAAATGAGAGACGGATCTCTTTCACAGACAATAACCACTCAAGACTGAAAGATCGCATTCACTTGACGTATCGTTCGAAAGTGGCTCTTGCTAAGCGCATTGTAACGATCATCGAAAAGCCTCATCTGGATGTTATCCGGAGATTTCGATGAACAGGTCCCAGTTCCTCCCCCCTCCCATGCCCCCAAAGACATTGCCATCGACGGCAACAACCCTGCTCCTTGTGGGGAGGCGCACGCTAACTCCTTAAGTATAGATGATGTAACTAATGAAACTAGAAGAAACTTAGCCATCTCTGTTTATGATACATTTAATAATACAATTTTATGTGATACTCAAGAAGATTTGTCTAACAACTTTGAACATGACATTAAAGTAGCTTTTTGGAATATACAAGGAATAGGTAGTAAGCTAGAACTTGAAAGCATAAACAATCTTTTCTCTCATTTTGACATAGTATTTCTATTCGAGACTATGAAGCGGGACACATTTAATCCTTCACTAACAGACTATTATTTCATCCATTGTCAACGTAAATATCAACACCCTCGTGCAAGGAGACCCTCTGGTGGCATTGGTGCCTTAATTAAAAATACAATTAAACATTTAGTTAAAGTTGAAAAGCTCAATGAACATGTTATATGGTTAAGCATTAAACAAAAACAGCAACCTCCTCTGATAATTGGAGGTACTTATATTCCGCCAGCCGGATCTAAAATATATCTGAACTATCGAATAAATGACATCTTCCAAGCACTCCAAGAAGACATAGCTCGCTTCCTTGAGTCCACTCCGTACGTAGCTCTCTGTGGTGATTTCAACAGCCGCACAGGTGGCCTGAGTGATATAAATTCACATGTAAGTGGTAAAGACAATGACTTAATGGTTAATCCTAATTACTTAATTAATGATTCTGATTGTGTGCAAAACACAGATTGGCAAACAAAACATAGGCAAATGAAAGATAAAGGCCAAAATAATTTTGGAAAAGAACTGACCCAATTGTGCATAAACAGTAACATGCGAATTATGAATGGCTTTTTAAATGCTAATAGTACTGATGACTTCACATGTCATGCTCCACTCGGTAAAAGCACTGTTGACTATCTCCTTAGTACATTGAAATTTTTTAATATAATAACTAATTTCGAGATATCCCCCAAACTAGTTGAGTCTGACCATGTACCGGTAACTTTCTCAGTGACTTGTAAAACTCAAGGGACAAGGGCTCATCTCACTAAAACTAACACTATAACTTATGAAAAACGTTTTCGATATGTATTTGACAAAGACAGGATTCTGTTATATAAAGAGAACTTAAGGAGTGAGCCAGCACAAGAGAAACTCCTGAACATAATTTCTAATTTCAGCAATGAAACTGAGGTGGACTCTCTTATTAAATCCACCTATAACTATATAGAGAGTAGCATTGAGACTACATTCCGTAAGAAACACTCTAAAGCACACACTAATACCTTTCCTGTGAATTTATGGTATGACAATGAATGCAAATTAGCCAGGAAAAAGGCTAATGATTATGCCAAAACACATGACTTAAATATACAAGCTTTTAATCTGACTTATAAAACTCTGCATAAACAGTACAAATATACTATTCAACGCAAAAAAAGACTACACCAACAGAAAAATAGGAATGAGTTGGATAACTTGAAAACTACAAATCAAACAGAGTGCTGGAAACTCTGGAATAAGCTAACAAACAAACAAACAATAATACCAAATCAACCAAACATAGACACTTTTCATCAGTATTTCACTGAACAAGCACACCCACCAGTGTGTCCTCACTTTGATAAGGAACACATGACTGAGATTAGTAATTTAGTAAATCAAATAAAAGCTAATACATTAATAGTCCCAGTCAACATTAGCACTGACATATGTGATAACCGCATTACCGAAAAGGAGGTACATCTAAGTTTACAGAGACTTAAAAATAATAAGGCAGCAGGAATAGATGGAATAACTGGAGAATTCTATAAATATATAGCTGATGAGCTAACAGCCCCTTTCTGTGCTATTTTCAATCACATACTTGATAAAGGTGAATACCCCACGCAGTGGGCAGAGGGGCTTATAAATACGCTTCATAAAAAGGGAGACTACTGTAACCCAGATAACTATAGAAAGATAACTATAACAGTGGCTATGGCCAAGGTATTTGACTCTATCCTGAATGCTAGGCTTTACTTTAAAAATGACGCCATGTCCCTAGATGACCCATTTCAATTTGGTTTTACACCCTCTAGAGGCACAACTGACTGTGTTTTTGTACTGGACACAATTGTCAGCCACCAGCAGTTAAAAAAGAAACCAATCTACCTTTGTTTTGTCGACTTCACTAAGGCTTTTGACTATATTAACAGGAATGCCCTCTATTATAAACTATATAAAAAAGGAATGGGCATAAAGATGCTGAGAGTTCTCATGAGTATGTTCGATAAGGCCCAGGCTAAAGTCCACCAACTTGGTAAACTAAGTGCCTCAATTGATAGTATCTTTGGAGTCCTGCAGGGTGGTATCGTTAGCCCAAAACTGTTTAATGAATTTCTCTCAGATCTCCCGGAATATCTAAATGCGACAGATGGTATTAGAATAGATGGTACATTATTTACCCATCTTTTATATGCGGACGACATAGTTCTTATTTCGGAATCAGCTGAAGGCCTGCAAAATAGCATAGACTCTCTTCATAAATTTTGTGCCAAATGGCATCTAATTGTAAACACATCAAAGACTAAAGTCATGCAAATTGGCGTAAAAAACCACAATCATTTCCAGTATAACAGTGAGAAAATTGAAAATGTTGAAATATTTAAATACTTAGGACATACCATTTGTAATCAAAGAAACATTCATAAAAAGATGGCAGATTACGTAGCAACACAAGCCCAGAAGGCACTTTTTACATTATATGGGCGCATGAAACCCTCTCTGGGTCACATATCCCCGTCACTTGCCCTAAAAATGTTTGATAGTTATGTACTTCCAATCCTTGAATATAACAGCGCCTTTTGGTCTGGCGCGGCAGAAATCCCCCAAATTGAGAAGATACAAATTAGCTTTCTTAAACATGTTCTCAATGTGAGACGGCAGACGCCAACACTAGCTGTTTATGCAGAAACAGGAAGATTTCCTCTAAAGATAAGGCAACAGATAATTGGAGTAAGCTATTGGGCTAAAGTTAAAAATCTACCAAGTGATGATATCTTACATAAATGCCTAAATATTCAGATAAATAATCACAATACTGGTCAGAACAACTGGTACAGCAAGATAGCAAAAATAATGACAAATGCTAACATTGCCTGGCTAACCAAAGAGCGTTGCAAGATTATAAAGGAAATCAAACTTCATATTCAGAGGAACAGTCCAGAATTTTGAATGAAATTTATAACTCAGATAAATTTCCAAAACTGCGCACATATAAAATTTTCAAGACAAGTTACTGTCTAGAACCGTATCTAAATCTAAACCTCTCAAAGAAAACATACAGCAACATTGCCAGATTCAGAGTTAGAGCCCGGAGCCGCCGCCGTATTAAGCCGCCGTGAGTCATATGAGCCTCAAGTCAAGTTAAGCCATGGTCAGGCCAAGCCGCCACTGCCAGTTGAGAATGAAGCCGCCTCCGCCACCTAGAACATGTAGAGCTGCATTTGACTGCTGTAATTCAAGCAATTACCCACAGAAGCACTCCAATCATGCTAATTGCAATTCGGAATGTTCTAAAGTTTTGTTTCACCCTCAGTTTACCTAATTGCCATTGAGTCCTTTGGTAAGCTGTCAAGTGTCAAAGCTGATTGCAATTAGCAGTTTGACTTTGATTGCAAGCCATTGACATAAGGATAATGCTATCTGGTACAGGGAATGAAATAAATTGAAAACTTAAAAAGAAAAAAGTTCTTTCTATATTATGTGTTTGTTTATTCGAATTTTAACTAATGAAATTATTTTATAGTCTGCATGGGCCTGTACTTTGATGTCCAGCCGTAGTTTAACAGCAAAATTCAGGCCTTTTGTCATTCTTTTCATTAACCTATACTTTAAACAGATTAATTTCTAAAATTGTTAGATGTAGATTAAAATTAGATGATTTAGTCTCCTTTTAGGTAGTAACTCAATTCAACTAGTCTACCATGATGGTTCAATTTATTATCTGCAACTTTGAAAGCAAAACAAATAGACCTTTATTTGCTGAAGTCAGTTAAGTCAAGTCACGAAATACTCAAGTCATGGCAAATAACCAAGTCATGAAAGTTGTTAAAGTCAAGTCACCAAGCACCCAAGTCAAGTCATGATGCCTGAACTCAGTGACTCCGGGCTCTATTCAGAGTAAGCTCTCATAATCTAAAAATTGAAACAGGTAGACATAACATACCCAAAATTCCGATAGAACAGAGAAAGTGTGAGAAATGTAATACTGACAGTATAGAAGACGAGATTCACTGTCTCTTAATTTGTACTTATAACAATATCCCTAGAGTAGAGCTTCTTGACAGCGTTAGTTGCCTTATGCCCAACCTAAGTAGTCTCGATAAAAGTGAACAATTTATTGCACTGATGTCAGATAAAAGACCGGAGATAATACAGGCGATAGGTCGTTACCTTAATAGAGTAATGTAAGTGTAGCTAAGAAATTAATGATTCAAAATTTAAAGTGTATATTTTACATATTTTAGGTGTGTTGCTGTGCCTCCCTAAATGTTGAGTAGAAATTTCCGAACCTTGACTTTGGACTATTTCCTAAAGAGATTTTGTTGAATGAACTTGTGAATTAACTATATAAGTGCCTTCTATTATTTTATATTTTATTTTATATTGTAACTGTCTGAATGATATGTGTATGTAGGGCATGTTTACAGAATACATTAAATTGTTTGTAGCATTTGCATTTTATTTTTATGTATGACTATGAATGATACTAATTAGATGTAGATTTGTGTTACATGGCCTCCTAGCAGTTGCTGCTGGTCCATGTGACATATTATCATATTAATTTAAGTAAATGTTTAATGACTGAAATGACATCAGTAATTTGATATTGACACTCTGAATTTGGAACTCTTTTTAAAGTATCAGAAATTTACCATTTTATTTTATGTATTCTAGATGTAACCACTAGAACTGGGACCAGTATTGTAAAATTTTATATACTTAATTGCATTTTAACTCTCTGTAGTCTGTAGATTAGTGCAGACATTGATTTTGCTTTTGTTTTTCTATAACTTTGATGACACATGTATCTGTTTTGATATCCAGTTTGTCTAATAAAAGTTTATATATATCTAATTTTAAAAATGACCTTGTAACATGTAAAAAAGACATGTTACAACCTTGGGACATCTTTCCAACTGAGACACTTTCAGTGAGAAATATTCACCCCATGAATGTTTTTAATTGGAGAATAAGTATACAACCCTTTCCCAGCCAAAAAGGTTGAGCCTATCTCATATGACATGTCCTTGAAAATAATGTCCAGTTATGAACATGTTGCAGGATACATTTTAGGGGGGTTGTCTTCTACATACAAAATATTCTTTCTGGTATAATTCTTGGTCTGAAAATGTTGCATTGGTGGCCATTTTGTAAATGGACAGGTGTAACATAGTCTGCTTGGTAACAGATTGGGAGAACAATGTCAAGAAGGTTCACTGTAAAATTTGAAAACTGTGTTGAAGCAATAATTTGAGCTGTCTGAGAATGTTAATAATTTTCAAGCTATGATAGCTCAATCCCTGTCTCTGTTCGGGACTGTCAAGTGGCAGCAGAATGCTGACAGTCCCTGGAAAATCGAATTGGGTCAACAATAATTTGATCTGTTTTGGACAGATCACCAGATCAGGTCGCACAACAGCTGTCCATATTACTACGCCAAACTACTTTCACAAAGCATGGTTAATTGCTGGCAAATATCCAGTCCACTGCTTTGAATGAAAATGTTTGGAAGTCATGAGACAAAAAGAAAGTTTTGAAACTTTAGCATACACTTTTCCTGTGAAAGGGATGATTTTACTCATCAGAAGTTTGATGGTATTCAATCTACTTATGCCATTTAGTGCATGTTAAATTGTAGTCAGAAAAGGGTCCAAAAAGAATGCATTCTCACTTATTCATGTGTCCATACAAAGCCAATGTTTTTGCTTTGTGATATCAAAAATGCTCAATTGTATTTATTCTGTTACTTTATGGAGATTTATTAACTAGGACAACAATATAATTCACAATTTCATAAAAGCTGTGTTACACTCAGCAAAATGTCTTGTCCATGCCACAAGTGGCCCCCTCTATACTGGCAATATATGTGAGCTACAATGTATACATCCTCCATGATAAAAAATAGTTCCAACTTATTTTGGTATTTACAAGCTGTCTGCTTAAAATTGAAGCCAAACAAAGTCAGATTAGACACTTGCAGAGTTTTTGGAAATAAACTAGACCATCACTAAATGATGGAACTGTCCTGGTTTCTTCCACACTGTCCTGGTTTCTTCCACTGATCCAAATTCTGTTGACCGCTCACAGGAGCTCGCGAATTTTGTACCCTAGGTGGCAGCAAATAGCGGTCAACTTGTAGACAGGCTCAATCCTATAAGTTGTCAAGGTATGATAGCTCAATGCTGTAAGTTGTCCAAACAAATCAAAACATTAAGCTGTGAAAACATGAAAGCTTCAGTTGTTGCAGATAGCTTGACATCTCAGTCATGCCACATATAGCGCCATCTATAACAAGCACTTCTCATAACACTGCATTTAGTTTTAAATAATTATTTACCTACAAGAAAAAAGAACATTTATATTACACTATCCCAGAGAAAAATGAGTAGCACACCACTTTAGCTGGTCACTTTTTTATTTTTATCTCTTTTAAATTAATTTGTGGGAGTAATTAGATGCATGCTTTCACACGTCAACCAACATTTCCAAGTCAGAGTGTGTTCAAATATAGGCTTCTAGCACTGTACACCAACTCAGATGAGCCACAGGCCATTGGGATTTATTCACAAGAAATTAATTTTTAAATCTCCTTGTGATGCAATGGTCTGTGTTGAATGCATCTTGGGCCTGTCCATGGTGTGCTAAAAAGAAGCATACTGGATCAGGTGGATCCCCTTGAGAGATCAAACAATATTTTGGGATTACAGCCCATATTCATAAATAACTTTATAAGACAGGACACACAAACATAAATCAAAAACAACACACATATAAATCAAAAACAACTAAAAATAAGTCAACACAGCGCAAAATTTTGAGTTGTGTCAGCTTGGATCAATAAGTCAACAAAACTCAATATTTTGGCCTGTAGGGGAGGCGGGGGTCAGAAGTCACAAAATTCAGAAAAAGCCCCAGAACAGAGCAGGTGTTTGTTAGATCTGAATGACCTTTGGCACAATTATGCGGTATTTAGTTGACTATAGTTGTACCACATGATAGCTGCTGTGCTGTAAATAGGCTTTAGTCAGTTTGCAATTATTTAAGGCAAAGTCCGATGTGACTTTTTACCCCATGTCAGGGTCAAGAAGTCACAACCATGGGGTAACAAGTCACATGCAATTGTTGTGAACATACAACACTATATGAGGTAATATGCAGACCTAGACTTGAAAGTCATCCTTTTGCATGAAATTTATAGTGAGCCTTCCAAAGCTATCGGCATGCAATGACAATGCACCATCAGCAAAGCCGGCGTCAAAAATTGCCCGAAGTTTGCGAAATGAAATTTTGCTGCAATGTTCTCTTATCAGTATTATTGATGATGGATGATGATAAGATTGTAAGCTAAAAGCATCTAGTGTGGAATATTTTACTTTCCTTAGCACAGAATACTGACTTCCCGGTACCATATGGTAAAATATCACAGTGCTGCGGTGAAATGTCACAGTGCGACATTTCACCCCTCAGCTGTTTTTTAATTTCAACACATGATCATGGCAACTTAGTGACCAAATGGCCAAAAATGGGTTCACAGCATGAAAGACAATTATCCAAAAGACCTTGAAACACCAGCACAACTTCCTATGTCACAGTGACCAGACATTAATAGAGAAAGTTCAGAATCAATAAAACCTGTTTGGGACACCAAAAAAGCATGAGGTGGGTAAAAACCCACTTTGCACACGGGTATAATTTTCATATTCCCTGCAGACCTTCTTCTCATAAAAGTGTCCCAAATTATGATTTAAGCTTAGGAATGACGTCACTGCAAGTTGGTCAAAAAGGCCTGTGACTTTTTACCCCTGTGACTTTTCACCCCCTCTTCCCCTAAGTCAATACAGCTCATTGTTTTGAGTTTTCTCAGCTTGAATACCTTAGTCAACATAGCTTAGTATTTTGAGCTATCTCAGCTCGGTATTTTGAGTTATCTCAGCTTAAAACATTAATCTATGTTAGCTCAATCAATTTGTGCAACCATCTCACTCAATCAATTGAGCTGAATCAGTGCCTCCGATTTTACAGTGTTGCATGTCCACCATTGTCCACTATGTCAAATGTTACACGCATCTTTGCTGTTACAAGTTTACCACAGCAATGAGTGCAGAGTTAAAGATTTGAGGGCAATCTCCCAAATTGGCCAGCCTCTTGTTGTTTGACAAGCTCCAAACAACTTTAGATTACACCAAAAGTCTAACGAGCTAATTTTCACCATCTTTCGCATAACAAGACAGTATGACACATAAACTTGTCGTAACAAGACATTTGTGAAACTGTCTTGTTACAAGATCTATGATTCTTGGCGGGAACTGAGAAGTGTTGGATATGTCATGAATCAAAATTGAGTGAAAAAGTGTTTCAATGCCATTTTCATTAATTTGAAGATATGTGGACATGGCAGCAGGCTATTAGCTAAATGTAAAAGTGACTGGTAACTAGACATTGTCCAATTCGTCCTGTTATGGTACTGTGTCATTTGAATGATAGTAATGTAACTAGGCAATGTGTTCATGCTCTTGTCACAATATTTCTGTAGTAATATTTAATCGATTTTCATTAGTTAAAAGGTAAAGAGTTTAAAACAGTATGCCATTAGCTAATATAGACTTGACTTATAACAAGACTCTGTCCGGTTATGGTACTGTGTTTGGTGTTTCAATATTAACATTGCTACAAGACAGTTTGTCAATGCTCTACTCTCAAGAGTTCTGCAGTGGTAATACATTTTTCATGATTTTTGAGGCAAATGGCCTAATACCACATGATATTAGTTAAATTTAAATTGACTGATAACAAGAAACTCTCTGGTTATAGTGGGCCAACATTTGCTCAGTATTTAAATATGATTGCCTTGAGTTATAGGTCATACCATCTTGGTTTTTGAAGTGTCTATACCATTTTTCAAAATTAACTCAGGAGAAACAAAAGGCATAAGACATTTTCATTTTTGATGCATTTTTGGCGCCTCAGTCAGCTAGGTGCACCCAATTATCAATTAAGAAGACATGGTAAAGATTTTGAGATTTTATTGTGTTCTTTGCAGCCCTAGATGACCCATCCTGTGGAGTGAATCGCTATGACAACAAGAACCGCAAGAGGGCGCTGAAGGTTAGAGAACTTCTCCAGGACGTTCTGAAAGACGGCGAGAAGGCAGAAAGAATAACTTCAAGAATTTTGGAGGGCAGAGATGCAAAAGAAGGGGAATTCCCCTGGATTGTTTTCATTGATAACCAGGCATTCGGCACAATAGTAAGCATTATTATAAATAAGTCAGTTTCCCGTAGATTGGAGGGAGAAGAATAGAATAGAAGTCAATTAGGCCGTGAATCAGTTACATATTTTAATACTATATATATATATATATATTCTTTTATTGACATTTTCAAATATCACAGTTGATACATATGTCATTTGTAATGGGAATATAAAATATTTAAAATCAAACGATATTAATCATATATGCAATATAAACTATATACAAAACATTAATTATATATATGCAATAAATAGCTAAAATTCAAGAATGAGTAATAAAACTTTCAGATAAAAGATAAAAGAGCACCAAACACACGATTAAAAGAAATACAAACTAGGTTCCAGCCACCCAAATAGTAATGAAGTAAAATTGCAATTGATTAAGACCAGAGCAACAGACATACAAAAAAACAAATATATAGTTTAATTAACAATGCATGATATTACATATTCCAGACATTATTTACAAGACAGGCATCATATAACATTCAAGGTTGCTTTAACAATGCTACAATAAAAAGAAAAAAATTCTAAATAGTTCATTAAATGTTAAAATTAATTCATTTCATTAAAGTGTAAAGTGTAGGCTTATTATTATTGTTTTCATAATTATCTCGATTCTGTTCCTTGACCATGTGGATGTAGGAGATATGTTGCTTTAGACGTCAGCCTGAAGTAAAAATTTCCCTAGTATATTTAGTAGGTCAGGTTCCTTACTTTTCATTATTGATGTAAATTTGTCAGTATCATTCAAAGACAGAAAATTGTTGATAAATTTAGTAGCTGTTGAGAACAAATTTTCCCGGAAAGATTCATTAGCATGGCATACTATAAGGCAATGGATTTCATCCTCCACCATATTTAATGGACACTTTTCACATGTTCTATTTTCTGCAGGAGTCACTGGTTTTTTATGTCGACCTGTTTCAATTTGTAAACTATGAGAACTAGTCCGGAATCTGGCAATCTTAGTTAACATCTTGCGGTTTTGTCGCAGCGTGAGATATGGCTCTAATCTACACTCAGTCTTAAAAAGTTTATAGGTCCTAAGTTTTGGTTGTTGTGTACTATCATTTATTGATACGAATAATTGTTCCTGTTCTAATTCGTAAAGTTTTAATTTCACCTTTCTACAAATACTGTTGATTGTGAAACAAATGCTGGTCAGGGCCGTATTAACCTATGGGCGAAAGGGGCACTTACCCTGGGCCCATGACCTCAGGGGGCCCATGATGAAGCTGAAAAGAGTTCCGACTGTAAAGAAAATGCGTTGGCAACTGGCACGAGAATGTACTTTTCAGAATTTCAGAGCTTTTTGAGGCGCAAGGGGGCCCATTGGAAACAGTTTGCCCCGGGCCGAGAAATGCGCTAATACGACCCTGATCTTGGTGTATGGTCAAAGGAGGAGAAGAACTGGCAGACATCTTGCAGGTGCTGTCCTCTTATGCATTGTACATGAATGAGGTTAAAACTAATTATTATTAATTGGGACATTTAGGGAAATGGAATGTCCTTCAAAAGGGGAGAGTTTTGCCCTGGGGTCCATAAAAAGGCACAGGGAAAATTAGACGATGATTCATTCTGTATAACTTGAGATAAATCCCGTACGCTATAATTTTAATATAGAAGATTATTTTTGTTATAAAATAAATATTGCATTCTCCCAGAATTATGGGTGATAATAGATTGTGTGAAATAATATAATAATAGCTTTTACCTGTGATATAAATTGTAAATAAAAAGTGGACAAATGGCAGGGACAGAGCATTTTTTTAGGATTTGTGACTGGGAGACCAAAAGAATAACAGTATCCTGAACCATGTGGTCACGACTGCATAATTTTAAACATCAATCGATCAGCTGAAGATCTACAAGATATTTATGATAATAGCTTGTGATATCCTCGCAAAATGGAGCTTGAATAGTTGAGGTGATTGCTAATTTAGGAAGTGGATGATTTCCGCCTGAAGGATTTGCAAAAATGTTTATGAAAATTGAAAATGACACAGGCAGAAATAAATTGTAAAGAGCATGAATATTTGTGATATTGAAAAATGCTACAAAGAACATTATATTCCCCGTGGCCTAATGGTTAAAGGCGCTTGTTTGTGCTACCACTGGCTCTGAGGTCGTGGGTTCGACTCCCACTCCTGGAACTCAATTTGGTCCGAGCCCATGGGACATTAAATGGAGGCGGGTTGTATCCAGTGTTCTGTGCTGGGGCAACTAAAAGACCCTGGACATCCCTGAATTAATAGGGTATGTACCAGACTCACAGTCTTCTCATCACTCATCATCATACGGCGGTCACCAACACTGGAGAATGCTAAGGCATGGGAACCTTGGGCAATGTTCCCCTTGTCTCTGCCCATGGGCGCCGTACTATGGCTGCCCTGAGCTGTATCAATGTGGAAGGCTCACCACGAATTTCGTGCCTGTATTGCAGTGCATGACTGAAAGTATATACAATACAATACAATATTAGGACGTCCAAGTATACAATTAGAGTGTCTGGAAAAAGTTGGTTTCGCAGTTCCTGCATTTAGCAATAACTTGGAGACCAAATCTGTCCATTTGGAGACCATTTACTTTGTTAAAAAATGCAATGGGCAGGAGACTTTGATATATTAAGGAGAGCATTGTTTAATGAATAAGTTGATAGATGAATTAAAATAGAATGCTGAAATTAAGTGGTACTTGAAAGGGTATAATATCACGAATCTATCCAGCTACATATCTGTGTACATAATTTTGTATCTATGTGTGTTTAAAGAAATCCTTAGCGGAAGGCAATTGTTCAAGTGAAAGCCACCAGGTGAGAAAATATAGTATTTGCTGGAGTGAGAGCCACCTGGTGGAAAGAGAAATGTTGAAGTGACAGTCACCAGAGGGTGATTAAAGACTGACTGTAATTAGTGAAACAAATGAGAGCTGAGTTTGGGAGATAACGAAGGCTGAAATGGGAGGTAAAAAATGAGGGGTTTTAGGGTTACTTTGATAGAATAGGTGTAAAAAGGAGAAAGCCTTATGAGAGAGTGTAAAACTTGCCGAAGATGGCCACCGAGAATACTATTATAAGATATAATAATTTTCACTTACACAAAACAAAAATTAAAAAAATTAGACAAATTCAGATCGATCTAGTACCAAGTAAAATCATGACCTTTTATGCGAACACACAAAGAAGACACACCTCTTGTCTATGGACCAATCAGAGAGCAGGATTTCAGCTTTTACGCTCTCAAGAAAACCTCAACATCCTTTGCAATTCATTAAATGGAACCATTTTAAAATAATACATGTATATAATTTTCCTTTCAGTGTGGAGGAAGTTTAATAAACAATCAGTACGTGCTGACTGCTGGTCATTGTGTGTTTGGTCCTCCGTAAGTATAATTTTATCTTTCTCTTCACAGATGTTTCAATCCAAAGAAGTGATTCAGACATCCCATAATATGATCCTGGCACTTTTTTCTCATTATGCGTGACAACCTTCTTCTTCTTCTAGAGATTATTTTCCGCCTCTTGTTAAAAAAAAAAAAGTTTTCAATTTGGAAAAAAAAATTTCAAAAAAATAAAAATTTCAAAAAACAATTCTCTCTCTCAAAAAAAAAAGTTCGAAAAAAATGTTTATGTTTGGAAAAAAAAAAAATTCCAAAAAATTAAAATGCTCCAAAAGAAAAGAAGTTAGAAAAACAATTATTTTCCAAAAAAAAAAAACTACATTTTCCCTCAAAACTTTTTATTAAAATTTTCTTTAAGAATATCACCTGTCCACCCTATTTCTCTTTGTCCCAATTTTTTCTCCAAACTTTTTATTGAACAAACCTGTATACAAAAATTAATTTCGAGAAATAATTTAGATTATTACAATTTGGAGTCTTTAAAATTGATTTTTTGCATTTAAACGGTCCCGTCTTCATGCTTCAGCATTTACATATTACTATGATATATAATATATGTATATGTATATATGCGGTTATTGTATTGTAGTACAAAGTATTTCAGCTTTCTCTTCAGATCAATCTATGTACCCCCGTGGCGTTCCAGACGGGGGTACATATACCCCAATTTTTGGTTTTAAAAATATTAATATGGATGCCCTCCAGATGTCCCCCGCCCGCTCGAGAGTCGCGACCCCCTACAGTTACGCCACTGTTCCCCTATACTACTGCAAAGTAAGATATTAAACATTAATCACTAATTGTTTTTTGCAGACCATCCTACACCCCCATCTCGCAAGTTCTGGACCAAGTGACCCTCTACATTGGGGAGCACAATATTGCTGACCAAGATGTCAGGAATGCTTCTGAGATTGCTGCACAAGCAGAAAAAGTGCTTCCCCATGCCAAGTACAACGTTCATGGTGGGTGCAATCTAGGGGTTTCACGAAAATTTCGATACATCGATATATCGCAATATTTTGGCTTTAGATACACATATCGTATCGTGGGTAATGTACCGAGATACATAATTTACTTAAAAGACCCCATTAAATCCATAGAAAACAGCTCTTCAGTTTGTCACATTTTTCAAATCTGTGTCACTGGTGTCTCAAGAAAATGGGCACCAACAAGTTTTTGCACTGTCGTCAGTGCCTCCTGGTGTTATTTGAAGATTTTTTGTGCTGCTCAGCTATTTCTTGCATGTATCGTATGGTGTATCCTATCATGACTGTGGTGTCAAGGTATGCATTGTATCGTAGCATCTATACAGGTGTATCGTGACACCCCTAATACAATCAAAAATTTAATTTATCTTGATTTGTCATTGCAACAGCCGATACTTCTCTGGAACCATAATTGTGAAATAGCCCTCTCATAAACGGCTAATAATTCTGGAAATTTCATGACTCTTTCCGAAATTTTTAACGCTATCTTGAAACTTGCATTGAAATTTGGTTTTTCAAAAAACCATTTTGAATCTAAAAATCCAATTTTGTCTGAAATTTTTTAGAGTGCAGTCGCAAATCCTTAAAAAATGCTCTTCGATGTCTGTGTTTCCTTTTCAGATCATCAAAACAACGACAATGACATAGCCCTGATAAAGTTGAAGAATCCCGTCACGTTCGATCGCATGAAGAACACTGTTCCGAGTTGCATAAAGCCGAAAAATGCGAACCAACGTGTGCCTGCGGGGGCTACATGCTTCGCGTCAGGGTGGGGCTCGGACAAGCACGGAAGTAAGTCTCAAGAAAATCTGGCTTTTGATAAAGTAAATAGTAAATAGTTTATAGACGGGACAGAGCAACCGGCTCACCAAACGAAGCGAGGTGTCTCGTCCCTTATGGCTATCAGGCGAGTGGAGTGCTCCAGATGGTTCAATCAAAAAAAGTGATTCAGACATCCCATAATATGATCCTGGCACTTGCTTCTCTTCACGCCTGACTACAATGAGACTAGCTTCTTCTTCTTCTTCTGTTTGATATTCCGCCAAAAAAAAAATTTTAGTTAAAAGATTTTCCCAAAAAAAACATGCTTCGCGTAAGGGTGGGGCTCGGACAAGAATGGAAGTAAGTCTCAAGAAAATTTGGCTTTTGATAAAGTAAATAGTAAATAGTTTATATGATATAGCACTGTCTTTGAAAAAACTAATCGTCATATATGCGTCTCACAGACACAAATATATGTTGCGAATCTCATCTACAGAATTAATCCTAACCATTTTTTGTGTAAAATTAAAGTAAGTCTCAAGAAAATTTGGCTTTTGATGCAGTACTGTAGGACTGTGTAATGAGTAGACCTTAGACAAAACCTACTTTTACTTCTTTTTATCCCTTACTAAACGGTTCAAGCACTTCTTCACCAACCGGGTAGTGGATTTGTGGAACTCCCTACCAGCAATAGTGGTTGAGGCCAGTTCCCTAAATAGCTTCAAAAATCAGATAGATAAATATTGGAACTCGACTGGGAAATTATACTGTACTGAGGGACTGCTGTAAGTGCTCTAGCGGGAGGCAGCAGTAGCGGCCCCTGCTATTGCCAACATATACGAAAGGTGAACCTGATACTCTGAATGGATCTCAGTGACATGGATACAACTCAAACCCAATTTTTGGATTACTAGTTATTTATTTGATATAAAGATAAAGCATAGCTAGTCATTTTTGGTATTTTGGATGAATGAGGCAGCAGTAGCGGCCCATTCACAATCCAGGTTTATTTATTGAGTGAGGCAGCAGTAGCGGCCCACCTGAAATGGCAGCAGGAGCTAGTGTCGCAGCTCTGAACATGTATATATGTACATTTTATTTTTTAATCAATAGGAGGAGGCAGCAGTAGCGGCCCCTCCCTGAGTTTTTATTCAAGAGGATTTTAGCAAGTTTTATCTCCATTCCATGCACTACACCAAGAAGACAAGGATCTGGATATAGAGGACACGTTTCCTGCGTCCAGAATAACATATACTTTTACTTAAAAATTAGTCCCCCTTTTTCTGATTTCTATGAAATTAGGTCAGTTTGTAGGCCTCCATATTGACATTGTGCATGTGTGTTTGCAGCTCAATTGCCTTATTTTTGAGCAAGTGAACCCTGAGTGCACATATCCCTCTTTTAAAAAATTTGAAGTTTTGATTTCCGCAAACATTTTTTTCCAAAAGCTGCTCAAATTCCACTCAAATGATTTCTGATGCCATTCAAGGAACCTAAACTGTGAATATGTTACAAAAGAAGTCATCAGTTGTCTGTTAAATACGATTGAGAAACAGTCACTTGATGAAGTATGCCCCAGCTAGTGGCTCCCCTGTATGGAGAAATTGTTCATATCCATTGGAAAAGCCAAAGATTTTTGAAAAGAGGGGTAGGCTCGCTCGGAGGCTGCAATTACACACATTTAGGGTCGATATAACCCTTTAATGCAGGTTCTATATAAAACCTTTTTTAGAGTGTATGGACCTAGTGGACAGTGTAAAAAAGCTGAGTGCAATTTTCATAACTGAACTGTTAGTAGTTTGGCTGGAGTAGCGTGAGGGGTCCATGAATCAATATAATGACGGTCTGACAAAAATGGAAGTAAGTGTCATGAAAATCTGGTTGTTACAGTAGTCAGATACATGTTTATTACAAATCCAGTGCATTACTGTAAGCACTTGTAATTTGTTGACTGTAGCAGTAGCCCTAGGACTGTCATCAACATGGCCATAATCGATGCATTGGATAAACTGTCTGCATCGATAATGTATCAATGCAAAGCAGCAAGTATCGAATATATTATTTACATAGCATGCATTTATCTCATTTATTGAGAAATATGGCTAGCAATCCACTAAAATTCACATTGTTTGCATCAAAATCGTGCCACTCTATTTTATATTCTCGTCTGAAATCTCGTTGAGTGAGACCGAGATTCAATTTGAAGGACGGGAGTGACGCGATTTCAGATTTTTTGTGCAAAACTCACAAATAAAGTTGCGATTGTGCCATTGCTCAAGGTTTGTTAAAAGATATCGATACTTTGGTGTATCGGAAAAGATTTTTCTGATAATCACATTGAAAAAAATTGTTTTCAATGACATCCCTTTTTTGAATTGAATTTATTGACAGATAAAAACATGAACTACAACAAAACAAGGGGGTGTAATGGGAATGCTACTCCCCCTCATATCAATATTATTACAATCATAATCTAGACAGTAACGTCAAAATAGAAACATTTAACATTAAAAAAAAAGAGACAGGTCTGAGAACATGTTATAATCGTTATACAGTGCAAAGCTTCATGTCGGTACATTAAGCAACAAATTGAATAGATAAGTAGCCATCTCCTCTCAATAGGCGTCATGCTCTTTCAGCTGGAAAATTTTGAGAATTTGCATTCCTGTGGCGATTGGGCACTATTTTTTGGGCAATCCCCCCCCCCCCCGGGTTTCTTGACCTCCCTCGTCTATGGTCAGCTGGTAGGCCTAACAAGCAGACAAAATCCACCACTAATTGTCACTATACCGTTAAGCGAGACCCTCACATAGCCGTTAGACACAAACAGTAGGCCGAAATTAACCAAAATCAGTCTACCTCGAGCGCCGTCAACGTTGTATGGGTACCGTAGTTGTTCCTTGAGAAATGGGGGAAACTGACAATCTACTTTTAGCACATTTAATACTCATTTATGTTATTTTCAGATACACCGTCTATCCTTAAAACTGTTGAATTGAGAATTCTGGATAACGAAGCATGCGCTCAAAAGCTCGGAATGACTCTGTCGGATGGAATGTTGTGCGCAGAGAAGCCACCTGGTGTCAACCTTGCAGATGCTTGTCGGGTAAAGAATTAGTTACTTATCTTTTTTTAGGAATAATTATTTGCCGGCCAATGATCAGTTAAATAAATATAGTTTTAATAACATATAAAAAAGTAACAGTTTATTGAAATTTCATTGTATCATGTTGTTGTTGGTCAGGGGTCCATTTTTTCTCATATCAGTCAAGCTTGTTATTCTTGGTGGCGATATATTTTTCTATATTCCGAATTTCTTCAATCCTTGTTATTACTTCATGTGATTTTGATGAAATATTTGTACCCGTCAAAGAATTAGTTTTGACTGTTTTTGTTTTAAAAATCTTTACTGTTGTGCTGTGTTGTATAACTGAGCTGAAGTAACTAGTTACTGATTGCTAATTAATTTAGCGATGTGATAAATAAACTTTCTGAAATGATTTACGAAAGAATAATTCAATATAGTATTTTTGCTTCATGGCAAGGTTTTCATTTTTGTGTCCGAGAGCAGGGCCTCGGGCCTATTGTCGTCATCAATGGCATTGTCATGTCAAAGTTGTTGTGGATCCTAGAGCATTTCACCGATGCAAGTACCAGCCAAAGTTATGATGCCCAGTGTTCGCACTGATGCCAAAGATGCCCTGGCTTAAATCTTAAGTCTCACGGCTCTGAATATTTAGCTTTAATCCGCCATATTACTCTTTGCTGAGCAGAAGATTTCTGAGAAGCATCTTCTTCTTCTCTGGAATATCACTTTTCACATTTCATAGAGATGTGTCAATGTTATGATCATATCCCATTGGGGTTTCTCGTGGACACGGTGCTTGCATTGCATACTATTTTTTTAATATTTTTCCTTTTATCTATATATACATTCAAACTAAATGCTAATGAGATGCAAATAAGGTCATACCAGGTCACAGGACGCTTGCCAGCTAAAAACTCCTTCCACAGGCCTGTCCTTCACCTACACCCTACACCTACCCTTCTTTCACCCTTTACTTCTTCTGATGCCATTATACATTGCTGTATCTTTTGCTGTTTAATGCCTTTTGTGTGTAACATCAAAGGTAGTTCCCTTTGTCTCCACCAGAGCTCCACTTATGCAAATCAGCTACTGGGTCAGAAATGTTTCCCCCCAAAAATGTTATGCCAGATGGCAGCACTGGCAAACCCTAATTTTTCTGGCCCTTCACAGTCTCATACCAACACTTTACTAACAACTTTTCATGAACATGCCATGAACATTTCCAGTCGCCTGTTTATTCCCTTATCGGTTGCTGTGCTTTTAATGGGCTTTACTAGTTGATTACATGTAAATAGAACTATTGAAGCCATAATACACTCTTAACAAAAAGGTTTTATATGGAACCTTTAAGCGGTCTATAAGCTGGTATAGATACATTGTAAGGAACCCTAAAAGGTTCATTATCCAACTTATAAAACTGTTGCAACAGCAAAAGAAAAACAACACTTTGACAATCCAGCTGCACAGAACTCCCACAATGGAACCCCTTTCTCTCAAGTTGGGAGCATAGGGTCATATCATAGGGCATTCCCACCAAATATTGAACCTTTTCAATTCAGTTGAACCCTTAAAAAATTTAGAACCTTTTTTAAACTGTGGGTTCCTTATATATACCATCAAGAACCTTTTGCGTTAAGAGTGTATGAAAATGATTGTGCCGTCAGTTGTCACCTGCGTACCTGCAGTTTCACCCCTAATTTTGAAGGGTGGACAGTATATATATAGTTTTTCAAAGTTGTTGTTTTCTTTGTTTTTAAAGGGAGATTCAGGCGGACCACTTTCATGCTTGGTTGACGGCAAGTTCTACCTCGCGGGGGCTACATCTTTTGGGTCGGACTGCACCAGCGGAGTGAGTGAACCAGGGGTCTACGCGAACGTCTCTAATTATGCGGACTGGATAGAAGATGTCATTAATGGTAATGAGGGGAGTACCCTCGGAGGAACTAAGCCCGGTCCAGGTTCTGGAGGAGCTGGAGGAGATGGAGGAGGAGGAGGAGGAGGAGGAGGAGGAGGAGGAGATGGGGGTTTGGGAGATGGTGACAGTGATGGATGGGGTCATGGCGGCGGAGGTGGTCATGGGGGATGGGACGGAGGTCATGCTGGAGGTCAAGATGGAGGTTATGTTGGAGGTCACGGAGGTCACGGGGGTCACGGTGGTTGGGGAGATGATGATGATGACTCCTTGGAAGATGGAAGTGATAATGATGATGACATTTTCGATTGGTTACAAGACCAACTAGGAGGACTCTTACCTGGAGGGGGAGGAGGACAGGGAGGAGGAGGCGGACAAGGAGGAGGAGGAGGAGGAGGATTCGGTGGACTAGGGGACATTTTTGGTGAAGCTGGTTTGGGAGGCTTGTTGGGAGGGGGACAGGGAGGGGGAGGTTTCTTTGGAGGACAAGGAGGTGGAGGGGGCTGGAGAGATAGTCTCGGTCGGTTCCGTCGCCTTCTGGAAAAAAAGAAGAACACCAAAAACTAGTAATCCGTGCCTAAGAAGATGTCTGAAGACTCAATAATTGTGTCATTTATCATATTATCATACTACGTTGACGATTTACTGCCATGCTTTTTGTCACACAAAACATATATGTGGAACAATAATCACTGAACATGTACTATTGCAAATAAATGGTTTATTTGGACTAATGATGTTGTTGTGTTATTGTTTTGAAGTAATCAGTTAGTTATAAAATTCAAATTTGAAATAACAGACTGAACACGAAAGAGCACTATTTATCACCTGGTTGGCTGTGAATATCACTGTTTAGAGTCAAAATATCAGGGTCTATGATATTGTAAAAAATACCACCCTTCAAGGGCGATATTTTTTAACAATGGTTATGACATCACCGGCATTTCAGATGCCTGATGACGTCACAAACCAAGCAATGGCCAAAACAATAGGATTGTGACGTCACATCCATTGTTGCTCCATGGCGACGTCACATTTTTGTAATGGCAGAAAATAGTCTCTCTTTATAATTGAAAATTTGAGGTAAAACCAGGTGATAAAAACAAAACAACCACGCGTCAGGGCACTTCGTACAGTATCACTCGCTGTTGTGTGAATTAATATCACTCTCGCCCTGCGGGCTCGAGTGATATTAATTCACACAACAGCTCGTGATATTGTTACTCAGTGACCCTGACTTGGGTTGTTTTGTTATAATATTTTGGGTTACTCACAGCAATTTAAGTAAGCTACAACAGATTTAACAAAAAGGAAGTGAGCTATACAGTGCATGTATACACCACATGGGCTTCTGATTCAATGTACATGACATTAACATACAGTGTATAACATAAAGGGAAATCACGCAAAAACAACACGCTGTTAAGAAAACGACTTTTGAGGACAAAGTTATAAAGATAGGAGCTTCATATTATAGAATAATGTGAAACAGATCCTAGAAAACAATCGTGTAAAATATCATCCCTGTGTGACAACCACAGCAGCACTTCTGTCAGTTTAAAGTTCAAGAATATGTTTGTCAACTGCACTACGATTATGGTTTGGTTTTGACAGTTGTCAAGATGAGGAATAGTTGGGGAGGCAGTGGGTCAAAACGTGGAAAATCGTGGACCCGTCTGACAATATCACAAATTTGGTACCGTTTTGTAGCCAGGAACTTGCCCGTCAAAATTCAGGTTGTTGTACTATCAAATTGTGGTATAGGTTTTGACATAAATGCATTACCGTGGCAACAATGTGCTATTTTCAACAGATTTCTTGGAAACAGTAGTGGTACATTTCTTTTCATGTGGAGGACTGTACAATAATCACAGCATTTTCATTTTTGGGCCAAATCTTCAGAAGGCTTGGGGCCTTCAAATGACATGTGTAATTTATGGTTATGACATATATCTGTTACCATGGAAACCATTTTCTGATACACTCTATGAAAATTACTGACTTCAACAAGTTCTGCAATGCTGCATTTACACAATATTAGGTATAATGACAAAATTTTGCTGAATAAGTGCTATCATATTCCATTCTTGCTACGTATAAAAAAATTATTAAGATGACATTATATTTAATGTTGCTACGGCAACAGAAACACATGCAAGTCATATCCACTAAAATATCTAAATTTTACTCTCAGGCCCCTGACCTGGTTCAACACACTCTAAAAATTTTTGGATATTAGTGGTATTGTGCCAAACCAGTGTGTACAATAAAAAACCAGTTTGGTATTTTTCAACTATATTTGGTTTTCTTCAGAGCAAGTGGTATTTTTCATGAAAATTGGTTTTGATCACGGGGAATTATGGTAATTATAAAAACCAAACTTCTGAAAAAGCACCTTTATTATCATCCATTTTTAATATACTTGTGGAACAATGATTTGAGATGTTTAAAATGTTAATGTTGTGGTGCATGTTTTTAAAATTCATGCATGTTACTTTATTTAGAAGTTTTAAGAGAGTTGACTAACTATGCTGTATATCAGTCATGGCTACTGGAATATCCAATTAGGTATTTTAATAATCTCTCAGGGCTCACTCACTGGTTGACCTCATCTAAGAACACAAAACTGTGAATATGTTGCCTGACAAGAAAAGCTGTTTGTTTATCAATCAAGACTTAAGAAGGTTTAAGGCAGAGTTTATTAGTCTCAACACTGCAGTGGAAGAGTGTGCATGTCAGTGTACAGAAGATTGAGAAGAACTTGGTAAGTTTTTTCTTAAATTCCTTAATTAAACTCCTAAGAAATAAGCATTCTGAATGCAACTGTGTTTATTTGGGTAAGGTGTACACAATGTCTCGTTCATATGTATGAGATTATACACAAATCAAACACATGGATAGTGTTCTGATATATAACAATGACCCAAAGCATTCAATACTATGAATATCGCATACTACCTAAAGGGATTCATGATAACTTAAGGCAGCATGAAATTGTGGTTTGGCGTATGGAATATCCAGTTCCATAATTTTCACGGGCCTTCTGCCGTAGGGGAGGCCGGGGTATTGTGCCACCAATTGCAGGGTTGAATTGAAGAACCATCAAAATTATTAACAAAACAACTGCCAAATATATAATGTGAAAAAGTTACTATCAGAAATTGAGTATTTTTGGTTGAATGTACTCTGAACACCAGCATTATTGTTCTTCTATTGCTAGGCTGGGGGTCACGTCAGGGGAAGGTACATTGAAATTCTATATTTTACAATGCCCAAGGGGGTCACCTCAGAGGATCACCTCAGAGGGTCATCTCAGGTGGGGGGGTACTGGGAGGGGGTCTCGTAAAAATTTTTTTCTTTTTTTGCTGATTACATTGCTAGGCTGGGGGGTCACCTTGGGGAAGGTACATTAAAATCCTATATTTTACAAGGCGCAAGGGGGTCACCTGGGTGGGGGGTACTCGCAAATAATTCATTTTTTTGCTAATTATATTGCTAGGCTGGGTTCACCTCGGGGGAGGTACATGGAAAATTCTATATTTTAAAAAGCCGGAGAGGGTCAACTGGGGGGGCAGTCGTAAGAAAAAAAATTTTGCTAGTTGTATTACTAGGGTTGGGTCATCTCGGGGAGTACAATCAAATTATATATTTTACAAGGCCCGAGGGGGTCACCTCGCAAGGGGTGCTCGCAAAAAAATAATTTTTTTTTTGCTAGTTATATTGCAAGGCTGGGGGTCACCTCGGGTGAGTACCACAAAATTATATATTTGAAAGGCCTAAGGGGGTCACCTAGGCGGGGGGGGCACTTTGCCAGATATATTGCTAGGATCGGGGCCATCTCAGGGGAGGTACTTTTAAATTTTTTTATTTTACATGGCCCGAGGGGGTCACCTTGGGGAAGGGTACTCACAAAAAAACATTTCCTGGGATGTGCTCAAGTACAGAAAATAAAGTTCATTTTACTGCACATGTCCTTTCACAACATCTGTATCCAGTAAATTCTACTAATACTCTTAATATTTACCTACATCTTGACTTCTTGTCACTGCCAAAACTGGTAGGTTGACATTTTAAAAGATAGTTTTTTACTTTCTGTTTCAGATGAAGAATGGCAGGTTCATACAGAGGCCCATAATACAAAACACTACATTTGGAAGAAGTTTTCGCCATAAAGCAAGTTGGGAAAAATATAGACAATGCTTCTCAAGGTACGTAAGTTTAATAACAGCTCTTCCTTATCTTTTCCAATTGACAAATACTTATTGTATAGTATTCTGATATTCTCTTGTGTTAAAATGAGCTTGTTTTGACCAATCTTCAGTCAAATAATGAGTGAACAGGGGATGTTGCACAACCAAGACATTGATTTAATTGAATGAAGTTATTTGATATATGTTTTGCATTATCCTCCTCATGGATGTATCTACCTGCTATTTCAGATCTCACCAGGAAATGGTTACCTTGCCCCGCCTAGAGTACCAAAGGAAAATATCTACTTCCTTTTTGCAATATTGAGGTGAGTGCAAACAGTATGAGATATTTTATTGGTAAAGCACACAGTGACAAGTATTCAAAATTCATATTCTGCCAGATTATAGGGAAAATAAAAAAATAATGAAATTTTTGTAAATGTTAGTCAGTAATGAAATGTGGAGTTTTAACACCAATTTAAGTTCCATTGAAGGTTTTGCAGATAAAGTATTAGATTTGTATGTAATGACAACCTTGACTGAGTAATTTTCTTTTATTGCATAAAAGTGATATTTGGATACCAATGCTTATCCACTTTCCACTTTCAGGATCCCACTGATGTACACCGTCAAGGTTCGATTCAAGAACAGTCGTTCATCTTTCATTCAACCGAATTGGAATTGATCTAAAAGTGCATAAATAGTGGTACGAGAAGAAAAACTTCAACCAAAAATCATACCATCCCAATGCTGTACATTAATAATGACAAAAAATATCCTCTTCGCTTCAGAGAGGGTAGGGTTGGACTTGTGATAGCGTGCTGGACTACCAATAGCTGAGTCTTGGGTTCGAATCCCGCTCAAGCCGGACTCATTACTTTGTCCACCTACTGTCCTAGTTAGGCTACCAAGTACACTAATACAGGACGTAAAGCCCCAATCATCCATCCATCCATCCATCCTCAAGATTGGCTACTGAAGAATTTTGATACAAACTAATGATACTGACATTTCGATTGGCATTGCCACCCTTGCTTGCCGCTTTTGGAAATAACTTTTCTACATGTAATGTGTCTTTATTTCAACCAATTCATACTTTTGTTAAGGTTCCCCCGTGGCCTAATTGGTAAGTGCGCTTGTCAACTGGCTTTGAGGGAGTGGGTTCAAATCTCACCCCGGGAACTCACTTTAGTCCGAGCCCATGGGACATTAAATGGAGGCGGGTTTTATCCAGTATTCTATGCTGGGAGACCCTGGGCATCCCTGAATTAATAGGGTATCTGCAAGACTCAGTCTTCTCATCTCATCATCATACGGGGATCGCCTGCCTCGATATAGCCCACTAAGGTGCTGCAGAGGTTAAAACACAAACAACAAACATACTTTTGTTAATCTCCAATGACTGCTGCGATGTTTTAATTTTGTGTGTTTGATTACAAATGACTGCTTTGATGTTTTCATTTTGTGTGTTTGATTACCATTATGACTGCTGTGACCTTTTTTATTTCCAAGGCCAAACTGTGTGATAATTGAGTGTAATATTGTTTTTACAATAAATTTTAATCTTTTAATGTCAATATTTACAATTATTAAGAATGTTTGTGAATGTGTATAAGTAAAAATAAAAACTGAAATCAGATCCATGGAATCATTATTGTTTTTATTTACTTTTAACTACATAATATTTTAAGAGAAACGTGAAAAAAAAAGATTTATTGATACTAATGCTGAAATACTGGTAAACCAGCATTCGGATCATAATAGATCAAATTCGGGATTTTCCGTACCGCAAAATTTTTAAAAGGGTCTAATAAAATACCCACCGATGCATAAGGCAGAATCAATTTTGATATTTTTAGTGATATACTGGTTGTCGTAAGTGCAGGAAATGGTTTAATTTTCAATTAACGATAAATCCCAAAGATTTCAAATTTCAAGGAATAAAAAACCCATTGTGTTTTCTATTGTATGCATGTAGGTATAAATGGATTTCTATGATGGAATTACAGTATCTGCAATTTGAAACATTAATATTCACTACTGACTTCCTGCAAATTAAACAAAAAACCAATACTGATTTGTTCTTGTACAAATGCGACTGGTTTTTGAAAATATCAATTGTTAATGGTTTTTTAAATAATCAAAATGTGTTCAAAATACGGGACAAGCTTAAATACCAATATTGGTATCTTATTAGAACTTTAGTTTTTAGAGTGCAGCATACAAATATGATATATTGTTGCACATTATTATTATACAAAATAAAAATACAGACATTGAGTTCATAAATTTCTTGCTGTTACCATGGTAACCATTGAAAAATGAAATATTTTGCAATTTGAGCAAAAAAAATACAAAACGTTGCTTTGGAAGCTAACTTATTGGTCTTGATTGCGCAGAAACATGAAAAATGATAATGCTGTCATTTTCTCAGGTAAAACTTGACAATAATAAATTCAGCTTTTAGTTGTTGCCATGGCAACAGTTGAAATATGCTGTCCTTTCCACATACAAACAAAATGTATGACCTTAGATCTTCCTGATCATGTGCATTTTAATCAACCTGACAACAACTTATCAATACAATTATATTACAAGGGATATAAGCAGAATTATCATTATATGAATTTGTTACCATGGCTACCATCAAAAAGTACCTTTTAAAGCCGTTACAACTGATTTCACTTCAGGATACTCAATTCCTCATTTCATCTTAGATAACACATGAACAATGTTATATGCATGCAAACATTATCTTAAGTCAAAAGTTGTTGTTACTATGGTAACCACTATAAAATTTAATAAATTATATTTTTGGACTGTCCAGTATTATAATCGGAATATATAGAGCAAATTATCATAAGTTGTCATTGCATTCATCCATTAACGTTATTTTGTAAGATGGGGGGGGGGGGGGGGGAGGGTTGGTCTAGCGGTAGCATGTTGGGCTGCCAATACCTGGGTCCAGGGTTTGAATCCTGCTCTTGCTGGGTCACCCAGGCTTATGTTGGACGGCTGTTTCAATCATCCTTCACCTCATTGCCGTGTCCTCCTCCTGTCCTAATTAGCCTAAAAAGCGCATAAATACAGGACGTAAAGCCACAAGCATCCGTTATCTGGTAAGATGAAATCATGGACACATTTCAATACGTCATGAAGGTCATCTCCTAGTACCGCTACTGTATTGTCGTCAGCATAGATTTCATAGACACAATACACCAGGCCATTTTCAGATAATTATATTGTACATAACGGGTCCCAAGTCACCTCCCTTTGGGATACGTACCCTTTTTAACAGTTGAAAATTGACTTTTTTTCCCCTAAGTATCTTACCCTTTGTTTCCTGCATGATTTATAATGCCATTAGTCGGCATGCATTTTGCAGAAAAACCATACCCATATAATTATAACTGGCAGGGGTCCCTGCCAGAACTTTATTTAGATTTTGTAGGGGTTTCCAAGAGGGCATAAGGAGATACGGGTAGATGGAGATAACGGAGATAAGAGAAGGTGGAGCTTAGAGCAGGTAGAGACAAAAGTAGGTGGTGATAAGAGTAGGTGGAAATACAATAAGGTTAAGATAAAGCAGGTGGGGACAAGAGCAGGTGGAGATAAGAGGTGGCAATAAGAGCAGCTGGAGATAGCTGTGGAGGTAAGAGTAGGTTGTGACATAATTAGGTGGAGATAATACAAGGTGGAAATTAGAGCAGTTGGAGATAAGAGTAGGTAACTTTAAGATTAGGTGGAGATAAGAATAGGTGGCAATCAGAGTTGCTGAGTTAGGTGGAGACAAGAGCAGGTGGAGATAAAAGCAGGTTGGGACAAGAGAAGGAGGAGACAAGAGCAGGTGGAGATGTCGAGATACAATCAGATGGAAATAAGAGTAAGTGGAAGTAAGAGAAGATGGAGATACAATAATTTGGCAATACGAGTTGGTTGAGATTCAATGAGGTGGCAATAACAGTAGGAAGGCAAGCAGAATAAATGGCAGGTGGAGATAAGAGAAGCTGGAGATAAGAGAAATTTGAGATTAGAGGAGGTGGAGTTAAGAGCAAGTGGGCATAAGAGTAGGCAGGTACGATTAGGTGGAGAAATGCATAGAGAAAGAGCAGTTATAGATGAGCGTAGGTAGAGATAAGAGCAGGAGGAGATAAGAGTAGTTTGTGGTCAGAGTAGTTGGATATATGATTAGGTGGAGGTACGATTAGGTGGACTGTCATTAAAATCAAACTTATAACTAAATCTCCTGACCACTTAGGGCTAAACAATCCATTACCAATGATTAGGTAAATGGCTTTCACAGTTCCAAGTGTCTAGTGTCAATTAGTATTTTCAGAATACTGCATTTTGGTCAATTAAAATACCAAATATATGAGCCATTAGCATCATGCGGATAACATGAAATCCGCACCATTTAGAGATCAAGAATATATTGCCAACATAATTATGGGAAAGTGACTATTCTGCACACATTGAGCTATAATTCAGGTCTCTATGACCAACAGTTAAATAGAATCTACTTGAACCAGAACATTACAATCAGAAAAAAAAAATCTTTTCACCAATAGTTTCGATTCGGAATAAAAAAGATGATCTCCACTACTCCTTCGAGCAACCAATGTTTTTGCTCAACCATATTTCAGATGCTAGACAATGGTAAAATGTCACTGGCACTCCATATTTTATTAGTAGTTTTGGAGAAGCATCACACTTCACAAGCATGTCAGATGCAAGGATATGAAAACATAGGCTGCGTAGCAGTAAACCTTCAGCGAAAAAAAACACCATTAAAGGACACCATTACACCATAAAAGCGAAAATGTTGGTGGAGACAAGCCATTTTCAGGGGGTTGGCCACTTCAATGCCATTTTTGGATGGGATAAAAATAAGCTACCTCATATTTTTTGTGTTATAAGTTTTGCTATTATCCTGCATGTACCTTCCTGTCATCATGAATTATTGTTAAACACTGGAGACTAGAATTTCAGACTTATCAAAGTTTGACGCAAATAACATCTACAGAAGTCTGGAAAGTGCAAAACCGAATATTTACAGACCAATGAATAAATGCTGAACTGTATCACCTGTAGAGTGGGTTAGGGCAAGAAGCCCAGGTTAGGTGAGAGCCCCCCCCAGGTTTATATGTAAACTTACATTTTTGGTGCGTTTTCTTATTGCTGGGATTAAAGCTAGAGGCTTTTTAGGTGATGTCACAAATTTTCAAGGCGAACAGCACCAAACCATAGTAGAAATTAAAGAAACCAAAAAATGTGCATGGTTTTTGTAACTTTGACTAATTCTTTGAAAGCGGTTGTAAGAAATAACCTTGGAAATTTTTTGAAGTATAATGAATATCTGCATTGCTCCGCATTAAGACCATCACATAAATATGATTTGGATCATGTTTTTTGCATTTTACTTTGAAATATAGAGGTCAAATTACAGTATGTTGGTTCGGGGCGAGAGGCCCCGCATGGAATGGGAGTAGTAACACCATGGCGCTGTACTCATGGCCGCCACATTCCAGGAAATTCCTGGAACTCACCTGTAATTTGGTGCTTTGTACTCATATTGACCCCTGTTGACCGGGTCAACCATATCAAACTGGGCGCGCTGTAGTCAATTACCTGTCTGGAAATGGTTATTGATGGCAAATAATAATGGGTGATACTAATTAATTAGGTAATTAAGTAATTAATATTGACCGAACTTCCTGGAACACCCCGTTAAATGAGGCGCTTTGGCGTCAAACACCTGTCCGGAAGTAGTTTTGCGATCATAATTACTGTGATACTAATTAAGCACTAATTACAGGTGGGTTCCAGGAAAAAAATTTCTAGGAACTGTCTGACGTCATCCGCCTGCCAGGAAATAGTTTTTAGGTCACAATTACGGATTAATTATTGACCAATTAGTATTATTGACCTGATTCTAGTTATTTCCCGGTAAGAATTTCCTGGGAATTTCCGGGCAGGTTTAAGCCTGCCTAATTAAATGATGCAATCAGATTTTTAGGGTCAAATTATTGTACACTATATTATGTCTTGTCAGAAGAAGAAAAAACCAAGGCGGATGAAACTGGCTTAGTTTCACAAGTGTTATGGAATGTTGAGTATATCATTTCTTTTCCCAAAAAGAGAAAGAAGTGGTTACCATGGATACAATGTCTACCAGCCTAGATAATCTGTTATATCGGTGTGCCTTTTTGAGACACTGTGTTTGTCCTAGATTTTTTTCTAAGTAGAATTCCAAAGGAGAGTGATGTATTACTCAATGTTACACAAACACTTTTATTAGGACAAAAACACAACAAACGATGCAATTGAAGTAGAAAAACAATTGTATTTTATTCAGTATAAAGAATGAAATTATACCATACAACTTATAAACAATTAGTATATACAGATTGCACTCTTTACATGTTCAAATCATTTTATACATCAAATAATTTATAAATATACAGTACATCATCCATACTCAAAGTATGCATACTATTTAGTGAACATCTAATATACACAATACACAAAGTAGAAACTCTAATGAGAAACATATCCAAATGGTATAGTGTCAAAACTGTCAAGTACTACCCTTTTGTCAAAGGTGCACTTGACAGTTTTTACCAGCTCAGCATTACAAATGATACCGTCAAATTTGGAGCGCACAAACTGCGTTTGGGGGTTCAAAGACACACTTTTCAATTCTCCAAAAACGAGATCTTTTACAGCCTGAAAATTAACTTTTCTACTGTTCTGAAAGTTTAAAGTAACGCCTTTAAATTTTGTAACTTCGGTGTCATCATTACATCTGTAAGCATAAGATTTTGGTGCAGTGCTAGCAAAGCATGTGATATGAACACCCAGTGGCAGTTCGTTAGTTAGCTCTCCTAGACTATCACCCATCTTTGGGTACACATCGTAATGATAATTACCTTCCAAGTCATCAATTTTTCTGGTAACAAAAATGATGCTGTCCGTATCACAGTACAAAATTCGTTTTCCGACAGACTTAATATGTTTTAACAACTCAAGCCGAGCCCAACACGTCGTAAATGCTGCCAGAACTTCATTCGTGACAAAACTTTCTTCTTCAAAAGTACGCGCATTCTCGTACTCCACACCGAAGACATCTTCGTTAACTACATGAAAGCGTTTCATGATGTGCTGAGAATTGTTTTGCAATTTTTCCAATTCAACGGTACTGGTCAAAAACTTTGTTTGTGGTTTGTTTGACCTTTGGCCTAGCTTGCCCCAAAAACTGTTGAGGCAGATCTTCGCAATGCTTCTGAGGGCGGGATTTTTACAAACATTTTCTTTCTCAAGACTGACCCCTATTTTTTCTTCAGTTTGCTTGACATACAAATCCTTATCATTGTCACACGACACCCAATCAGGCCAACCACTGGCCTCTGTCTTTATTTTGATGAAAGTATCCACTTGTTCCGAAAATAGGCCTCCGCTTTTTGTTTTTTGATCATACTGGGATGACTGAGGATAATGGTACACCTCATGAATTTTGAGTATTTTGTACCCCTGTTCAACCGCAACCATCAGTTCCGGTGTGCACCAGCACCCCGTTATCTGTCTGGCTCGATCATCGTGTTCACAAGTGGTTTGATTTCCTTCAAAACAACACGTCTGACAGAGAGGAAAGGTCAATTTACCGCCTGAGCGCACAGGTAGAACCGGACAGTATTCATTTGTTGGCGGTAACACAGTACAGTGAGCTATTCCAAAATAGCTGGCAAGAGAATGGTCAAATTCTCTGGTTATAATTTCTGGATGTCCAACAGGCATTCTGGCATACTTGTTGATGTAAGGGTACAAGCTGCACACATCAGCATAGTGAATTTCTTCATTGTCAAGGCACTCATGAAACATTGTGAAGACAGAGGTCCTTCCACCATAAAAACAATCCCTAATGTTCATTCTGACTGGTTTATCTAAATCATCAACAAATTTTTTCAGTTGGGGATTGGCCTGAATTAGTTTTCGGAATTTGCATTCATATATTTCTATTACTCTGTACCCACCCAGACGTAACTCGGCCGTTCTGTTGATAGTCATTTTGTTTAGATCTTCCATTGTGTACCCCGACCTCGGGTCACGCATCTTCTGATTTGGGTAGCAGGAAGTGCATCCGTGATATCGGCAACCATGGAATTCATAAATCGTGCTAGTTTGCTCGTCATAGCCATCTAAACTATATCGTTTGCTGCCTAAGATTAACGTCTTCTCCCCTCTATTTCTCGCGTGTCTAATCTGCCTCCCCAACCTCCTACTCTCCCATTCTAGAAAGGCAATTGATATTCTGGAATGGTTGCTATTCCGCACATATCCTTGTGCCGGGACCTGAGCAATGTTAGAGGCAACAAATTTACTGGAAACTATGTTATCCGGCTCAATTCTTTCACCATCCAACCACCATTTCCCCGATTTGTAACTAGCCCGTCCTTGACCTTGGCTTACGGTGACTTCATCGTGATACTCTTCAATGTAATTCACTCTGAAAACCTGCATGCATGCGGATGCTATTGTAATATGGGCAAAGCAATCGACATATCCGAGAACCTCACCATCATCATCCGTGATCTTTGTTATGTCCATGAAAATCTGCCTGAACCTAGCACAGGCGAGTCTCAAAATAGTGACATCTAATTTACAATAAGCCCGCATCTCACATTGTAAATCGAATATTTTGCCCTCTTGTCTGGAGTGCCATTCCTTGAATTTTTCCTTCTCATCCGAATTCATGGAATCGGTAGGATACATCTCCAGAGATGGGAAGGGTCCACGGTAATTTTGACATTCTCTCGTATTTAGCTTGTGGGGAAACTCGCCTTTACGGAGTTCGTCAATGTCACCATCCAACTCAGATTCGGGTTTTAACCCCAGGGCCTTTGGTAGTTTTTGGAGAGCCATGCCCATAAAACTCAAACTGTCAATGAACTTTATGTCAAGTCCCTGACCGACGCGCATGGACATCAACTTGCTACCAGCAAAAACACACTCTGGTGTAATGTGAACCTCTGTCAGACAGTAATTTAAAATAAAAGAAAAGTCGAACCCGCGGCCATTGTGTGCCAAGCAGTGGAAAGATTTATGCGCGGGTGACAATAAAAATGAACAAAAATCGTAAAGGGCATCAAATCCTGAAAATATATTCTCTCTAACCCCGCAGTCTGGAACTAAACATTCATATTCATTCTGTCCTTCATCACGCATATCCATGCAATCTCTACACCTAGCTCCACATGACCTACATTTTGCCCCCTCTACAAGAGGGTCACCCTTGCAAAGATCACACATCGTTTGGCTCACAACAAAGTTCACCTGGTGTACATTTCTTCCACAGTTTGATGTTTTGCATGTTGTGCATTTCTTGCATGGGACACATCTATCAGTGGGTGAACACTTTTCACAATTTGTGTTGGGTGGCAAATACCCTGAATCGCATTCATAAATACTGTCCTGCATCGTCTCAAAATCAAAGAAAAGGAATTTTCCTGAAGTGGTCTTGGGTGTTTTTCGTCTTAGATAACATAAATGATCTTGGTCAACAAATTCGTGGCAGCATTTACATTCATATTGCCCACACTTGTGATCGGCTTGAGACTGTTTTTTTAGATCCACCACCTTATGACATTTCTTACATTTGTATCTCACATCGCAGAGGGAACTATTCGATCCTCTTTTCATTTCTTTATGTCTGTCATGGCAAGATTGACTCTGACACGTCATGTTGCAATCTGGGCAAATAATGCTATTACCTTTTTTGCACTGGTCATTTTTGCACACAAAGCAACGAGATACAACACAGGGATGGTCCTTTTTGAGGGATGAATAAGTTTCAAAACAAGTCATGCAAATAGTGTCTTTTGGAAACATTGCCTTAGGATTCACCACCGCATGAAAGTGGTTCTGCGTATAATATAGGAATATAACCTTGCTGTCTTCTCTGTCACTGCATTGAGTTATACACGGTTTAACAGATCCTTCAACAAATTGAATTACAACAATTTTCCCATCTAGAGCTTTTTCAAACTCGACCAATTGGTCCACTCGCACAGCAGCATTGATGGACAACCCCGTTCGTCTCTGTAGGTTTTCGGCCTGGCTCCTCAGAGATCGCTGCCCTCTCCCAGATTGCCTGGATTTGTTAATGAGATTTCTATAATCAGACCGTCTCATTCCATCCAATTTAGCCATGCATACAACTATACTCTTGGCAGCACAGATAAATTCATTATCAACACACACAATTTCAACAATTGCCTTTTTGTTAAATACAGAACTGTGCGCAGTGTTATCTAGATGAGGAAATAGTGGAAGTGCCCTACCGCTTCTCCTCCTGTTTCCCGAATTTTGCTGAGTAGTGGAAACGGATGCCGACCCGACCCGAGATTGGGTAGAATGGGCTGAAGGTCGTGGTCTGGATTGGGTTAGTACTCTCCGATTCTGCGGGGGTCCACCACCCTTGCTCAGTTTCATTAGTCCAATGTGTATCTGGAGAGAGTCATCCACAACCAAGCTTTCATTCGAATTTAAGACCTTAGAAACACGTTCCATGATGCCCTCTCCAGATAGGTTTCGAACATCTTGCAGGTGAATGAATACCTCTTCCCTCAGCTGACCGTGACTGATGCATAGTTGGGCTTTGTCTGACTTGTGATAATTTGCCGAGGCCAAATCAACAACATCCTGGAACATCTGTGTCAAATTCCCTTTATGTCCACCAATTTTTCCCCTAAAATGACAATAACATTGAGGATAGAATGACAATTATACGCAAACAGCAACCTTCATTTTGTTTTGTTGATCAATTCTGCATTAATGTGAAATTACCTGCTTTCGACTTGTCAAACTTAATTTCATAAGTCTTTTCCTCCACACCTCTTCTCCAGGTTCTAGAATCTCTGGCTTGAATGATCTGGTAGGGACTGTCCTCCTTAAAAAAGAGAGAAGGAAATATAACACCAATCTCTTTGCAAAGTTAGGTTATAGCTGTATAGAAAAAAAATTTCCGAAAAAAAAAATTTCCAAAAAAAAAATTTCTAAAAAAAATTTTCAAAAAAAAAATTTTCAAAAAAAAAATTTCGGAAAAAAAAATTTTCAAAAAAAAAAAATTTCGGAAAAAAAAATTTTTCCAAAAAAAAATTTTCGGAAAAAAAATTTCGGAAAAAATTTTCAAAAAAAAAAATTTTTCCCCCAAAAAATATTGTTAACCAAATGAGTATTCTATGCTATGGCATTATCATATTACTTATCATGAACAAAGATTTAACAAGAACCAGACTGCGAGGGATGCGAAGGAACAACATTACTAGAAAACTGTGCATTACTTACTTGAACATTCTGGTTCCCTTCACCGCTCTGATCACTGGGAGTGGGAGGAGTGTTTTGTCGACCATCCGGTTGTGCTTCGACCCGATCATTACTTTGGCCGCCGGGTAGTTGAGCCACCGGATGACCTCCCGGTTGAGTTGGATTGAGATTGTTTTGGTTATCAGCTCCACCATCATTTTTTCTGACTACTCGTTTTTTTGAACCCGTGGCAGATTTCTGAAGACAAGAAAATACCTGTTACATTGTGTTTTTTTTTTTTTTTCTCTTCCCAATCCATTTGTTTATGTACTTATGCAATTCTAAGGTGTGAAAAAAATAGTAAACCCACCTTCTGATTTTTAGTTTCACGGGCCTCCTCACTCGCCGGTCTTTTCCTGCTTTTAGTGCTGAGATCCAGAGGTTGGTCATTTGACGGTGGCCCTCTAGCCGCTGTCCGGCCCATCGGCCTGTTGCTTCTGACGGATAAGTCCAGCGGATTGTCTTGCTCCATTTGGGTTTTTAATTGACGCTTAACCCTCCCATGTATACTACTCGTGTACACATACTCCTTCTTCGTGTGTATCTATGGTTTTGTAACTCTGCTTCTTTTATAGTTCACAGTGCAGCCACAGGAAGTGATGTCATTTTGGCAACACCCCTCCCCCATTCCAACCCACCCACCCACCAGCTCTCCACATTTTAGTGAATGTAAAAAGTTTTTATGGTGTCATTTATCATGGTATAATTTCCTTCACCAAGGTGAGAGGTCAGTTTTTCTGTTGCATAAGTTGATGAATCATTATCAAAATAAACATTTTTCAGTAGAGTGAAGAATGAGGAAACTGCCACCAAAAAGAGTAAAGCTATAGTCACAAATTGATTATTTGACTTGGGAATTTTAAATCTCGTATTCATTTCTAGGACATCTTCTTCGCCCCTGTTGTTATTTACACTCTCTGTAGGAGTTAGCTCAATCACAATTTCACAACTCTCATCAGCATCAACATCAGCTTCATAATCATTAGTTGCCGAATTGTCCCTCGTCTCACTGGGTGCCATATTTCCGAATTATAGTGTACTGTGCAGCCCTCTAGATGTAGCATTGACGTAATCCACTAACTGTCTGAGCACAGGATTCTCGATAAATGTATTATATAAGGTGTTTGGTACTAGTAGTGAAAAGTTTAAGGAGGTAAAGTCAACCATCAGACGCAAAATTACTGAAGGTAAAGCCCTTAGCCGTAATATCAACAGATCTGGGTACCGTAATGCATTTTGGGGTACAAATGCGGGATGTGAAACAGTACATACCCTTTCTTTTACACTAGAAGGCGTTAACAAAAATACTGGAGGTAGAACAGAAACCAACTCCCATATTTAAAGAAAGATCTTCCATTTCCAAAATAGCTTGTGCAAGTTGAGCAATAAGTCACCTTTCAAGACTTCCACTAAGAACAAATTGAAACTGGAACACGTCTTTCATTGCACTTTTTCATTCAAAAAAAGAAAGGAAAAATGCTTAAAAAGGATCCAGGACACTTGCCTCAGAAAAACAACTCCAGACATGTAAAAACCTAGAGACAAGCACACATTTGCACCAAGGTTTTTCTAACCCCCTTTGTGAATAGAAGACCTCATTATTCTTAGAAATGACAAAAAATCACATGTGGAACCATGTGTGCCTTGTACTGATAGCTATGATTCATAGTCTGGGAATTTTTGAGAGTCAACCCACATGAACAAACAACACGTGTTGAAATTAACCAAAATTGTATGAAGTCAGTAGGTAGCACAAAGAAATGGTATGTACGGTTTTACATCCCCAATTTGTGCCCCAAATGTACCTTTTGATATTACGGACAGGGTTTTACGTTCAGTAATTTTACATCCGATGGTTTATTTTATGTCCTTAAACTTTTCACTACTAGCTTTCTTTAAATATGGGAATTGGTTTTCTGTTTTACCTCCAGTATTTTGTAAAACGTCTTCTCGCGCAAAAGAAAGGGTATACACGGTTTTACATCCCATCATTTGTGCCCCAAATGCGCGTTATAGTACCTTTTGATATTATTTACAGGGTTCTACGTTCAGTAATTTTGCATCTGATGGTTTATTTCACCATTAGTACCAAACACATTAAATAATACATGACACTGTGGAAAGGAGTCCGCAATAATATGACTGGTACTTCCTAGCTGTGTCATGACAAGTAGACTAACATTGCAGCCCTCAAATAAGAGTTCTTGTTTGAATGTATTGTGTTTGTTATAAAGGGGCCCCTTTTAGGGGCCCTATTCCAGGTAGGGCCCCCTTAAAGGGGGCCCTTTTTTTTGCAGATTTGAACCCCCTACCCCCTACCCCCTATCCCCCTCTAAGGGGGAAGATCCCCTAATACAAAAAGGGGGGAAATAGGGGAGGATGGGCAGGGGATGGGGATATATCTTTCTTAATAATGAAAAAGAAGTTCACGACAGGTCAGTAGTGATAAGGTCTTTCACCCTCGTGTTTTTTTACAATCAGAAAAGGATTGACTGGTCTGCAACTTTCTTGTTTTTAGAATAATTGTTAAATCTGCTTCACTTAACCGGTCTTAAAATGTGTAACTAAACTGAACACTTTTACAAAGTCACACATTTCCTTCAACTTACAGAGAAATGAAAAGGACCGTTTTGTGTCAGTTTGAATAAATTGGTACTTTTCATACGCAACCGTACTTAAGTTATATTTAACGTATTAGTAATATAATGTCCTTACCATTTTCAATGATATGAACCATTAAAGTGAATAGAAATTCAACACTTTGTAAAAATGTTCAGTTTGGTAGAACTTACGTAAACTAAAAGTGAACATTTTTCAGTCACTTTGTATAACTGTTAACTTTCATTACACTCTTTCAAGATTAAAGTGAACAAATTACTTTCACTTGAAAAAAAGTATCGGATAAATATATAGATTCCAAACCGGAATGTAACAGGCAAAGTAAGTAGAGACAACACAGGTTTTCACCTCATATAAGTTTAAAAAAATTTAATGAAAAAACAGTTATGCGATCAAATGATATTGGAGTAGTAACAAAGGAATACATCAATGAACAATCACAAAATAAACAAATTCAGCAAGAACAATTACGACGGAATATATAGGTATTTATAGATTGTTCACATATAGATTGTCCGCACATTCGAGTCCGTAGTTTTTGTTTTTTCAGGCTAGGACGCCCCTAGGTGCACAGTAATCACAACCCAATCGTTGCGCTTCATTTTCGTGGGTTGCGAAGCATGGGGCGAGAATGTTGTAGAAAGCGGGCCACGTTGGCTTTAGAGCCCTCAGAACCAGGACGAGGTCGTCAGCCTCCTGTGCGTTGAGACGCAGGGCCCTCTTCGACGCACGACGTTCTTTCGTTGGATCGTTGGAGGGCCTGAAAAAGGCCCTCACGTCTAGATCATCGCCGTATTGCGTGTTGATGCCCATGTACACCAACCCTCCAATATGGCGTTCGACCGCGCCAGAGATGGGGCCCCCGTCGTGCATGATGGCCCGGAATTCTTGTAGCCTGTGATGGAGTCCGGCCACCTGCATTGCGTCCAATTGTAAGGTGTTTCGATCGTCACAGAAGAGGCGGGTGTGGCCGTCCCTCTGCCTCCCTTCTGTCAGTTTCAGGGAAACCGCCCCCATGCGTCGTACAACGGTGGCGAATTTTTTCCCAAACCCAAGACGAAACGCCGCCAAGGGACCCGGCAACATAAACAGTAGATCTTTTTCGTCAGGGATGTCCCTGGCTACGGGTTCGGGGGCTGGAGGAGCCTCGTACTCCGTCTGGAGGTCGTTTTCATCATCCAGATCCGGGTCGGGGAGTTCCTGCCCCTCCTGGAACCAGTAGGCTGACGATGGCCCTGGTTGAGGAGAGGTCTCCTGGGTCTCCTGGGTCTCCTGGCACTCCTTTTTAGGTCTTGGCGTAGTTTTCATTTTCGCCACCTAAAAATAAATAAAAAAATTTTGTCAATACAAATTTGTTACCACGTATTAAAAAAGACCTGCCAAGCGCGTGAATACAGGGCGGGTAGCTATACGGGTGGACGGGTGGATGGTTAGGGCTTTACGTCCTGAATTTATGCACTTAGTTAATTTAGACAGGAAAAGGACGTCGGCATCAATACAGGACGTAAAACCCTACTCATCCATCCATCCATCCATCCATCAATCCAATTTATAATAGAACCCAGTCTAACTTAGAGAATCTTATCATTTTGTATCATTCAGTGAGCGAGAATATTCATCAAGAAAATGGTACAAATTACGCTCAAAAGATTTTCTTTAACCATTGTTGTGAAACTTTCTTCAAAAACACCCCTCCTATAACAGATATACTTGTTTTCAAAAAAATTGTAATTAAACGTTACCGTTTTTTCTTAACACACTACATATAATCATCACGATCTATATGATACTCAACAACTACTCAACAGATGCCACTTAAATAATAAAAGTAGTACTATCTTACCTTAATAGAGGATGAAGCGGATGGCGGTTGCGACGATGATGATGATGATGATGATGATGATGATGATGATGATGATGGTGTTGGCTCCTCGTCTATGACGACAACGTCATTTCGTCTTTTCGGCATCTTGTTGAAGTTGTAGTATTGTAGTGTTGTAGCTGTTCTTGTGGTTGTAGTAGAATGACTTGGGAGTCTAGAAGCTTGGTTAAATAGAGAGGGTGGCCAAGCAGGCCGGTCCAGTTTTTACCCGCTTTGCTATGTTTAAGCAAAACATTTTTGCAATCCACTTTTTTCGTTTTTGTGTAGATGTGCATGACATGATCACGTGGTTGGAAAGTCCCCAGCAACTCACAACTTCACCCATATCCTCTTTTTCTGTGATTTATTTACCCCCTTTGTAACTCGAATAGGGTGTGCTCTTTTTCCAGGTGGGCGTAGTTTGGTTTTTATGAGTGCTTTCGTTATTCTTTTCTTGCCCTGTGTCGTGACAGGGTGTGGGCCAGACAAATTAATGTGTTTTCCAACATGGTTGTCCTCATTTTTCTTCCCTTTTGTTGTCTGGGTCCCACGATCTCCTTGACCTTCAAGTTGTTTGTTCACTCTTTTTGCCTCTGCCTTATGTGAACCGTCTACCTCCTCTGTCTGCACCGGTTCATTATTATTCTGTTCCATTTGAGTAGTAGTAGAAGTAGTAGCACCACGGCGCTGTGGCCATGGCGGACTGATGATATTGTCGTTTTGCCGTAATTGGACTTGATGCTCATCTTTAATCTCTGATTGCTTTTTTTCACAGGTTTTAATTCGGTCCATCAACCGATTATATTTTTCTGTTGAAAGTAACACATGCTCTTGGGATGCCATTTTAGCCACCGGCAGAAATCTATTCAGTCAACTGAGAAACGGATGCTTTAAGCATTAACTGTACAACTTTGTGATGCTCAACACACAGCTTTTGTCTACGTCTGTTCTTGATTCTCTTAGACCCAAGATCTCGAATGACCTTTGAGTGGGTGCGCAGTTTATTTAAGTAATGGTCAGTTATGGTGATATTCTGGTGCAATATGTTAATGGCTACTTCACCCAAAAATGTAATAAAATTTGAAGCGGCTGTTTTCAAAACACTCCTGCACACCGTTGGCTCAGCGTCTATCAGAAGTTTGACCAATTGTAAATTTTTCTTTGAATGTGACATAGTTATCCGCTGGTTGGTAAGAAAATTTTCGTGATTTGATGCGGCAGAATGTCTGTTCGCAACTGATATTTTTCAGGATTACGAGGATTTATATCTACATAGAGATATCCAAACTGTCTGGCACAGGCTTTTTGATACGCGTCCAGAAAAAACTTTCTTCTAACAGAGCCGGGGAACATCTGGGTTGCCAGTATACCTATCTGTTGCGGGTTTCTGATATTTTTAAAGAGAAACATTCCTTGCACGTTCAGAGAAATGTCTCTTAGGCATTTTGCCCCCTGATAAAAGAGATTTTGCAGTAGTAATATACAGGAAAGGGCCTTGTGGTGTACATAGACGGTAAAGTATTCCGTCACATCCGGGCAATCCCCCAATTGTGTCATTAAATCATCTAAGATTAATAATCGAGGTTTATTATCCGCGGTAAAGTCGTCCACCTCTTCCTTGCTGGGAATTCTGTTTATAAACTTAATGTTCGGAATAGAAGTCTCAAGTTCTTCGTACAATGGAGTCCACACGCCGTAGGCGTACAAAATTTCAACGGGCTCAGGATTGAACATTTTAGCCCTATTTCTTATTAAATCGGCGACCAAATAACTTTTCCCAGAAAACGAAGCTCCAGTCACCAGAAGCGAAATCGGTGATTTAAACGGTATAAAGCAATCTTGCCCAGAGACAGAAACGATATCATCTGTTGCGCCACGGTTCCCCTCCATTCCACTTTTGTTTGGTTTCCCCTATATATAAATGGAAAAAATTAATTGATAATTACATTTCTTGATGCCTCTATTTCGAGAACTGTAGGAAATTCTGCATAGACAAGCGCTGTGACTGACTTACTGAGAGCCGTGGTAAAATTACCTTGCACACGAACATTAGCGCTACGTTTCATTTGTAGGAAATTGCTGTCCCCGGGTCCAGCTCCGTACAAAGGAAATGCAAATATTCCATATCCATTACTAAAATCTTCAGGCTTAAGGCCAAAATCAAAGGTATTGGTATCCCGGGCCCCGATGCTATCGTATAGGGCGCAGAAAGGACCCGCTACCTCTCTGCCATAATTGTCAGAAGGTGCCCCTATAGTCAGTGGTCGTCCTGGAACGCTAACACCGTCGGCCATGACTTGTATTTCGCTCAAGCCGAAAAGCTCCATCTTAAACGGATTCTTTTGTTGGTGGCCTGCAAATGCCTCGCTATCAACGAAAGAAACCAAGACCTTAGTCGGACATTGTCCGTTGAATAAATTGTCAAGGTTGAACTGTCGAGCCCCAGTATTTAAGTTGAAAGAGAGCATTTCAACTCTCGTGTAGGGGTAAAGGGCATTCCCTTTTTGCAAAGCATCGGAATGCCCAGTTATTATCCCCGGATGAACTTTGACATAACAAGCCTTAAACACTATATCTTCTAGAATCAGTTTCACTTTTGCAGTGTCATCTTCATGTAACACAACAAAGTCAGGTCGTGCCCTATACAATTTGATATCAACCGGTGTATTATTCAATATCAAACGATTCGTTTGGAAAAAATCCTCCAACAGAGGACCTTCCAGTTGAACGGTTTTACTCTCTTCGTGTTTCTTTCGTCTGATCACATTCCCCACATTAAGCTTCATTTCCATTTCAGCTTGCTTACTGGGATCGGGATTCGGGTCCCATGAGTCTTTATAATAACCTTGGGCCTGTAGGTTGTTCACTTTTGAGGAGACTGTAGACTTGAGCAAAGTCTGTAAATAGGCCTTATAACCATAGGCGTTATTCGACACGGATACCGTCTTGCCAGAAATTTTGAGCTCGCACTGGGAAAATAGAGTGTGCAGAATTAAATTTATCGGACAGCAAACCTTGTTATACTTCTCCGGTAATGCCGTGCCGTCCTCTTTAACAAGTTTCAATTTCATACTTAGTCTGCTTCTTTTTAGGTCAAGGTAATCTGCGCTGTCACCACCCAGGTTAAAATGAATTGGCGCATCTTGGCTAGAAATGCTATTCGTTGGTCTGTACTCCACAAACATCGACTTTTCCACCCCGCTCTGTATTACTGGGCTTTCGAACAGGTTCAACTGCGGAACAGTGCCTATAATGGCGTCTTCGTGTGCACTTTCGTTAGACATTCTCTTGTATGTTATATAAAATTTATAATCTTACACAATGTTTGTTTTTTTTTTGCCGGATCAGATATCACCGATGAGCTCAAGTCTTTATCCAATCACTTCTTTGAAAAAACGTCGTTGTATTTTTTTACTTTCTTGCCCTTGTTGCGCCACCACCGGAAGATGCTTTCCTTTTAGTTGCCTTTCGGGAAATGCGGGTTTTTGCCTCCGCCCTCCTTTAATATTTTTCAGCTCGGATTCAGCCTGCTCCAGGGTGGTCTCAGCCGGTGACGTCATCTCTATTTTTACAATCTTCTCCGATGATGTTGCTAGTTTTTTTGGAACTTTCAATCTCCCAACAGTTGTCAGGGCAATGGCTTCATCGTTGATGGAGATTCCACCCCGATTGGGTATGATTTATCCGATTTTTTCTTGTTTTTACCGCGTGACTGGACCTGATTCAGAAAGTAATCGCTCCATTGCTTAGTGTCCGGTACATACGTTGTGAATGGCATTTTCTTTTTTTTTTTTGCTTAAAAGTCTTTCTCTTTCCTTAGTATAAGTGTTGCGTGAGTGACGACCTCGGGATCGAATGAGTGTCCCTCCATCATGACCGGCTTAATAACTACGTCAAGCCTGTCAAGCGTTTGCACCCTGACCGGGATCATCTGGCAATTGTCATATGATTGCCTCACTGCGTCATCTCGATGAGTACCTTGTGAGTAAACGCGTCTGAGAAGCGTACTCTCCTCCCCATCGCATATAGTTCCACTGACTTGTGACAGATGAACGTCGAACAAGCAATTAATCAGGGAGAGGTGTGTTCTTATTGCTTTTACTCCCACGCGAACATCCTTCAATCCTATACTCCATCTCCCTTCCAGGTGTATTGGACTACTTAATACGCAGGTGAAATGTGTTGGAGTGTTATTCGGAAAAAAAATTAAGGAGTCCTTGCTCGATAAAACAATTCCTCGCTCCAACGATGCCATCGGGCTCAATCAGCGACGTTTTTTTCTTTTAGTTTTTGTCACACCTTTCTTGTCTTCCGCTCCTCCTGATTGGTAATTCTTAACCTCGGAATCTGGGAGCCAGGAATTGAACTTGTCACTGTACCCGTACCACTTGACCAATACCTCTTTTTTTCTTTTGCCCGCTTTCCTGCTCTTGATAACTTTTTCTACTTTGTACACTCGCCGGTCATCCTCCGGCACTTTCAAGAGCTGATGCGAGTAGAATGACCCTCTCTCTTTATCGCCCAGACCGTCGACAAGGAGATACCTCGGTGGATGTGAAGCGATTCTGTGAGAAATTTTGAATATTTCTTCCGAAAAGCTTTCGTGATAGGATCTTGAAAAGGGCCCCTTTCTGAACGCTTTCCTAACCAAATCTCCAACTTTAAATGAAAATATAGGCCTTTGTTGAGCCATTTTATTCACATAAGGCATGTTTATTCGCATGTAAAGTTCAAGGTCATTCTCTTTCGTTACACTGACCGGAGCGACCCCTGTTGAGCCGTGCACAGAATGGTTGTAGGAAAAAGCGATGTCTTGGAGGGTGTCAATATATCTAAACGTTTGACGATCGTACATGAACTTATACAATTTCTGCTTTAATGTTCTTATTAACCTCTCGCAGTAGTTGGCTTTTGTAACAGAAAATGTGCTGAAGTGATGAACGTCCTCGTCCACCAAATACTTTCGGACATATTTATTGTAAAATTCTTTTCCTCTGTCCGTTCTTATTCTGAGAGGCTGGCGGTTGTCCGTTTTAAAAATATCTGCAAAGGCGGATTTAACTTCGATCCCTTTTTTAGTTTTCAATGGCCTGACCCAGCAATACCGGGATAGCAAATCAACTGCTATTAAAATAAAGTTTACGCCATCATTGAACTCCCTTACACCACTCATATCTGCCAAATCCGCATCCCACTGCATGTCCAATGACGAAACGATAATTTTTTCTCTAGGAAACGCTTTTCTACTCAGTTGATGAACCGAATCTGTATCTTGATAACTGATCCACTGTTTGACTTTGGCTCTCGTCAAAGCCTTGGGTTTGTCGGCTCTGTGTTTGACGTAGGCCCATAATTTACCGACCCCCGCAAAACTGGCGGGTGACCTCGGGTCATAATACACGTCTTTGAGATACTTGTCAACAGCAGTATCCATCTCGTTTCTTTCTGTCATAAAAAAAAAAACAGAGCTCTGCTCCCTGACAATCTCAGATGGAACTGAACAATTTTTTGGTCTACACGGAATTTATAAATGAGACAAAGAATAACAAAAAATTGATTTGAAGCTAAATATCAACTTTAATGACAGGAAATGTTCTAGCAATTCACACGATTGGGACATCAATATTACACAAATATGTAGGTATATTTTGTACACACATTAATACATTTCAAAAAAGCAAGTCAAATGCGTTTTTCGGAATATAAATAGAGTCAAAATCTGGGGAAACGTATAAGTCTCCGTTGTACGAGTCGTGCAGGCTTCTGTGCCGATACCAAATATCGGCCACATCCATCCAGTTGTCACAAAGCTCGAACACCGGACAGCTGATAAATTTCAAGCAGATGCTAAAGTACATGCCGTCAAAACTCAAGGTGGGGTACTGTTTGTTCGTCGCCCAAACGGGGAATAGACAGTGTCCTGCTTCAGAGAGCGGTAGCGAGTAGAAATGGTTATATTCGATATCCACGTTAGTGACCGTCTTCAAATTTTCCACAAGGTAGTCCAAAAAGTCTCCCCTGCTCGACTTGTCATAAGGTTTGGCCGAGCACATAAAGACGTTTACTCCCGGACAATCGGTGGAAGTTTCTTCCTCGTCTCCAACTTCTCCGCCAACACACAACTCGAAGCGTGCTTCATTAAAATACGGACCGTAACTGCAGTTCACTAATGGTGACGAAGTAATCAAGTCAAAGTAGGCTCCGGTAAAAACTGTCTTCCACTGGCATTCCTTGTATCCTTGAACCAGTTCGGAAAATCGCCTCAGCACAGCGACGTGCTCATCCACTTTGTAGCGGGGGCTAATATCGTCTTTTAAAGTATGGGGTAGTTTCACTCGGGCTAATTTTTCAATATCCCCTTGGCTTCCCTTCGTCTCTTTTAAACAGAAGTGGAAGCAAATTCTTCTCCTGACATTTAAAGTCGATGGCGCTTCTGCTGGTACAGTTTTCCTTACCGCAAGCCTCTTGAAACACGAGATCAGTGTTATCCGTCGGACTGGCCATAATTGTATACGTTAAAAGCTAAAATCCGAATAAACGTTCAGCTCGGAATCAAAACCAACAAAACTCTTGTGTTAGCTGTTTCCAACAAAGATGGCGTCTGATACTCCTATGACTGGCAGAATTTGTGGCTGATGCAAGTAGGTCACATCCCTCTAGTACAGAGCATGCGCGCCGTATCTCAAAACACACTGGTAAAATAGTCTGTATTTATCCATCGTATGAACCATCCAGCAGTCAGCCTCGTTGAAAATAACATCTTTTGCCAAGATAGAACTGATGCGGTTCTCCAGTGCAAATATCCAAGGGGTATGGTCAAGCAGAAAATCCTTACACTTACAACCGGCGGTGTGATCAAAGCAGGTGGGCACTGTAGTTGAAACAGAGTCTAAAATTTCGTTAAAACTCTTTACAAGTTCGTTCCGGTTGGGTAGTGATTTGTCAAGTTCTCTCTCTAGAGTGTCGAAATGAAATCCGGCGGTAAAAAGAATAAAATCATCGATACGTGTATATTCCATGGTTTTAGGGTCACCAAAAGTGTGTCATTCGCTGATGCTGGAATCAGGGACAATGAACTGCGATAGCAACACTTGTATGAGATATTTCTTTAGCATCATTGTCACGAAACAAGTTCCGGGCAGGGTGATGTCGGGTAAATTAGCTTCGTGCGCTAATGAGGTAATTTCCCTATACAGATCTTCGATCCACCGGAAGCGAGTTTGCACAGCATCTCCGCAGGCGCATGCGCTGTCAGCGTGACAACAGTTTGGTAAGTCCCGTTTAATTATTCTGTTCAGAATGTGAAGAGAGGTGTACATCAGTTCGAAAATGTAGGAAAGTCTTGGACAACAGTTTTCTAGCTCCGAGCGAAGCATGTCCCTATACATTAATAAGGAATATCCGAGATTTTGTGATACCATTGCCTGTGCCATGTCTTCTTCTTAATCCACTGTTGTACGTTCGATGTGTTCATTCACCCCCACCACAGGACATCTTTGCATTCCAGCATGACAACATGATCCTTCAAGCTCTCGTATTTTGTGTATTCGGGATTAGTCTCAAAGTCATCCCTGCACTCTGTGAATGAATTAAAGACTCGGTTACTGCAATCTTTCAAAATATAGTTGTCATCGACGGAGGTGACGTCAACACCGGAAACATTGGGGTAAAACGTGATAGGCTGGACATGTGTGTCTCCCTCCGCTTGCGTGCCGTCTGACTTACTCACGCGTTGGTAAACCGACCATGTAAATTGTAATAATGATGGCGGAGGTCCTTCCCTGAGGTATAAGGGACCATCAATGTCATCCTCCTCAAGGTCGTTACACCCATCAGTGCAGCTTTTTGTAATGGAGCTGTAGTATTCCGAAAAATGTGGGATATCCCCCCAATCCTGCTCGCAAACAACTTTGACGTGATAGGCCTTCTCCGGTAGGTAACACAATGCATTCTCGAGACAGAATTCAGAGTAGGCCAAATAGGCCTCGTGGAAATTGGAATATTTCTCCGGTGAACAATATTGAAATTTTACACAATTTGTTTCCTGGTCCATGGTCGATGTGCAATCCACATTCGAGAGTATATACCATTTAAACCGGAAAGTTTCGTTTGGCATGTAGTGAGCCATTATAGTTTTCAAATGTTTCTCCCTCCTCGTCTGATCTGTATGCCTTCTACAGCGGTGTGGTGAGTAAGTCTAATTTCACTTACACTATACCCTCAACAATGACACCGTACTCGGTGGCTGATGACCAGAGCTCCCTCTACTGGACACATTTACAACTTCTGGACCTTCGGTGAGCTTACAAAAAAACAACAACAACCATCATCAACCATCGGATGATTCATAGTCTGGGTGTGCAATGATGTATAGATTCAGGAGGTAAAACTATACATCGGTGTAAAACTACCGAACGTCACTCCTGCGCTATGGTGTAGAAGGTGTATAAACGTGTGACGTAAAACCCTGGATGTAAAACCCATCCTTTCTAAAGCATCTTGAAAAGTTGTCCCAGTTATCCTAAAAGTGTTTGTGTAACATTGAGTAATACATCACTCTCCTTTGGAATTCTACTTAGAAAAAATCTAGGACAAACACAGTGTCTCAAAAAGGCACACCCTTATAACAGATTATCTAGGCTAGTAGACATTGTATCCATGGTAACCACTTCTTTCTCTTTTTGGGAAAAGAAATGATATACTCAACATTCCATAACACTTGTGAAACTAAGCCAGTTTCAACCGCCTTGGTTTTTTCTTCTTCTGACAAGACATAATATAGTGTACAATAATTTGACCCTAAAAATCTGATTGCATCATTTAATTAGGCAGGATTAAACCTGCCCGGAAATTCCCAGGAAATTCTTACCGGGAAATAACTAGAATCAGGTCAATAATACTAATTGGTCAATAATTAATCCGTAATTGTGACCTAAAAACTATTTCCTGGCAGGCGGATGACGTCAGACACTTCCTAGAAATTTTTTTCCTGGAACCCACCTGTAATTAGTGCTTAATTAGTATCACAGTAATTATGATCGCAAAACTACTTCCGGACAGGTGTTTGACGCCAAAGCGCCTCATTTAACGGGGTGTTCCAGGAAGTTCGGTCAATATTAATTACTTAATTACCTAATTAATTAGTATCACCCATTATTATTTGCCATCAATAACCATTTCCAGACAGGTAATTGACTACAGCGCGCCCAGTTTGATAGGGTTGACCCGGTCAACAGGGGTCAATATGAGTACAAAGCACCAAATTACAGGTGAGTTCCAGGAATTTCCTGGAATGTGGCGGCCATGAGTACAGCGCCATGGTGTTACTACTAATGGGGCATGAGGCCCCCTATACTGGGGCCTCAAAGCTGCTTCAGGAACCATTTAATAATTTGTACTTAACCTTAAATCTTAATAGGATAGCTAATTAAAACAGAAAAAAAAAATGGCCAAAATTTAAACAGGGCAAAAATATTAAAAAATAAATGAGGGTGGCAGGTTTTAATATTCTGCAATTATTTTGTCTAATCTCCAAAATAAAAAGCAGTAATGAGCGAAAAGCCAAAAATTGTTCCCCTCCGTTACCGTCCACTCCGTTACCAGATCATGAGCAAGAAATCGACATTTGGACCAAAAAATCTACTGATACGAGATGAAGTACTTCTGAAAATAATAGTTACATCAATCTTTTATCATTTTTCCTTTTTTTGCTGTTCCTACAGTTGGTTTTTTACATCAAAATTCCCCTCCGTTACCACATTGTCCCCTCCGTTACAGGACAATTTTCCTATACCCGTTGTCCCGAAATTTGAGAATGGCCCATTTATGTTGTCAGGCTGTCTACAAGTGGACTGCCCTTGCATTGCCACAGATCAGAACATATGCTGTCTTGTGTTGCCACCTAGTGACTAGTGTGCTATTCCGCGAGCTCCTGCGAGCGTCCGCCAACTTTCGACCAGAAGAACACACACAATTTTGTCTGGAAGACATCGGGGCTGTTTCTGAGTGTGCTGATGGCCTTGTCTATTTCCTTAGAGAATGTGATTGCCGGGTCTGACTCTGGTATACATCAATGTTGGGTAGAAATTTTGTGAATGTGCAATGAAATTGGAACTATTTCTTGGGACAGCAATGCTGTAGCATAGGAAATCAACTTTTGTGCCAGGTGGCAGCATCATGCAGTTCTCAGTTTCACCAGACTGGTTGTCAGGTGTTTTAAAAACAGTTAAATTTGTTTTATTGACACCTGTGCTGAAAGGTATTTGACTCGTATATGCTGAATGAACTAATAAACAGGAAAAATCATTTTGATTTGGCAATGTAGGTTTGAAAGTTAAAAAATGATTTTGAAATTCTTTTTAATTTGCAAAGGGCCACTAATGTGCAAAAGTTCTGATCTGACAGTTTATGCTACTTGGTTTTTACTGTTATTACCCATTTTAGACAAAAGTTACTTCACTTAAATTTCATCATTGAAGACATGAGCCTGATTGCTCTTTTACTAGGACATGTCAGTATAGGGAATTAAGATTCATGTCAAAAGGTTTTTAATGTCACTTTTCTCTGTAGAAAGAAATATGTGTCCTCGAAAATAAAAACACATTCAACCTGACTGCCTACAATTATGAAAACGGCTGTAATATAGTGGCTACCAGAAATAAATTTCCTTATTTTTTCCAAATATTTTTCTCCCAGAAGATACATAGTGAGAAACACGTGCCAATTTCAAGAAAAAGTGACCCATATGCTGAAATTACATGTCCTGGAGCATTTTTAAGGTAAACAAATTATCAACTTAAGAAACAACGCCAAGAAATGACCATGATTTGTCCTTTTAACCATAAAATTTATGGAGACTTGTCCTTGAACCTACAACCTGTAATTCAGTTAAGGGTTCAATTTGGCAGTTAAAGGATCTACCTCATTTGCCTGTAGGGTGATTGTACTGAAAACTACAAAAGAAACTCACAGTGAATTTGAACCTTCTCTAGCATTTTATTTTAGTCACATTTAGTTTAGAAATGTAAAGTTTATATATTTTTAGAATAATAATTATAAATGTTTTTTTTGTGTAGATTTGATCTCCTGAAGCTTATTGTGGGCCTTGACATTTTATTTGCTTGTTGTATCCGTGTCTGTGCTGGGAAAGTGACAAATCCCTCACATGGGGTAAATTTGTAACATATTCAGGACTTTCCAGGGGAAGATCCAGGAATTTTGAAAGGGTGAGGTCCAGCAGCTAGACCCGAAAGGCCGGAGCAAATTCGGCCGGAGCTAATTCGGCCGGAGCTAATTCGGCCGGAGCTAATTCGGCCGGAGCTAATTCGGCCGGAGCTAATTCGGCCGGAGCTAATTCGGCCGGAGCAAATTCGGCCGGAGCTAATTCGGCCGGGGATCTCCAGGGGATTGAATTTCTTTGATGGAAAGGGGGGGGGGGGGTCAGGACCCCCTGGCATCCGCCTGGATCTGCCTCTGCTTCCGCTCTCTCTTCCATCTCATCAATAAACCCTAATCAGCGCAAAAAACTGTGAAAATAGACAAAAAGTGTGTAAATGGAATCATGAAACCTTCGGAGCAGTCAAGTACACATATGCTCACTTAAATTGCTGAGTCACACATTTTTGAGTTGCGTCTAACAATGTGGGAAAATTTTTGGGATTATGGGTTGACTCGCACAACGTTATTAATTTTGTGTGAATCGTGACAAAAAAAAATTGCACATCATGCTATTTTAAAATGGCTTTTGAATTATTCAGTTGTAGGGATGCTTTATTTTCTGCGCATACGTACTCTGTTGTCTAATTAGGACCAGCGTTGTTTTAGTTACTTGACCAAAGCTCAATCATTTTTTCATACAGTACAAACCAAAATAAAGTAAGAACATTTTCTGTCAGAAGTCCTCTGTTTACCTATTTTGCCCTCTCCTTACAACAACCCAGCTTTGACTCCTCACAACAACTTTATCCCATATACTAAGAACTCTATTAAGAGAGCCGGTAAAGTAAGGGGCACAAATCAAAGATAATAAATAAAATTTGTGTGGTGGAGTTTGAATTGGTATTTGCTAAATGTAAATTTGATGCAATTTTAAAAGGTTTTCAAGTAGGTAAAGGAAGGAAGTGATTTGGAGGGAGCCAAAAGGTGTGAAAGGGAAAAGTAGTGGCTGATTCTTCCTTCGTGCTGGGGTAGTCGCACTATATTTTGGGTTGTAGCAGCAAATCTGTCGAACCGAGAAACTAAAAATTTGTTACATCCGGCCTAATGGGTCTCATAATCCAAGAGCAACTGTAGTTTTTAAAAAACAATTTCACGCCATTTATAAAGACTTTATTCCACAGCTTGTTATCGATAAATGTGCCTTATATAAATGTGAAAGAAGGCGTACTCAGCATGTTCCCACGAGTTGGCATACAATTATTGCTTTTCTTTAAAATTATAGTCAAGGTTGGTTAATTTCATGGTCTTTTATTCCGTCCATACCCTTGAAACTCTGAATGACTTTGAGAAAAATATTCGCTAAGCGATAAGCATACCACATTACATTCACTTAGCTGTATGCTGGACATTTAGGGGGTGACCATTAGAAATTCGGGGGGACAGGGCTTGCAGTTTTCCTCAAAAGGGAATTATCAATTTTAGCGGGGCAGATTTGTCATGAATAGGGAAGTAATAATGCATTTATACATAGATAGATATGGTTAGTGCAGCCCTCTAAGCTCAGTTCTGGGCTCTCACGAGCGTTGATTGATGAGATGGGAGAGAGAGCAGGAGTCCTCAACATGTTACACATTTACCCTATGTGAGGGATCTATTACTTGCCCAGAACAGACACTGATACAAGGGGACGCCACTTTAATGTCTCATGATTATTTCCCAATGGGCTCATGACGTAGCCTAAACATTTCTGCTAGATGAAGTTACAGCAAATTTGTTTGTTCTTTCATTGATAGTGGATTACGCAGTTTAATGTGAAGAAAACTGCCTAATGACAAGTGGGATTTACATTTGCAAAGTCTCAGTGTACAAACTAGTTTACAGATGGCCATGAATACTTCTTTTTAAGGCTCAAGAACGACAGCCACTCTAAAAATTTGGTTGTCACTGTGACTAGTTCATGACTACTAAAGGGTAGTTATGGTTGTAAAAATCTGGTGATGACTTCCTAGAAAATCATTTTGACTATTCTATCATAATCAAAATGACTACATTGATTATGTAAATGTTCAACGGGTAGTCGATTTTATCACCATCTGGTAGCTCTTATTACCAGGGAGGTACAGCCTACTAATCCAATATTTGTCACATTGACAATTAGCCTGTTAGTAATTTTGACTCAAGCAGTTGTCAGTTTAAGCACCAGGAATTACCATTTTAGAGTTGTCATCTTGACCACCCTGTGTTTAGAGTGAGCCAGCTAAAGAGGATTTGTGATTTATCTGCCTTTTTATTTCTTTTGTGCGATTTGTTGTTTAAGTCAGTGGGGATCAGCACTTCGAGCTCAGGTTGATGTCTTGTCTGATACCCCTATTACCTGGCCTCATGCCTAGATAACAATGAAATAGCTAAGGTATAATGGTAGGGCTACACAAGCAGCTAAAGTGTCAAATCTGTAAATCAGACTTTATGGAATTGCCCAGCAGTGACCTTTACCGGAGGTCAGGCGCTAAGGGTATAGTTCAAGAGCAAGAACTATGATCAGGCTCAACCTTGCAATTAGATGCCATGTTGGCATGGCTTTATCATTTTAGAAAGAAGTGACGGCTCGAGTTTAGAGCAGACTCTCCAAATTGTTTATTTTAAGATTAACACTGTACCACACTGTCCTATTCATTTGTTTGCTGTCGTAGATACGGAGGGAGCCTAGGAGGCCCGGGCCCCCCTCAACCACTGATATTACATAAAAGTGGCACTTTGATGGAAATATGCCACAATGCCAGTCCGCGAATGCCAGAAAATGATCAGGACCTCGTAGACAACTCGGTCTGGATCCGCCACAGGTTCCTTCTTGCGGAATGTGCATTTGGCTTTCTTTATGATGCCATAATTTATAGAGAATTAATTTTTCTGTGTAAGAACATATTTTTTTTGTCAAAAGTTGGGGGGGGCTATGGGGGCTTCAGCCCCCTCGCCCCCCCTGGAGCCGCCACTGCTTGGATGCCAATCACTGGGTCTAGCGTTCAAATCCAGCTCTTGCCTTGTCACTTAGGCCAATGTTCTAAACTAAAATTTAAGTGAGTCAATTTTGAATGAGATTGGTGAGAGTTGGTGACCTCCGCAGTGCTAACAAGATTTTCGCAAATTTTTTGCGGCAACAGCTTGCTACGCCTGCAAAAAAAATCCACGGTTGCCTCCAAGAGTCTCAGATGGGCTTTTATCCCCCAGTTTAATTATTATTTAATAATGTTATTTTTTTATCCTAACTCCTCTCATGTTAAATTTTGCCATCAGAATATTTTTCACTCAATTAATTCTTAATTACAGAAACTTTAAACGGTGCAAAAATTATGAAATTCCAATTATCCATACGAAATTGTTAACACCCACAAGGCCGAGGAAATATAGGAAATAAAAAATACTTTTGAATGCCCTCAGTATGCGTGCAGAAATACTGTGAGAAAAGAAATAAATTGGCTTTTGAAGGGTACAGGAATTATATAGTGCAGATATATGTATTATAAATGATATAACATAAGGTCAAGTATTGACAGATCTCTTTCATATATCTATTGATGTCCTTGCAAATTGTTAAATGGGAAGATTTCATGAAAATTAGTTTGACCTTACAATTCTTGATTATGAATGGTAGTTATCATGCACCTCTTCTGTTGAAATGTGGGCACAATTCATAGTTAAATTCCTATTGAAATTAGATATTTGTATGATACATATATACCTTCACTAGGAACTATCCATGTGCATGGATGAGACTTATATTAAAAATTCCTCACTTGCATTTATTCAGGAAGACGGCCAGTTGGCAGAGCGGAAAAGGTTCTCCTCTGCCCTACTGAAGGTTCTTGCCTGCGTGGGTTCAAACCTCGGTTGCATGGGGAACCCGAAGTTGTCAGCGGACCTTCGTGGGGAAAATCCCAACAGGATGTCTTTCGGATGAGACGTTAAATGCTTGCCCCCATGTATCAGTGTCTGTGCTGGGCAAGTAAAAGATCCCTCACATGGGGTAAATGTGTAACATGTTGAGAACTCCCACTCTCTCTCTCCCATCTCATCAATCAACCCTCTTGAGTGGCCAGAACTGGAGTTAGAGTGCCGCACTACCATATAAATCAATCTATCTATCTATCTATCTATCTATCTATCTATCTATCTATCTATCTATCTATCTATCTATCTATCTATCTATCTATCTATCCCATGGACAATATCCAAGCTGGATGCACGGTTTCTGGAACATAGATAGGTAGTCTAAGGTAGATAGTTAGATATATGGATTGATGGTAAGTGCAGCCTTGTAGAATTCCATTTCTGGGTGTTCACGAGGGTTGATTGATGAGATGGGCATAGGCGTACGTTGAGCGCAATTTTGGGGGGGGGGGGAGCGACATTTGCCCGAATTTCAAAATCTAGTTTTAGTACCATTTCAAATGAAATTGGCTAGAAATCATTAATTTTCAATAGCGTTTATTTAATCATCTGCCCAAATTTTTCAGCCTTTTTCCCCGAATCTTACTGTTTCCCAAACTTTTTTGGGGTGGGGCCACTGCCCTCCCTGCCCCCCCCCCTCCAAAACGCCTATGGAGATTGAGGGGGAGAAAGAACCAGAACTCATTTACCTCATGTGGCAGTTCTTCTACTGACCCAGCAAAGACACAGATATAAGGGCCACCAATTTAACGTCTCATCAGAATGATAGAAGAGAAGTTAAGATTTTGAAAGGACTTTTAAAGTAACGAATATCAGTATCCGCAGGGGCCCCGCAAAGACACCATTTTGAAGAAATTTTAAAAAAATGCATTGTTAATTAAATAGCATCCTAACTCTGGAATGATCAGGCAAGTTTATTGGAGCATCCAAGTAGGACAACTCATTGATCATTCTTGATCCATCTTACTCCCCTGGACATGCAACTTACAGTTATCACTAGTCAATCTAGTACCTTCCCTGCCTATAGCCAACCTCCCAATTTACACCTGGGTGGAGTGAAGAAACTGTTGCTCATACATATGGAATGCAGACTTCTGCAATTACGAAAGAAATGGATAACTTTGGTGCCTTCTGGAGCACATGTTGGTCCGATTCAATCGTAACTGAAGCTTGGTGGCTGAGTGGCTTAGGTGCCCGCCTGCTCCGTTGAGGGTCTTTGTCCACAGGCAGTCTCCTGGACTGACTGTACAGTCTGTTTGAAATGATATTTATACTGAGTATCAACTGACTAATACAGGAGTGTGCCTGTGCTTTGTCTGCATGGGTTCGAACCCAAAATGTACAGTCTACCTTCATGAGCAAAATCCCAGCTGGAAGTGTCATTTGGTTGAGACGTTAAATTGGCGACCCTTGTATCAGTGTCTGTGCTGGGCAAGTAAAAGATCCCTCACATGGAGTAAATGTGTAACATGTTGAGGACTCCCGCTCTCTCTCCCATCTCATCAATCAACCCTCGTGAGCACCCAGAACTGGGCTTAGAGGGCTGCACTTAGCATATTTATCTATCTATCTATCCATCTATCGAACTACTTGCAATGACTGCAATAGAGAAGAACATGTCAATGTTAGGGGCCAACCAGACGATAATTTGGGGGGCGGTATGGATTTTATCCCCCGGACAGACCTTTTTTGTTTGCGAAGCGTCTACGAACAATTTTTTCAAACTCGACGCGCGACAAACTTTTTTTAACGCTTTTTTAACATTACGGTACCCTACCTGCAGGTTGAAACAAATTTTTTTTTTTCATGGGCTGAACCATCTACTTTTTTTATTTCCACCAAAAGTCCATAGCCCCCCCCCCCCGCCAAAGATCAACTGGTCGGCCCCTTATAGCCTCAACGTCGGGTTATAATAGAAGAGGTTTACGATGGTGGGACTCCTCCAACCAAAAAACGAAAAATCCTTCTAAAATGGTAGCTGAGGCTTTCAAAAAGTAACTGGTTCAGGAAAGATAACTATACCTTTCTCTGTAGGCAGTCTGACCTCACATGATGTCATGCACCTAACATCAGGACAACGTCTCTGACGTCACACTGACGTCACACTGACGTCACACTGTCGTCCTCTGACATCAAAATAGGTGAAATTGTTTCAGGGTTATAGTAGATCTTGCAAGCATTCCAGCTTCTAAATTGACCGTATAGGTTTTTGACCACTTTAAAAAAACAAAGAAAAAAGGATTCCATTTTTATTTGCAGGAGTGCAAAATCATACCTTTCCACAGACTACCCAAAAAGAATTATTTATTTCAATAAAAGTTAAGAAAGAAATTATTTATCGAAAAAAACTTGAAGTAGGAAAATGTAGGAAGCGATTTGGGGAGTCAAAAGTTGTGAAAGGATAATGTAGTGGCTGATTCCTCCTTCCTGCAGGGGTTGTCGTACTTTATTTTGGGTTGTACTGTACTCAGTGTACTGTGCATGTCATCCCATTTTGGGTTTGTGAAAATACCATACAGTGTACAGCTGTGCTGTCATTGTTGGAGGTGGATTTTTGGAAAACCAAATTTCTTAAAAAAAAAACAATTTTGTCCAAAAGTTTTTAGACTGAAGAGAATAAACATGGAAAATTGGAAATAGATGACTGTTTGATCTGAGTCTGGTGAGAAAACTGACTAATTTAAACTTATTTCCTCAAAAAAATGTGCCACAGAGTATGCCTATAGAACCATAGAAAATAGAAACATGTGCACAAAAAGAGGGATACAGGGTTAAGGCATTTTATGATATGCTTATTTACTATAGCCCCAAAGAGAATATATTATAGTCACAGGCCAGTGGCTTCAAAATGTATCCTTCAGGAGAAAGATCACTCAACTGGAACAGGGCAGCAATTGGGCTGTTTCAACCCTTATTTAAGGCAATGGACTTCTGAGAAGCACAAACAGTTTAGCCTCAAAAAGGTAAGAAGGTTTGTTTAAGGGTTGTGGAAATGTCATCGTTTTTTAAAAATAATTCTTCCTTTTGTTTTTTAATATTTGTTAGTATTTGTAGCTCTTTTTATACTCTCTTTGTTTTTTCATACGTTTTGCAAGATTTTTATTTGGTTAAGAGTTGACGTATACGGTTTGATTTTTTCTATAAGTTGTGAGATTACCTGTGTGTGGTACTTTATTTTGCAAAAAATGTTGTTATTGTATAATTTGGAAGTCAATGCTAAGGTTATCAGTAGGCCTATTGTTAAAATCTATCCCTGTGCAAGTAAGACCATAGGCGTATCGGAGGGGGGGGGGGCACGGGGGGCATAGCCCCCCTAAAAGTTTGGGAAACAGTAAGAATCGGGCAATAAGGCAAAAAAAGTTTTGGCAGATGATTAAGTAATCACTATTGAAAATTAATGATTTCCAATTTCATTTGAAATGGTGTTAAATCTAGATCTTGAAATTCTGGCAAATGTCGCTCGCCCCCTCAAAAATTTTGTTCGCTATACAGAGTATACACCTATGAGTAAGACACGTAAAATTTTTGTCACTTTTGATTTAAAGATGAATTTTTACTGCTCATTTCAGAACCATGAGGCTCTCTTTACTGTGGCTATTTTTAGCCATAGTCATAGCAACAGCATCAGCAAATAGTGGTAAGTACTATAAATATATTATTATTTTCTTTTACCCTAATTTTCTGGGTCTCGAATGTATGCTTATGTATTTGCTATAAAAAATTAAGAGGAATGTGAGGTTCACATGACGCTTAGTAATTACTACTAATTACAGCCTAGAAATTTGATATGCAAAAAGGTAGTGCAGGGTATAAAATAAGTGTGCAACGATCCCAAAATGTGCAGTGATCAAGCTGAAATGTGCAGTGATCAATCTGAATTTGTGCAGTGATCAAATTCACCCTTTGTGCTAAATTATGGTGAACTATAGAATCTCCACAATATACTTTGCATTTCAACCAATTTGATACTTTTGTCTGCCTGATGATTGTCAATTGGTCATCTTTTGGAAATTTGTAATGCTTGATATCACAATGCCAGCCCTTAAGAACACAGATTGGTTATTCATATTAAAATGGTGAGAGTTCGCGCAAGACAATATGCGCAGTGATCAAATTTTCTTATTTTATACCCTGAGGTACTGCGTGACTCATGATAGCTGATGAAGTGTCATATTCTCTACGTTCAACATGGGAAACAAAGAGGCTCTGAGGCTGTTTAATTAGCCATGACCAAGAGAAGGCCATTTGATTTGTCATAACTGATTATAGAATAAAAAAAATCAGATACATAATCCTTTTGTTTGCCTGTCATAAACAAGCAGGATTATTCTCCTTAACACAATTAACATTGAAAGTATTTTGGTATGATCAATCCAAATCATGAGCATGATGACACACTAAGTGCCATTTTCACAGTGCAGCAGTTCACTCTTTTTGCAAGTTTCCAAGCCGTAATGAAAATATGCAGCAATGTTATGGAAATTTAGTATTTTTGCGATTAATTGAGGGGTGTTCCTGTTGGCTCAATTGGTTGGTAGTACTCATGGCTTGCAATTGCTAGGTCCCTGATTTGATTCTGGCTTTGATTCCTTGACTAATGACTATTCGACAATAATTCAATCCACAATAAATATTGCCTTATTGCTCTGTCATTGAACCCAAGTTGTTTACAAATATATAATCTGGTACAACTGTTATGGAGTGCAATGAAATTACATTCACCACCATTCAGTGGACCAGGATTATTTTTTGATTTATTTGTCATTTCGCAAGAAGGCTTCAAAACCCTCATTCAGTCAAAGCAAAATGTCTAACGCATTAGTTGCAATGACAGCAACTGTTGCATGCAATACTGCAGCAATAGTGCTATAAAATATTTAAGACAAGGTTCAAGCTTTGAGTCAGAAATTTGTGACATCTGACTGAAAAAAATCCTGAAGGCTCATTTTTCATTTTTTGAACAAGGTTTTAAACTAGCCTTCTAAATTGTCTACTTTCCAACAAAGGCATCAGAAATGATGAGATCTCATCCCTTTGTCGCGTTTTTGGGCAAAATATGTCCAAAAACAGGCAAAAATGCACATTTTATGGTGACAAAATGTTTCGAAGTGTCACATGTATGGAGCTATAACTTGGAAAGTAACACTCCTATTATAATTTATTTCACTATGATATAATTCCCTATACAGTTTGCTTATAATTACATGTAAATTTGAGATATTTCAGCTAATTGTATACTCACACTACCAGGATATTCTACTAAACGTCAGGTGACAATTTTTTTGAGAATTTTGCAGATTGAGGTAAAGCTGCTGACTTTGATAGCACACTGTGTTGTCATTTTTTGCAATAGAAATTTTTATGATACATCAATATCTTCCAAATTTAATATAGAACACGATAGTACCAAGAATTGGTCGCTACCAATATTTATTGAGTCTCAATAATGCATTTTCTAACTTATGTCTGCTAAATTTTGAAAAGCTGAAAAAAAATACATGGCGTCGTATAAGGGCAGAGGGCGCCCATCTGAGGCATGTGCCAGGTTGTTACTGGATAAAAATATGGAGTTGTTTAGTGCTTTGGTACTGTGTTAGGCTTCTTTGTAGACAAAAATTGAGTATTACTGAGATAGATCTATATGCAGTAAAAGTGAGAGATATTCCAATTGACAAGTTATAAAAACATTTGTAGAATGAAAATGGTGAGATATTTTGTATTTCCAACTTCAGATTCAGATTCCTGGGGAAATTTTACATAAGATAGGCTATTTTTGGACCAAAATGTCACAAATATGTGACTCAAATCTTGAACCTTGTCTTAACTAGATTAAGTTCCTAAAGTCCTTTTGAAACATAATAATGGTACTATACCTTTGGAAAACCAGGGTACTTCTTGTACGGTTATACCTTGCAATTATTAATTTCAACGCCTTGTTACCATTCATGCAGTGACTAGACAATCATTTTATGATAAAAATAGAAATAAATTTATTATAAAAACCACAAAAAACCAGGCATATGAGGTCAAACCTAAATGTGTGCGCTTATTTGTGGGGCCTACGACATCATGCATTTTTATCAGTTATATAAGAGAATAACTATTTTTTTGCAGTTAAAAAAACTGATAGTTTCTATAATAACAATTTTTCTGGACAACCTTCAACTCATACCCAAAACTAAGAATAAGCAAGCAGGTTATATAATGTACACATATACCTAGTTTAGAAATGTTCCATATAATTTGTATATATATAACAGCAATAAATCAACTGTGACTGTCCAGTGGCTTTGCGGGTTGCCAAAAATTGTGATTAGTTGTAGGAAAGGTTTGTATATTTTGCCAGACTGACCACAGTCCCTTTTCTGCTAAACAGCGCCATCTGTGAAGAGACTGGCAGAATTCATGGTCATGCAAGAATAAACTCAGTTCTTTCCTGTTTGAACCTCCAACTTTGAGCCCCTGTTTCTGGTGCTAATTCTAATTCTAATGATATTGTAAAAAATGAACCATGTGAAAATAGAGACTTTAATAAAGTTATGCAGTTTCAACTTCCGGGTAGTTGTTCCAGCGCAGGGTCAATCGTCAGTTGCTGCATGTGAATTCTGGCAGAGTTCACTGCCCATGGCAGCTCACTGCTGTTGCCTCTTGTGGGAAATAAATACTAATAATTCTACTTTAGAGAGTAAAATCACTAAATAATTGATAAGTATGAACTTTGTGTGTATAGTATAATTATGTCATAGTTCAGAATACTCAATGGGCACATCAACGTTGTAGCAACTTTGTGACAATGTTGTTACATCACAATGTTGGTCTACAAATGAAATTGTTTCGAGATATGATTAAGCATGCAACATTATTGTGATAACGTTTGGAAAAAATCTCAGCATTGTTTTCACTTTGTGGCAACATAATTTCCACCAAAATTATTGATCTGATATCTACGTGCCAACAGACGAGGCATCCACCAATCAGCAACATTGTGTTTACTTTGTGCGTCCTTTGGGTACATACACTGCGATAAGCATACACTGTAAAATTTGAATTTTGAGTTGGCTTAATTGATTCAATGAGATGGTTGCACAATTCCTTTGAGCCAAGATAGCCTGTTGTTTGTAAGTTATAACAACATAAAGATTATCGTAACTCAAAACAACAAGTTATCTTGGCTAAAACATATTGTGCAACCATCTCACTCAATCATTTGAGCTAACTCAGAATTTCAAAATTTACAGTGTACTGGTGGCATTCACTAAAAATAGACCAGTTTCACGGATGGTTCTCTCAGTTAACACTAAGGGAAAGACTTTATAACTTGGCCATCCTTTCAGTTTAAAATTTGAAAGTTGTGGTGTTGGATTTGGTGTGCATACATCTCATATGTATGAAAAGTAAACGAAGAATCACAGAATTAATTACAAAAAAATAGTCAGGGATCATTGTTTGTTTAGGTCATTCAGTGAAATAGGTCTATTCAGGCATCCAAAAGTAAAGGTAGACAAAATATTTAAATATGAAATATGGATTGGGCAAATACCGCTCGTTCTACCAAAGTCTGCACACAGCACGGTACTACACGGTACCGCACACCTATGAAATTATACTACTTGGAGTGTGGACCCTTATATGCAAATTTATGAGGACCAGCCACTCCTTAAAGGGTTATTCAACAATCAAGGGATATTCATGAACTATTTTCACGTTTAATATTTTGTCATTTTGTCATTATATGAGTTCTAAAAGCTTCACTTTCAATCCTATATTGACTTGTCAGAAATTTACTAAGGTACCATAAAGGTTTAAAAAGGGTATGAAACATCAGTAGGTCAATTTTCAGACTGTCAACACATTAACAAATTTATGCAGGTTAGATGTAAAGTACATATGTTCGTCCACAAAACTTGCTGATGCATGCAGGGTGAGTAGGGGGAACAGGGGCACATTGGGACGCTTTTAACGTGTACTAATTTTGCTCAATGCTGAAAGCACTGAAGAACTCAGAAGTTTGCATGAATATCACCAATACTATTTAGCTTAAATGCAAGGCATAACAAACTAGACTGCACCTACCCTTTTGCAGCCAGAGAGTCGTAAAAATGACTGTCCCAATGTGCCCCGGCTAGCACAGCCGGGGCACATTGGGACATCAATTAAAAAATCATTTTAACACTCCACGTGCAATAGATATCACATATAAGTAGTGCGTAAGATAATATACAGTGCATTAAAACCTTGTAGTGCCAATAGTTCATAACTTTAAACAGTTTTAAACATTTAACATAAACTGTCCTGGGTGTGGACATCTATGTAAGTAACACACAGTGCTTTGCGACAAATTTGTTCACAGAGTATGGTAATCCACTATGCCTCTATTCCCTGTGGCCTGAATACCTGTTGTGTGCTGTCCCAGGTCATTCAGTTGCCTTGGACACTTAAATTCTGCCATGTTAAGGGCGTCCCAATGTGCCCTAAATTCACTGTCCCAATGAGCCCCGATATGACTTTTACACCAAAATGCTAATTTCTCGGACACCAGTGAGTGTGTTTATCACGATAGCAATTCATAACTGTTCGTTACGATATATAAAATTCATACAAGCACTGAGAAAGCCTCATTGTTCATGGTTTGTCCACAAAATGGTTCAAATTGAACCCGTCCATATTTACTTTAGTAGTAGGAAAACAAACTTTTGCTCACCATACTTCTGCATGTGGCTGTAATTTGTCTATAAAACCATGGAAACATCAGGATGTGAAATTACAAGATATGATGGCACTACCATATCATATACCTTGCCAGGATCCAAGAAAACCCCACCGTCCCACAGTGCCCCGCGTCCCAATGTGCCCCCGTTCCCCCTAGGCCTATATCTGAAGGTTCACCTGTATCTTAATGATAAAATTTGCGATGCTTGTCAAAATAAAATGGGTTGTAATATAAAAAAAAAAACATTAACGGACATCAGAACCTCCTAAAGTAGCTACAAAATATGTGAGAGGTAAATAAAGAGGCCAATATGACAAAAGCAAGTTACGAAAATAGTGAAAAGCTTTTAAACTGTAATGAGAGATATATCTGATCAGCATGCATCTACTGTGATATTTAGCAGACTTATAATTTATCTTTTTCGGGAGACAGGACAGATCTGGAGTGAAGATGGAATATATACAGTGGCGTAACTGGGGAGCCTTTTAAAAAGGGGGGGGGGCCCGGGGGGGGGGGCCTGGGGGGTATGCGATTCTCTAGGGATACATGATACATGTATATTCTAGCCTTAGTCAAAGATCCAATATTGGGAGCATGTGCCCCCCATACATGGCCAATTGTGCAGCGTACGTAAAACATACGAAGCTCTTTCTTGCGTATTTCGTACGTAAATCGGTTGTTTTCATGTATGAAATACGTACGAAAATTTTCGTACGTAAAACATACATAAATTTTCGTATGGATTTCATACGTGTTAAGTTAGTTTTTGGGACTTTAACTAGATTTTTTTGTTGATTTTTATTAGATAGGCCTATGTAAGATCTAAACTTATACCATTTGTGATTTATATTGCACTAAAATGGCCAAAGTAACTGAAAAGTGCCTGTATGAAATTTCATGAATTAGTAAGAAATTTGTACGAAAGTGCACATACGTACTACGGATCAGCTCTATTTTGTTAGTCTCGCGGCTAGAATTTACTTAGGTAATTCGTATTATACACAATTGCTAGTGTACCCCGCAGGGATGCCACTGAGAATATACACACCAATAAGGGGAGCAATAGGTTTTTTTTTCATAAAAACACCAAGTGTAAGAGATAATTGACATGCGGGTTGATCGGTTACAGAAAGTTAATGTATTTGTATTTGTATTGTATTGTATTTATTTGTTTATAGTGGCAGGTAGATATATAACGAACAACAGATTTTACGAAACGATGTTACCCAGCCTTCTAAGGCTTATCTACCACTTCATATCAACAATCTTTTTATACCATGGTAGCTACTTTCACGCATAATTATTTAAATTGGGTGTCATGTAATATCTTTCACTTTAAGTACAAAATAATCATAGAAATACAATAAAATAAAGTAAAATGAAGAACAATAGAAACCTTAGAAACACAATTAGTTAAATAAAATTGATTTCCTTTTTGTCCACGCATTGTCTATGTATTCCCCTGTTTCAAAGGGCATGAAAAAACACAGGGTCGACTTAATCCCAAGCCCTAGCCTTATCCGTAAATGTCACCCTTGGTCTGTTTTTGCATTGATCTGGCATGCTGACTCTGTGTTGTGTCATAAAATATCTGTCAAATGCATCCTTACATATTCATTATTTTTGACGGTTCATGTACATGTTGTTGAAACAGCCATAATTGTTAATGACAATGATTGCAGTCTGTGTAAATGTTTTGTGTGTTTGGGTGCACGTTGAGGGTATAATGTACACTCCTGCTCATAACTATGGAATACTTTTTCGGAAAAAAAGTGTAAAATAAAATTAAATTTCAGAGTGTGAATGCAAGCAAGGTCCATTGGAAAGGTCAATTCATCTTCTCTAATCACTCTTTGAAAGCTTCAAATACATTTTTTTTGCAAGAATTAAAAATTTTTGGTTCAATGCACCTCACCCTAAAAAACCCCCTGAATTTCCATATTTCGTACTGCTGTAACTTTTCCTGGGTCTAACGATGCAGCACGCGTTTTACACTAGAGCATGTTCTTTCCTTTAGTGGTCATTGGAAGTAGTTACCGTTGAATCAGATCATCATGTGCTCCAGCAGAAGTTGCTGAAGTTATAAATTTCAGTGGAGAATGTTGAAGTATGCTATATTTATGAGCAACAATGTATACAAAATGACTGTTAGGACATACCAGATTCGCTGTGTTAGTTTGTGAATATATCATAATCATAATATTATCACTTTTTATTTCAGACAAACTTGAACGTTTCCTAAAACTTCTCGCTCGCAGAGGGTTGAAGACTCACAACAAAAGAGGTTGGTTCATCATATTTTGTGTTGTTGTCTGAAAACAACAACACGTTTTTGTCCAAAAAAATGTTTTAAAACCAAATGTTCTCAAACGTAACTCAAAGTAATTCTAATACCGAAACAGTAAACATTTAACAAAAGAAGTCCCCAATTGTCAACTAAATATGTATGAGAAAAAAATGTCCTCCAGTCACTTGATGAAATGTTGCCAGCTGGCTATCCCATATGGCGAAATTGGTCATATCCATTGGAAAAGTCACTGATTTTTAAAACAGGGGTAGGCTCACTTGAAGGCTCCGTCAGGAATATGCCACTGTGCTACATATTCATACATTTCTGATCGATATATATACAGGCCTATAATTCGGCCAATTTCCTTAAAAATCAGAGAAGGAAAATTTGAGATATTAAGGAATCTTTGAGATATTCCGTTTACTTAAAGGGGAACTTACTTCTGTTGAACTGTCTATATATTTAAATTATCCTGATTATTGCAAACATTATCCTGATTATTGCAAACGTGACTCCAATCTCTGAATGTACCATCTGGCACATGTATTGATGTATACGTTATAGCAATGTTGTGATAAATATGCGATGTTTATCAAAATTACGTAAAATTGCACTTGTAAGAAATGATGTTGTCACAACATTGTCAATCAACAATGTGATTCAACATCAAAGATATGACGATAGCATGAGACATTGTGACATAATTTCACAATCTTGTGAAAAACATCTCAATGTAGTGTTCACATTGTGGTGACATAATTTCCACCATAATCTCAATGTTGTGTTTAAATTGTGGTGGCATAATTTCTACCATAATCTCAATGTTTTGTTTATACATTGTGGTGACATAATTTCCACCATAAATCTCAATGTTGTGTTTACATTGTGGTGGCATAATTTCTACCATAATCTCAATGTTTTGTTTACATTGTGGTGGCATAATTTCCACCATAAATCTCAATGTTGTGTTCACATTGTGGTGACATAATTTCCACCATACATTTTTACATGACAGCAGACAATCCTTCAACCAATTAGTAATGTGTGTTAATGTTTTGTGCCCCTCAGGTATTCTCAATGACAACTGTCAATTCAATTAGCTATCACATGCAAAAAAATATAAAAAGGCAAATGCCGAAGTTGCTATAATTACTCGATCAAGTTCAAACTGGAATTATAATTGTTGAAGTGGAGCTGAACCTTCTACCAGCTCATATTTTAATATTCAGGCTGCTTAGAGGTCACCTTCCATTTGAAAACTGAGGTATCGAAATTGAAAAGTCTTTATATTTAGATCACCTGAGAGCTATAGTGTGAAGACATGAAAATTTGTGAATCAGTGCTTCTTCAACCATAGAAGGTCTAGTTTTATTTTGAACACAACAGCTAAAGCTCAGAAGAACCTTGGTTTAAATAGAGGTTACTACAAGGACCAGAGTATTGGCATAATATCTCTGTGAAACGTTCCATAAATATCTAATTTATTACCTGACATCTGGATAAAGATGATTACTAAGTTATTAATAGCAAAATTGAGAAATATTTACCCCAAATAATGTTTTAAAAGTCCATCTACTTGTGATTGGTTGTGACAAGATATTATTCAGTTATATATTAAGGAGAGTAAGTGAGTTTATACCACACCTATGAGCCAGCAGCCAATCAGAAGCCTGTATTTGGCTGGTATATTTCATATATTCTTTGTTGTTCACTTATACGCCCATGGGAGTATATAGAATATATAAGCCTCATTGTTTAACAAAGCTCAAAACACAAACAGCAAAACTGTACCAAACAGTGAATTACTTACAAAAATTAAACAAAAAAGGATTATAAAACAAAACGCCTGAGACAAATCCGTAAATCCTTAAATTTGACCCCCTTCTAATGTCAAGAACACAACTAATAAGGATAAGGGGACAACCATATTGGATCTCTAGGAGGAGGAGGAGGCTTTGATTTTTTTTAATAGATAATTTCTTGTCCAGTTTAGGTGAACTAAATAATTCCTATGGAGTAGTCTCGAATAAAATAATTGCTGGTGGTGGAGGTATTTCTTAACATGGTTTTGTTTAATTTAAAAAGAAATAATTTAGGACATAATTCACTGAAAATAAATAGGCCTTATTATTGCTGCTGTTATCATGAAATAAATGATTTCCTGTCAATTGGAAAATCAAAATTCCCAGCACTCCACCCCCTTTAAATCTGATGGTGATCCCCAACTATCCAAATGCATATATATATATATATATATATTCTTCTGATTTTTTAACTTTTTTTCCACAATTTTTTCGTTTGCCTGCTTTTTTCCCTGTTAAATCTGTTTTTTAAAATTCTTCCTCCCCCTAAATTTTCAAGAAAATCTTTTGTTCCAAACTTTTTTTTTACAACTCCCTCTCCTCCCCCCCCTTCCAAATTTTGTTTTCTGATTTTTTCTTAAAAATCCCTCCCCCCCCCCCAATTGCAAATTGTATAACCCAATTTTTTTTTTAGAATTTTTTTGTACCATTGTTTTTTTCTGTTAAATTAATTTTCTTTCCAAACATCCCCCCACATTTTCCGAGGGGGGGGGGGTTTCCCCACTTTTAAAAATTCAAACTGTTTCTTTTTAAATTTCCAATCCAAACATTTTTCATTATAATTTTGCAACTAATTAGCTTATTACAAACTATTGTCTTTAAAATCAATCTTTTGGATCCAGGCAGCACGGTCTTCAAGCTTTGGTGTTTGCACATGTATGTTATTTGAGCATATATATTAAAGGTAGTAATTGGGAGATATCCATGTATTTCAAGTAACTAACACAATGTCAAGGTCCACAGTATTAAAATCAGTTGTTTTCTAAATTTATAACCAAATTCTAAAAATGTAAGGGATGTCTCTGTAGCTTTTTTAGTGCGTGATTGAAAATTTCAGATACCTTTCAGATGCATTAGCCTTGTATATCCAAGAAAATGATCAGAATATGTATAAATTTCATATCATATAATTGTCAACTGTGATTCCATTTGGATTTTTTTTTTCTTCAACTGATACTTTCATGTGATTAGATTAATCCCACTTGGCAAATTGTTTGTAGCAGTTTTCTTCCTCTTTCCGTAAATCCTTCTTGTTTTATTTTCTTTTTAAAATCTCTTTGTTTTGTTTTATTTTGTTTTGTTTAAGGTATAAGTTAGTTATATCCCTTGTTTTCGTGAATATGTGATAATCCTCGGCTACGCCTCGGATATATCACATATTCACTCAAACGTGGGATATAACTGGCACTTGTATTATTAGTAGCCTAAATCTAAGTAGCTGAGCTCTATTATAAGAGCAGTACAGATAGTTCTTTTTTTCATTTCCACCGTGATCTAATGGTAGCACCGATGCTCTTACCCCAATAATTGTACATGCATATCTTGTGAGGTCACTCTCCTTCACCAATCTCATTCAAATTTACTCTACATTCTCTGTAGGTTTCTAACTCTGGACAAATACATTTTGTACATCCATGATCGGTGTTCGTTCGTTGGAACCACTCTCTGTGTTGCTTCAAGTGCTTGCACGTTATTTTTAACAAATCCTTGTGTTCCTTGCAGCTCTGGATGACGCCTCCTGTGGAGTGAATCGCTATGACAACAAGAACCGCAAGAGGGCGCTCAAGGTCAAAGAACTTCTCCAGGACGTTCTGAAAGACGGAGAGAAAGCGGAAAGAATAACTTCGAGAATTTTGGCCGGCAGGAACGCCAAGGAAGGGGAATTCCCCTGGATTGTGTTCATTGATAACCGAGCGTTCTCCACAATAGTAAGCATTACAGATATTTTTGCTATGAAATAATATTATATTCTCGTAGAAAATTATGGGTGATAACAGATTGTGTGAAATAATATAAATAATTTTCACTTACACAAAAAAATTGCAAAAAAATTATGAATACAAATTCTGGTACCAAGCAAAATCATGAGCATTCATGCAAACATACAGAAAAGACGCACTTCCTATGGACCAATCAGAGAGCAGGATTTGAGTTTTAACACTCTCAAGACAACCCCAATATCCATTACAATACATGAAATGGAAATATTGTAATTTCAATGAGTTCAAATACTGTCCAGATTTCTGAAAATACTTATATTATTGATAGCATCATTATAGCATCTTGTTTTACAGTTTAACCCTTGTAGCCGCAATGGGGGCCTCGGAGGCCCCCCTGGGACTTTTGGCTTCAATATCTCGCACAATATTTGGTCAACTGCATTCAGATTTCATGTAATCCAAGGCCAACTAATCTAAAACAACATCCAGAAGTTGTGAATTTATTGACATTGAACATGGTGAAGGGCGATAGTTTGAGCGCTTTTCCGACACAAAGCCGCAATGGGGGCCTCGTAGGCCCCCACCCTTGTGCATGTGATATGAGTTGTAGAAAAATACTGCAACTGTGCTGCCACCTATTACAGGTCAGATTATGGTCAATAGTATCTCAATACAGTCACTTTTGTAGGCTTGGAGAGCTGATATCTGTCTGTCAGTTCATTTCAACACAATTAAAATTAAATATATTCGCATTTCGAGTAAAATTCTGATTAATTTACCTAAAAAGGGACAACATTGACCTTTCAGAGATCTTAAACCTACAAAAATGGATTCAGCATCATCAAAAACTCCTACAGTGATGATTTTGTGAATGTTGCTGGCATGATAGGAGTGCAGGACCTTCATTCTCAGAAAAAAACTGGCCCGAAACGGACACCTGAAGGAATGGATCTTGCAGGGCAAGGGCCAAAATGGCAATTTTCAGTGCACCTTTTCTCATCTCATGACATTTTTAGGGTACAAAATGGCTTATAATGAAATCAGAAGACAATACTAATGCTTAACAGAATAGTTTGGTCTCAAATTAACATGAAAAATACTGAATATTCCAAAATGTACCAAAATGGACAAAATTGAGAAAATTTAATGAAATCTTGATATTTTGTTTTTACCAATAATATTTCATTTTTTCCCAATTTCACCGCCGCCATCCTCCATTTTGACTTAATTTAATAAAACAATACTACTTTTGAACTAAATTTTTTAAACCATTGTATACATATTTGAGCCTTGAGAACAATACTACTTTTGAACTAAATTTTTTAAACCATTGTATACATATTTGAGCCTTGAGAAAGGGAGGGGGCCTCAGAGTCCCCCATTGCGGCTTTGCGTACTCAAAATTGGTTGCGGCTACAAGGGTTAAGCATATCTAGAGGACCAACTTTCAATGTTAGGCTATCCTTTGCTAAATGTTAAAACCCATTTATTTTTCACAAAAGTTGAAAATGTAATTTACGTGTAAATTTACAAGCCCCCGAAATATTATTTGATTTTCCTTTACAGTGTGGAGGGAGTCTACATGTAAATCAACCTACACCTTAAATATTGTATGATTTTACTTTTCAGTGTGGGGGAAGTTTAATAGCCAATCAGTACGTGCTAACTGCTGCTCATTGTGTGTACGGTCCTCCGTAAGTAAAATGATTACTATCTCTTCACATAACCCTACATTGGCCTATACATAATTACATTATAACACTTTCCCATTAAAGGTCTGTTACCTAACCAGTTGCGCTAAAGGGCTGGTCTCCAAGCCAAGTGCTTCGGAGCAACCTGTTATACCCAACCCACTATGTACTATAATATACACTGTATGCGTTATTGTATAGCATTGTAGTACTAAGTATTTCAGCTTACTTGTCTGATCGATCTATTTTCGGGATAAGTTGACTCTACCTTACCCTCATCGAAGTCCCTACAAGGGGGGCGAGGGGGGTACGTTCCCCTCATATTGGGCCTGTAAACGCCCTCCAGGAATGGTACCCTTCATGGGAACTTTTTTACTTATGCTAAAATATACAATTAGTAGGGGAGACCGGGGTAAGTTGTGCCATTTTTTTCGTCAGGTTGATTTTCCGGAAAACCAAAGCTTAATCATGTTATCTGAAAATCATATATCAAAATATAATACGTTGGCCAGAATCGACCAAAGTTTCAGGGCAGTCTGACCATTGGGAAGATCACGGTAGGCATTTGAAAAAAGTAGGTCAAGTGGCACAACTTGCCCAGGTGCTGGGGTAAGTTGAGCCGCATGACGGGGTAAGTTGCGCCGCTTGATTTATTTTTTTTTTAAACTTGTATTTTTCCCGTTTCTTCAGATAGATCGTTTGTATCACGTTTTAAGCTCATGACTGACATCGTTCGTGAAATTGACCAAACATTTTTGAGCCATTTTATGCAAAAATTAAAAATGTTGAAAAACTGGAATGATTTACTGCTTAGAGGGAGGTGTAATACTTTTCACACATGTTCCTTTCCATGTAAGTTATTTCATAACATTTTTAGGCCTTGTGTAAAATGAAGACAAGAAAAGATGAATAAAAAATTTAATCGTATGTCACAACTCACCCCAATCCAAACGGCACAACTTACCCCAAATAGATTTTCTTGGTAAAACTGGTTGTCAAAAATAAACAAACAATGTGACATGAAATCTAATAACAAAAATGTCTAGATATACCTCCTAACTCTATCCTACCAGAGGGATATTATCTTTTTACAAACACCAAATGACTGAGTAACAAGAATGTCAGTCCTCGGCACTTCATGTTTTCAGCGACAAAATTGAATTTATGAGTGTACCTTGTCATACCATTATATTTGGTAGTTTTTTTCTTGGTACCTAATGATGTTGACCAAGTGCGTATATATATATGGGTGGCATTGCCTTCTTTACCCAGTTCTTCATTTCACCCCAACAGTGGGCGGCACAACTTACCCCATGGCACAACTTACCCCGGTCTCCCCTATAGTAATAGTGGGTGCCACTCACGGAAGTTCCAACTTCCACGACTATCAAAAGTGTCCCCCTGCCCGCTCGAGACCCCGAGTTACGCCAATGTTCCCCTATGAGGCTCTAGATGGATCTTTGCGTCCCCTGTACCTTGGCCATTTTACTTTTGAATTCCCTGTGACCCGTCCCTTTGCAATTTTTCTAATGGAATTTTGAATTCCCTGTTCCTCAGCTCCAGAAAGGGTTTTGTGTCCCCCGTGTCCCTTTGCCATTTTACTTTTGAATCCCCTGTCCCCCATGACCCCCATCCAGCCTCCCCTGTACTCGGTGGCGGATCCAGACACCATAGTCTAGGGGGGGCCCGGACGTGTTTCGACATTCGTGGGCCCGCCTAATCGCAATTTTTCTTCAAAATGCTATTATTAATCTTGGTGGTCTAGGGGGGGCCCGGGCCCCCTAGGCCCCCCCTGTATCCGCCAGTGGTACTACAGCAAAATAAAATAACGAACTGGAATCACTTATTATTGCAGACCGGCCCATACCCCCATCTCGCAAGTTCTGGACCAAGTAACCTTCTACATTGGGGAACATAATACGGACCAAGATGTCAGGGAATCTTCCGAAATTGCCGCAAAAGCAGAAAAGGTTTTTCCCCATGCCATGTACAACATTAAAGGTAGGTACAATCAAAAATGTGACGTGCTCCACCAAAATGTGCTATCATATTCAGTTATGAAAATGACTTTGTTATACTGGAATTTGGCTTTAAAATGTTGTTTCATTTGTCTTGATATCTCCGTCCAATCCAAAGATATGGCATCGAACTTCGAGAAAATGGCATTTGAATTTCCCGCCATTGCAATGAAAGAACTAAGAAAATCAAGAAGGATGCCCAATTTAGATAGTTTGAAATCAGTTAGTTAGGATGGTCTTAAATAATCAAAGCAAATTACTTTTGCTAAAACGTGGTACCAACAGCAAAAAATCATCGAAATGTGATCTTTTGACACATTTTGCTCATTTCTGGGAATTATAAGTTGGCTACTTTGAACTTATTTTGGTGGAGCAGGTCAGAAATATCCATTATCTTGTTTGTCGCTGCAACAATTGTTTTTTATGATGCTTCTCTGGAACCTAAATTGTAAAAATAGTGCTCTTGCAAAAAGGCTAATAATGCCAGAAATCCAATGACTCTCCCAGAAATTTTTAACACAATCTCAAAAGAAAAAAAAATCTGAGAGACTAGCGGAAATTAAGAAATTTTTTTTGCAACATTTACTCCTAAAAATGAATAAATACTGTGTTAATCTGAGAATTATCTACAAATCCGGAAAACCCTATTTTTGAGTTGTTTTTTTTCTAATACTCCCAAAAATTAATAGTGTTAAAATCTGAGAATGGTATCAACAAACCAGAGAAATGTTCTGCTTTTATCACAAATCATAATTTGATTGATACCATTTTTTCATTTTGTGATTTTCTTCTTTAGAATTTATCCTGACCATAGTATTTCTACACTAAAAAATTTCAGACAAAATTGTTTTTTTAGATTCAAAATGGTTTTTTGAAAAACCAAATTTCAATGCAAAACCAACATGGATAAAAAAACAAAAACATTTTGAATCTAAAAAACCAATTTTGTCCCGACATTTTTTAGAGTGTATGATCCTAACGGTGTCTGCGTTTCCTCTCCAGATCCCAGCAACCACAATGATATAGCGCTGATTAAGTTGAGGAATCCTGTCACGTTCGATCGCATGAAGAACACTGTTCCGATTTGCATAAAGCCCAAAAATGCGAACCAGCGCGTTCCTGTGGGGACCACCTGCTTTGCCTCAGGATGGGGCTCGGACAAGAACGGAAGTAAGTTTCATGAAAAGTTGCTTGGGGGGAGGGTTGGTCTAGTGGAAGTGTGCTAGGCTGCGTGCTAGGCTGCCCTGCGGGATCACCTGGGCCTATGTTGGACCACAGGGGTTTTTGCGCCAACCATTTTTAGTTGTTGATATAACCATATGATATATCATAATATATATTTTATATTTTACACAAAGATAATAGGTGCAAAAACCACTACATGTTGGACGGCCCTTTCAATCATCCTTCACCTCATTGCCCTGTCATCCTCCAGTTCTAACTAGCCTACCAAGTGCATAAATACAGGACATAAAGCCCCAATCATCCATGAAAAGTTGCTTTCATAGCAAATTCAACAAGTATAAGTTTCTTCAATAGGATGGCAAAACGTATCAAATTTAGTCCGTGTTATTGGTTGAGACACTGAATAAGCATAAATCTGATTTAAAAGTTAAAAAGTTTTCATATTTTCATGTCTGATTTCGGTCATATCCACCCGGTTGAAAAATGTAATTTATTTGATAAATACTGTTGTTCATTCTATGGGTCGCCAGTATGGCTATTGAATAGCAATGCAGTTAATAACTGGTGCATGGCTTGGCGTAAGGCTTTAAGAAGTTTATGGAGGGTTCATCCAATGACTCATTGTGACTTAATTTATGCCATATCAGGTTTTGATCCCCTAAGGATCCAATTGTGTAGAAGATTTGTTAAATTTATTATGAAATGTCTAGTCAGTGACAATGATGTTGTCAGAGTTGTTAGTAAAGTAGCACTGAGTAACCCAATGTCTGTGATAGGGCGTAATTATAGCTATATTGATCACACTTTTGGTGATACTATAAGATACAGTATTAATGTTGATACCCTTAATGATGCAGCAGTTCTGGAAGAACTCATTAATATCCGTGATGGCTTTATGTCATGCGAGTATCTGTCTATGGATGATGTGTCAGACATGATTAACACATTATGTGTGTCGTAATTGTTTTTAAGTAATACTTTTGTAATACTATTTGTTTTTATCATTGTTTTAAAGATATTATTATTATTAAATATCTGAAAACGTGTATCATACTGATTTATGTTATTTTCAGATACCCCATCTATTCTGAAGACCGTTAAATTGGTAACTATTGACAACGAAGCATGCGCTCAAAAGATGGGGATGACTCTCTCTGATGGAATGTTGTGCGCTGAGAAGCCACCTGGTGTCAATCTTGCTGATGCCTGTCGGGTAAGAAATATGATTTCTCAAAAATGACTTGGTGATAATGTTATTATCATTAGGGCAATTTAGTCCATAGAAAAAGCACAATGTCATGTACTTCTAATCTATTCAAAAGTTTGCACGGCTGTTTTGGAAGGCGAGAATCATCTTTAAAAGTGCATAAATAAGGCCCTGAATTGGCATCATAGAAATAAGACAATTTGGAGTGTTTCCTTTTGGCCCATGACTGAAGTTAAGTCAGAATGCTGAAACTTTGTAAGCAATATGTATAGATCTTATTGTTTCTTCTTCTTCTATCGTTTGGCAGGGTGCCATTGAGCCAGTGAGCTGAATAAATGTTGCAGTATCATATTGTATGTATGTATGTAATGGTTTATTTAAAAGTCGTTTAAATTCAAGTTTACAACTTCTGTACGACAAATAAAATATAAAAAAATAGAAAAAATAGAAAAAAGAAAAAATACAATGGAACAACTCCATATAGTCCAAATTCATCAAATTCAAAGTCCATAATATGCCACAAAATAAATGTCCAATAGTCATAAAAAGTCCATTTATAATTAATGTCCAATAGTGGATAATCCGATATCTGTGCCAATGCATATGACACTTCCAGATATTATCGCATGTCCGTATAATCCATTGTGGCAGATTTCTTCTTTTCTTTATTTCTGAAATAAAGAAATTTTTATGGCTATAGCATTATCTCAAGATAGATAAGTCATTATTTAACAACCATTGTGTGATGGCTGATTTGAAGGTGTTGAGTGAGTTCTTATTCTTAATTTCTAATGGAATGTTATTCCACAGCTTGGCCCCATAGTATCTAAAGCTATTCTTTCCATAGCTTATTGATTGGAAGGTCGGAAGGGAGAACTTATTATCATCTCTCATGTCATATTGGGATTCTTGTACACTAAACATCTCATTAACATATATAGGGGCAATATGTTTCCTTATCTTGTACATCAGTATGGCAGCTGACTTTACACACTGATTAAAAACATTCAACTGCTTTTCTTCCTTGCATAAGGCTTCATAATTCAAATGATATTTGTTTGCTACCATTCTAAGCGCTCTTTTATTTGTTCTCTCTAATTTCTCAATTTCTGTTTTGTTAGCAAACATCCATACAACAGAACAATAGTTTAGATTACATTTCATGTAACTGTTGTAGATTGTGGACTTGGCTTTCTTATCTAGAAAGTTCTTTATCCTTTTCACTGCATTTATTTGCTTTGCAATTTTGCTACATGTATCATTTATGTGTTGTATAAACTTCAGTTCCCTATCTATCTCTACTCCCAGCACATTTACGGAGGTTGCAGTTTTCAGTTCAGTGTCATTTACTTTTAATGACTCTATGTTTTGGCTATTGTTCCTAGTTAAAAACATGACTTGGAATTTGTTTGCATTTGCTTTCATATTATTAACTTCAAACCATTCCATTGATTTTATACAGTCTTGGGTTAACTTGTCACATAACGAAGTTAAATCACCATCTGCACAGCTTAAGGTGTTATCATCTGCATAGTTGTGAATTTCACTTTTAAAATCTGAGAACAAGAAATCATTGATAAAAATGTTGAATAACAGGGGACCAAGAATTGAGCCCTGTGGGACTCCTTTGATGTTCTGAACCCATTCTGAATACGTATCTCCTATTTTCACCCTTTGTTCTCTTTTCATTACATAAGATTTCATCATATCGCATGCATCAGCACTGAATCCATAAGCTGACAGTTTTGCCAAAAGAAGTCCATGGGGCATACAATCAAAAGCTTTTGACAGGTCTATTGCCACAACTCCTACATTTAGTCCCTTATCTAAGCTTTCTCTCCAATCTTCAGTCATCCTAATTAGTACATCTTGACAGCTGTGTTTTTTCCTAAATCCTGATAAGTGTTTATGAAATAGAGGGGCCATATGTTCATATACCTGATTGTAAAGAATTCTTTCCAGAATTTTTGACAATACTGGCAATAAGTTCACAGATCTGTAGTTATCTTTATTCAGCTTGTCTTTCTTTTTATACAATGGTGATATGTTGGCCTTTTTCATTTCTTCTGGGAATTTGTTTTCAAGTATACACCTGTTGATCAGCAATGTTAAAGGTTTAATCAACTCTTGACTTGTCATTTTGATAAATTTAGCAGGCAGTTCATCATAGCCTGCGGCCTTTTTACTTGACAGGGAGCTGATTGTTTTGGCAACCTCCCTTTCACTCACAAACCTAAATGTAATTTTTTTCCTATTACTAACTCCCTTTATGCTATCTTTTATCATTTTCATGCTACTGTGACTATCATAGTGACTTATGATATTTTGTAACGATCTCTCATTGTTTTCAGGGGTACCTATTTCTGACCCAATGCTTTGAAAAAATACATTGAAGATATTACACACTTTTTGTTCATCTGTGACTATCTCCCCATTCTCACGCAGCGGTATAGCATCTGATTTTGTCCTTGACTTAGAAAAGATGGGTTTCACAGCTTTCCAGAAATCTTTATTCTTAGTTCCTTCTTTACACTTTTCTTCAAAGTATTTTGATATTTCTCTCCTTTTAATAGCTGTGACCTTATTTCTCTGTATTTTATATAAAGTTAAATGATCATCAGACCTGAATTTGAAGTACTTATTTCGAAACCTATTCCTGTTATATAGTGCCTTTCTCAGTTCCTTTGACATGCAATGGAAATCATTCTTTCTAATGATCTTCCGTTTTTTAGGGGCATGTTTATTGAGCAGATTGCGCAGTTCTGTCTGTATTACTTTATAGGCATCATTTACCCCTTCAGCTTTCATAATTAGCTGGGATAGATTTGTTGAGGATAGCTCTGATCTAACCTTCTCATAGTCTATCTTTGAAAGTTTTCTAACTTCGATTATCTTTGTTTTTGGCATTGGCTTGTGTAGTCTCAAAACCCCACCAATGAGATTATGGAAGTCACTTATTCCAGTGTTTACAGAGAAAGTTTTTATGAATTTCCTGCGTTTTGTCACCAGCATTACATCAATTAATGTTGGATCACTAGACTTAAAACATGTTGCCTCCTTGATGATATTAGTCAGGTTATATGATGGCATTATAGTTGATAACACGTTATCTTGCATCATATTAAAATTCAAATCACCAATTATAATGACATTTTCATGTGAATCAGAAATCTTTTCGACTGTTTCTTCAAAGAACATCTTAAATGTGACAGGATCTGTCCTGGGATTCTTATACATGCACAATAACATAATTTTCTCCTCTGAAACATTCAGTTCAATTGACATGCACTCTATTTCATTGTTGCACACATTTGTATTTCCAGTAGAATAAGGGATGTCTTTGGATATGTAAGTTAGAAGCCCCCCACTGTTAGATCTCTTGTCTTGTCTTACACAATAGTATCCATCTATGTCAAGTAGCTCTTGTTTAAATGATTCATCTAATTTTGATTCACTCAACACCAACACATCAAGTCCACACACTCTTTGTAGTTCTTTGATCTCTGAGATCTTTGAACCAACACTGTTCACATTTAAATGAGCAATTATTACATTTTTGGCATGGTTCCTTCTTACATTTTGCATCTCTTCAAAGAGCATTTCACAAGTGTCACTAGTTACATTGTCACCTAAATTGCAATTTTCATCATGATGATCCATTTGGATCATTTGATCATTATCAGAATTATTTTCCTCAAAATCATTTTCATCTGTCCTAAAAGAATAATCTATAGGGTCACTTATCTTTTCATCAGTCCAAGTTGTTGCGGCCCTGAGGTCCTGGCCAAGGTCCTAGTAGGCATCCCAATGGTGGTTCCTGGACCGTGAAGTGTAGTCATCCCAGCCGGGGTTCCTGGACCGAGAGTTGTCATCACAGTGCTTGCGTTTGTGTCCTGCCAGGCCACATGCCCAGCATGACACAGTCTGACGTTGCCCACACTGCAATTCTCTGTGTCCCGCCTCTCCACACTGGTAGCACCGTGGTTGATGTTGCCTAGTTGCCCAGTTCCGTCTCTGAGGCCTTCTTGCAGTCCAGTCTCGCTTAGGTGCTGCTGGTTTACTTAGTTTTCCAGGGAAGCTTGGATCCTTACGAAGTTTTTCCCTGCATTCCATCCAAATTTTCCCCAACATGTTCAGTCCTTTTCCTTCCCTACCACGACCCCAGAATTCGTGAGAGGTGTCCTCTTTGATCTCTTTGGATCCGGTCTCCAGTAGGGCTTTTCGAGCATCTTCACAGACACGGATTTTTTCTTTAATTAGATCCTCCATAACTTTCTTTTTCTTTTGAGTCCATCTGTCATCAGTCTCTATCTTTTCCGCGATCCTCATAGCATGCAGTCCTGTTTTAGCATACTGGATCTTACTTGCTTTGTAGCTGTCACCCATGGTCTCAGCCTTTCTGTACTGATAGGCTGCTTCTGTAGATGAGAAGTGTCGTCCATTTGAGGTGATGCTGACTTCAAAGAAGTTGGAAAGGGGGTTTTTGTGTCCTCTGAAGAGAACAACTTTTGAGTCATCTGACTTAGAGTACCTTGTAGGTGTGAAGGCTGATCCACTTTCCAGCACTCCACAATTTTTCATTAAACAGTCAATCCCTCTCTTAGTCAGATGAAGCCCATCAACTGTCAGATTTGCATCATTTACCTCACCAGTCATCAGATGAAAGGAAGGATCACTGTCCACAAAGGTGAACCCATCCTTGTCACACATGGCTTTGAGTTGAGCATTCAACTCCTTTGTTTTTGCTTTTAAGTCTTTATCAGTCCTGGGCAATACACTGGAGATCTTGATTTTGTTTGATCTGAGGGAGGCAGATACACATAAAGATTGATAATCCAAAACAATGTCAGACTCACTTTTTTCAAGGTCAATGGACCCAGCAACGATTATCACTTCAGTAAATGACTTTTCCTCAGGCAGGGCTTCTATTTCCTTTTGCAGATCGCTGATCTTTGCTCCCCCTTTGGCAATGATGTCCCAATTTTTGACCTTCTTGGGATCCACATTCCTCAGCAAGCTAGTACCAAGCAGCAAGCTGGGGATGGGAGGGGCAGTGGGGGTCAGCTGAGGGGGGTCAGGGGGTGGGGCTTGCTTGAGTTCATTCAGCCGTGTCTGCTGATTGTCCAATTGTTTGGAGAGCTCAGTCAACTGTGACCTTGCTGCAGCCAATTCCTCTTGGGTTTTAATCCTCAATTGTGATTCAGTATCCAACTGTGTTGAAATCTTTTTAAGCATTTCAATCATTTGAACTTGGTTATCTTTCAATTCCTCAACTTCCTTGATCTTAATAATGTTTGTGTCTTTTATCTGAGCCACCTCTTCATGTAGTGTCCTAATCAAAGGGACTATCACACAGCAGCTGGGGCATGCCCACACCATGCCACTTTCAGGTTCTTTAACACAGTCATTGTGATGCCAGATATTGCATAATGTGCATCTTACTTGTTTTCTTCCACTTTGCTGCTTTGGGTATTTGCATTTGCTGCCCAGGCAGTGTCTCTTTTCACCCTCCATTGTTCAAAGGCTAGGGGATGTGGGTCTCTCAGCAGGGGTGCAGATAATCCTCCCTTTGAAGTGTTGGTCACTCCAGCTCTAGAAATCCGAGTTTCTTAGTAAAATGGCTATAATCCAACTAAAATTGCTAATTATGTTGATATATATCCATTATTTTGCCATAAGATTGTCCTCAGTCTGCTGTACACACTTAGATAAATCCATGCATATCAAATCCATCATGATAAAGTAATGCAATCCAAGCTAAGTTCAATGCACATGCAGGAGCTCCCTGGACACGTCTGCACCCTCTGAGGGTCAAGAGAAGAATATTCTCACAATACAAGGCCAAGTTGAAAAAAAAAGCTTGTCCTGAACATGTTCGCCCTGAATTTTAACATATTTTCAATCTCCCATTTCATCAATTAATGTGACCATGGCAACCCAACCATTTGGCGAAGTTTTTGATTTTTGTAATGCACAGGTCCCACAGGATGTTTGTGTAAAATTTCAGAAAAATCTATCTGATCTAATCACTATACTTGAGTCACCGGAAGTCCTTAACACGTAACGCTCATGAGTGTCCAGAACTGGGCAAACAGGGCTGCCCTTACCATATCTATCTATCTATCTATCTATCTATCTATCTATCTATCTATCTATCTATCTATCTATCTATCTATCTATCTATCTATCTATCCATCTATCTATCTATCTATATTTATATCAGATCTATATCTTTACAAAGTCTTTGTTTTTCTAGGGAGATTCAGGCGGACCACTTTCGTGCTTGGTTGACGGCAAGTTCTACCTCGCGGGGGCTACATCTTTTGGCTCCGACTGCACCAGCGGGGAGAGTGCCCCAGGGGTGTACGCAAACGTCTCTAATTACGCAGCCTGGATCGAAGACGTGATGAATGGAAACGAGGGCAGTACCCTCGGAGGAACTAAGCCCGGTCCAGGTTCTGGAGGAGGAGGAGGAGGAGCTGGAGGCGGAGGAGCTGGAGGAGGAGGAGGATGGGGAGGTGGTGGCGGAGGAGACGGTGGATGGGGAGGCGGTGGAGGAGGAGATGGGGGTTGGGGAGATGGTGACGATGACGGATGGGGTCATGGAGGAGGAGGGGGTCATGGAGGATGGGGCGGAGGTCACGGCGGAGGTTGGGGAGATGATGATGACTCCTTGGGAGGTGGAAGCGATGATGATGATGGTATTTTCGATTGGTTAGAAGACCAACTAGGAGGCCTCTTGCCCGGAGGAGGAGGGCAGGGAGGAGGAGGTCAAGGAGGAGGAGGACAAGGGGGTGGATTCGGTGGACTAGGGGATATATTTGGTCAAGGTGGTTTGGGAGGCTTCTTAGGAGGAGGACAGGGTGGTGGTGGAGGAGGACAAGGAGGGGGAGGGTTTGGAGGTTTATTCGGAGGACAGGGAGGAGGGGGAGGGGGCTGGAGAGACTGGTTCCGTCGAGTTCTGGAAAAAAAGAAGAACTCAAAAAACTAGTAATCCTTGCCTGACAAGATCGACGTCTATTAACGACTCAAGAATTGTCATTTATCATATCATCATACTACATTGACGATTTACTGCCATGTTCTTTGTTAAACGAAATATGTGGAACATTAATCAATGAACATGTAGGCCTATTCTTGCAAATAAATGGTTTATTTGGACTAATGATGTTGTTGTGTTATTGTTTTGAAGTAAAAAATGAATCATCAAAATCAAATTTGAAACTGAACTAGGAAGACCATTCTTTAGACAATGGAGTCTGTCGAATTAGTTTAAAAAGTCAGTTGAGTTTCATTTCAACTAGTCAGTCAAATTTGGATCAACTAGTCACTGGTGTTTTTTGCAAAGTCAGTTGGAATTTTTCAACTAAATTTTGATTGAGAGAGCATATCCCTGGATGAAAACCACTTGATTCAATCATTTCGAAAGTGCAGAAGAGTTTGATCTGTTGTCTCTAATGATTTTTTGAAAACAATTTTTTAGTTGTAATTATGAAAATTTGAATCAAATTGTTTGCGATTCTTGCCTTTCATCCTTTATTTTTAAAGTAATTTTTTGAAAAGTTGGATTTAGTCGGTTGTAATTGATTAAACTTGTTGGAGTTGAATTCAACCAACAATATAGTTGCATTTTGAATTCCTGTTTGGTCATTCAAGATTATATTTTCAACTGTCTGCTGGGTCTACCACCTTTTCGAGTTATTTGTAGCAATTTAAATAAGATACAACGGATTTAATAAAAAGGAAGTGAGCTATAGAGTGCATGCATATATACCAGCCTTGATATCTTCACCACAACAAATAAAATGGGGGAGAAAACACCTTTGGGGGGGGGGGGATTCAATGTATTGGACTGTATTCCTTACTTCAAGGTGTTGACCTCGTTTCAGTGTCCTGGATGGGCGTTGTTGACCCCCAAAATCATCCAAAAACTGGATGGCTCCAGTCCAATATATAAATATTACAAAATTAATTCAAAATTCAAATTACCAGTGGCAGTGAGACTTATATCTCTTTATAATACAACCGTTGTCATGGTGTCACATGGGGGCTGCCGTCCCACACTGCTGAGATGTTTGTTATGACGACGTCACAAACCAAACAACGCATTTATTATGACACCCTGAATTGTTTGGTTCCGATACCGGACTTAAACCGGCTGGGTGACCTCTCTTTTCTTCAGTGTGAATAAATCTTGTGAAAATTGGACCATTACAGCTAATGAAGTCCATCAAAAATCGGATTCAAGCACAGGTTATGGACCAAACATGACACGGACAATTTTTATCAAATTACTATGAATTTAAGTTCCGCTGGGTGCCAATTCCGAATAAATTTTAATTAATCTTGTTGCTTGACAATTTTTACATCCTTGAGACCAGATGGGGCTCACTTTCGCTCCCTCACCCATGTAATGGGGAAAACAGTCAAAACACCAACAGCGCTTACAAGTGCTGTTATGATCATCTCTATGAGCAGCATTAAGCGCTTATTTCCTTACAGCCGGAAATTTGATGTAAAAAGAGTTGACTGTTGCACTGAAAATGGCACTTTGTGACTCATGATAGCCGATGAAGTGTCATCTTCTCTACATTTAACATGGGAAACACAGAGGCTGTTTAATTAGTCATTATCAAGAGAAGGCCATTTGACTTGTCATTACTGATTTTAGAGTCAAAATCAGATGCAAAATCCTCTCGTTTGGCTGTCACCAACAATTCGCCCAGCATAACTTCAAATTAGCATTGAAAGTATCGGGTATGATCATGACAAATCATCAGTATGATGATTCACTAAGTGACATTTTCACAGTGAGAGTTCCTGGCTGTAATGGAATGGTTTAGAATTGCTGCAGTCAAATCGGAATTGCTGCAGTCAAATTAGTTTTCAAATGTTATTTAAATACAATGAAGCATTGCCACTGCATGTTTACACAAGTGTCATTGTTTTGGTCCTTTTCCCATAATGTTGTTTGGTCGTCATGAATTTTACTGCTGAGCACAAAAAGGTACTTAGTGCGGCCTCCCCCTACCAGTGGCTGTTCAAGCGGTTAAAGTCCAATATAAGGACCAAATAGTTCCATGGTGTAACAATAACTATGTTATTTGGTTGTGACGTCATCATAACAAACGTTTCAGCCAATGAGCGGGGGTGTGGGGGCAGCAGCCCCCATGTGACGCCATGACAACGGTTGTGAAGCAATGGTTTTAAAGAGCAAAGAGTCTCACTGGAACTACACGTACTTAACCGGATATTGGACTTGAGCCGTGTGGCTACAATTGCGGTTCAAGTCCAATATAAGGACCAAATAGTTCCAAGTGTAACAATAAGTGTGTTGTTTGGCTGATGACGTCATCACAACAACAATTTCAACCAATCAGCGGGGGTGTGGGGGCGGCAGCCCCCATGTGACGTCATGACAACGGTTGTGACGCAATGATTTTATGAAGTAAACAGTCCCTCAGGAACTTCTTATCCGTATATTGGACTTGAGCCACCATTGCTACTATATGCTGGAGATCAATTCAAAACAATTGAAGCTGGCAGCGCAGGGTGACTCCTCGCTACTTTCAGGGAGAATTTCATTCTCCCTGATTAAATAATCAAAAAAGGTTTGGCTCTCCGGAGCTGTGCTATGTCCTTACGGACGGAAGGGCGTTACAGAAGAAGAAGAAGCTGCAGATCTGCCAATTCACGGTTGCTATGGTCTTCTTCTTCTTCTTCTTCTGTAACGCTCTTCCGTCCGTTAGGACATAGCGCAGCTCCGGAGAGCCATGACTTTTTTGATTACTTCAAAATCAGGGAGAATGAAATTCTCCCTGAAAGTGGCAAGGAGTCACCCTACGCTGCCGGCTTTAATTGTTTTCAGCTGTTTTGTCTACTGTAGGGCTTCTTGAAAGTGGATGACTTGTGAAAAATTGTTGACTGGGCTTTCAAAGTTCAAAATGGCATTCGTTGCTAAGTGCCAGAAAAAGGCCTTCGCCGATTCTTGAAATTTCTTTGTTTTCAGTGCCTCCAATTGTCACAATTCATAGCAGAAGACGATCACGAAGTCTAAACTGCTTTAGGCAACACACTTTGATGTTACAAGACCCGAAATAATTCATAAAGTCAGTAGAAAAACATCTGCTGAATTTGTTGACATGTTGTCATGATGAACGTCGCCAACTTTTTTTTGCTATGGTCAATATCTATGTTCAGCCTCATTATGGTCACGTTATTGTGGCACCTCTGATAAATGAGTGTAAATGGTGCCCTGGTTGCCATGGGTGTCATGCAGCCTCGATTTCTAACAAAAGAGAGCAATTTAGTTTGACTTCACCAACTCACACTCACATGATCTAAAATAGATGTCAGTAATCGTTTAAGATATTTTAAGTTGTGCAAAAAAAATAAAAAATGTCAAAATCAAAGTCAAGAACTTTGAGAAGACTTAATAAGGTCGCAAAGGAAGTGGAAAGAGTTGGAAGAAAGGCACTAAAGAAATTTAGAAAGAAATTTAGAAAGAAAATTCTGAAGCGGAAGAGCATCAAACCAAGAAATGCAATTCCTTCGCTGGATTTAAGACTAGCATCACAGAAACTGGCAGGTAAGAATCGTAAGATGGAAAAATAATACTCCCTTTTACTCAGCCGAGCCACTCTCAAATTTCGGGACAAAGTGAAAATGTGGTAACGGAGTGGACTTTTGATGCAAAAAACCTGCTTTTCGAGCAAGAATTAAATATCGATTTTTTGCTAATATTTCGGTCGGTATAAACGAGTGGAAAATTTTTTTGGTTTTCTCTAAATACTGCATTCTACTTGGGAGATATAGGCCTAATGTTATGATTGCAGTCCAGGAAAAAATTCATTTTAGTGGGCAGTCAATATGCCCATATTTGGCAACTGAAAACAATAGTTTTTTGTGATTTCCGCCAATTGGTTACCAAGACACTATTTCAAAATTTGAGCGGTACCCCACTTTTTTATTTCATAAATTGTGATGAACCAGATTTTCTTTTCAAGCATAACAATGTATGTTCTTTCGTTGCCATTTTTGGTATTTTCTTATTATTTCTTTGTCAACTCATCAACACTTTTCAGTGCTCTGGCGGAAAAAGTAGCATGGAAGCATGCCATTTTTCTTCAGTTTTGGATTGCTACTGACCCAAATAAAAGGTCATGAAATTAAGTATAAAACAATCTGATGAAGGATGTTTTTTTAGGGTCACCTGCAGCCCTTTGCCTTATATCAGATTTTTAAAATTTTAATCAGATTTAAATCAACCATCTGTATTTGTTCAAATACAACATTTTTCAAATAACCTAAAGTCATGATAATGATAAACTGTTCATAATTGTGTCTTCTGTAATGGGAAAAATTAATGTCACAAGCCATTTAAATCAAACGATTTAAATCAAGCAACCCCTCTTATTTATACTTTTACAGAACCACAAACAAAACGGGAATCCATTGTTGCCAGACCACCTTCAAGACGATCATCAGTCTCGAGTCAGCATTCATCAGCCTCAAGAAGGCCATCAACCGCCGGCCGCAGGTCATCGGCCGCATCCAGACGGGCGTCAATTTCAACCGCTAGCCGCAGATCATCTTCAAAATCAAGACGGGCTTCAAGGGCTATTAAAAAGGCGCGGTTTGTCATCCCGCTCAGAAACAGAAGTAAATCCAGCATTTCGAGGTAAGGTCCTTTTCTCTTCCAATAGAAAAAAAAAAAAAAACTTCTCTTGTTCTAAAATTTGGGAGTACTAAATATATGGATTTTAATCTCACTCTCTTATTTTTTAAATATCACTCTCTTGCTTTAATCTCACTCTTTTGTTATAATCTCATTCTCTTGTTTTAATCTCACTCTCTTGTTTTACTCTTGCTCTCTTGTTTTAATCTCACCATTTTGGTTCCATCTCACTATCTTGTTTTAATCTCACTCTGTTGTTTAACTCTTGCTCTCTTGTTTTAATCTCACTCTCTTGTTTTAATCTCACTCTCTTGTCTTAATCTCACTTTTTTGTCTTAATATCACTCTCTTGTTTATCCTCACTCTCATGTTTTAATCTCACTCTCCTGTTTTGATCTCACTCTCTTGTTTTGATCTCACTCTTTTGTTTTGATCTCACTCTTTTGTTTTGATCTCAATCTCATGTTTTAATCTCAGTCTCTTGTTTTAATCTCACTCTTGTTTTAATCTCACTCTCGTGTTTTTAATATCACTCTCTTGTTTTAATCTCACTCTCCTGTTTTAATCTCACTCTCTTGTTTTAATATCCATCTCTTGTTTTGATCCCACTGTCTTGTTTTAATCTCACTCTCTTGTTTTAATCTCACTCTCTTGTTTTAATCTCACTCTCTTGTTTTCATCTCACTCTCTCTTTTTTTAATCTCACTCTCTTGTTTTAATCTCACTTTCTTGTCTTAATCTCACTCTTGTTTTAATCTCACTCTCTTGTTTTAATCTCACTCTCTTGTTTTCATCTCACTCTCTTGTTTTAATCTCACTCTCTTGTTTTAATCTCACTCTCTTGTTTTAATCTCACTCTCTTGTTTTAATCTCACTCTCTTGTTTTAATCTCACTCTCTTGTTTTAATCTCACTTCAGTCTGGAGCTGGACCGCATTCGAACACGACGTCCTACACCTCACCCGAGATTCAATAAAGATAAATATTCATGGAATCCTCGCAAACGGATTCCTGCTGTGATAGACGAGCTCCGAACGAGGAATTGCTTCTTCTGATCAGTAATTTACCGTACCCCGTGGCAGCCAGACAATTACTATACATCTATTGCTGCAGTAAGTGTGCTTTGTCTGTCTATAGGAAATTTGGTTCAAGTCTAGTATACATATAAATAAGGACCAAAAAGTTGAAGAGTGTTACAATACACATGAAATGTTGTTATTTGTTGAACTATTTATCCTAATATTGGAATTGAGTTGGAAATTTAAATAAAAGACCAATTTCACTGAATGGCCTAAACACTGGCCCCTCATAACTTTATTTTAATTATTAAAATGAATCATAACTTGCATTCAACTCATAGGAGATGCGCGGATAAAAAGATCGTAATTGAATCTAGAGGAATGACATTTTCATTAAATCACACGAAAATGCTGCAGCTTACCTCATTATTCAGCGAAAAGTATCTGAAGAAAAGAGAGGCTATACAGGGGAAGTATCCCCTTCCAAGTGTCTTACGTCAGCATATCAGTATATTCTCCACTTGGATTGTGACAGCCAATCACAAGTGAGTATTCTCGGATAATATCCTTGCTGTTTTTGGTAGAGAAAAAGTTATATTGGACAGAGAAAAGTTATATTGGGCAGTGAGAAGTTATATTGAGCAGTGAGGAGTTTTATTGCCATATTATAGGGCAGCGAGGAAGGACCTGAGAGGACACACCTTCTGCTGTGCGCTGCTGCAGCAACAGCAATAAAAAAATTTGTGTTTTCAATTTTAGTTAAAAATTTGTTGCACGTCAATGGGAAGACACAGAAAAACACAAATAATGTCAAAAGTTGCATATTGATCAGGACAACAAGATTAAGTTAATGTAGCACTGCTAATATAGGTTATGAGACCATGGTATGACATTGAGTGACAAAAAATGCACTTTTCACCCATTTTTGGCGTAAATGCCTATGTTTAAAGGTAAACATTGCGCTATAAAATTGAAATAAAAAATATCAAATATAAAGAAGATTTTTCGTTATGGAATCATGATTGAGGATATGCAAATTTTATATTTGTGTTGATACCCATTGCTGAAATATGACGAGTTACGTTTTGAAGAGAATTCTGCAGTTTGACCAAAAGAAACACAAACTGGCTTTCCAGCATAGTCAAAGTGACTAAACCTATTGTTTTAAAATTGGCTTCATTTTTCGAGAATATAACAAATATTGGATGGTAAGTCATCCAATATAGAGTGTAATTGGACTCAGAAAGAATATATTGGAATCGGCGCAAGCGCCTCATCCAATATAGCTTTTCTTCATCCAATTACTCTATATCGGACTCCTCACCATCAAATATTTATATAATATCAGCTTGGTGTCTCTGTGGCTGAAACAATCAGAATTGTTGGTTGAAATTTTGGAAATCTAGCGGCCAATGAGCTATAAGTAGGCCTATTCTTATACCATTTGACACCTCTGTCGCTGATCACGTGCCAGTATTGCAGGGAAATAATTCCCATATTCTTTGTTGTCCAGTTATCCTCTCATGTTTGACTGTCTGAGTGTTTGTCTCATGGTATAAGCCGGTTATTCACCATGGGATCAGGAATATGTGTTTATCACACCTCGGGCTAAAGCCCTCGGGTGACAAATCACATATTCCCTCTCCCGTGGTGAATAACCTATACTAATGCCAAGCACCACTTTCCACTTTTCCCGTAGTGTAAACAGAGTGAAGCTTATCTTCAAGTCTAGGCTTATTTGAAGAGAAATTCGCATTAGAGCACAATCTAATAAGATTCCCATAACTTCTGTCAGAGATTTAATAACGCCTCACAGGACGCATTGTTCTCACCCTAAACTTGTATTAGTTGTGATCTAACTGACAAAAACGCATGTTAGAACCCCCCAAAAGACCTTATATGCTTCCTTGTTAGGGTTTATTTCCATTTATAGACAATTTCTGGTCTTCCTATTTTCTCGGTGCTTTCTTTCGGCCTTTCAGGCCATAATCTTCCCTTTTTAATTCCGTTATATTCCTCTAAATGTCCCAATTAATGATGATTAGTTTTAAGCTGATATATTTTACAAAAATCAACTTAACATATGAAATCCATACGGAAAGTTACGTATTTTTACATATGTACATATTCGTACTTATTTCATATGAGAAAACAGCCAATTTATGTACGGAATATGCAAGAAAGAGCTTTGTACGTTTTACGTACGCTGCAAAATTGGCCATGTATATTTCCATTTCTATGAGCTTCATGCGAGGTAACTATTTAAGAGTTAGTTAGGCCTACTATATTATATCACTGCTAAATATTTGAAATTTTTCCTTTCAGGTTTTTTTTATCAACAACAAGTCACCCCAAAGAAGAGGGAAACAATCTAACGCATTTAAAAGAATGTTTTCGAAATATTTCAAGTTCGATATAAATCTTTGAGGTTTAATGCTGATTACTCCAATGATATATTTATCTGAAAATTAGTAATAAGCGAAAGTAACACTTTTATAATAAACAAGATCCAAAATTTTGGTTGAATGAATAAAACATAATGTGAATTCCGTATACCTGTGGTTGTGGGACAATGATAAGATTCTTTGGCTGCCGAGAAAATGGAAGGATTTCAGCCTAGAATTCTCTGTAGATGTCAGGCATGTCCAGTAAAATTTGCTGGTGTCCATGAATGAATAGCTATCAACAGTAACTCATCTTAAGGATTTTACTGCTTCCTTGTGAAGATTTCTGAAGTGATTTCTTTTTTCATGTTCACACAAAGCATTTTATCATTTTATTTAACTACATCTTAAAAAAAAAGAAATACTGAAATGTCTTTTCAATCAATGCCAAAGAATAATTTGGAATGCTATAACTACAGACATTTTTAATTTCATGAATTTACAATTTACAAAATGTTTTTAAGCTTTGAAACTTTGACCTTTTTAATTTTGCACAAAAAACCCGAAATAGCTGTTCCATTTAGTATTTTGATTTGGAAATTTATAGGCACTCTGCAGACATCTCTAACTTATCATGTGCATAATTTCAGAAAAATTCCTCAATTGAAAGTGTGGTAAAATGAATAAGTTCCATTGCTGTGTCTCTAAACTGACCAAACACAACATCCGGAAAATGTTCTGCAAGATTTAAAGTTGAAGACAGTGGCGTCAGTGTAGGTGGGGCTGGTGGGGCATTCAGGGGGGGATCCAGAAAATTCCGTTGGGGAGGTCTATCGGGCTATCATGTCGCGGAACGCATAGTTCGCGACATAACGCGACCGCGCGATGATAAAAATTAACATGTAAAAATAATAAAATTTTGGTCCAGTGGGGGGGGGATGCATCTCCCCCAATCCCCCCCTGCGTCCGTCCCTGGGGGCATTTGCCCCACCACCTTTTTGTCAAAATATACATGTTTATGAATAAAACAAATTGTAATTTTCCCCCCGACATCTTCCATGAAAGTAAGACCACATTTTGCCCCACCACTTTAAAATGAAACTGACGCCCCTGGTTGAAGATGAAATAACAATTTTTGGGGATTTAGGGCTCTGTGACTATGTCACACACTTTGAAACATCACCCTGCATGTTTGTGTAAAATATGGGTAATGTAAATTTCTTTGAAAAAACCCGAATGTGATAAACAAGTCCACAAACAGGAAATGGTCGCGCATGAATGATTTTTGGCATAACAATACTTGGTCATGATCGGTTCAATACCACACACAGTAGACAGCCTGAAAGTAGGATCATATTCAAATTTATGAGATGAGGCGCATGATCCGCTTCAATCGTTGACTACCAGTGGCTTTATTTTCAAAACGACTTTTTAAATTTGTTTGCATGGGCACAAGAGAGTTACGGAAACTTTGCCCCACCAGCCCCGTAGGTACTGACGCCACTGTTGACTACTGTATACTACATGTACGTAGATCCGCCACTGCATGGTTGCTGTGGTACAGTGGTTGAAATAATTTTAGAGCATCATAAACTCTTCGGCTTCAGTGCGCCTTTGGTGCCCGCTAGCGGCCCGAAGGCTCCCGGCTACAAGGGCTTCAACCCTTCGCACCTTGCAACTGAGAGACCCCTTTAAATAACATGGCTTATTTTGACCACTGCTATGGTCAACATCTATATTCAGCCTCAAAATGATGGTGGCACCTCTGAATGGTGCCCTTGTTGCTATGGTGCCCTTGTTGTTATGGTGCCCTTGTTGCTACGGTGCCCTTGTTGCTATGGTGCCCTTGTTGCTATGGTGCCCTTGTTGCTATGGTGCCCTTGTTGTTATGGTGCCCTTGTTGCTACGGTGCCCTTGTTGCTATGGTGCCCTTGTTGCTATGTTATTCATGCAACCACGATTTCTAACAAGAGACAGCAATTCAAATTGACTTCACCAACACAGACTCACAGGACAGGTGTCAGTTAGCAATTAAGATATTTCAAGTTCTGTAAAAAAAATTGAAATGCCGAAATCCACTCAGAGGAGAGTTGGAAGAAAGTTGAAGCAAATTGGGATAAAACCACAGAAGAGGATCAGTATAATACCAAAATATGTTTTTTCATTAGGCGGTGAAGTGAAATTTTTACTCGTACAAACTTCACTGACACAAGTTTGCTCTATTTTGGCTGCAACTTTTGAGACAATTTAATTGATTGAATCTTTATCAGCAATCCTTATGAAAATCCTTATGAAAGTTTGTGGACAATCAAGTAATTGGAAATCCATTGCGAATGCTAAGATATTACAGAAAAATTATCAAGATAATGCCATACTGACCATGCTTGATTGACACAATAAAAGAAAATAAGGGGTCATTTTTGGCGCTTTTCGGTGCCATTGTCAGGAGTTTATAAATTGGACATAAAATTAGGCTTTGTCATGGTCATAGAAATACATAGAACGGACATGAGGCTCTGGCAGATGAAGCAACCAAATCCACCATCTTGGAACTGCCCTGTATCCTGACACAATGGTACTGTGACGTCACCAATAACAGTGATGTCACTTATAACAATGGCATGATGTCACATCATAATTAATCTATTGTGACGTCATGTCTCAGGGCAGTTCCAATATGGCGGATTTGGTGACCTCATCTTGAGGTGGCATCATACAGCCTCATGTCCGTTCTATTTATTTCTATGGTCATGGTATACATTTAGAGACCAAAAACTTACCGAGTCAAAAAATAAAACTGAACTTCATCATTCTATTGAAATGATCTTTATAAATATTTGAATTAAACTGGTGAGGTCACCACGAGTAGAACTTTCACTCTAAAAAATTTCAGACAAAATTGGTTTTTCAAAAAACCATTTTGAATCTAAAAAACCAATTTTGTCCCAACATTTTTCAGAACTTTCCCACGAAACTAAATTGATCTTTTCACAGAATTACAGCTTTTAGAAATTGCTAAATTGCTAGAAACTAATAATGTATAATCATATATTTGTCAGACGTTGAACCTCAGTGAACCTTCAGACATGCATAAGTCATATCTTGAAAAGAAATTTGGACCTTTAAGGAAAATAACAGTTAGGAGAATATATAATTAGTAATTATTCTATATTTTGCAATTTAAAACTGTTATATACGTTTGATACGCAAACATTTGCAACACCTGCAAAAATATAGTAGATAATAAAATTTAGCATGGAAATGTCAAATTTTGTATAAGGAAGGCTCAATTTTTTTCCCAACACAAAATCATTCAAAATATTCTAAGCAGAATCTACGTTATTTGGGTTTAGGGTTAGAATTAGGGTTTAGATGTTTTCAGCCAAGTTTATCGTGTGACGCCGTGCCCACACCCTCGCTCATTGGCTGAAACGTTTGTTATGATGACGTCACAACCAAATAGGCCTAACACACTTATTGTGTTACCCTGGAACTACTGCCGAGGCGTTACAAACACACACACACCCCGGAACTACTTGGTACTTACTATATTGCGCTTTAACCAGCCAATTCGGGCAGGAGGAGGACACAGAAATACTGCGAAGGATGACTGAAACAGCTGTCCAACATATAACAGGCACAGGTGCCGCAGAGTTCGAACCCTCGATCCAGCAATTGGCAAGCTATGCCAGTATCCTACCACTCATGTAACCCTCCAGTCCCCAGGCCTCCCCCTAAATTTCTTTGGAAAATACTGATATATTATGTATTCATAAACAAACAGCTGTGAAGCAAAAAGGACAATTTAGAATGGCATGATCATAAGTTATGCTTCAATTCTTTGGAATTTCAGGAGATCTGTTACATATAAAGAAATCAACAAATACACCTGACATACTGTGAGAATAATTGAACAGCTGAAACGATATGAAAGCATCACAGGTTATAGAAAGAACCTCCACTGGCTTCCAATACCTGCTAGATGCCAATTTAAAGCACTCACGACCGTGTGGAAGGCCCTCAATAATCAAGCTCCAGAATATATCAAACAGTTGGTTGTTTTAAAAAGAACACAAAATGTCAATCTACGCAGCAACACTCAACTGCTGCTTGAAACACCGAATATGAGTGGACATAGATCAGATAATCATGCATTCTCTCTTGCGGTACCAAAATTGTGGAACGACCTGCCTGAATCAATCAAATATTCGAACTCCCTGACAAGCTTTAAGAAAAACTTAAAAACACACTTGTTCAAAAAATTTTATTCTTAAGACGTTATAAGTCATTATGACAAGCGCTAATGAGCAGTCTTACTGAAATTGGCGCTTTACAAATAAATACTATTATTATTATTTATTATTGAATTTTAGCTTCTCGGATCAACCAACCCTACAGGAAAAAAGGGGTTGAGCTTTCCTACAATTTTATTAAATCGACATTAAAAACAATTGAGATCACTCCTTTTTTTTCGTCCTACTAATGGACCATACAGAAAAAGTTCTGTGTCGGCTAATGGTCAAGCAGGCTTGTCCACTGGCTCTGAGGTCGTGGGTTCATATCTCATCCTTGGAACTCACTTCAGTCTAAGCCCATTGGACATTAAATAGAAGAGGGTTGTATCCAGTATACTATGCCGGGGTAACTCAAAGACCCTGGACATCCATGAATCATTTTGGCATGTACCAGACTCCCAGTCTTCTCATCTCATCATCACACGGTGATCACCAAAAATGAAAGTGCTTCTCCCTTCACAAAGATGGAGGTTGAGCTGCCCCGGCTGTTCCATAGTATGCCACACTCTAAAAAATGTCGGGACAAAATTGGTTTTTTAGATTCAAAATGGTTTTTTGAAAAACCAAATTTCAATGCAAAAAACCAAAATTGATTTTTTTAAAAATCCATTTTGGTTTTGCATTGAAATTTAAAAAAAATCAATTTTGGTTTTTTGCATTGAAATTTGGTTTTTCAAAAAACCATTTTGAATCTAAAAAACCAATTTTGTCTGGAATTTTTTAGAGTGCAGAACAACAAAAGCAAGCCACCTCAAGAAAATCCTAGAAGATAACGATCAATTATATTGGGCCCAACTTTCGAAGGAACGGACATTAATCAACTCCTTTTTTGGCATTTTGATTTTTTTTTTGAGTCGTGATAGTCAACAAGTGCAAGAATGTAACATACGACACTTTTGCTCGGCATATATATATATATATATATATATTACTGTGAATAGGCCTAATTATGAATTTTTAATGTATTTCCATATATAGTTTGTTCTATTCACTGTTACTCAAGATAATTTATCATTTTCTGAAGATGTCAAGCATGCCCTATTATACACATCTAAATTAAATTTTCTTGGGCTGTGCATTTTGGCAATGTTGTGTGTTCAACTTGAGCGATTCCTTGGTGAAGTGATCGCACTGTTTTGGCTGGCGCAACTTATTCATCCAAGTGTGCATTTAAACATATGTATTACAGGATGGAAACATAAATTTAACATATGTTTAAAGGTATTTGGGTGTTCAGGCAATATAATATAAGGTAAGACAACTTTCACCTTTAAAAAAAAATTCTGATCTTGTTTATATCGACAGTTGATTATATAGGCACTCATACGGTGGTACCTACGTTATAAGACCCCCTGTTGTAAGACCAACTTGCATTATGTGACCACCTTCCTCTGGAACTTAGTGGTATTTTTTAAGCTTGTGATATGTATATATGTGGTACCTGCGTTGTAAGACCTCCCATTGTAGGATTAACTTGCATTATGTGACCATCTTCCTCCGGCACTTAGTGGTTTTTTTTGGTGAATTTTGCACCACAACAAGTGACCGACCCCCACGAGAGGGGAGAGACCACTTCATGACCTCAGAAGGGACGGTCTCATAATGCAGGGAGCACTTTAAATTTGCAAATTATTATTGACACAAACCTATACATTGACCTTAAAATAGATCAATTTGCTGTTGAGTGCTTAACATATTTTCCTAATTTTTTTATGTACGTACTGGTTATTTTTATTTACTGGATCCAACAGTAGTCATAATTTGTTTGACTTTTCATATGCACAGGACAATGAGATTACCACTACTTTGGTCAATACTTGCTTCAGTGATTGGTGTTACCATAGCAACAGAAAGTAAGTACACTTTAATATTTTTTTCCGATATGGGCAAAGAATGTGGACCGTACTATTAGGGTGGGCTGAAAAAAACTTTTTATGGAATTTCAATATGCCAGTAGTATAGAAAGTTGGCTATGGCCAAAAAATGAAAATTTGTAAAAAAAAAATTGTGTGGCATGCGACTTGTGCCGGGCCACTCCGGCTTTTATGAAAATGCATATTTTCAGCAATTTCGCATGCATTTTTAGACCATTTTTTGGCCTGAGTCAGCTTCCATGGTTTTAGTAAGCTCAATGGAATACTTAAATCTTCTTTGAAGGCCATTTTGGATATGAAACACCATAAACAGGTTGTATATATTTAAGATATAGCCATATCTGGGTAAATGTTGGGAATCATAATTTGGCTTTTTTTGGTAAAAATTGCCCAAAAAAATTGAAAATATCGGAATTGACCCAACAAAAAATGATTTCAAGGGAATTGTAATTACCCCGAGTCCTCCAAAATGCCCTAAAAAGCATTTCCAGCATATCATTTGCATCAATTTGTGGTTTTAGTTTCCAGAATAGGGGCAGTTCGTAAAGTCAAATTTACAGATTTGACACTTTAGCAGCTTGTGTAGCCCTACCATTAAATCTCAGTAACTTCATTGTTAAATAGGGATAAGGCCAGTTAGTAGGGGTGTCAGACAAGCCATCAACCAAAGCTCCAAGTACAGTAGGAGCTGAGCTACAAGGCAAAATGTCATTGTGTCGGACGTACTCACACGATATATGTCCGACACATTAATGACACGATGACATTTCGTCTTGTAGCTCATCTCCTATTGCACTTGGAGCTTTGGTTGATGGCTTGTCTGATACCCCTATTACCTGGCCACATCCCTATTTAGCAATGAAATAACTGAGGTGTAATGGTAGGACTACACAAGCTGCTAAAGTGTCAAATCTGTAAATCTGACTTTGCGGAATTGCCCCTATACCGGAACCTGAAACCACAAATTGATGCAGGTAATACGCTGGAAGTGCTTTTTAAGGCATAAGGGAGGACCTGGGGTAATTACAATTCACTCTGAATCATTTTTAGTGGGATCAATTCCGATTTTTTCAATTTTTTTGGGCAATTTTTAGCGAAAAAAGCCAAATTCTGATTCCCAACATTTTCCTAGAAATGGCTATATCTTAAATATAAGCAACCTGTTTATGGTGTTTCATATCCAAAATGGCCTTCAAAGAAGATTTAAGTATGCCATTGAGCTTACTGAAACCATGGAAGCTGACTCAGGCCAAAAAATGGTCTAAAAAAGCATGCGAAATTGCTAAAAATGTGCATTTTCATAAAAGCCGGAGTGGCCCGGCACAAGTCGCATACCACAAAATTTTTTTTTTACAAATTTTCATTTTTTGGCCATAGCCAACTTTCTATACCACTGGCATATTGAAATTCCAAAAAAAGTTTTTTTCAGCCCACCCTACCGTACTATACCTACATGTTTACAAGCAGATAATAGTGACCCATTCCTTCCTCTTTGGAGCCCAGGGAAAACCAACCATAATCACCATCATCGATGGAAAAATTAGGTTTTACAACTTTATGTCCTGTATTTATGTATTTACTATTTAGTAGGCTAATTAGGACAGGAGAAGAGTACAGGGAAATGAGGCGAAGGATTAACAGCCACCCAACATTGGCCCAGGTGACTCTGCAAGAGCTGGATTTGAACCCTGTACCCAGCGATTGGCAGTCCAGTACACTACGGCAAGGTGGTTTTTACCGGGCGGTTTTAGCCGGTAAAAACCGCCTTGCCGAAAACTGGTTTTAGGCACTTTTCTGCCTTAAACTGCCTTAAACCACAGGGGTTTTTGCACCAATATTTTTGTTGTTTATATAACTATATATTATTTATTTGTATCTTACACAAAGATAATAGGTGCAAAAATCCCTATGCCTTAAACCCAAAATCTAGCTCAAAATCCCAAATTTTCCTTGACATTGAGTAGATTTAACAGAAAATTTAATATATTCCTATTTCTTAATTGTTGCAAAACTTACATGCAGTATTGATTGATAGAATTTCTATTGACAAATAATCTACATTTCCATCATTACAAGGCATATTTTCTACTTTTGAGTTTTGGACTGACCAAATTATGGCCAATTTGGACTAAAAGGCATTTCAGGCAGTTAAAGGCAGTTTTTACCGCTTTAAGGCAATTTACGGCAGTTTAAGGCAGATGCCGTGCCTAAAACAGTTTACGGCTACCCTGAGATTCAAGGGGACATGATAATTGTCCACCTTGACTTTTGATCATTATAATTTTCTTTTATGTCAATTTGTAGTTCCAAACTTTATCAGAGATTCCTAATTGACGTTTTAGAAAAAGGCAATAAAAATGTACATTGTTTATCCCTTTTTTTTAAACAAATCCATAACTTATCAGCAGGAGTGTAATAATGTTACACGTATATGAAGCTTGTAAACCTTGAAATACCTGCAAACCGGTTGGCCTATTTCTAAAATGTCCGTATGCCAATCATGCTATGTTCCTGAAAGTGCACTCTAAAAATTGTCGGGACAAAATTGGTTTTTTAGATTCAAAATGGTTTTTTGAAAAACCAAATTTCAATGCAAAACCAAAATGGATTTTTAAAAAAATCCATTTTGGTTTTTTGCATTGAAATTTGGTTTTTCAAAAAAACATTTTGAATCTAAAAAACCAATTTTGTCTGGAATTTTTTAGAGTGTGTCTCACTAATTGGATATTAATCATTTTATTCAAATTGTTTTGTGTCCAAGCATTTCTCACTATAAATACACAACCTGAGGACTGTGGGCAGATCATTATAGGGGTTGGCCAATTGTTTAGAAATGTGCGGTTTCTATACAGTGAGAGAAAATTAAGATAATGCACACATGTAATTATATTGTCCTACAATCAATTATATAAATTGTTTTTGAATGTATAACACAGTTTATATATACATGTATATATATTGAATCATGTAAGTGGGCCAATTTGTAGGCCTACATTTATCATACATCTGAGAAAAACAATATCGTTTCTTATCTGGGTGAAAACAATGAACAATATCATATGTGAAAGTATTATAATGTTCTTATTATCTCCCTAAAGTTTTTAACAAAGATAGATAGATAGATCTGGTAAGTGCAGCCTTCTAGGGTCCGCTCCAACAGATCTTCTTTATACACTTTTTCTAGATTTGGAAGTTGAAATGGGGAAAAAAGGTGTGATCTCAATTTCTTATAATTTCAATTTGACAAAAACGGTGGATTATAGCTCAATCATAATCTGTGGGTTCGGTCAGTACGAGAAGCTAAAAATTGGCTATGTTTGGCCTATAGCAAGGTCTATAAACAATTCCAGTAAACTTGTTTGCAAACTGAAAACTTAAAAACATGCAATTTTAGAAATTAGATACCAAAGTTACCACAGCATGCCAAATGACTTGGCTTTAAACCTATATATAACTTAAACTGTACCCATTGACTTTGCAGTTTGAAATGATTTTCTTTCAAAATCTAAGTTCTTTGGAAATAGTGATGTACATGTGTTTTCAACGCAGAGTAGACAGATTCAAAGATATTTTTACTTCAATTTGATGTCTTAAGAAAACAAAATTCTGGAGAACGTCAAGAAATTATAGCGACAAAATTTAGTAAGTAAATTATTTTGACCAAAAAACAACAACTCATAGGCGTATTTTCTATTTGCTCAGGGGTTAGGGACATCAGGGCAAGCCCTGACCAATATCAGGGCAGACCCTCTGAACTTGACCTATAAGCTCCATCCCTAATTAAGAAGTTATGTGCTTGTTTTTGATGCTCACCATATAAAGGCCCATATGTACATGTACATATTTGTCTCTTTGATAAGTCCTGGATGTTTTAAGTTTTGAACTGGTTGATGGATTGACATTTGATCATGAGAATAATAACAATGAGAATTAATAAGTGATTTTTCATGTTACACACACACAAAAAAGTTTGTGTCTCGGGCGGACGCCAGCTAACATTCAGTTTGTCTGTTTCACACATACCTTTTTTGAGTGTAAGACTGTAAAGTAAATAACATTACTGTATGTCACTTTGATGTAGAAAAAGATTAGAGTGTTGCACTTTGAAAACGGCACTTCATGTGTCATCATGCTGATGATTTGTCATGATCGTACCCAATACTTTCAATGTTAATTTGATTTAAGGAGACTAATCCCGCTTGTTGGTGACAGCCAAACGAAAGGATTACGCTTCTGATTTTCACTCTAAAATCTGTCATGACAAATCAAATGGCCTTTACTTGATCATGACTAATCAAACAGCCTCTATTTTTCCCATGTTGAAAGTAGAGAAGATGACACTTCATCAGCTATCAGGAATCACAAAGTGCATTTTTCACAGTGAACTTGTCCTCGTTTTTTCTATATCAAAGTGACAGACTATAATTGAGATTATTATGCATCTCTGGATAATTTTCATAATATCTTTTAAGGCAAATTTGAAGAGTTGGTGGACATCTTAATGCATAGCCACGGAGAAACCAGAAAAGGTAAGCTTTGGAATATTTGGATTTGAGACCAACACTTATTTAGTATAGACTAATTTACTGTAATTTACACTAGTAGGGGGAACCGGGGCACATTGGGACACTTTTAATGTCTACTAATTCTGCTTAATGCTGAAAGCACTGAGCAACTCAGAAGTTTGCATGAATATCACCAATACTATTGAGCTTAAATGCAAGGCCTAATGAATTAGACTGCACCTACCCTTTAGCAGCCAGACAGCAAAATGTGAGTCGTAATCATGACTGTCCAAATGTGCCCCGTCAAGGCACATTGGCACATCAATCAAAAAATCATTTCAACACACCATCTGCAATAGATATTACATATAAGTAGTGTGCAAGACAACATACAGTGCATTAACACCTTGTAGTGCCAATAGTTAATAAATTTAAATAGTTTTGAACATTTAACATAAACTGTCCTGGGTGCGGACACCTATGTAATTAACACACAGTGCTTTGCGATAAATTTGTGAAGAGAGCATTGTAATCCACTATACCTCTATTCACAGTGACCTGAATACCATTCAGTTGACTTGGACACTTACATCCTGCTATATTAAGAGCGTCCCAATGTGCCCCGAATTCACTGTCCCAATGAGTCCCGATATGACTTTTACGCCAAAATGCTAATTTCTCGGGCACCAGTGATTGTGTTTATCAGGATAGCAATTCATAACTGTTCGTTACGATATATCAAATTCATACAAGCACTGAGAAAGCCTCATTGTTCATGGTTTGTCCAGTGGACAATGTCCACACAATGGTTTGAATTGAACCCCCCCATGTTTAATTTAGTAGTAGGAAAACAAACTTTTCCTCACCATACTTCTGCATGTGGCTGTAATTTGTCAATAACACGATAGAAACATCAGGATGTGAAATTACAAGATATGATGGCACTACCATATCATATACCTTGCCAGGATCCAAGAAAAACCCCACCGTCCCACAGTGCTCCGCTTCCCAATGTGCCCTGGTTCCCCCTACTAATTAATATGGCACAATACTACTATAAATTCATGGACCCTAAAGGTACAGTGGTCCCTGCATTATAAGACTGCCCCATCTGCGGTCATGAAGCGGTCTCTCATGGGGGTGCGGTCTCTCGTCGGGGTGCAAAATACACTAAAAATACAACTTAGTGCAGAAGGAAGGTGGTCACATAAGGCAAGGCGGTCTTACAACAGGGGGTCTTATAACGAAGGGACCGCTGTATTGTCTTTCCCAACCGGTAATCACATTCCCTATAAGGAAGTAGACAAGCCATCAGCATACTCTGAAACCGTCGTGGTTCAAGACAAAAGCTGTGTCAGTTCCTCTCACTCAGTTTCTGTAGATCGCTCGCTGGCACTCGCAGAATTGCACACTAGCCACTAGGTGGCAAACGTGGTAGCACATGTTTTATCAAACATGGAAAAAGCATTGGCAATGAAACAGCGTTCAACTTGTAGACGGGTTAAGTTATGTATTCATGGCCGAACAATATTAATATCTCTCCTACGTTACAATTCATGCTAATGACTGATCAGAATGCACTGACTTTTCTTCTTTGTAGCCATCAATGACCCAACGTGTGGCCGCAATCGGTTCGGCAATGTGTTTCGGAAATCGGTAGATCCTCACTCGACGCCAGTCAGAAGGCTACTGGATGTAATAAAGAGAGGCGGCGAAAAGGTGGACAGATTAGTCGCTCGCATTATGAATGGAAGAGACGCCTGGGTTGGAGAATATCCTTGGATTGTTTTCATAGATAATGCGGCTTTTGGAACTGCAGTGAGTGGGATTTCGTTATTTTTACTATGTTAGCATTGTTAGGTGAGGTAAAGTACAGCACAATCCAAATTAAAGTACGACTACCCCAGCAGGAAGGAAGAATCAGCCACTACTTTACCCTTTCACACATTTTGACTACCCGTGAATCACTTATTACCTTTGAGCTACTTTTTAAACCAACACCGATTTCAACTCCATTATCTGCACTAGAGGTGCTGTGGCCAAGTGCATAAGGTGTTCGCCTGGTAACTGAGACATTGCAGGTTTGACTCCCACCCATGGCATGGAGGAACTGAGCAGATCCTCCATAACTCTTTGCTTCACTTCACCCAGGTGTAAATGGGTACTTGGGTATAGGCAGTGATGGCGATTGTAGAGTGACTTAGCATTGTGTGCGCTGGAAATGGCTGCCTGGCTGTATACTCCCCGGGAGTTGAGAAAGGCCCATGCTTGAACAGGCCTGCCAAGGGTGTAATTGTAAATTCTGTTGAGACTGACTTCGTCAGTGTAATTATGGACTATAAAAAGGTCTACATTTACATTTATTTCACATTGTGTTTGATTTCTTTGATGTTCTGCCCCTTGCTAAACTAAATTGCATTGCCGGTTTTCTTAATAGAGTTTTTGAGATGGGATAAAGTTCTAGTGAGGAGTGAAAGGTACACTCTAAAAATTTTCAGACAAAATTGGTTTTTTAGATTCAAAATGGTTTTTTGAAAAACCAAATTTCAATGCAAAAATCCATGTTGGTTTTGCATTGAAATTTGGTTTTTCAAAAAACCATTTTGAATCTAAAAAACCAATTTTGTCCTGACATTTTATAGAGTGTAAGGGGATTTGGGGTGGGGAGGAGAAAGAAAGAAAAAGTGGATAAACAGACAACTTTTTATGGAAAATGTTCTTACATTATTTTGGGTTTACTGTATCATCAAAGTAAAGATGGGATATGTTTATTGTGATATTTTTCATGAAAAATGCACTTCTCTGGGTGGAAAAATGCAAAACAGACAGAAAATAATTGTCTTAAAATATGTGTTAAAAATCAAACAATGTACCGAGTCAAGAATTCCCTCACTAGAAATGCCCCCAAATGTTTTGTAAATGTTTTGAATGTCAAATAATCATCATTGAAAATCAATGGCTTCCAAGTGCATGGTATAAAATCTAGATCATGAAATTAGGGGAAAATGTTGTTTGCCCCCAAAAAGTCTGTGCGCGGTTGACTATACGCCTATGCCAATGAATACATTGCCGTTCATGTAAGGGACCGTTCAGAATTTATGACTGGGGGGGGGGGTGGGAGTTTTGCTGGAACTTTCCGTAAAAAAATGATACTCCCCCCCTTGAGTTTCATGCGGATTTTTAGTACCCCACCCTTAGGTTTCACTCATTTTTTTAGTACCCCCCCCCCCCGACATAAAAAAATACACACATATATACTGTTATACACGGCCACGCGTACAGATTCGCGTCATTTCGCGGCCTTTTGTGCGTAAAAAAGTCCAAATAAAATGAGTTTATAAGTGACAGTTTAAACTTTTGTTCTCAACACAAAAAAATAAAATTCTAACCTGGAATTTTCGACTGCTCACTGCAATCTTTCTCAACAGAATGAAGGTGGAAGTTGAATTCTCAGTTTTTGTTTAGCTTTCTCACTTTGCTGTGTACGATGGTGTTGTGTTGAGAACAAAAGTTTAAACTGTCACTTATGGATTACAACCAACACAGATGAATTTACATAAACAAAATGAGTTTATGCGTGTTTTTAAAAAATTTTTCTCTGTTAAAATTTCTTACCCCCCCCTTCGAAGTGTTGTCAAAAATTAATACCCCCCCTTGAAACACGTGTGAAAAGTTAGTACCCCCTCGGCCAAAACTCCCACCCCCCCCCCCCAGTCATAAATTCTGAACGGTCCCTAAATGTGTGCTTAGAGGGCACACATCCAGTATCTAAATGTTGGTCGGTCTATCATGGTATTACAATTAGCTACTATTATTATTCATTATCATATAAGTCTAATTAATCTTTGTCCTTTTTTCCTCAGTGTGGCGGAGCAATGATTGATAACCAATGGGTACTCACAGCTGCTCACTGCATGTATTCACCAGAATCGTAAGACTTTTTCTTTCCATTTTTAGATAATACCGTCTTTAAAATTTGTGCTTGGCTTATGGTCTTGAAAATATGACACAAATCCATCAATTTAGCTTTACCAATTCAAGCCATCAACAAGCCTTTACAATGATTTTTTTTATATCAAAAAGGCACAGGGGCGTATCTAAAAATGGCGTGCGGGGGGGGGGCTCAGGGGTGGAATGGCCTATGTGGCAGAGTGGCAGCTGCCACGGGCCCATCCACTAAGTAGGGCCCATTCATCATATAAAAAAATATTTAAAAATTCCTGAAAAAAATTGAAAAGCAAAACTTTGCTATCAAATTTATGATTTTGTGATGAAACAAAATTATCTGAATAGGACAGAAGCCTGCTACATAAGGCCACATGCAAATAACTCTTTACCAAACAATATTTTGCTTTAGTAATTTTTTCCTTAGTATTTTTTTCCTTTTCTTTTTTGAAACAACACTGGCGGTAGGAACTTCGGGGGCCCCCAGACCTTATTCCGCCAAAAACATGTAAAATGAAAAAATGTTTTTTATTTTTCACATCTTAATTTTCCGACCTTTTCCGACGACTTTTGGCGAAAAATTGGTCGAAAATCGGAACCGGTACGTACCGGTATACCAGACCGCCTCACCCCTGGACCGGACCACCTCACCCCTGGATCAGGCGGTTCTGGACCGGAGGGGATGGTCTGGTCCGCAACACTACACTCTAAAAATTTTCAGACAAAATTGGTTTTTTTGTTTCAAAATTTTTTTTTGAAAAACCAAATTTCAATGCAAAACCAACATGGATTTTTAAAAAAATCCGTGTTGGTTTTTTGCATTGAAATTTGGTTTTAAAAAAATCCATGTTGGTTTTTTGCATTGAAATTTGGTTTTTCAAAAAACCATTTTGAATCTAAAAAACCAATTTTGTCCTGACATTTTTTAGAGTGTACTGTTTTGGCACCCTTGAGTGCCTCGGTGTTAACTCATAGCCTTATCATCCCTTCATAATATTTACCTCTCGAGGCTCTAGCACCTCCTAAAATAGACTTAGTTATTTAAATGAATTGTGCAATGTTCTTCTCGTTTTTTTTTTCACTCTCTTCTTATCTGATATCAGGGATGGTTTTGAATTTGTCGGCACGAGCAAACTCGACCAAGTTACGTTTTATTTGGGAGAACACAACAATGACGAGAATGTGAGGGAAGCATCGCAGGTTGGAGTAAAAGCGGAGAAACTGATTGTGCATCCAATGTACAACATCAGGAGTAAGTTGTCAATTTTTGCATGTTTACTTTCCTACACTCTAAAAGATGTCGGGACAAAATTGGTTTTTTAGATTCAAAATGGTTTTTTGAAAAACCAAATTTCCATGTTGGTTTTTTGCATTGAAATTTGATTTTTCAAAAAACCATTTTTAATCTAAAAAACCAATTTTGTCTGAAATTTTAGATTGTATATTGTGTTATAATTTTACCAATTGACCAAATTCAGTGTCATTCATCCAATGTACAACATCAGGAGTAAGTTGTCAATTTATACACGTTTACTTTCCTATTGTGTTTTAATTATACCAATTCAACACATTTCTTCTGAGGTTAGGACTGATCAACCTGTCATGTTGAAGAATTTTGGAAAGAAGTCAAGTGTTCAAAATGCAAAATGTGACAGTTATTTTACAGCCAGGAAATTTGATATGCAAAAGAGTGGACTGCTGCACTGTGAAAATGGCACTTTGTGTGTCGTCATGCTGATGATTTGTCATGATCATACCCAATACTTTCAATGTTAATTTGATTTAAGGAGACTAATCCGTCTTGGTGACAGGCAAACAAAAAAGGATTATGCAACTGATTTTTACGCTAAAATCAGTTATGACAAATCAAATGGCCTTCCCTTGATCATGACTAATCAAACAGCTTCTATGTTTCCCATGTTGAATGTAGAGAAGATGCCACTTCATCAGGTATCATGAGTCACAAAGTGCCATTTTCACAGTGCAACAGTCCACTCTTTTTGCATATCAAATTTCCAGGCTGTAAGGTTCAAGTATTTATTTCCTAAGCCTTTCCTCAGTGTGTGCTGGACAACTAAACAAATTATACAGCAGATGGAAAACGAGTGCTTACAGAAAAGCATTGCAATATTTCTTGTGAGGTCATAGCTCTATCCTTGCCATATTATTCCCCATGAGTCGTAAGCAACTTATGAGGTCATAGCCTGTACTTGCAGTGTTATCAAAAACGAGGGACCAACTGAGTATCATTGAGGTCACGAGTTGCTCGATTACAGTTTGACAGTTTATTTCAACGTGTTTGGAAGAGCATATTATTCCCCATGAGTCATAAGCAATTTATGAGGTCATAGCCTGTACTTACAGTGCTATCAAAAACGAGGGACCAACTGAGTATCATTGAGGTCACGAGTTGCTCGATTACAGTTTGACAGTTTATTTCAACGTGTTTGGAAGAGCATGTTTTGAGGTCATTGATGGCCACCAACAGCTTTTTTTTAAGCACTTATTTTTTGTCTACTTTAAACAGTAACATACTTTTTAAGATCACCATGCAATGATAAGTTAAATGGTGGCCATCTGCTCATGAAAATTAAGACAACAAAATATCAAAATAGGAGTGTAGTATTATAATCATATTTATGCTTAATTTGTGTTTAATTTTTCAGACTTTCGAGACAACAATGATATAGCCCTTGCGAAACTGACGGTCCCCATTGCAAACACTGATTACATCCGTCCTATTTGCACTCCGACTGCGGCCCTGCCCCTGGGCATTCCTTGTTTCGCTTCAGGATGGGGAGTCGATAGTTTTGGCAGTACGTATATTATATATAATATTATTAAGGCCAGACATAATAAATTTTGGCTTTTCCGATCATCTCAAAGTGTATTTAGTTCTAAGCTTGGATGGAAGGACCAAGAAAAGCTCTACTATCTATTCTTTATTTTGACAATCAATGAAATAAGATCTTTTTATTTTCTCGTCATTGGAAAATCTTTTGGGTTGGTTGATCTGCGAAGCCAAATATCAGTTATGTCTGGCCACAGGGGTTTTGCTTTTATCATTGGGCCGGGGGGAGGGGGTTTGGACTTTTCCTCAGTGGGAAATTATTTATTATTTCATTCAGCCCAATTTGTTTTTATTTCACCGAAACTTAGCGAGAATTTTTTTAAGCACCAACAGGATATTACATGGTCACTAGAGTTTCCAGCCAGTTAACTGTAACAGTTAACTGTGACAGTTAACTGTTTGAAATAGCATTGAAATGAGATTGGGTCAGCGGAACTGTTAACTGTTAACCTAACAGTTAACTGTTTTATCAAAGTGACAGTCTTAAGGCTACTAAACATTTTTTAAGAAAAATAAATCCAGCACTTAAATTAGTTCTAGTATTTTAATTGGCATACACAAGAATGCTGAAACTGTGATAATCTAGTCGATATTGTTGATATTTATCTGTGGAAAAGCTTGATCAAAATCTTGTTAACGACCTGTTGTTATTTGTTTAGAAAGTAAAAAGTTAATTGTCTGTAGTTATTGCATTTATTTCAATCTAAAAATATAGTTAAACAACCAGATGAGGTCTAAGCTACTTGTCAGCTCATTTTCGGTGTCTTGGGGCCTTAAATTTGCCTAAAATCTGGCATTTGGAAAGTTATGTTTTCTTTATGACAAATTGTTTGTTTGATTGTTTGCTGGAACAAATCAACCATCAACAACTGAGTACAACAACTCCAGAGATTTATGAAAAGAAGATTATGAACTGTTTAATCCAACTGTTTACTATTTGAGGTAGTTTGGCAATCACACCAAACTGATAACTTGCATAACAGTTAACTGGCAGTTAACTGTTAACTGTTTAGAAATGGAACAGTTAACTGTTGAGCAAGTTAACAGTTAAACTGGAAACTCTAATGGTCACCCCTCAGGGCCCTCACTGCCCTCAGGGTAGTATGTTAAGTACTTCAGTTGAAAACATGGTTTAGCCTATACATTTCAGAGTATGGGAGAGAGAAAAATGCAAACCATCCAGACTATGCGAACCATATTTTTAGCATTTTTAACAATGTCACAAAATAAAATAATGAAAGCTTTAAAAAAATTTTTATATTGATAAAGTATGTAGAAACTTTTTCAAGTTGGCCCGCAGGGTCTGCACTTGGTCCGCATGATTTAACCCCCAACGGACTGGACAGTGTTTGACCAAAACTTGGACCAACAGACTTGACCTCACTCCGTGTGGTCCTCATGGTTTGCATGGTTCACATATAGTCTGCATATAGTCTGCATGGTCCAAATTTTCTGCTGGAGAATGATAGCCTACAAGCCGAAGCTCGATAGCTATGAAAAACAACTTTTGTACTCACCTCTGAGGTTATGGTATTGAAGACAGAGAACGTCAAAAAAATTAGGCAAAACCATTGACATTTGATTATAGATGGACCAATGTTGCAATTACATACAGTATCCCCAGTAAATGAGTACACCCCTGCGACTCCCTGATTAATTTGCTCAGAGCTCCACACTCAAGTGAAGTAATCCACCAAGTTCATGATATGGCCTAGACCTAGCAGAATGTCCATGTAAACTTTGAAAGATATGCAATCAATTATTTGTAACTGACAAATATTAAAAGGTAAAAGTGCCACCAAATAAGTGAGTACACCCAATGCAAAAGAGACATTGGCTTGACCTGAGAAATGAGTAATTATTGCTTATAAGTGGCAACGAAAATTTTTATCTTGGAAAAGGCATTGTCAGTGTAAATTACATCACATCCACTAAGTTTGTAGCAAAGGACAGCCAATTTCTAACGCCACATTACTAGTGGCAGAGGGTGCATCATATTGTGATGCAAAGGAATCTCTCTCTCCTTTGAAATAGCATTGCTGATTTGGGACGACTACCTCTGGATATGTTTGCCGCTCCACAGCATCTACAGTGGCCATTGGAATTTCCTGCTCTTTTTGTGACATAAAGTTGATGTGATCAGGGGCGTATCTAGAAATGGCCTGAGGGGAAGGGGTTCATTACATGGGGTGAATACAGGGCGCTCTGCAGCTTTTCCTGTCTCTTCCATGTTAATTTTTGACCTGGGGGCGGGGGGCCATGCCCAATGGTCCCCCTTAATATGCCACTGGATGTGATCTATTTTATAATTACATACTTTGTACTCAATTTCCATGAGGTTTTAAAACATGTAAAACTTGCTGATTTTAGATCACCCCCATGTATATATTGCATTAGGTGTACTCACTTATTTTGCGGCACAGTTATTTTAAACACTCACAACTTACAAATATGAAAGTCTGCACCTTTGAAACTTTACATACACATTTTACTAGGTCCAAGGGATATCATATGCTGGTTAAATTGGATTAACTATTAAGTTAGTTCCTGACTTATAAGCAAATTAGTCAATATGTCGCTAGGTTGTACTCATTTACTGGGGATACTGTAGGCGTACCGGGCGCGCAATTTTCTTGGGGAGGCGAGCGACATTTGCCTGAATTTAAAGATTTGAATTTCAAATGAAATTGCCTGGAAATCATTAATTTTCAATAGTTTTCATTCTATTCATCTGCCCAAATTGTTTAGCCTTTTTGCCTGAATCTCACTGTTTCCCAAACTTATGGGGGAGCGACCCCCCCCCCCCCTGCCTCCCCTACGGTTCTTGTTCACCTATGTGCAATTATATAATTATATTAAATATTCAGATGCTGCAAAACTTATGGTTGCCTCCATCATGTTTACAAGTTTCACAAGTTTATTTGGAATATAACACCTGCAAAGCTCTTTTAAGTTAAATTTACGTCCATATAAACAAGTAGGAAATACAGCAATATATAGCAGTTCTAAGGAAAAATATAATATGACAGTTAAAACACATTATGAGAAGACAATATGGCAACCCATCTCTTGCAAAAGCTGTCCACTGCCATGATTTTTTAGCGCGTATATGACAAAATGCGGGAGGTACACGTATTGGTAAGAATTGTAATTTTTATGGCTAAATCTCTTACTGCTCTATAAATTAAATCTAACAATTTTTCTCCAGGACTGCCTACCATCTTGAAGACGGTGAAGATGAGCATGTACACCCGTCAGTACTGCAATACTCAGCGCAAGGAGACGATCGACCCTGGGATGCTCTGCGTGGGGGCGCCACAAGGAGTTCAGCTGGCGGATGCTTGCAAGGTAATACTAATGGGGCACCCTCATAGGCATAGGAGGTCAATTAATTTTGGGGGGGGGCTGCCCGAAAAATATTGCCCAAATTGCCCTAAAAAAACAAAAACTCCCAAAATTTTCGCCCCAAAACTGCATGAAAAATCGACTTCCAAAAGCCCCCCAGCCCCCCTGCCTCCTACGCCTATGCGCCGCACCCTTTTCATTCGGCATAAGCATTCGCTCTTAACAAAAAAGTTTTATATGGAACCTTTAAAGGTTTTATTAGCTGGTATAAAGGTTCATTATTCAACTTTTAAAAAGGTTCCAAGTGCAAACAAAAAACAACACTTTGATAATCTGGCATCACTGAACTCCCATAATGGAACCCCTTTCTCTCAAGTTGGAAGCATAGAGTCCTATCATAGAGCCTTCCCACCAAGTATTGAACCTTTTCAATTCAGTTGAACTCTTAAAAAATGCAGAACCTTTTTTCGGCTGTGGGTTCTTAAAATACCTTCAAGAACCTTTTGCGTTAAGAGTGTTGTTTGTAATCCCACAAAAGCATGGAGGCAGTTTGCGGGTCTGAGACACAATGAGTACATTACGCCTTTAATTGACTCCAACCTCTTCAAGGTGGCCCATCAATATTCGCCATTTTGTTTGTCACGTCAAGTAATGAGACAGATATTTAACATTGTTTGTACACTCCATAAAAATCAACGCAATGAGATTAGTGGATCTTCTGATACAAATTTGAGTAGAACAAAGTCTGGGGTGGCGTTGTGGTGCACTTTTGTGACATCAATGCCCATTGAGTGTCAGATTGTGGCATCACAAATGTCAACATTTTGGGAAATTGGACTGTCATTTTCATAAATTGGCAAATATCGGACGAAAACAGCACAAAAACATCACAAAAATGAGATATTAATATTACAACAGAGCTAAGCTATACATAGGTGTGTGTATTTCTCTTGTGGAGCTTGTAGTTGCTAAGATATCTGGCCAAACGTCTGTCCTCTGCTTGACGTGACAAACTGTAGGCCTTCATAAAACTGTGTTTGCTGTGTCAACATAGGCCTAAAGACAATTAAGCATTATTGTAAATTTTGTTTACTTATGTTTAATATATCGCAATGTTTGTTGGTCCGACTTACGTTGGAATTGGTAGTATAGTATGGGATTAGGGGATTAAACTCTGTTGGGTTTACAATCGTTGGGTCCTGAGTTGGGATTGAAATTTCAAACTGCCGTAATAGTCCTTGGCCTCAATGCGGTGTCCTCCTTCAGTTCGAATTTCGGACCACAGTGCATAAAGTTATACAGGATGCAAAGTCCCAATCATCCAGCTATTCTGTATTGTTTAATATGTATTTTTAATTTTAGCGTACTTAAAAATATTTGAATACAAAGAGAAAAAAAGAATAGTAATTGTAATCTCAGTATTACGGATTTTTCTCGAAAGGTACTAAGCTGAGGATTCCCTTAACTTAGTACCTGTTAAGGGACCCTCCCTAAAATTTTTAGTCCTTTCGGGAAAAATCCCTAGCACAGTTTTTGTATTCAGTTAGGTTACAGTGTCACCCAACTATTTAATCTGATAACTTTGTTATTTTGTTATCTGAATATGTAGCTCAATTGCGCTGCAATCTCATTAGGGACCGTTCAGAATTTATGACATAGTTTTGCCTGAGGGTCCTAACTTTTCAAACATGTTTCAAGGGGGGGGGGTATTAATTTTTGAGAACACTTCCAAAGGGGGGTAAGAAATTTTGACAAAGAAAATTTTTTCATACAAACCGCATAAACTAACCTTATCTGTACTTTTTTACTCGCAAAAGTCTGTGAAATGGCGCAAATCTGTACGTGTGACCATGTATAACAGTAAATATGTGTGTATTCGTTTATATGTCGAAGGGGGGGGGGTACTAAAAATATGCATGAAACCTAGGGGTGGGGTACTAAAAATCCGCATGAATCTCAAGGGAGGGTATCAATTTTTGATGGGAAGTTCTGGCAAAACTCCCACCCCCCCAGTCATAAATGCTGAACGGTCCCTTATGTCACCATAATAATCTCTTTTTAACAGGGTGACTCCGGTGGGCCTTTATCCTGTCTCATCAACGGCCGGTTTTACGTGGCTGGAGTGGCGTCTTTTGGGACGGACTGCACATTGCGGGTGAGGGAACCAGGAGTGTACACGGAAACAGCTCATTACTATCAATGGATACAGGAGGTGATGGGAGGCAATGACCGGAGTACTGCAGGTGAGAAGTTTTAGCCCATTACACTAGGGTGGGGTAAAAAGAACTTTTTTTGGAATTTCGATATGCCAGTGGTATAGAAAGTTGGTTATAGCCAAAAAATGAAAATTGGTGCAAAAAAATACACTGGAAGTGTTTTTCAAAGAATTAGGGAGGACTGCCCAGGGGTAATTTCAATTCACTTGGAATGATTTTTTTTTGTGTCAATTCCGATATTTTCAATTTTTTCTGGCAATTTTTAGCAAAAAAGCCAAATTCTGATTCCCAACATTTACCCAGAAATTGCTATATCTTAAATATAAGCAACCTGTTTATGGTGTGTCATATCCAATATGGCTTTCAAAGAAGATTTAAGTATGCCATCGAGCCTTCTGAAACCCAGGAAGCTACCTCAGGCCAAAAAGCGGTCTAAAAAAGCATGAGAAATGGCTGAAAATAGGCATTTTCATAAAAGCCGGAGTGGCTCGGCATACCACAAAATATTTTTTGCACCAATTTTCATTTTTTGGCCATAACCAACTTTCTATACCACTGACATATTGAAATTCCAAAAAAAAAAATTTTCAGCCCACCCTACCATTACACATGGTATGGTGCTTATGTAGCATTTTTGGCTCCAATGGGATTGTTATGGTAGAGGTTGATAACATATACATCATTTTAAAACTTGAAAAAGGAGTAGAATCAGAAAAAATATGGTGTAATTGTTTCCGGCCATTTAGGAGGTAATATATAAGATGGCATTCAAGATGACTGCCATTTGTTATGTTACTGAATAATATTTGCTGCTATTTATAGGTGGGGTGCAGCCAGGATCCAAAGTCACACCAGCGCCACCATCACAACGACCTACTCCGCAACCAAATCCCCGCCCCACGACCAAACGCCCCCCGTTCAACCAGCCAAACATTCCCTTCAAACCAGCAACCACGAAACGGCCATATATCCCAAATAGGCCAGGGACAGGGGGTGGTGCGACTGGGGGAGCAAACAGACCGAGTTTCGGACCCAACGCCAGCAACATTGATGATTTCTTGGCTTGGTTGTATTATGCCCTTGGCCTGCCTCCTCGTACGAGTGGCTGAAAGAAGACAATTGATGAATAAATTTGACTTTGGTGTAAAATAAACCTGCATTGCCAGATAAATCAAATACTCTGTTGTTATTTTGACAGTCGTCACTATCTATCTATCTATTATGACTATCTATCTTTCTTTCCAACTATTCATCTATCTATCCATCTATCCATCCATCTATCCATCCATCTGTCTATCCATCTATCTATCCATCTATCTAACTACAGTATGTTTAATTTATTATTTGTCCTTAACCATCTTTCATCATAGTTTATTTCTACTCATGAATTTCCCAAGTTCCACTTGCAACCCGTGCCGCTAATATGTATGTGATACTTTGATAATATGTGATACGCATAATGATAAAAATAACTATTTCATCTCAAAATTCCGTCTGCTGCTCATTACGATAAATGTTTCCGAACAGTCTCAAAATGTATGCTCAAGCCTTGCATGGCCATGGGCTATAAATAGATTTGGGGAAGCCTCCTTGCTGTGTCATTAAGGAATTCCCTTCAGCTTCTCCAGCCTTGTGGTATTGTTGCCCTTTAAACTGGAAGAATGGAAGTAAAGGTATAATATGTAAATGGCACAGCCATGAAATTCGCGCAGCACTTAAAAAGTTTTTGTAGCACTTATGGTGTTACCATAACTTTTTATTTCATATTCAATGTAAGAAAGGCATTTATGTTACTGTTTCAAAGATATATGGAAAAATAGAGAGAAATTTAGACTAAAAACTATAAGAAAAATAAAATAGATCAAAAATAGAATATATAGATAGATCGATAGATAGATAGATCCGATAGATAGATAGATAGATAGATAGATAGATAGATAGCAAATAAATAGGATAAAGAATGAATATAATTGATAGATAATCTGCTAAATAGTAAAAAGGAAGACTACACTGAAATCTGCCAAATTAAAGTCTATGCTAGATTGTTGATATTACATAATAGTGATAATAAAAACAATAACATGATCTGCATGTAGATTAATTGCTCACTGTTTCATAAGCATCAAAGATTATGTAACCTTAAATTTGTTATGTTTTCTTGTTGCCTGTTTTGAAATGAAATGAATCACATGTTTTAAAATAATTTAATTTAGCTTGTCAAGGCTTATAATAAACTATTACATGAAAATAATAGAAACAGGGAATATTAATGGAGAAAATTAAATTTTTAAGACACTTTTGAATATGAATATGTCATGTTTTGTTAAATTCAAAACTAAATCATTGATAAGAAGCTAGTCCCACTTGACCTAATTTCCTGCTGTCGACCATTGATGTTGAGACCATCACTGCACAGATTTTTGAAACCTTTCTTGTGCTAAGTTTCGCTACGCGAATATTAATTAAATTGTATGCCTTTGTAAAGTTGATCAATCCATTCTTGGCTGATATTATGCAAGGTGTGAAGTTTTGAAGGCAATTGGAGCTGTAATTTGCCTATAAGTTTGCCCACAATATTCTTCTGGATTTCAGTAACAGCAGAGCTCTCTTAGATCACCCTATAGAAAGTTTGTTTTAAAGATAAACTAAAAATCCTAATGATATTATTTTTCATTATTTTAAAAATGAATTGTGTCATCACTCATCAGATTTAAAAGAAACTCTAATAGATTTCATCCACATGTAACATATTCTAACTGAAAAATTATTATATCTGAATTGCCTTGATTCCTTAAAAAAATGTACACAAATAGTTTTTAATGCCTTGAAAAACCCTTGTTTTAGTTTACTTATCGAGAATTACAAGGCTTAAGTAGTTTACTATCAATTAAAGTCGCAATTCTACTGATTGGAAGCATATCGATGGTGAAAGTGCAAAACCTCGTAAGTCAAAAAAAGCTGTTTTTCAGAAATTGAAAAAAACTGTCAAGTGTCTTTTTTTATGGTAATGTTTATTAATAAGTGAGTTATGGCCAACTAGATACATAGAAAGTGACAACCTGTTGCAAAATTTTTTTTGTCAGAGGTCGTTTACCCCTTGCATTGATGTTACCATCAGATGTGATTGAAAATGTCGACTTACAAGGTTTTGCACTTTCACTTTCTACCCGTGCAAAACCTTGTAACTCGATCATTTATCACACTTTAAAGCAACTTGCAGCATTGAATATACTTTCAATCTATGTATATACAGTGAAAATTATAATCTGCCTATGACAGATTGCAATAACAAATTTTATTGAGTGGCTACAATGGCAAGAATAAGGAAAATGACAATTTTTTCAAATTTTGGTGCACTCTCTTTTTCAATAGCCTACATCACCAAAACAAATATAGGGAGGTACAATTTTTTTAATCAGGAAACTTGCTGGGAGTCATAAAAAAGTAACTCAGTAATTGTTTTTCAAAAAAAGTTGAAATATCCCACAATATGTGCTTCAAAGTTCTGATTTGAGTTACAAGGTTTTGCACTTTCACTTTTTGAAACATATCGACATACAAGGTTTGGTGAAATCATTCTGTTACCAGTGTGTTACAGCTTCCAAAAATAGCAAACTGGCAAGGCAATCAACTGACAACGTGTATTGGATATTAAAATAGTCATTCCACCAAAAATCTAAAAATAGCAAAATTTTGACATACGAGGTTTTGCACTTTCACCCTCGATATATATATACTTTACATAAAATCTATCAGTTTATGACCTATAACTGCTTGTTGAATTATGCATGGAATCGGCGGATTAACTAGTTTAGCCACATTTTGATTTTATACTATCTACAATTCCTTTTCTTAATAAAAGTGTTTTAAGAAAACACTATGACACACTAGCCTTCCCAGAAATACAGTGATATGAGTCAGCGACCCAAATTAGATTGTTTACAATGTTTGTGGGACTATGGGCCACTGCCTGCATCACAGCCAGACTATAATTTCACAGTTGATGGCTATGACCCAAAATAGCTCAAGCTGAACTGTCTAGGTGCAATATCAGTATTCTTGCAACATACAGATCTTCACAGAGTGCACACATTATTGTGTTTTGAGAAGCTGCAGACACTTATAAAGGTAAGTAATTTTTGATTCATGGTAAAGTTTTATCCTTCTGTCAACTGTTATGAAGACAATAATTATGCTACAGTATAATTAAGCAAAAGCATACAGTAGTGAGGCTCTAGTTGGGGTTTTGTGTCCGCCTGTCCCTTCAAGGGTTGGCCAAGACTCCCTTGGTAATTTCACTTTTGAATTCCCTGTTCCCATACCCCCCCCCCCACCACCCACAGCCTCAATAGTTTACTATTAACATGATTAAATTTATTAATAGTTGTAGGCCCCTATAGGTGTAAGTGTAATGATTTTAGGCCTGAATGGTTAGTTACCGAAATTCAATCACTAAAATCAATTTCTGTAGGGAGACATTACACCAGTTTTAATAAGCAAGGGTTAACAGACCATTTGCTACATTCAGGACAGCAGCCTGCAGGGGACAAGGGGGTAGCTGCCCCTCTTTGCCTAGGATTTGGCCAATAAAGGTGCATTACATATATAAAAAATTCAAATTTTCCAGAGTTTTCATATGTATGCCTCTGGACAAGTCTCTGCCTAGGGTTAAGCCCATCCTACGGCCCTGACAATGAATTTACCAAAGTCGTATCAGTGCGAGGGCTGTTACCTAAAATCAAATAAAGCTAAAATGTAAAAGTTTGGAGATCCTTCCTTTTATCAGCTCCTTTTAACATTATAGGGCAATTTGTCTTGTCTTGGGTCGAATCCTCCTTTTGGTCAGGAGCACCCCTGTTCTGTGTTTAAATAGCAATAATTTGGTGTATATATCATATTAATTGGGTGTATAAATTGCAGTAATTTGGTGTTCACAAAGTTTCACTCCTTGGGCTGATGATCTGATATCAGGTCTTGTTTGAAATAAATCTTAAAACTTTTATTTTCAGAAACGTGCTGCTGCTTTTAAGAACTTACTATCTTTCGGAAGTCTATGAGAAAAATATATTAATAACACAAGATGGCATTCTTTGACGGACACGGCAGATCTCACCAATTCGATCATCACCTTCGAAATTTACCAGAACCTGGAACAGAAGCGAGCATGCCTGAGAAAATGAGATGGTACCGAAGAAAAACCGACTTGAAGGATTTCTTGGAAATTTACCTTAACCACCTTCAAGTGCACGGAGAGACCTTCTTTGACGAACTCGAACGTGAACAAGTCAAAAGACTTAGCGAAGATTCTATGGACGACATTTTCGGTGGTACTACGAAAAATCCCTGGAGCACAAACAGGAATTCTTGGAACAGAAGCAGAAATTCTCGTAGCAGAGGCATGGGTTTCGGGAGTGGATTCGGAAGCGGATTCGGGAGTGGATTCGGGAGCGGATTTGGGAGTTTCTTGGGTTCAGCTCGTGTGACACCGTGCTACAGAACTCTGAACAAGCTATGGCCAGCCGCTATGCCATGCGACTTATCTGAATTAAAAGATTGGTACATAATCCCAGCTGACATCCGTGACATCTGCGTCAACATAACTAAGAGATATTTTAAAACTTCAACCAGATGCCTAGATAGTCAAAATGCCGTAAATACCTTGCTCTTCCTTAACGCCGATGACTCCAACACAAGAAGAGAGTCAACTGAAAAGTTGTTTGATATGTTATTGACAAATCCACCACTGTTCGAAAACTGGTTGTGTCGTAATCCACTTCATTTAGCTGTGTCATTGATGAATGACATGAATGCATTACAATGCATCCCACATGAAGTTGTACAGAGGTACATCAATGGCGTAGATGCTCATGGGTGCACCCCTCTTCACATTGCTTACCTGCATCGCAACAAAAATGCTATTGACTTCTTAAAATCAAATGGAGCTTCAGATGAAGTGGAGGATTCCTTCGGCTTTTCACCTGAAGACTTGTCAACCAGAGTTGGAGTCATCTGCAGAGAGGAAGACAAAAGATTAGTCAGCGCTGCTAACTTCAGCCCTTGTCAAAAAGTTGATGACCATCGAACGGTCTCGGTCGAGCACCCTGATGTTGGCTATCAAAGACTTTATTTAGACGTGATGGGAAATACTACAGTTTCAAAGTCATTGGTAAAAGTGGTGGTGATGGATCCCAAGAAGGTTGAAGCAATGTCCAGCGAAATGATGGAGATATTCAAGTGTCTGATGCAAGTTACGGAATACAATAAGTACCTGGATAAAATTGCCATGGGGGGCAGCGTAAGAGAAAAGCTGAAAGTTGGACGGCCAGATGAGTTTGATGTACTGATTCAGATGTCAGATGAAATGCAAGTCAGTGTAGGAGATACTATCGAAAGAGACATTATAGCTCAGCTGGCAAAAAGCATTGGAAAGATCAACTGGAAAAGGTTTAATTTTAGACCGACTCATTCACGCAGTCCCTGGACATTCATTTGGGAAGGACTGGGAGAATGGAAAGGAATGGAAGTTTCTGTCGATGTGGTTCCTCTGTTTCTCTCCAAAGAGACCATTCCAATAGATGAATCATTCGACTTCTACTACCTGCCATTCAGCAGATCTCTCTCCTGTGAACCCTCCAAAGAGCACAACCAAGCTGTGCGTCTCAAGTGGGGAAAGCACGATTCCTTGACGAGAAGACCAGACCCTTATTTCGAGAAGACTCATCGCTTTTATGAATGGGATATTCTGGACTCTCTCAAACCAGACATGAGGATTGGCATCTTGTTGGTGAAATCCCTACTTCAGGTAAATTTAGAAATTAAAATGTTTTTAACTGAAATGCACTTTTCTAAGTATTGGTTAGACACTGATTTGGAGGGATCTAACTGACAAAAATGCATGTTAGAACCCGACAAAGAGGTGTCTAACTGACTTAGACATCATATGAATCTTCTATTATACATTTCCACTTATAATTTTTTCAAAATAAACAATAATCTGATAGTTTATTTGCTGTTGTAAACAGAGTTAATCCCTAGCCGGGCACTGACATGCAAAATTGTCAGGTAGATACCAGCTTTTCCAATGGTATGAGTATCTTGGTGATGTCTGAATGACCTTTGACTATGAACGCAACTAGAAAATGGTCAATGAAGTCTAATTTCAATTTGGAAACAACATTTAATGCTGACATGAGGCCACACCATCCTCACCTCTCGATCTGTTGTAAGTCCACCCTGACGACATCTACTGCATTTTTGTGAAGTTGTAAGAAAAAGATTAACTCTCCTCCAGCTTGAGATCATTCAAAGCATGTGTGTTTGAATGTTTAACTGGGGGACATGGGAAATGTTCAATGAGTAATAACCATAGAAATACATAGAACGGACATGAGGCTCTAGCAGATGAAGCAACCAAATCCACCATCTTGGAACTGCCTGGCAGCCTGGCATCTGGTAACCGTGACGTCACCAATAATAGTGACATCACTAGTAACAATGGCATCATGTCACGTCACAATTAGCCAAACACAACATCTTGTTGCTCCTGCTGTGATGTCACAATGACATCATGTCTCAGGGCAGTTCCAATATGGCGGATTTGGTGACCTCATCTCGAGATGGCATACAGCCTCTTATCCGACCACCAAGGCCAATACTCGCTCCTGATTGGCTGTGAACGCTACGGATATATCCTGTATCTGTCAAGATGCTTGGCCTGTACAGATATTTTCTGTATCCTGCAGTGATGACATCACAATCACTCATGAATTATCTGACATTGTTATGCTAACAATGGGCAGTGATTGTTTGTCATGACGTCACAATGGCATGCACTGCTGGTGACGTCACAACAATCTGCTGCTCCTAACTTACAGAATTTGAAGTTATCAGACTAAAATTTAATAAAGACCACTCATAAAATCATTGCAGGGCATAAATAAAACCCCATAGCAGTGTGGTTCACATCTATGAACATGATTTGTGTCAGGTTTGCTTCTGAATTAACACTCATACCAGTACCTACCTGACACTCTTGATGTTCATACCTTTGTACCTTGTTATGGGGGTTTCATTATACCATGTGGTCGGATAAATTCGTAATTTGTTGTTTGCTTTTGGCAGATACAGGATTTACCTTCCCTCAGATAGCTGTATCCGGGCTCAGCTTCGCTTCGCCCAGATACAGCTATCTTCGGGAAGGTAAATCCTGTATCCGCCAAGCAAACAACAAATAACTAATAATGTCCGTTCTATGTATTTCTATAGTAATCACCGTGCAATGATCGTGTTTTGCAGGCCTACTACTGGAGCAATGGAGGAGACCACTCAAAAGTATCTGTTCCAATTACATCGTATATTGTCAAGACGACCATGTTCTTTTTGCTATCAGGAAGGTCTGTCGAGGTTACAGTTGATGGCGTGACAAGCGAATATTTCTGTGAATGGGATGAGCAGGTTATTCAATCTTTTTACCTTAGGACATGTTGCGTCGTCATGCATTATATTTTGTTTTTCGTTTGGTTTATTCATGATGCAATTCTTGATTCACACACAATAATTTGATGAGACACTTCTTCATTCACAAACTATGATTTACTGATGTATACAGTTCTTCATTCACAAACAATAATTTGATGAGACACTTCTTCATTCACAAACTATAATTTTATGACACAGTTCTTCATTCAAAAACGATAATTTGATGACACAGTTCTTCATTCACAGACAATCATTTTATGATACGTTTCTTCATTTATAAACTATAATGTGATGATACATACCTAAGCAAGTTAATTGAAATCTTGTATCTGAAATTTGCATTTATCTCAAAGATTTATTTTCTGACCTGTCATTTTGTCAATAAAATTCATTCATTCAAAAACGATAATTTGATGACACAGTTCTTCATTCACAGACAATCATTTTATGAATATTTTCTTCTTTAATCATTTTAGCTTGATCCACCTCAACTGATCCTGAAGAAAGCCGAGTCAAATACATCGCAAGACAAGCACCCAAAAAGGCCATGCAAAAGTATGCAACTACATGAGGAATCCTTTGACAAGTCAAATGGTTCACCAAAAGAGGGAATACCAACAGGACATTTTGAAAATGGCTCAAGTGGTCAACCAAAAGAAATCTCAGATGCAAAATTCCATATTGAGGCTTATGAAAAAGGAGGCAACACTCAAAATGAATTAGAAGTGAGTATGCAACTGCATGATGATTCCTTTGACAAGTCAAATGGTACACCAAAAGACGGAATACCAACAGGACATTTTGAAAATGGCTCAAGCGGTCAATCAAAAGAATTCCAAAATGCAAGATCCAAGCTTGATTTTCATGAAAATGGAGGCAACACTCGAAATGAATTAGAAGTGAGTATGCAGCTACATAAGGAATCCCTTGACCAGTCAAATGGTACAGCAAAAGACGGAATACCAACAGGACATTTTGAAAATGGCTCAAGTGGTCAACCAAAAGAAAAAAGATCAAAATGCCAGCTTGAAGTTGATGGAAATAGAGGCAGCACTCAAAATGAAGTAGAATGGATCAATGAAAATACATACTACCTTCATTTGGAGGAAGGCAGAAAATGGGCGTGCAAAATAATTATATTTATCGCCAAGATGGTACAGATGGGAAAGCCTCTTCAAAATTTTTGGGATGGAAGTGACCTTAAGAAGAAAGCGAATGACTTGAAAGATATGGCAGAAATCTGTGCTTTATCCTTGAAACGACTAGAGAAAGATCAATTCTACTGACTTTTAGAACTACTATAATTTCCCGCTCATGCATCCTAATTTTATATTCATGTGCATTATTTCTATAGTATGCTTTTATACATTTTAAGACAGATGTATACTTGTTTGATTGAAAGAAAAAATACATATATATTTGGTTTATATATATTTATGTATCATTTTTTATTTCATATGTTGTTCCTGAAATGTACGTTTATCTCAAAGGGGTATTTTATGACGGGTCATTATGGCAATAAAATTCATTCATTCATTCATTCACTCATACATCTTACAATAGAAATTAATTGTCTCGACTGATTTGATCTACAAATTCAAAATTTGAAAAGCATGTGACTATACAGAATTGCAATAAACAATAACTACTGGTGTTACAGCCGATAGTTCTACATGCCCAATTTGCAAATCGGGCTGCCTTTTGCATGCCACACACGAAAATAGGTTTTTGTCAGAATATCTACTCCCCTGACCATTACATACATGCTTTGCCAATATCCCTAACAAAATATCCAAAAAAAGCAACCAAGCCTAATTTTCTACTGATCTTTTCCAAAAGTTCTAATGTGCTATGTTAGAAACTTTGTCACAATATATTTGACAGCCATCTCTTCTACATCAAATAGTCACCAAATAGTGTCTCATGGTTAGGAACTATTTGGGACACTATTTCGTTTGATCTTTGGCCTGTCATGGACTGCCATCTCTTCTACGACACAAGAGGGCAATGAAAATCGCGATCTTTTACGCTTACAGAAACGGCCTTTTTGACTGCTTAAAAAAATTGTAGATGAATTCTAAAAAGCAGATGAGAAAATTATAGTGTTGACTGAGGTATCTCCCAACTTTCATAATTTTCCTATACACCGTTTTTGAGTTTCAGGCATCTGAACATTGCATGTTTTGCAAAAATGTTAGCAGCATGACGCAAATGAAAATCGCGATCTTTTATGTTTATAGAAACGGCCTTTTTGACTGCTTAAAAATCGTAGATGCATTCTGAAAAACAGGTGATAATATTGAAGTGTTGACTAAAATATCCCCCAACTTTCGTAATTTTCCTATACATAGTATTTGAGTTTCAGGCCTCTGAACATTGCATGTTTTGAAAAAAGTTAGCAGCAGGACACTAATGAAAATTGCGATCTTTTATGTTTTTAGAAACGGCCTTATTGACTGCCTAAAAAGATCGTAGATGAATCCTGAAAATCATTTGATAAAATTCAGGTGTTGAATGAAATATTTCCCAACTTTCATAATTTTCCGATTCATAGTATTCGAGTCTCAGGTCTCTGAACATTGTATGTTTTGCAAAAAAGGTAGCAGCATGACGCACATGAAAATCGCGATCTGTTATGTTTTCAGAAACGGCCTTATTGACTGCTCAAAAAAATCGTAGATAAATTCTGAAAAGCAGGTGATAAACTTCAGATATTTACTGAAATATTTTCCAACTTTCATACTTTTCCTATTCATAGTATTTGAGTCTCAGGTCTCTGAACATTGTATGTTTTGCAAAAAAGGTAGCAGCATGATGCAAATGAAAATTGCGATCTTTTATGTTTAAAGAAATGGCCTTATTGACTGCTAAAAAAATCGTAGATAAATTCTGAAAATCAGGTGATAAAATTCAGGTATTTACTGAAATATTTTCCAACTTTCATAATTTTCCTGCTCATGGTATTTGAGTGTCAGGTTTTTGAACATTGTATGTTTTGCAAAAAAGTTAGCAGCATGACGCACGTGAAAATCGTGATCTTTTATGTTAAAAAAAATGGCCTTATTGACTCCTAAAAAAATTGTAGATGAATTCTGAAAATCAGGTGAGAAAATTCAGGTATTGACTGACATATCCCCAAAGTTTCATAATTTTCCTGCTAGCCAAAAGCGAGTGTCAGGGCTGCAAACATCACACGTTTTTCCTGAAAAAGAACAGCAACTCTACTGCATAGCATGGTAACGTCACAATAGGACCCAGAGAAAAATTGGCAGCAGCAGCCAAAGTAACATACGGTCAGCTAAAGCTTCAGATGGTAAGGCAAAGCATCTGATGGAATATCATCTGATGAAAAAGGGTCTGATGAAATAGCATCTTGGGGATATTTGATCTTTTCAAATATCCTCATAGTGCTATTTGGAATATCCAAAGTCTCTTGAAAAGCACTTTTTGCTATTAGACACAATGGCAGTAGAGACATTGTCACAAGCAACTGGCTGTGATCGCGTAGTCTGGTGCCCTGATCAGTAAATGCCGAGTTAGATGGGTTGTCTGGTGTCTGGCCCAAATCGCCGCAATGCCTGATCTTGGGTACGGCGTTGGGTAATTCACTTTTCAGAATACTGACATAAACGGACGTGCCCTCGCGCATGCGCGACCTAATTTTAGAGGCTATCAAGTTGACCCGATTCCTCAGTGCAGCATGTCAACAATGGAGGGAGGAATGCAAGATGTAAAGATCCAGAAATGTGATGGAAATAATGTATTTCAGAAGGACTGTCAACATTCTTTGGACGTCATATGATGGTTAAGGAGTTCCGGAACGTGTATGCAAAGAAATCAGTTTCCATCCCCTGACTCAGCATTCACTGATCAGGGCACCAGACTAGGGGATGGGTGCTGATTTCTGTGAGCTGATTGGCTTAATGAAGTAGGACTGCAAAATGGCTGCCAAGCAGTGCCATTTGATGAAAAGTAACCCAGGTCACAAACATAAGCGGAACCAACTGGGTCACTGGTTAGAGGCTATTCCTTATTCATGAATATTAATGAGTCCCTGTCACAGACAATTTTAACAGAATGAATTTTCTGACTTGTGGTCATTGAAAAATATATACAATTAAAATATGTCATAGGCTTAGGCTTATTTATGGTTCACATGTTGCATACGAGGGGTTTTCCAAAAGTTTTGTCCAACTTGCCATAACTTTTGCAATATTAAATACAGAAACATGATTTTTGGGGCAGATAATTTTGAAGTAATTTGCGAATTATCCTGTAAATATCACATCATAGAAACAAAAATAAATGGTTAATTTGTTGCCATGGAAACCAAAAGTCATGAAATGCGGCCCAGGGCACTTTTTGAGGCACAGATTCATTATATCTCATCAAAAAAAAAAAATTTACCAGCGATACAGGACAAGAAATCTATTAAAAATAATTCCTAACATTTCCTAGATTCTTAAAATAATGAACTTGACTCTTGAGTACATTTCTTCTAACCTTACATTCCTTACAAAATCAAAGACTCATAGTCCTTATATTTAGATCCCTGTTCATGTTTCGTAGACTATTTGTACTTTACGGTGAGTTTTCCATAAGTTCTGTCCAACCTGTCATAACTTTGCTAGATTTTATATAAAAAAAGAAGAAGATATTTGGGTCAGTTGATATTGAGGTAATTTGCAAATGATCCCCAAAAAATCAGATCATAGAAGTAGAAATAAATTGTTAATTTGTTGCTTTGGAAACCAAATGTCATGAAATGCGGCTGAGACCTGGCTAACAGACACATCCTTGATATATCTCGTCAAAATATGTAATTATCAAAAGAGATATATTACAGAATATATTCAAAACATTCATAGCCATTTCACTACTTCAAAAACTATTATTAATAAATGACTGGGAAACTTAATCCATTTTCTAATACTTTCTAACCATGTCTAAATACCTGAGTCTGCATGTCTTGGTCAGTTTTGTCATCAATGTGCCGTTCTTTTCTTGGGTTTTCCAATACATGTGTTCTCTTCATTCAGAAAAAGTTTGTACAACCTTTATTTGGTTCCATCACTCATGCTGTCTTCCTTGTATGTGTGATAAAGATGGTTCTTACTCACTCTGCTAGTTTTTATCCAATTAAATTAAAGAAAGATAGTGGGTATATATAATGCCATCCTTATCCAAAAAAAATTATCTCATAAAAAACTGAGTAACTGCTTGAGTGATGGTAAAGTAACTGAGATGTGAGAATAACACCAGTTTCCATTCTTATTAATGATTTTACAATTAACTGATTGTATTTAATGAAAAAAATTATGAATATACTTCAATTCAATAAGTCAAGACACAGATAATGCAAGCAGGTTTTAAATTCATTTTAAGAGCATCACAAAATCTGGGCCGCATTTCATGACTTCTGGTTTCTATGGCAACAGATTAAGCATTTATTTTTATTTCTGTCATTTGATTTTTTGGGAATTATTTCCAAATTACATCAATAGTATCTAGCCAAAATATGATGTTTCTACATGAAGTATTAAAAAAATTATGACTAGTTGGACAGAACTTCTGGAAAACCCCTCGTACAGGCCCATATTTAATTAAATGTTGTGCAAACCTTTAAAAAGCAGTCTGCATGGCATATTTATAAAGGGCAGGAGTTGGTTTTCATACACTATTTCTCTGTGTATATATTTCTTCTTTTAATTGTAGGGACATTTTCTTACACGTACATTTGCACACTATATGATAATAAAAAATATAAACGAGCTTATTACAGCGTTCCCACTCTTTTGCCAAGTTCAAATTCAAGGATTTTTTAAGGTTTTTCAAGGCTCCCAAAAACAATTTTCAAGGTCTAAATCTAAGTTTTTCAACCCGATTTTGCACTCTGGAGAGTAGTCAAAGGTCCTCAATTTGTTGAAAATTTTCAATTTTGGCAAGAGAACCCCAAATTCCAGACTTTTTCCAGGTTTTGGAAATATCACATTTTCCAGGTTTTTCCAGACCTGGAAAAGCACAACCCAAAATTCCAGGTTTTCAAGGTTGAGTGAGAGCCTGCAAGTTACAGCTAGCTTATAAATTGCTACATCATAACACCTGAACTTTACAGTGTATATACCCTTTATTGTAAAATTAAATTATATAGGCCTAATATTAATTTACTTATCACGAAAAACCCATAAACTTCATAATTATACAAAACAGATTAACAGAACTGACAGGTCTCCTGACAGGTCTCCCGGATTCCTGTATTTGGCGACGGATTCCTATTATTATAGTATTATAGTAGTATACTGCACGCAGGTCCGTAGGACCTCTATATGCAGATCTGTGTGATGCGTGACTCCAGTGGAAGCTTGTGCAGTATTGATATCATGAAGATGTGATAGCACAGAGGCTGGCCTCTACAACCTGCCTGCCACAAACATATTTACAAAGATATAAATAAGATCTCCTCCATATATATATTACGTTCCTCTATATGTACACTTTATATATATAGTTGCTTAGAGTTGGCAGATCGAGTCTCCGTAGTCGCTCCTCATACATCAGGTTTCTAAGTCCTGAGACTTGATTCTTCATCCTCGAGCATTGTAAACATGGCTGCACTGCCTAATTGGGTCAATTCCGTAGCCTCTAAATATGGGTCGATCATGCGTGATCGTCTCTTCCGTTTGCCTGTCAGAATTCTGACAGGTGAAATTACACAAGGCCGGACCCTTGATCAGCCCTAGGGGTGATTTGGCCCGGAAACAAACCAGGTAGATAGATAGACATGGCAGTCTGGTGAAAATGTTAACTGGATGATGATGCCACCTGGCACAAAGTTAATTTTGTGTGCTACAGAATTGCTGTACCAAGAAAGAGCTCCAATCTCATTGCACATTAACAAAGTTTCCATGCAGCATTGAGGTGAACCAGAGTCAGACTCTGAAATCACATTTTAGAAGGAAGTATACAAGGTCATAAGCCTATTCAGAATCAGCCCTGGTTTCTTCCACACAAGATGTGTGTGATTTTCCCACACTCAATTTATGTGGACCGCTCACTGGAGCTCGCGGAAGTGCACACTAGCCACTGGTGTTATAAATAATTCCTACTAAAAAATACAGTGACCCCCCCCTCTGAAATTTTTTTTCCTTGACATACTTTCTTGGAAGCCTTATGCCGAAAATGTGGATGAAATGTACAGAACTGCCTTTAATAGTTAATAGAGCAGCATTTAAAGAAATAGCAGTGTGGCCCTCAAAAAGCTCATAAGTGCATCAACCAACCTGAGAACATAAAAAATAAGAACAAATTAACAGCAATTGTGAACTCTAGTGTTGTACTTCAGTACAATTTATTGAGGTGTCAAGAGATCAATGACAGCCGTTATCCATTCATTGTAATAGGAAAGCCTGTGGAAATAAGATGGTAGTATAGGATCACATCCGGAAGAACCTTTAAGTGTTCCTACTAAGTATGTGAAGCCATCTCGCCTGCATACAAGTGGACCACCGTAATCCCTCTGGAATGAGACCAAATGTTTATTGTTTAAAAGGTCGACAACATACAATGAACAACAACAATCAACAAGACTGGTAACTTGACCATCGAGTTAAAATTACCAAAGAGGGCAGCACTGCCCAGTACTCTCCAGTTCATTGGTACTCTCAATTGCATGAGTCCTGTGATTTTCTTGTCAGGCAATTGACAGGTGCTGCCCTCTCTGGTAATTTTAACTTGATGGTCAATTGACCAGTCTATGGCCTTGACCAAGTTGCAACCCAGTGACTCTGAGTGAGGCCCGTTGCTTAAAGCAACTGCTTGTACAAATTCATGGATTTTATGGAAATACTGATGTCTCAGCTCCAACCAGCTTGCAAGATGGTGAGGGATGACTGCAAGGATCATGGAACACTGCAGATATTGTGGAAAACATGGTTAAAACATCATGTTCAGTCCTCTGATTACTAGTTCAAGAAGAAACTGCACAAGAAATAACTGTTCTAAAGTGATAAAAACAAAGGTCAAACTCACACCGCAGGTTGCTGTGTAGCCATCAATTACGCAGAGTTCTGTGTCATCGTCTATTGGTTGTGGACAAGTTTCCTCGCTGACCACATTTGCCGGAGTATACTGCAGCACTCCACCATAAGGACTACCATCTGAGATAAAGATAAAATAAGCAGAAATAATTTATAACAACTGTGAAGAATATTTTTGATACGGAAGGAAAACACATCAGTTTCAAATGAACAAAATGAACTTCAAATTAAGACAACCAATAGTGCAATTTATGAGACCTTCTCTCTATCAAAAATTTGGTCTCCCAGTGATATCTGTATCTGTATCTGTATTGAAGACCTCGCAACGGGATATCCATCTCTGCAAGGGGAGTGTGTGTGCCGACATCCTGCCCAGTGCGTCACTAAAATCTTCCTAAAATCCTTGTTAAAAACCAGTTAAAATCCATTTGTTGATAAAAGAGCAGGAGTCTTGGTGCAGTTAAAATCCACTTCCGTCATCTAGCTGTTCAGTTTCTGCTTGAAAGAGTCGATGGTGGCACATTCAATGGTGGATGGAGGTAGGAGATTCCACTGGCATATCGTCCTCGGCAGGAAACTGTACTTGTACATGTTCGTGTTGGCACTCAGTTGGCGAAAGCGTAGATCATGATAGCCTCTTGTCCCCATGTTGGCTTTTGAAACATAAGCAGGGATGGATATTCCGATGAGATTGTAGACCATCTTGTACATCAGGAGTAATCTTAACTGTTGTCTTCTGTGCTTTAGGGTCTTCCACTTTAGATCTTCTAATAATGATGTTACCGTCCCTTCTTCTCTGAGGTAGTTCTTCTTCACAAATCTAGCTGATCTTCTCTGGACCATCTCCAGCTGTTTCACATGTTTTTGCAGGTGTGGATCCCAGGCGCAGCAGGCATATTCCAGATGGGGGCGGACAAGGGCTGTGTAGGCCTGTTCTTTTACTTTTTCCGGGCACTTGTTCAGATTTCTTCGTATAAATCCTAGTGATCTGTTGGCCTTGGTGGTGATTCTGTTTATATGCTCATTCCAGCTAAGGTCCGTCGATATTTCAACCCCAAGGTATGTGCTGTGACTCGCGGCTTCCAGTGTGTGCCCCATCAGATGGTAATTTTCGATGACTGGTCTTCTGGTCTTGTGTATTCTCTGTACCACACACTTCTTGGGGTTGAACCTCATCTGCCAGGTGTTGGACCATTTCTCCAGAGTGTTGAGATCACGCTGTAATTGATGGGCATCTTCTCGGTTCTTGATTTCCCTGTATAGGAGAGTGTCATCTGCGAATAGGCGCAGCTTCGATGAGCTGTTGTTGTCGATGTCATTGACAAATATAAGGAACATCAGTGGACCAAGTACTGTGCCTTGTGGAACGCCTGATTTCACTGGGACTTCGGTCGATCTTTCACCGTCTACTACCACATTTTGTCTTCTTGATGTTAGCCAGTTTTTGATCCATTCTAGCAGCTGCCCCCTTATGCCATAGTGCTCCAGCTTCAGTAATAGGCGTTGGTGGGCTACAGTGTCGAAGGCTTTCGAAAAGTCTAATATCAACATGTCTGTCTGCTGTTTGTTGTCCAATGATCTTGCAAGTTCTTCGATGGTCACTACAAGCTGTGTCTCGCATGATCTTTGCCGTCTAAATCCGTGTTGGTAATCTACGAGGAATTGATGGTGATCTAGGTGCTTCATGATGTGATGAAAGATGATGTGTTCGAAGATCTTGCATGGAACCGACGTCAGAGAAACAGGCCTGTAATTCTCTGGTTTGGTTCGATCGCCTTTCTTAAAAATACATGAAATGTTTGCCGATCTCCAGTCTTCTGGCACTGTTCCTCTTTGTAATGACTGTTGGTAGATATCTCGTAGAAAGGGAGCAATTTCTTCTGCCACCTCTTTCATAATTCGGCATGGGACTTCGTCGGGGCCGCTCGCTTTCTTCGGGTCAATACCGGCTAATAGCTTCTGCACTCCTGAAGTGGAGATCTTGATTTCTTCAATCGCTGGCAGTCTGTCCTTTTCTGGCAGTTTGGGCATCTGTGTTGTGTCTTCATTTGTGAAGACTGACTGAAATTGGATGTTCAATACTTCAGCTTTCTCTTTGTTGCCTTCATGTATCCGACCATTTGATGTTAATGGGGAGATGCCGCAGTTGTCCCTCTTCTGGTTTTTGATGTACCTCCAGAATTTCTTGGTGATGCTTGTGCTGGGCTTGTCATCTGTTGATTCTAGCAGGCTCATCACATATTCATTGTGGGCATTTTCTAGGGCCTCCTTGGTTTCTCTTCTTGCTTGCTTGAACTTCTTCCAGTCGTCCTCATTGTTCGTTCGTCTGGCTTTGTTGTACAGTCTTTGTTTACGGCGCAATCCTCGTTTGATTCTGTACGACATCCATGGTACATGGGTCCTACTTGAGAGTGTCTTTCTTGGGATTGTGTCCGTCATCACTTGGTGTAGGGCATTCTTAAAGTCTTTTTAAAATGCAGCTGTATAAAGTGGATGTGATGCCTATTTGGCCATGACTGAGAGACCAAATTTGTCCACTGGGAGACCATTTGGTCGACCATTTGGTCTCCCAGTTACTATGTCAAAAACCGGTGGCACTGTCATGATGCGACTGAGATAACATTGAGATTTATCTACACTCCTGCTCATAAATATGGAATACTTTTTCGGAAAAAAGTGTCAAATGAAATTAAATTTCAGAATGTGAATGCAAGCAAGGTCCATTGTAAAGGTCAAGTCATCTTCTCTAATCACTCTTTGAAAGCCCCAACTACATTTTTTGCAAGAATTTTTAATTTTTGGTTCAATGCACCTCACCCTAAAAAACCCCCTGAATTTCCATATTTCGTACTGCTGTAACTTTTCCTGGGTCTAACGCTGCAGCATGCGTTTCACACTAGAGCATGTTCTTCCCTTTACTGGTCATTGGAAGTAGGTAACATTGAATCAGAGCATCATGTGCTCCAGCAGAAGTTGCTGAAGTTATAAATTTCAGTGGAGAATGTTGAAGTATTCAATATTTATGAGCAACAGTGTACTAGGGGAGACCGGGGCTGGTTGTCACAGGGGCAGGTTGTCACACTGTGTAGAACTTCAATATGCTATTATTTCTATTTAAGGCATGCAGGAGCACTGTAAATCTATATGAATGTTAAAAGGGGAGTGACTTAAACCTATCTGATCAATATATATCTATATCATTCGAAATCTTGACATCTTATGGGACATTCTTTTTTATTCAGCACTCGGGGCAGGTTGTCACACTTTCGGGGCAGGTTGTCACACTCTCGGGGCAGGTTGTCACACTTTTGGTTAAGAGCTCAGACACAGGAAGTGGGACTCCGTAAGGCAGATTTTGACTAAAACAAGTTATTTTGGACATATGAGGAATCCTCTGCTTGTCTAGTGCAGACCTCAACAAACATTCTACTGTGTACAAGGGTGCTACAAATGAAAGCGTACCAAGCAGCAGAAAAGCATTTTGATCAGGAGGAGGAAAATCACAATTTTTTAAAGAAAATTTCTTTATAAATTTGAAATCGATATACGTTGAAACTATGCCATATCTGCATACATCTTTAGTCATAAATAGCATGTATAAATCACCAATTTATATTTGTGATAGTTTTTTTGGTTTAAAAGTCTGGTCCTGATGGGTAACACCCAGCTCCAAAAAGTGTGACAACCTGCCCCGTCTTTTTGTGACAACCTGCCCCGACTGATGAAAATGCAAAAAACGGGCGACCAAGGCTGTTCTTATCATATTTTTCACTATTTCTTCCTATCATTATTTAAAGATTTGTTTACATGGTATGTGTATAAACTTTACCTTTTTCAACAACTATTTGTTAATGAGTAGGATGACATGCAAGTTGCAGGTAAAAATTTACTTTTTGTGACCGGAAATTTTTAATAGACCGTGTGCCTACCAAACTCCCTTCCAGGGGTCAAGATTTTTCAAAAAGACTCCAGTGGGTTATAAAAGCACTAAACAATGATTGGTTGAGCTGTGTAACTCCCGAGTTCAATGCGATAAAAAGTGTGACAACCTGCCCCTGTGACAACCAGCCCCGGTCTCCCCTACTCTTGGACAATGAACAGTACACACTTATCGTTTGTCCCCAGGCTGAGAAATAGCAGTTGGCTCCCACGTAGTCATAACCATCCTGAGCAGCCATGCCAATCGTCTGAATAAAGGGATTGCCTGTGACGACGGGCCTGCTCAACTGCAACAGTACGATACTATTCCCGCTGTTTGGCTCCTAGACATTCCAAAAAAATGGAGAAAGACATTATTAATTAGGATGTGAACTTAAATAAAATATCCATCAAGTTGAAAGTTGATCATATTATTTGTTTACAGTGGGTTGCAGAAGTATACATCCAACTGGCATGGTCTTCAATTACCTGTCATGTCTTCCTTAGAAATGCATCATCAGTCCAATCCCAACAAGCACTTCACATTTAAAAAAAGTTGAATCACTATTATAAAAACGTTCATAAATGAAAACGTTTTTACATTGCATAAAGTTGGAAAGCCGGGGGAAAGTTGCCCGCCAACATATTTTAACCCAGTTAATGGATGGCAGAAAAGCCTAACTTTTTCACATAAGGATAGTTGGCATTTCAGCCATTAAGTGGGTTAAAATAGGTGGCCAACTCTCCCCCGGATTGGCAACATTACCCCGTTTTATGGTATCTTAATGTGAAGTGCTCGCAGGGATACTTCTTCTACATGCTCATACTGACCTCTTTTGCAACCTGTATATACACCGTATAATGCTGACCAAGAGAGGTCAGTATGAGCATGTAGAAGTATTGGATTGATGAGGGATGTATACTTTTGCAGCCAACTGTATGTAATACAGTATACTATGTTTCAGGGCTTTGGAGTCGGGAAGTCATTGACTCTGACTCCTTAGACCTCCAGAATTTCGACTCCGACTACAACTCCCGAATCCTTTTTACGGCATTATTTCTACACAAGTTTCTTGTGGTTAGCAAAGAAAAAAATCTAATCTACAACTTTTAAAAAAATTTTATACATCAATAATAGTTTAAGAAGTTATGTGTAATTGGTCTTTAGAAAAATTAATACTGTTCACATTGCTTTATAATGTGTTTAACTCATTTAGATAATCCTTAATATTCAGGAGTCACCCGATTAATTTCCGACTCCGACTCCACCTGAAAACCAAAGTTCGACTCCGACTCTGACTCCATCCCAACACCTCCGGCTCTGGGACTCCGTCTCCCGACTTCAAAAGCCCTGCCACGTATTTATTTGAAGAGCAGAAATAATTATGTACAATTGCTATTCTTTGAAATACCCGATGATAGTGAGTTACAATAAATGACTAGGCAACATGGCAAATGTGGAAAGCTTAACAACATTTTTTAAAAGCAGTGTAGTGGTTTTGGAAAATATTCTATAAAATTATCTAATAACTAGATATAAGTGAACTGTAGGTACTAGGGTGTGGCTGGTGCCCCTCAAAAAAGAAAAAATTGGAGGAGACCCCTGTACCTCTTTTTGGTATTGTGGTTTGACCCAAGGGACATGCCTGAGAAATTTCATGAGAATTGATAAACGTTTACCTTGAGCACAATGCAGTAGAAGTTTCTTCGCGGTTTGCTAAGATCGGAAGTCGCGGTATTGTATAACTTTGTCAATTTACATTTCACAACAATTAAACTTGTATGACTGGACAGGCCTCACTTAGAGCTTCATTTTGAATACCAACTTCAATGGTTTTGGATAATTTTATGCAGTGCCAATTTTTTATTTTATTGCTTCTGGCGACCTTTTTCTTCTTTCCTTTCAGATCTGTGCAAACCTGGGTCAATTTCAGGATATTTTACATCATAACTTATGAGAGTAAAACCCTGATCTTAATAGACATCAATAAAACTCTTTTGAGAACCTGGCATGAATTTACAGGACTATGTGGTGCTTGTTGTGTACTTAAAAAATGTGGATGAATGAGATCGCATTTTGAATGTTGAAATTTTTGACATCTGTCCATATTCATGGCTGACTTTGGCACACTAAGTACAATTATTAAACAAATGTTATGTAGGCTAGTGAGGTTACTAATGTTTATTGCTTTGTCACATATTCACACAAGAATACAGACTTTCAAAAAACATGCCTCATGGCGTGATGGTGTAAAAATATTATTTCCATTGTCTTGTAAGATGCATTGTCACTTGTTGTGTTCTACACATCTTACCTCTTGAGTTAGCTTTACAATTTTAATTTTTAAGTTCAAAAAAGGCAATGTCAAAAAGAAATTTATTCAGTGGGCTATAATCAACCATATTCTATAAGTATAGCCTTGATTGTCCATGCAACGTCAAGGACGGTAAATTAAAGGAGACTCCTCTTTCAAGCGTCAAAATGAGGATAGATCATTACTCAATTTCAAAGAGAATTGCTGATCCTGTTCACACAGTTAATGAATCAATACTATGGTGTGCCAGCTTATCATTAGGGAATATTATTTAAATGACTGTCTTATATATACAATGAACATCTTAACATCGGCTGGCTACCTAGGACTCAAATAGAACACAGGCTGTTACACATCAATGAGGTGAAGAATGTTTTAAACTGCTGTCCAACAATTATAAATTCAGTGATTCTATTCCCATTAGAGCTCGAAGCAAACCCAGTGCCCAGCAAAAAGGAGACCCAGAGTATCCCCCTCAGCTTACCATAATATTATACACTGTGATGCCCTGGAGAATTATTAGAAACCTTATTGCATTGACTCCAGTGTCATCTTCCTAATATACCAACTTCATGATCTGTTATTTTGTGAAGTAATTCATGTTTTTAAACTGTTGTATGTTATTTAAAATATTTGTTTATGTGCCATGGTGTGTAAAAATAAAATATTGAATACAAAAAATACCTGAAACTCTAAAATGTGTGATGAATCCGATGACATGAGCATAATGCAAAAATTCTTCATCTCAAAAACACAACCTTTAACACAGAATGTAGATTTTGCACTTAAGGAGTCCAGATATCATCAAAATACATTTGCTCTAGAAGACATTGTCCTTGGCGTCTTGTGGTTAAGATATAATCAGATTAGCAACAAAAGTTTTGGTTTTTTTAAATATGCAAGTTATTTCCCAAACGAGCACAGGATTATTAATTCGATGTACTTTGTAAAATTGTCTGAGACCATCGAAGTTGGTACTCAAAATGAAGCTCTAATTAAGACAAGTTCAACCATGCAACTTTTATTATTGTAAGATCAATATTGGCAAAGTTATACCATACCGCGGTTTGCGCTTATAAACAAAAACAAGAAAATTATAACTACATTGTGCTCAAGGTAAGCATGTTCCGATTTCCCTTAAACTTTCCACACATATTATTTTGACCAAAACACAGTACCAAAATAAGGTACAGCTTGATCTGACAACCTTGGGGCACCAGCCACACCCTAGTAGGTACATACCCTGATTATCTGAGAAATGCCGTAGACCTCTGGTCGGCCACCATTTTGTAAATCATCAAAGTCATGAAGGCCGAGTATTGCTTCAACACCATCCCTGCAGTATATGATAAAAATGGTCACTATTTTGCAGTGCTGATACAGAAGCCAATTCAGAAGTGGATCAAGCATTCTGTTCCATTAATTATATGATCCACCTTGCAGGCTATAAGTATACATAACTCCTTTGTATAGAAATGATACCGTAAAATGGGGTAAAGTTGGCAATCTGGGGGAAAGTTGGCTGGCCATTTTTTAAACCCACTTAAAGGCAGGGCTTTGGAGTCGGAGTCGGAGTCGGGAGTCGGAGTCGTGGAGTCGGAGGTTTTTGGGTGGAGTCGGAGTCGGAGTCGGAGTCGAACTTTGACTTTCAGGTGGAGTCGGAGTCGGAGTCGAAACTTAAATTGGTGACTCCTGACTCCAACAAATAATTAATATAATGAACAAAAACACGGTCACAAACATTTTTTATGTTTCACAAATTTTATTAAACATTTCTTAAAGAAGTATTCATGTACAAAATCCAATGAAAACTTTGTAGGAACATTTTTTCTCCCCTGTTAAGCATGTAATATTTGTGTGCAATAATGCCGATAAGCGGAGTCGGGAGTCGGAGTCGTAATTCAGGAGACTTAAGGAGTCGGAGTCGGAGTCGGAGTCGCTTTTCAGAAAGCCAAAGGAGTCGGGAGTCGGAGTCGGTTCACTTAACACCCGACTCCAAAGCCCTGCTTAAAGGCAGAAATGTCAACTTTCCTCACTGACGCAGGTGGTAAATTTGCCAAAAAAACCGGTGTCAGTGAGAAAATTATACATTGCTTCCATTAAGTGGTAACATATATAAAAAAGATAACTCAACATTAAACATTGATGTTTAAAAAATAAGTGAAAAAATTCTTAATTAAGCCTTAAAGTTACTGGCAGTATATTTCTAAGATTCAGGCAAGATTCAGGCACTTCACCATTAAGGGTGATACTCACCCATCTCCAATTTTGTCTGTAGATCAAGGTTTTTCTCTTCAACTGCTTTAAGATATCCAATATTTTTCAATGATGGAGAAAGCCTGTGATTATTACACATAATAAAACCCCCTTGTTTGATTTATCTTATAATGTGAAACTCTACTGTCCAATTTGCAACCTATTCCGAGGTGTGTACTATACTGTATGTCACATGCTTTAAATCTGTATAGGGATGCACGGTAATAGGCTGAGATGCGATATGCGATAACTATGTCTCATATCGCGATGTCAATAAATTGTGCGATAAATTCACACGCAAGAGATTTACCTGTAAACTCCAAAATTGTGGCAAAAAATTAGAATTTCATGAAATGAAATTCCAACTTTTGGGCATAAATACAGAATTTTTTATAATTTATTTATCGCCCCTTTGTGCGATAAAATTATCAGTTTATCACCCTGCTTAATACCACAATAAGCCGATAACGATAAATAAATGTCGGGACAAAATTGGTTTTTTAGATTCAAAATTTGGTTTTTCAAAAAACCATTTTGAATCTAAAAAACCAATTTTGTCTGAAATTTTTTAGAGTATACATACGGAGTTGAAAAATAGTTGGCATCACTCAGGACCCAATATGGATGAATTAGGACACCGTTAGTACGAAGTACATCAAACTCAATATCCTGAAACAAGAAACATAGCTCTCTCATCAGAATCTTAGCCAAGGGTGATCAGGAAAAATTGGGTCATCAAGCTTTCAGATTTTGAAACTATTGATGCACGCTGGCTAAAAAATATGGATTTAATTTAATTTGAAATGTTTATAAATTTAGATCGTGAAATTCGGGCAAATGTCGCCCGCCCCCGCCCCCCCCCAAAATTTGCGTGTGCCGTACGCCTTATAAGGGCAGGCCTACATGAAAGCCTCATCAATGTGTGTTTCTGGTTTGTTGTGCCCCAACTTCGGCTACATCAACCCCCTGAATGACCATGCCCTAACTCTATTTTGCTCTAATGCTGCTACTTTTAAAATCTCTTGAAAGTGACATGTTCTTCTTTTCCATGGCATGCAGTCATTCAAAGTCTTACAATTGAATTGAACCATCATGTACTATAGTCTATAGGTAGTTGCCAAGACTGAGGGGGGGGGGTCCCATCATTAAATCATTTAGTCAATGGGAATTCCTGCCTAAATCTTTCTGATCTATGCCTGAAATCTATGTCAATTCTAGATACCTTGGGGGGGAGAGGCAACTGCCCCCTGCCCTCTCTGCAATTGACCGAATTTGACGCCGGGGTACGTCAGTGTGACATCAGTGTGACGTCATGGACGTCATCGTGATGTCAGGCGAGGTCCAAATGCATGATGGATGGTTTCTACGGATGGCCACTGAGCCAGCCCACTCCCCTATAGGGGTGTCACGATACACCTATCTGACAATATGATGCATACCTCGACATGACAGCCTTGATGCGATACACGATACATGCTATATAGCAACAGAGAGTTTTGGAGCGCACAAAATTAAAAATATTCCATTACCTCTGGGAGGCTCCACAATTGCCAGTGTAAAAACTTTTGCATGACGCCTATTTCGTGAGACACTGATGACACAGATTAGCCATGTTTACAAAATGTGATGTAGTTGAGATGCTTTCTTTGGTTTTGTGGACATTTGCTGGGGTCTTTTCAATAAAACATGTACAATGTATCTCGGTATATGCGCTACGATACGATATGTGTATCTAAAGGCAAAATATTGCAATATACCGATGCATCGAAATTTTGTGGCACCCCTACAATCTCCCCACACTTTGCGTAGGTAAACGATTTACTCACATGAATTGCGACCATGTACACTTCAAAAAATGTCGGGACAAAATTGGTTTTTTAGATTCAAAATGGTTTTTTGAAAAACCAAATTTCAATGCAAAACCAACATGGATTTTTAAATCCATGTGGTTTTGCATAGAAATTGTTTTTTGCATTGAAATTTGGTTTTTCCAAAAACCATTTTGAATCTAAAAAACCGATTTTGTCTGAAAATGTTTAGAGTGTAAGGAAATGATTTACTCACATGAATTGCGACTATATAAGGGAATTGCCCTGGATAGGCATCAGAGCCGTTGCGGATTCTTACGCTGACATCGTCAGGTATGCCGTTGGTCCAGCCACCTGAAATTCAAACAAAAGACATAATTTATACAGCTAATGTTGAAAGGACTGATTTGTTTTCATATATTGATGAATAGATGTCCGACTGCTATTGGTTGAGAGAGCCTGTCAGCCAGTGCATTTTTTATCATAGTAACTGGGAGACCAAATGGTCTCCCAGTGGACAAATTTGGTCTCTCAGTCACGGGCAAATTTGTAGAAGGTCTGATCAATTGCTTCATTTGAAGTTCCTTTATACATCAAAAACCAATGTGTTTTCATTCCATATCAAAAATATTCTTCACTGTCATAATAACATATTTCTGCTTATTCTATTTGATTTAAAACTTTTATAAATCAAAAATTTGTCAGAATTGTTTCAGCGGAATTCGACTCAATTCATAAAAATTAGCAGTCACCTTAGCAGTGCATACTCCTTGAGCACTGCAAGCATATCAGGAGCTATAATCACAAATATATATGATGGATCTTTAACTGATCTACACATCACAAGTTTGTCATCTTGAAAAAATAATAGTTCGACCTCGTTCGGTTGGTCTCCCAGTCAAAAAATCTTTAAAAATTCTCTGCTGTCCGCCCAGGTAGATAGTAGTGTAACATTAGAAATATCTTCACAAGCTATTAAAAGATCTATTAGGGGGATATAATCCAATGAAATAACTTCAAAATATATGACAATTTGTATCTCTGCCACCACTCAAACTTTGGTAGGAACTGTGTTTTAGACTTCGGCTGAAAAAATAATAAACTGTTTTGAATATCACTGTTGAATAAATTAATCTTAATTTAGTCCATACCTGTGGCCAAGGAGAGAAATGCAAGCAAAATGATCACCATGGTCAACTGATTGACACTGTGACTGCCAGTGGTTTACAGCTAATTTCTATTCCTCGTTGCTTATCTTTGTCCTAAATACTGATGAAATACACAGTGGCATCCCTATGGGGGGCACGGAGGGGCACAGGCCCCTCCATATTGGACCTGTGCCCCCCCAGGTGCCCCCCCATATGAACTTTCCAACTCTGGCTAAAATATACAATTAGTATAGTGGGTGCCCCCCCAGAGAATCGCGTGCCCCCCAGGTGCCCCCCCGTTCGAGACCCCCCAGTTACGCCACTGGAAATACAACGTTTTTGTCTGACCGACTTGATATTTTCTTTCGCATATAATTTCATTGTTCCTGGCAATGAATGGGAAATCTACTTTTTAAAGATTTTGACTGGTTTTCAGTCTGATAAGGTACCTGCCAATCCCCACCACCATGGCAGGTGCATGTTCCCTCACCCTGTTATCGAAATTTGATTGTTTATGTATAGGTTATATAACGAATTTGAGGTGTATAACTAACATTTCAGGTGGCTATCTACCGAGGGCTTTAGCCCGTGGTAAATAACCTCTGAAATGTTAGTTATACACTGAAAATGAGTTGTACAAGCGACTTATCCTCCATATATGACTCATGAAAGATCTTAAACTGAATTTTGTGGTTAGTCGTCATTTTTAGGTGCGTTATTTGCAGTACAACAAGCTAACTTAATCCCCAACAGTGGTATACCTGACAAACCTGTTGGTTTTACCACGGCAAAGACAATAGAAAACTGTCATGGTGGAGTAAAACAGTTGTTACACTTGCTACCGACAAAATTGTTGTTCATCTCTGCCTTCAAAACTTAGGTACTGTAACCATCTCAAGTTTGAGTAACAGAAAAGCTACTTAAGTATATATTTTTTTACTATTTGGCACACACAAAATCGCTGCTTGAGCACATACCTTCTTTGAACGAATCCATACGTAATTATTTTGGTTAGAATCAAACGTTTGGCCAAATACGTATGTCAAAGGTAGGCCAAAAGTAATTATCAAACATTGCAGTCAGATGTAAAACCAAACATTGTTCTCAATGATAGTAAGAGGTTGGCAGAGAACTGGCCCTGAGGGCGTGGGTTCGAATCCCACCCCGGAACTCAATTTAGTCCGAGCCCATGGGACGTTAAATGGAGGCGGGTTGTATCCAGTGTTCTGTGCTGGGGCAACTGAAAGACCCTGGGCATCCCTGAATTAATAGGGTATGCACCAGACTCACAGCCTTCTCATCTCATCATCATACGGCAATCGCCTCAATATAGCCCACTAAGGTGCGGCAGAGGCGTAAAACACAAACAAACAAACAAAGAGGTTGGCAGAGAGTTTCGTAATAATGTATTTTCAAATGTTTTAACGTATGGTCTTACGTATGGTTGAGAGGTAGGCCTATGACCAATTATTGGTAAATCTTAAAAGTTAGTTTTGCAAGGAAAAATTCCACAGTACTGAACCGCAATTTAAAAGCAATTCAGAATTATTTTAGACTGAAGTTGAATTGAGCCTACTTGAATCTGTCTTGAATGCCGTGTATACTATAGGCCAATTAGGATTAAGATCTTTTCGACTCTATTCAGAAACTGTCTCTGTTCGGGACTGTCAAGTGGCAGTAGATTGCTGACAGTCCCTGGAAAATTGAATTGGGTCAACAATAATTTGATTTGTTTTGGACAGATCACCAGATCAGGTCGAACAACAGCTGTCCATATTACTACACCAAACTACTTTCACAAAGCATGGTTGCTGGCAAATATCCAGTCCACTGCTTTGAATGAAAATGTTTGGAAATCATCAGTGGCGTATCCAGGATTTTTTCCAGGGGGGGCAAACCATCAAGACATTTCCCCAAAATTTTTATCGCTACCAACAGCTTTTCGCGTGTCCAAATTGTAACGCACTGTTAAAAAATTCTTTCAGAATCTCATTCCTTTTGTGGTTGTCCCTAAATTATTAATAATATTTAGTAGTATGTCTGAATAACATGGTGAAAATGCTGAAAAGTTGGGAAATGTTTAAAATAGCTAAGGAAATTACTTTCTATGAAGGCAATTCAGAGAAATTTACGGAATATATAACTGAAAAAATTAAGCATTTCTTTGCAAAAAATAGGGACATCTAGGATCTGAAATCCAGTGAAGTAGATGCTACAAGGAAATTGTGAAATTTTGAAATGTCTAAAAAAAAAGAAGCAGAGGAAGTAAATGTGTTCTCTTTTTGGTAATTGGTAACTTAAGGAAGACATACAACAGTGACAAAAAATATTAAGGATTTCTTTACAAAATTGGCAAAATCCAGGACCATGAATCTGTGGGGGAAGAACTCAGAATAACTGATGTTGCAGAATTCTACGCATTCTGTTGAGATACAAACATGATAAATGAAAGCTCTTGAGAATTTTTTCTTTTCACAGAAACATAACTGCAAAAATTATTGAGAAAATTTCGTTTCAGAGAACGTTTTTGTTGTGGTTTAACTTTAATTTTGGGGGAATTTGAAATAACATTTGTTTTTTTTAATTGGTAAATTTAAGGGAAATAAGGTGCAAATTAGCAAAAATGCAAATCAGAAGATAGAAAAACCTTGCAAATTTTGTTCGATGCATATTTTGATAAAAAAATATTTTAATATACCTTAGCTCAGCAAAATTTCCGATGAAGGGGAAATTGTGAAGAAAAAATTGGGAAATCTGATAAAATTCTTGGTATAAATCGCCATTTCTTTTTTATTAATTTCCCCGTTACTCTCTACCATTTCCCGCCAATTTCTGGTCATTTCCCCATTTTGCTTACCATTTCCCCATTTTGCTCATCATTTCCCCATTTTTCTTACCATTTCCCCATTTTCCCCCTATTTTTGGGAATATATCTGCAAAAACTTCATAAAAGCTGTGTTACACTCAGCAAAATGTCTTGTCCATGCCACAAGTGGCCCCCTCTATACTGGCAATATATGTGAGCTACAATGTATACATCCTCCATGATAAAAAATAGTTCCAACTTATTTTGGTATTTACAAGCTGTCTGCTTAAAATTGAGGCCAACCAAAGTCAGATTAGACACTTGCAGAGTTTTTGGAAATAAACTAGACCATCACTTAATGATGGAACTGTCCTAGTTTCTTCCACACTGTCCTAGTTTCTTCCAGAGATCGAAATTCTGTTGACCGCTCACAGGAGCTCGCGAATTTTGCACCCTAGGTGGCAGCAAATAGTGGTCAACTTGTAGACAGATTCAGAACAGAGTTGAAGTATTACACCTCGTGCCAGGGTCGCCCTGGTGGCTGTATGACCAAATACTCCTAAGAAACAAGAGTGACTCTGAGTGAGTGCATAAATCCGGTAGGCCTAATACGGTGGAATACATCCAGTATTGGCCTGAAATATTTGAATGCGCATCGCAAACAAGTGACCATCGCAGGCTTCTTCCTACATCATAAATTTATGCAAGGTGTAGGGCGCAGCAGCAATGTAGGGCCACGTTGGCAGGTGAAGTATATGGAGAAATATGCATTAAATATGTTATATACATACGTATCAATGCCATGATCATGTGTTGACAAACTACTTGATCCGGTAATGTTGGATCTAAATGTGCGTTGCAGTTTTCGTCCCACCTCTGTCTAAAATTTCAGCAACCTCAATGGCCAGGAGAGTTTTTGTAGGCGTACTCTAGGGTGGACCCTAAACACTTCTTCAGAATTTCTCTGATTTGAATCTTGCATTCTAATCTTATATGGATAGGAGGTATTGTTTAAAAAATTCAGCAAAATCAATTAATATTTAGAGCTGGCACAAAGCAGTTGAAGTTTAACATGTGATTGCCCATCGGCAGATCTCAAAATCATCGATATTTGCAAATCTTGCTTTTTGTTATTATGTCCAGGATGCCCAATCCAGTCCTGATATTCTTTCTGACTTACAATGTTTCATAGCAGGTCAGCATAGATATTACATTATCAAACCTTTCTTCATAAAAACCGGCAAATATTTCACTGACTATGAATGATATAAAAGATAACCCCCAGATATTACTTTGCCATGCCAATTTTATCATACACTAAAATATCAGGAAAAGATATTCACTTCTAAGAAAGATCTGGGAAATTGACCAATTTTTCAGTTGCGCGAATGAGGAATTACATTATAAACTTCGAGGACTTTGTGCCACCTCTAAATATTAACCGATTTGGCTGAAATTCTGCATGTGTTTGTTAGCAGCAGAGCTGCTCTTAACCCAAGAATTTCATGCAATCTCGTTAGCACTCTGGAGGTCACTCTCTTTCACCAATCTCATTCAAATTTACTCTACATCTTCTGTAGGTTTTTAACTTTCGACCAGTCACTTTTTGGACTGGCTTCCATGGGTCAAACTTAAGGTCAACCATGCCTTCTTCTTCTTCTTCTTCTCCTTAGTATATCCGTGACCGGTGTGCCTGTGTTGGAACCATGCACTGTCTGTGCTGCTTAAAGTGCTTGCACGTTATTTGTTACATATGTGGTCATCAATTTCCACTTTCAAATTGGGGGTTTTAGGAGATTTGATTTTTCCTATTGAAATGTGGACCACCCTAGCGTACTCGTGAGAACCAGCATGTTCTAGCTTTTAGACATGTAAAACGAGAATACTTGTGTAAAATTTATAAGTAACACTGGCGCATTACACATATAAACTTTTTTGCATAAACTAGCCCAAATCGACATAAGCCTATAAGATGATAGCAATGTTCAATGTTCTTGAAAACTATTTGTAAACTTGGAAAAGGTAAAAAAATATCCAACATGCTAATTGCATCGATACAATTTTGTCAGAAGATATTCGGTTAGATGCTTTTGTTGTGGTAAGCAATTTACAATTTCACTGAGCCCCCTCTTGTCTAGCATGATCCAAAAATAGGCCGTGATAGTGGAACTCTCCTTTTTCCAGCTCTCCTGTGTTGACTAGCAGACTAAAACTATTTCCGGGAACAAGCTGCCATTTGTACCATTGCTGAGTCAGTGGAGCTGGCATTGCAGGCCCCAGGGCACTTTTAATCCATTGAAAACATTACGGATTTGCATTGTCGAGTCTTCAATGGAATGTTTAGTAGGGTGCATCGTCTGCCCCCTAAAAATGAAAAAATTGAAATATTCATTTGCACTTTTGCCATATTGTACCTTTGCCTGTAGAAACATATTCTGCAAAATTTCAATAAGATCCGATGTGGCTTTAGGGTGGCACTTTTGTGTCAAAGTTGAGTCCAAAATTGTCAAAAAATGATGCTTTGAAAGGTCGCGGTTATAAATATCTAGCCTATGGTTTGCTGTATGATTTCAATTCATATACCATTATCCTCAGAAGAAAATTGTCTTTAATTTGAATGGTAGAAAGCTATATTTCTAAAAATTTCTCATGCATCAGTTTTTTGGAAAGCCGAAAGTTTCTGACTATTATGACAAAATGTTTGGAAAAATCAACTTAAAAGCTCAACTTCTGCCCAACTTTGACGTCATCATTAGGGGAGAGTGGGGACCGATGGGCCGCTTGACAAATTATTGACCATGGAGGCAAATCTGCTTCAGATAAAGGATTCATACTGTGCACCCTATTAGATGGTGTAATTCTCTTTAAAATGATATAAGATTCACATAGATCAACCTAGGAAGAAAGATTAGAAAATGCATTTTCTGTAAAGAAAGATGGTGGCCCATCGGTCCCCAACCATGGGGACAGATGGGCCATCCCATGGGGACCGATGGACCATGTCAAAAACTTGCCAAAGGGTGGATAAAGAATTCAAAATTTGTTTCCGATATGTTTTTGTTGATCCATCTGAGTGTATAGGACAATAAGAGATCGAAAGAAGATATGCCCAGATTTTACACTTTGAAAAAAAGCTTAATTTTTACAAACATCATGAGTTACTTTTTGTAGTTATAGTCAATCTATTGAGATGATATTCTAGCAGTACATGAACAGATGCAATAAAAACTATATTGGAGAATTCAAAAAAGGATTGGTTCATTGGTCACTAAGAAAAAAAAAAAAAATTTGATACTTGGTCGATACCGAAGTTTGGCTACCACCGTGATCATCATAATCTTGTCTAATACCTCAAATTTGTTGATGAATAAAAAAATGAGACTATATTAATTTTTTCTCTGTCAATGAATCATTTCTGACATTCGTTTAGATTTTTAGGGGAAAAGTAGAATTTTCCAATGATACTGTACTAGTATGCCACCTGTAGGAGAATTCTTGAATCAAAACAATAAAATTCATCAATAACCCTCCATTAGCTTATATTTTGGTGAAAATTTAACTTACACTCAATATTGAATCAATGTCTAACGGGGTCCTTATGTTTATTATATCCCAAAAACTACCTAGATAGAAAGTTTGTAATAATGGATATTTTAAATTTCCACCGTAATGTGTTTGAAGCCATTACTAAGGCAAATCCATCACTGCAAATTCGAGAGCATTCATTTAAGTCAAAACTTATCATTTAAAGATGCCAGCTGAAGTTCTATTGTGCTTTTTTCCATAAAAGACTTTAATATCCAGCCCCATGCCGATACGCCACCTATAGAAAATCTCAAGAAATAGTGGCCCATCAGTCCCCATGTTGGGTGGCCCATCGGTCCCCAAAAGCTTTCTGAACAGTCGAACTCCTCTCTTTTGGTGAAATATGGTTCTTGTTCCTAAAATTTAATGTGTAAATTGTCACCAATATATAGGACAAATCATAGTAGAAAATATATTGTGTCGAGTCTACACACTTTTGAGATATTAAACTTTTTCTGACTCAGAAAAAAAAATTTTAGATGTTGAAAATTTCATTTTGCCTCCTACACACTTGTGCTATCACTTATTGATCAGTGGTCGATATGGTATTCATAGATGTGTTAAGCAATACTAAAAATGCAAATTAGATGTTATGAAACGTTTTTGATGTGGAGTTAAGAGGATGGCCCATCGGTCCCCATGGCCCGTCGGTCCCCATGTTCCCCTAGAATAAAACATAAAGAACACTTAGCAGAAGAAAGTAGGAAATTGAAATTTTTTCTAGACAGCTATACATCAAATTCAAATGCGCAAATTTTCATAAATTACATGCAAACATGAGAAATACAACAGTTCGTTGAGACACCGTTCTGCATATCTTTTTCTTCTGACTACATCATAATGCAATCAAGGTTTTATCAGATAATGTAGTATACCATATTTCCACTTTGTAGACTTCTTTGACTTCCCAAAGTCATATTAATATCTTTTTTTTTTACTTATCACTTTTTATCAAATAAAAAAGAAAATATCTCCACTCAATTTTGACTTCTACTGAATAGAAACCATTGATGTTGGTATTCAAATTAAAGCTCTCTTTCTAAGGAATCTAACTGTGCCATTCATTTTATTAAAAATTGACAATATTATTTATGACCGCGAATTGCTAAAATATGACCTAATACTTAAATTTCAAGGCTGTTGTGCCACCCTTTGGCATTATAATTTTTTCCTGAAATTTTGCAGGGCTTCTTTTATTATACAAGGGTACAATCATGCAAAAGTGCATAATGTTTCGAAGATATAGGGGCAGACGGTGCACCCTAATGTTTAGCATGGATTGCCACCATATTCCAGTACTGTCAGGCTGATTAGACTTTGTTACGGACCTTAGAAACCCCGGCTCCATTGTAAATTCCCAGGCTGATGTTTCCGGAAATAGTTTTATTCTGCTCGTCAACACAGCAGAGCTGGAAAAAGGAGAGTTCCACTAACGCCTGCTATAGCGTCCGACCAAGAGACACTATTTGGACGCTATTTGATCGATGCAGAACTTTTGGTTGTAACAAAGTAAGACAAAGTTTCTAGCAAAGCACATTTGAACTTTTGGAAGTACAGTAGATGATATGGCACAGTTGGACATTTTGATATTTTCAATTGTATTTTGTGAGGGATATTGACAAAGTATGGTTAGGGCAGTAGGTATTTGGACGAGACATATTTGAGTGTCTCACGTCCAAGTTTAACAACCCGTTAAAATTCTTATGGCTCGCCTTTTTCTTTTTTTTTGAAAATCAAAGATCTGTGTCATCTACACAGATTACATGCCCGGGGTATCAATTTTTGACGGGAAATTCCAGCAAAACTCCCACCCCCCCAGTGATAAATTCTGAACGGTCCCTTAGGCTGCTGAGAAGTTTGCGTATGTAGACCTAGCGCAATATTATATGATAACTTAGTTTCCAGACTTAATGATAACTAATAATTAACTATGAATTATGAAACTAAAACGTTTAATATGGCATCAGAAAGAGAAAGAATATGAAAAAGCTGTAGATTTTAACTTATTTCGCCAGTATGACCTGAAAATGATAAGCTGATAAAGAAAATATAATAAGCCACAAAAATAATAATTTAATGCTGGTCTTTATGTAAACAACAAGTGACCTTTTCTCAGGAATTCATGGATTTTAGCCAAATACCTTTTTTAGATAGTGTATCAATAACAATCATTCTGAAATGTGAAAACTTATATAGGCCAATAAAAATATCAGCCTATTTCATTGATAACCTATTTTTGATATCACAGGCAAACTCTCAAAATCTCTACTTAAAAAAAAAGCAAGAAAATAATACGTTTTAAAATATTTGTATCCGACCAAAGAATGGCTTTAGACCAGATGATGAGGTCACACAAGTCTAGACCCTGGAGTAGGTCGAAAAAGTTCAAAAAGTCAGTTGAATTTCATTTTCAACTAGTCAGTCACATTTGGATCAACTATTCACTGGTGAGTTTTGCCCAAGTCAGTTTTTTTCAACTGAATCTCGACTGAGAAAGCATATCCAAGGATGAGAGCCACTTCGATTTAGCAGTTTTGAAAGTGAATAAGAGTTTTATCTGTTGTCTCTTTATTGATTTTTTTAAAACAAATTTTTAGATAATTGTAATTTTGAAAATTTGTTTGTGAATCTTGCCTTTCGCCCTTTTTTGAAAATAATTTTGAAAAGTTGGATTCAGTCAGTTGTAATTTATTCAACTAGTTGGAGTTGAATTCTGCCAACTAGTTGAATAAATCAGTTGAATTCATGTTTGTTCAGTCATGATTTGATTTTCAACTGACTCCTGGGTCTACGCACAACAGCTGTCTGTATTACTACACCAGACTACCTGCTGATCAAGTTGTCAAACATAACACTGATCACTGAAACAGAATGATTCATATTACAAGATCCAGTATTCTGCTTTGACTGGAAAGAGTTTGCTTGTGAAAGAGATTGCATCCTTGTTGGTAGGAGCCACTTCATTGAGGACTTTTCATTCTTGAATCCTGTCAATGCTGTCATACTCCTTTGTTAATTCAACTTAAGACCTTTGTATCTAATATTATCATTCAAATATTTTGAGCGATTGCCAGATTATAAGCTTCCAGACCTCAAAGTGCCAACCGGACCTCCAAGGGCCCAGGACCTAGTGGGAGAGTTAAGAAAAAGATGTGGAACGAAAATGTGGGCAAATTACCGTTTTATCATGAGTAGCGAGTGTGAAGACCGGTGTAGTTTTGAAGTATTTATTAAACTCAAAATATAGGTGAATTTGAAAATCCACAAAGACACACAATCACACAACAGTCATACATACATTTAGACAAGACAGGATGTACAAGACAGAACATACAGGACAGGACATACAGGACAGACATACAAGACAGGACAGACAACACAGGACAGACAACACAGGACAGACATTTAAGCTTTTATACCATTCGAAACCTCTGTCATCCAATCACATGCCAGTATTGCAGGGGAATAAATCCCATATTCTTTGTTGTCCTGTTATCCTCTCATGTTTGACTGTTTGAGTGTTTGTCTCACGGTATAAGCCGGTTATTCACCATGGGATCAGGAATATGTGTTTATCACACCTCGGCCTAAAGGCCTCGGGTGATAAATCACATATTCCCTCTCCCGTGGTGAATAACCTATACATATTAGACTCATTTCGTTACTCATTTATGCTAACATTAAACATGCATACTTGAAACATAATATAAAATCATACTCACAATCATAACTTGCCATCTACACCAACTTCATATCAAACATATTCCGTTCAAATCACATGTTCTCTCTCTTATAACATTTAGAATGACACTCTACTGAATTGAACTTCTAAGGAAACATACAGTTTTCACATACACTTGACACATGCCAAAGGCAAAAAACATTCACACTGGCAACAAAGACAAACACAGCCATCATTCAATCAATTAATATTCCATTTAATCTAACAGCGAGCCACCTTAATAACGGTGAGTATCAGTTAGAGTGACATAGCAGTTTAAGAAGAAGACCTAAACTATTATGGGTTGGATGACTCGCATCGGTTTTATAAATATATATTTAATACAATCAAAATGAATTTTACACATAAATTATTGAAATTGACAAAATTTTACATTATTTATCCATAAATATTTCAAGAAAATGATCCTGAAATACAATACGACCTAGAGTACGTGGTGCCAGAGATGCGTCAGAGCAATGGCAATGTGCAGAAAGCCGTAGATATTGTAGACGGCGAGGAATCGATCACTGTCTTCTGCCGACAATAATGGGTACACCACGGCGATCATCAAGTTGGTCAAATACAAATAGTTCTTGGTGGTGATGAAGATGAACCAGTAGAAGACAGTGAATAAGAGGAAGAGGGTGAACAATGCACCCAGTTTGACAACCAGGCACCCCCCCCCCCGTATCCACCACTGTGAAGTACGAATCGAGATGAAGTGAAGTGGAAATTTATGAGGTGCAGATGAGGTGGAAGTCCCTGCTCGTGTATAGCTGTATGAAATAAATAAATAAAATGGAAAATAGATTCGCGATGACGGTTATCTATTCAAGCACACAAGCAATTATTACTTCGGCAATCTGTGGGGCTACATAGATCTATGAAATGATTTTTAATGTATCTGACAAGAACACTGATGCTATGGGTGAAGATTCTACAACTATTTTTTGAAGACGTGTTTCTTAATTAGGAAATTGAAATTGCTATTATAGTATTACCCACTGATGATTTGTCATAATCATACCCAATAATTTCACTGTTAATTTGATCTAAGGAGACTAATCCTGGTTGTTGGTGACAGGTAAATGATAGGATTATGCATTGTCATTGTCTGATTTTACTCTAACCTGAGTTATGACAAATCAAATGGCCTTCTCTTGATCATGACTAATTAAACAGCCTCTAGGTTTCCAATGATAAATGTGTGATAATGCCTCATCATCGACTATCATATGGGTCACAAAGAGCAATTTTCACAAAGAACTGGTCCTCTCTTTTTGCATAAGAAGTGATAGACTGTAATGTTTTTCAAGGTTTTGCACTTTCAAATGACATTGTCTCATTCCGATCTCATACACTGTGTACCAACCAAGTGACCCAATTAAGGATTTTCTTTGTTTAAATTTTGCTAGTATTCATATTTAGAGCAAGCAACAATATGCTGTCTTATAATATACACAATACACATACAAAATTTGGAATCAATCAGTTAAGTTTTCTGAGACATTAGTAAATTTTAGTTCATTTTTTACTAGAATCACCAAATCTTTTGATTGCTAAATATTTAAAGCTTGAAATATCACATCAAGATTTCTGATACATAAATACAGCTTACTGGCTATGTTACATTGTAATTTCATTGCTTTCTAGTCCAAAATTTAAGCTTTTATGTTTAACTAGGTCGCTTCACATAGAGCAAACGGTACACAGTGCATAGCACAGTTCTAATTACCTTTGACAAGAAAAAGGCTCATAGAGGACAACATTAGGGTGCATCGTCTGCCCCCTGAAAATGAAAAAAATTGACAAATTCATTTGCACTTTTGCCATATTGTTCCTTTGCTCATAGAAACACGTTCTACAAAATTTCAATAAGATCAGATGTGGCCTTAGGGTGGCACTTTTTCATCAAAGTTGAGACAAATATGATGTCTTGAAAAGTTGCGGTTAGAAATATCCAGTTTATAGTTTATTTACCGGTATTTCACAGATTCATTAGTACTAAACATAAGGAACACTTTGCTGATTAAAGTAGGAAATGTAATATGTATTCTAGATAGTTATTCATCAAATTCAAATGTGAAAATTTGCATAAATTACATGTAAATAAGAGAAATACAACAGTTCATTGAGACACCGTTCTGCCCATGTTTTCCTTCTGACTACATCATAATTCAATCAAGGTTTTATCAGATGATGTAGTAGACCACTTCCTTACTTTGTAGACTTCCATGAGTTCCCAGTGTCATATCAACATCCTTTTTTTGATTTATCACATTTTTCACGATTAAAAAGAAAATATCTCCGCACAATTGCGAATTCTCCTCAATGGAAACGATTGATGTAGGTATTAAAATTAAAGTTCTTTCTTAGAAATCTAATTGTTCCATCCCGAAGTCAATAAAACGAAAATTGACAATAATAAATATCATTATTGATAACCGCGAATAGCTAAAATATGACCTGATGCTGATATTTCAAAGCTATTATGCCACCCTTTTGCATTAGATTTTTTTTCCTAAAATTGTGCAGGGCATCTTTTATGATACAAGAGAACAATCATGCTAAAGTGCATGATGTTTTGAAGATACAGGGGCAGACGATGCACCCTAGACAACACTGTCAATAACTGAAAAAAGAGGTTTTGCCATCGAAATAGTATATACAGACATTGGAGGGGAGTATTTTTTTTATTATTTCATTTATTAAATGGATTGATGTTTGGGGCTTTACATCGTGTATAAATGCATGCACTTGGTAGGCTAATTAGTACAGGAGGTTTCTATTTTCATTTATTAAAACATATGAACTCATTCTTGTGTGGAGCTGCTGTGTGTCTTGAATGCAATATGGATTTGTGAGAAACTTTCAGTTAGTTAGTGCTTGTAATATGCCAAGTATGAAACATATAATACAAATTTAAAGCATGAAAAACAATAATTTCAATAAATTTGACCTTGACAGCTGTGGTAACATGCTACAATCATGTTGGCAAGGTAACCACCTGAAGGAAATATCCACTGGGAAATGCTTTGAGTTCTCAGACTGTTTATTTATTGAACAAAAGAATTACTGCAAAGTTTCAACAAATAAATAACTCTCTCTGTAGAAATAAGTCAAACTCTGCCCTACTCTCACAATAAAAGTCACTGGGGCGCAAAATATGGCAGACATTTTCAGTGTTCTTGGCCATTTTCCTTTTTATCCTTTTTTTCCTCAAATTATTTGGAGGGGGGGGGGCCTTCCAGGTAAAGTATAAAATTGGCTCAAAGTAAAGGAAGTGGCATTGAACAGCTGACGAGGGTATCAAGAGAACATTTTCGATTAAAGTCAAGGTAAGACTCTTTATTCATTTATAAATTAATGAATAAAACTACACTCCTGCTCATAAATATGGAATACTTTTGGAAAAAAAAAGTGTCAAATAAAAGTAAATTTCAGAGTGTGAATGCAAGCAAGGTCCATCGTAAAGGTCAAGTCATCTTTTCTAATCACTCTTTGAAAGCATCAACTACATTTTTTTTGCAAGAAATTTTAATTTTTGGTTGAATGCACCTCACCTTAAAAAACCCCCTGAATTTCGGTATTTCGGCTACCGTAACTTTTCCCTAGGTTAACGCTGCAGCATGCCTTTTAGACGACAGCGTGTTAATCCCTTTAGGGTTCATTGGAAGTAGTAACCAGTGACTCAGACCGTCATGTGCTCCAGCAGAAGTTAATAAAATTGTCAATTTCAATGGAGAATGTCGAAGTTTTCCATATTTATGGGCAACATTGTATTCTTCTATTACTGACTGATGAATACATACATTCAGGGCCAATTGTGAACAGTCTTGATGTATTGTTACCCTGTTGAAATACATTTTTATTGAATAAATAAATATACTTATGGGGCTTAGAAGCAACTTTTACAAAACAATTTCAAACATTTGGTCGAAATGAAAGACTTTACAAAAAATTCATGTTTAATTACAGGGGCTGAGAAATAACACAATAAGGAATATTTCTATAGATTTTCATTATATTATCTTCACTCATATATATGCAATATGGCCGCCGAAACTTGTTGATGCTTCTGACAAAAAGTCGTTTTATGCTTTGAGCCGGTGCTCCCTGATAGCAGTGAGGAGGATAATGAAGGTTTATCTGATTCATATCATGATAACATTGACAAAATTTTACGAACAACGAATGAGTACAGTACAACCCAAAATAAAGTAAGAAAATTTTCTGTCAGAAGTCCTCTGTTTACCTATTTTGCCCTCTTTTCTCCTCTCCACCCCAAATCTCCTTACAAATCCCTTTGACTGCTTACTACAACCTTAGGCTACATTAAGAACTCTATTTAAACAGCTACCAATATAACTGCAATTAGCAGAGGCACAAAATATCAAGTGAATCAAACACAAAGGGGGTGATTGAGTTTAAATTGGTGTTGTTTAAATGTGATTTTAATGTAATTTTAAAAGGTAGTTTCAAGTAGGTAAACGTAGGAAGTAGGTAGTCATAAGGTGTCAAAGGGGAAAGTATTGGCTGATTCTTCCTTCCTGCTTGAGTAATTGTACTTTATTTTGGGTTGTACTGTACATATTTTGACTGGAATTTAAGAGGATAGAGCATGAAAGAAAAGGTCTACTATAGCAAAATAACATAATAATAAATTATTTTAAAACAAGCAAAACTCTAAGTACTAAGCATCGATACAACTGATGTTTTAGATACTTTGAGGCAGTGAGTTCCATCCACGAAGTAGTGCCTATGCACACAAGTGTTTTGTTGCATTTATCATTTGTCACCCGAGGCAACAAAACATTGTTAAAATTCGAAGATTCTCTCTTAGGGACCGTTCAGAATTTATGACTGTGGGGGGGGGGGGGGGTGGGAGTTTCGCAGGAACTCCCCGTCAAAAATTGATACCCCCCCTTGAGTTTCATGCGGATTTTTAGTACCCCACCCTTAGGTTTCATGTGTTTTTTTAGTACCCTCCCCCTTCGACATTTAAAGCAATACACACACATATAATGATATACATAGCCAAGCATACAGATTTGCGTCATTTCGCGTAAAAAAGTCCAAATAAAATGAGTTCATGCGTGTTTTTCAACATTTTTTCTTTGTAAAAATTTCTTACCCCCCCCTTGGAAGTGTTGTCAAAAATTAATGCCCCCCCCCCCCTTCAAACACGTGTGAAAAGTTAGTACCCCCTCGTCCAAAACTCCCACCCCCCCCAGTCATAAATTCTGAACGGTCCCTTATTCATAAAAAGTGTCAACTGATCGGACTTGCCGTATAATTTCAGCTGGTTGTTATATTTTTCAGCCAGAAAATCTTTGCTTTTCTGAAGTGGCATTAGGGACCGTTCAGAATTTATGACTGGGGGGGGTGGAGTTTTGGCTGAGTGGGTGCTAACTTTTCAGATGTGTTTCAAGGGGGGTGGGTACTAATTTTTGACAACACTTCCACGGGAGTGAGAAATTTTTTGACAAAGAAAAAAAAGGCAGTTAAAAAACTGGCATTAACTCATTTTATTTGCACATTTTTACGCGCAAAAGTCCGCGAAATCTGTACGCGTGGCCGTGCATAACATTAGAGAGGTTTTGCTGCACGTTTCAGTGTGACGTGTACGTGGGAGTTGCCATGACAACAATGTAATAAGATAGCACTTGTACACGTATACGTCACATGTGAACGTGTAGCAAAACCTCTCTAGTATATGTGTATTGCTTTGTATGTTGTGGGGGGGTAGTAAAAATATGCGTGAAACCTAGGGGTGGGGTACTAGAACTCCGCATGAAAATCAAGGGGGGTGTCAATATTTACAGGAAGTTCCAGCAAAACTCCCACTCCCCCCCAGTCATAAATTCTCAACGGTCCCTTAAACTTTGCAACAATGACAATATGAATACTGTAAACTAAAAATTGACAAAATGGATGGGAATGCACATTTTTTAAAATTATTGAAAATGGCAACAAAAAAACGAAACTATGTGCATTTCTGTTCCATATAGTCATATATCTTGTTTCAAAAACACAATTATTATACTTTTAATTTTTGTTCACAAAATATTAAGAATTCAAACTTTATACATATATATGAAAACATTATTTATCAGTACAGATAGCACCCTCTTAGCCTGTGACACATATACACAAAAATGAATTGAAGGCCAGCAGTTGTATTTGATAGACTGAGACTTATAAATATAAATAATATTCTCCTTGTAATTTTGTTTTCAGCATGAAGGGTGCTTTTGTTTTCATCTTGGCACTTGCTTGTGTTTTGCAGGCCACAGCTTTCAATAGGGGTAAGTTAAATTGGTCTAATATATAATACATATGAATACACACTGAACAGTGACCCATTAAACATAATCTCAGTCGAGCTTTTTTTCCTTAGACATAAAGAGTTGTAAATCTCTGTGAAAAAAAGAATTTAGTCCACTATTAAAGTCACCAATATACAGAAGCCTGTCATGTTAAAGGCATTTATAAGAAGTATGAAACAAGAAATGTAAACAAAAGGCCTTCTGGGGACAAAGCACAATATTACAGTGGTTAGCCAATTTTTGCGCACTACCTGCAGTGTTTCATAATAATGCATAAAATTGCATGGCTGGGGTGATGATGATTGGGCCCAAGAAGTAAGGTCCCAAGAAGTGAGGTCCCAAGAAGTAAGGTCCCAGGAATTAAGGTCCCGAGAAGTAAAATCCCATGAAGCAGGGTCTCTAGAAGTAAGGTCCGAAGAAAGTGAGGTCCAAAGAAGTAAGGTCCCGAGAAGCAAAGTCCCAAGAGGTCTCGGGAAGTGACGTCCCAAGAGCTAAGGTCCCAAGAGCTAAGGTCCCAAGAATTAAGCTCCCTAGAAGTAAGATCTTAGGAAGCAGGGTCCAAAGAAGCAAGGTCCAAAGAAGGGTCCCAAGAAGCAACATCCCAAGGATGAAGGTCCAAAGAAGTAAGGTCCCAAGAAGAGAGGTCTATTTCTCCAATTTTTGCTGCTTCCTAGTAATTGAAAAATCCATTTGCACTTTATCACTTCAAGTCATGCTTTCCTTGTCTTTTTATTCTGGTCACTCTGTGAGCCCCCTTCAGACAATGGGCCCTGAGAAAATGTCCCATTGCCCCTTTGGTAATAAAGCCCTTGTCAAGCTTCTTGCCCCTATTACCTTATGCAGAAATGTTAGCATGTTTCATTTAGGGACCGTTCAGAATTTATGACTGGGGGGGTGGGAGTTTTGCTGGAACTTCCAGTCAAAAATTGATACCCCCCCCGAGTTTCATGTGGATTTTTAGTACCCCACCCTTAGGTTTCACGCATATTTTAGTACCCCTCCTCGACATACAAAGCAATACACATAGGCCTATATATCGATGGTGAAAGTGCAAAACCTCGTAAGTCAAAAAAAGCTGTTTTTCAGAAATTGAAAAAAACTGTCAAGTGTCTTTTTTTATGGTAATGTTTATTAATAAGTGAGTTATGGCCAACTAGATACATAGAAAGTGACACCCTGTTGTAGCAAATTTTTTGTCAGAGGTCGTTTGCCCCTTGCATTGATGTTACCATCAGATGTGATTGAAAATGTCGACTTACGAGGTTTTGCACTTTCACTTTCTACCCGTGCAAAACCTTGTAACTCGATCATTTATCACACTTTAAAGCAACTTGCAGCATTGAATATACTTTCAATCTTTGTATATAGAGTGAAAATTATAATTTACCTATGACAGATTGCAGTAACAAATTTTTTTGAGTGGCTGCAATGGCAAGAATGAGGAAAATGACAATTTTTTCAAATTTTCGTGCACTCTCTTTTTCAATAGCCAACATCACCAAAACAAATATAGGGAGGTAAAATTTTTTTAATCAGGAAACTTGCTGGGAGTCATAAAAAAGTAACACAGTAATTTTTTTTCAAAAAAAGTTGCAATATCCCACAATATATGCTTCAAAGTTCTGATTTGAGTTACGAGGTTTTGCACTTTCACTTTTTGAAACATATCGACATACAAGGTTTGGTGAAATCATTCTGTTACCAGTGTGTTACAGCTTCCAAAAAACGCAAACTGGCAAGGTAATCAACTGACAACGTGTATTGGATATAAAAATAGTCATTCCACCAAAAATCTAAAAATAGCAAAATTTTGACATACGAGGTTTTGCACTTTCACCATCGATATACTGTTATACATGGCCACGCGCACAGATTTGTGTCATTTTGCGGACATTTGCGCATAAAAAAAGTCCAAATAAAACAAGTTAATGCGTGTTTAGAAAAATTTTTCTTTGTTAAAAATTCCTACCCCCCCTTGGAAGTGTTGTCAAAAATTAATACCCCCCCCTTGTCCTTGAAACACGTGTGAAAAGTTAGTACCCCCTCGGCCAAAACTCCCACCCCCCCAGTCATATATTCTGAACGGTCCCTAATATTTACTATAAATGTTCATAAATTTTCTTTATTGTTCTGATTGATCAGAAAGGTGATTGAGACCAGACATAACTGATTATTAGCTTTTTGTATTTTTTTTCGGTGCAATTTTCTAAGGCTGGCTGGTTGACCAAAATATACTGCAATATCACACTTATCTCTATTTTTCAATGGGTTAACGAAATCTCGGGTAAAATGTTTTCACAGGCAGAAAATCTGTTTATTCAGTTGATGGGCAATTCGACACTTTAGCAGTATGTGTAGCCCTACCATTGCACCTCAGCTATTTCATTGTAACAAAGCTATGTCCAAATGTCATGGTGTCAGACGTACACAGTGTGAGTACGTCCGACACGATGACATCTTGCCTTGTAGCTCAGCTCCTGTTGCACCTGTAGCTTTGGTTGATGGCTTGTCTGATACCCATATTACCTGACCTCATCCCTATTTAACAACAAAATAACTGAGGTGTAATGGTAGGGCTACACAAGCCGCTAAAGTGTCAAATCTGCAAATCGGACTTTACGGAATTGCCCAGATCTAAAAAGCTAGAAATCAATAATGTCTGACCTAACTTTGCTTCTTTCCAGTTATGTTTATTCTTTCCTCATTTTCTATTTATTCATTTCGCACTTCTTGTTTCCCAGGACTTTTTTTGCCACGTTTGCATGATTATGACTTTAAATGGCAAGTGTAAAATATTTTATGATTATTTACTTTATGGCAGTCATAAAGTTAGTATATCAGACAAAAGAAATGGTCGTAAAGTAAACATACATGGGAAAATAGTGGAAATATCATGAGAAAGATACTATCATTTACACATGATGTTTAGCTTAAACACAATAATTATGTCTCACTGACATCGACATGATCTTGAAGATATCAATCATTACAACTGGAGTTGTACAGTCACTTCAAATGAGTGCACCCCTCAATTACATCATGCACTGAAATTGACCAATTAAGTTTGATATATTCCAACAAATCTGTCAAATACCTAACTTAATCAGTCAATTTACTGATTTAGCTAGACTACTGACTGATATATTTAGTCATTATCATACTTCCATTGACTGGTGAATTTAATCATTTGATTAATTTAGTTGGTCTTTTGAATTAGTAGATTGGAGATTTTACTGATATAATTATTCATATTGATCAAGTTTTAAAAGTTGGCCCTTCAAGCTTACTAAAGAGATACAAGGTATTGGCGCCTTCCACAGGGCCCTCTTGGTTCAAACCTCACTGAAATTTTTATTTTTCAAATGGCTGTCTGTGTGTATAACTTCGTCAAAAGTGTTATAACTGTAATTGCAGAAATGCTTTAGAGGTATAACAAAATGAATAATTACAGGCAGTATCATAAATAAGGACACCCCTTCCTAAATTAAGATGAGTTTTTAAGTTCACATGACAGCTGAATGAACAACTTGCAAGATTCTGGATAATTTAACATATATACATTGAAACTTTTTCTCTCAACTTTTTCTTTCAACAGATGTTCTTTCCAACCTCCTTGAGAGACTGCTGGATGACAAATATGAGAAGAAGGGGCATGCCAAGAGAGGTGAGAAAAAAGCTTAAGGGACCTTTCAGAATTTATGACTGGGGGGGGGGGTGGGAGTTTTGCTGGAACTTCCCATCAAAAATTGATACCCCCCCTTGAGTTTCACACGGATTTTTAGTACCCCACCCTTAGGTTTCACATGTTTTTTTAGTACCCACCCTCGACATACAAAGCAATACACACATATATATACTGTTATACATGACCACGCGGACAGATTCGCGTCATTTTGCGGACTTTTGTGCATAGAAAAGTCCAAATAAAATGAGTTTATGCGTGTTTTTTAACATTTTTTCTTTGTTAAAATTTCTTACCCCCCTTTGAAGTGTTGTCAAAATTTAATACCCCCCTTGAAACACGTGTAAAAAGCTAGTACCCCCTCGGCCAAAACTCCCACCCCCCCCAATCATAAATTCTGAACGGTCCCTAAAGCTACTATGTCTGGAGATTTAAAAGATTCGTGAAGGAAAAGATTACATTTAACTTATTGGCTAACTTGATATGCAAAAAGAGTGGACTGTTGCACTGTGAAAATGGCACTTTGTGACTCATGATAGCTGATGAAGTATCATCTTCTCTAGTTTCAACATGGGAAACATAAAGGCTGTTTGACTAGTTATGGTCAAGAGAAGGCCACTTAATATCTTATAACGGATTTTTGAGTAAAAATCAGATGCATAACCCTTTCATTTGCCTGTCACCAAAAGCGAGATTAGTCTTCTTAAATCAAATTAATGTTGAAGGTATTGCGTATGATCATGACAAATCATTAGCATAATGACACACTAAGTGCCATTTTCACTGTGCAGCAGTTCACTCTTTTTGCATGTCATATATATGTTATTTAAGTGGACAATGTTATAAAATGACATTAATTAAAGCTAAAAGATTTTGAGATAAATTTCTTCCCATGCCTCACAAAAAGACCTTAATATTCCCATTCTATCAGGCATGACATCTACTTGGCAATAATTTAATAATAAAATGCATTTATAGCTGCTAGTGATATTTATCACCATATTTTATGACCATAGTTTCATTACTTTCTGATAAAAATCACTTGACTGAACAAAGAGTAAACTTGTATTTCAACATGTACACTCTAAAAAATGTCGGGACAAAATAGTTTTTTAAGATTCAAAATGGTTTTTTGAAAAACCAAATTTCAATGCAAAACCAACATGGATTTAAAAAAAAATCCATGTTGGTTTTTTGCATTGAAATTTGGTTTTTCAAAAAACATTTTGAATCTAAAAAACCAATTTTGTCTGAAGTTTTTTAACCTGTATTTATTACTCAACCCTGGCCCACCCCTCCCCCGCCCTGTTCCTGTTATGCAGCATAACTTTGAAAACACCACTTATCAATCACTTTGTTGCTACTTTGTAAGTGTATGAAACAATCAAGGGACTGTTTCTTGTCCAGTCTGGGAGTTTACCCTCACATGAGGACTATTGCAATTCTGGCTGAGTCATTCTGCCCTACAAACTTAAGGTAAATTACAGTAACTGACATTCTGTACTTTACCTTTGCAGCCCCAACAGCTGAGAAGAGAATCATAAAATCCCTGACTTTATTATGAAAATTTTGAGGACTGAAACTGAGGTAAAAGGGTTACTTTGGAATTTTTACAATTTTTGGTTCCCACCTTTATGGTAGGGAAGTACAAAGGTAACGTACAGCAAATGCAGTTACTGTACTTTACCTTTGTAGGGCAGCATTGCCTGACAGGAATGATTAAGTTTGTGAGGTTGGTCAGCTTGGTGTCAGAAAAAAGTCTGACCTCAGTGCAGTCATCCACCACACAGGCACACGCCAGCATGTCAGTTCCTAGACTGATTGTACCTCATTTCCCCAAGTCACCATGACAGTACCCCAATTTCTCTGAAACTAATATACTGTTTTCCTTGTTATGTAATGGAGAGGCTAGTCAAATTTTATAGAGGCAGCTAAGACACTGAAACGTCTTCATGTCATGTTAGGCAAGCCATTAAGGCAGGTTATCTTTTAATTGCCTATCAAAGATGATACTGAGCACTGAATGGGTCCTTGTCAGGCTAGGCTGGGCCGATAGTCCACTGGAGTTGAGGACATAGGAGTCCTCAGGACATAGTTAACTCCCTGACTGAAGTATGGTTCAAGAAAAACAGATTAAGCTCAAGAAAAGGTAATTAGGTGGAGAAGAATTATATTTCGATCAAGAAAAGTTGAAAGATTTTCAGTTACTCTAATGTGATACCAAACTTGATCAGCATTAAATACATTAATTGACTTAATTTATTAATTTGTGTCTCAAATTCCAAAGAAAATATGAATTTTAGAGAGAGAAGGTCATTTCTGGTCCCCTCTGATATGCTTATTTAAAATCAGGTGTAGTCAAATGACCATTTTTCAATAAGAATCCAGTGAAAGTTTTATGGCTTTAGGACCCTATTTCGTTGCTTTTGCAGTTCGGTCTTGAATCAAGTATTAAAAGACTTGAATCAGAGCGAAAGTTCTGATGTACTGGAGAGGACAATGTTTGACATAGTTAATTTTAATTTCTGAGAAAATGTATGTACATGGCCTGGATTTCTTTTAAACTTGTATTTGTCACATCGACGCAGTGGCACACATTCGGTCATTTGGAACACAAATATAGCTTGTTTTTTCCATCAGATTCCTGAGTGTTTTTTCCTCGAGTAGTGAAAACATGGAAAATCAGCTGAGTACAAATACTGTAAAACTGCCCAATTGCTGCAACAATAAATTGAGATCACAGCTTTTCTTTTCGCCCATTCTGTTTGACTTCAGAAACAGTGCCTTGAGAAGATCTGAGATGCTAAAAATCAGTTATGTCTGTCCTAAGGCTATTGGCTATTGTATTGTATTGTAATTTATTGTTTTTTTGTATCGATGTCTTAACCTATAAAAAAACTTATATGTAAGTATTCTTGACAGTATATCGATTCAACAAGATTAGGAATATTTCTGGCGATATTTTTTCCGTGTGAAACGTCATCAAAAAGTGTGTATTACAGTGGCGAAGCTAGACATTTTTCAGAGGGACAGAAAGTACAAATTGGGCTATAGACCTTAATACATGTCCGATTTTCAAAATTTAAAAACCTGGATATATCAAGTAAACTGCTCCGAATTCATTGCACTTATTTTTGCTCTACGTACAGTATTAAGGTCGTAAATAAGCATGTCGGCGCATTACGCTGTGAGGATATTACTTCAATTGCTGAAACACAGTGGCCAAAATCGGTCAGTGGCATATCTAGGGGTTTTTTGCAGGGGGGGGGAATCAACTTTTGTTGAATAGGTGTGAAGTTGAATAGAAAGATACAGTTGCTTTGAGAAATGCATAATATAATAAAAACAAACACGTCACAGTTAATTCAATTGTACAAACAAATTTGCAGATTTCTACATAGCAATTAACAAAATAACAAAAGGCACCATTTTTTTTATTTGCAACCTTCTTGGTTAAGTAAGATATGCATGAAACAAGGGGGAGGCTTAGACATTTATTTCATAAAAATGCCTACTCATTTTAGATATTAAAACTTTTTAATTACATGCCACCAGGGGCGGACTGGCCTATGTGGCAGAGTGGCAGCTGCCACGGGCCCATCCACTCAGGGGGGCCCATTCAGGATATAACAAAATAAAAAAATGATAAAAAGCTGAAAAGTAAAAGTTAGCCATCACTTATATGATTTTGTGATGAAACAGAGTCACCTGAATTGGACAGAGGCCCCATCCTAAAAAAAACGCTTTACCAAACCAAATAATTTAGTACAATTTTGCCTTTCTTGTTCGAAATAAGTCTGACGGTAGCAACTTCTGGGGCCCCTAGACTTATTTTGCCACGGGGCCCGAGATGCTGCCAGTCCGCCCCTGCATGCCACATGCCTTCAGGTTCATGATAAAATCGATACAGTACCCTTTTTAAGGGTACTTTTCTTGTTATTGTATTTTACTATTCCTTTTTGAACCAGTTGCATTTCCTACGGATTGTGGAATCAACAAATTCGGAAACAAGCCTCCTAAATCTAGATCGCTGAGAGAAAATGAGGACGAGGCTTCCATCTTGGATGTTTTGCGCAGTCTCCTTGGTGACAAGCAGGAAAAGAGGATCATGGGAGGCAAACAGGCTACACAAGGGGCCCATCCATGGATTGTCTACTTCAATATTCCGCAGGGCGATGGACATGCAGCCGGGGTGAGGCTTCATTACCGTAAAATGGGGTAAAGTTGGCAATCTAGGGTAAAGTTGGCAAGCTATTTTGACCCACTTAATGACAGAACTGCCAACTTTTCCTCACTGACACGAATGGCAACTTTGCTAAAGATACCTGTGTCAGTGAGAAAAGTTGGCATTTATGCCGTTGAGTGCATAGGCGTACGGGACAGGTGTTTCGCGGGGGGCTGTCACTATTTTGCCCTGAAATTTTAGCATGGCGCGGATGTGACCAGGGCAGTGGATCTGCCCTGATTCAGGATTTGCCCTGATATATGCCATTTGCCCTGTTGCCAACTTCACACTAGATTACCAACTTTACCCCATTTTATGGTAACCATGTTCTTAAGTTCTTCTATTCCATTCAATTCTTTTCTATTCTTAGACTATCTTATTCTGTGTCCTTTTACACCTTTATTTGCAGTGTGGAACTTTGATTAGTTTGTAATAAGTTTTCACCTTCAATACATTTTAAAATCTACTCTATTCTATTCCATTATTGTCCTCTTTTATTTGTTTTGCAATGTAGAAGAAGCTCGATTATTTCTAATAGGTTTCACATTCCTTTTATTCTATAGTCTATTGCTACCTATTCAATTTTACTCTATTCCATTATGTTTTGTTGTACTATATTCTCTTATGTTCTATTCTATCTCGATCAATTCTATTTGAATAGCATTTCATAAATTTATCCTGTACTATTCTTTTCTGCTCTTTTCATTCTGTTTTATAATATTCTGTTTCATTCAAATCTGTTCTTTGCTATTCAATTCTATTATTTTTCCTGGTCTGTCATAATCTTTTCTGTTCTTTTCTATTACATTATGTTGTATTCTATTCCGTTGAATTATATTTGATTCTTTTCTATTCTATTCTATTTTATTATATTATATTCTGCTTCAGTCCATTCCATTATGTTTTTCTATTCTTTTCTATATTATTTATACTGTTCTCTTCCATTGTATTCTGTTATTTTCTATTCCATTCTATGCTATTCCATTTATTATATTCTGTTATATTCTATTAAGTTCTGTATTTTCTGTTTTATTCTTTTATATTCCATCCATTCTATTCCATTACTATTTGCAGTGTAGGGGAAGCTCGATTACTCCACAATGGGTCATTTCCGCTGCTCATTATTTTTTCTATTCTATTCTAATAATTTCTATTCTATTCTATTCTTTTTTCTTCCATTGTATTCTATTCTATCCATTCCATTTTATTCTATCATTTTTCTTTTTGCAGTGTGGAGGAAGCTTAATTGATTGTTACAGCTAGCTACTCATGTTTATTCTATTCTATTCTATTCTATTCTATTCTAATCTATTCTATTCTGTTCTATTCTATTCTATTCTATTCTATTCTAATCTATTCCATTCTTTTGTATTGTATTGTATTGTATTGTATTCTCTTCTATTCTATTCTTTCTTCTTCCATTCTATTATATTCTATTTTTATTCTATTCTACTCTATTAAATTATCTTGTATTGTATTCTATTATATTTTGTTTTCCAGTGTGGCGGAAGCTTGATTACTCCACAATGGGTCGTTACAGCTGCTCATTGTTTCTTCGATTCAAAAAAGTTAGTCGCTTGCTGACAATGGCCAAAATACTTTTCCATGTACTGCTAAGATACAAATGTCACTATTAGCACAGTTTTGATGCCTACCTTTGATGATAAACAATAAGTACAAAGCCTTAAAGTGCCTTTCTCTACAAACGCAAGCCCAATGTTATTTCAATGGGAAGATTGGTTCAACCACTTTGACCCATACCTAACTCATTAAGTTATTTAACATACAATAAAAAAATTGGTAGCCATTGTTATCCCTTATGCCCTGAATATCGGCCTTTATGACCTGACATGTTTCCTAACATTAGAAGAGAGAGTGTTCTATTTTTTTTCCCAATTTATTATATGGGTAACTAAGTTTGTATGCAGTAGTGAACAATTAAAATGTATCATACGTTTTATCACATGAATTTGCATATGATCCACCCTGCAGGCTGTCTACTAGTCCTATGTGCAGTATTGATCCTATCATAACAGAGTATCGTTTTGCCAAAAATCATTCATGTGCGACCATTTCTTATTTGTGCATGACCTTCTTCGTCACATTTGGTTTTTCCCAAAGAAATTTGACATTCTCCTTATTTTACACAAAAACACTGGGCGACACTTCAAAATATGTAACATAGTCACAGAGCCCTAAATCCCCAAAATATTGTTGCTTTATCTTCATCATGTTTAAATTTTACAGAACGCTTTCCATATGTTGTGTTCATAGAAATACATAGAACGGACATGAGGCTGTATGAAGCCTCTTCAAGATGAGGTCACCAATCAGCCATATTGGAACTGCCCTGAGACATGATGTCACAATAGGGGTCTCCTTTGCCTTTATTAACGTAAGATATTAATTTGTACTAATTATGTAACATCAAATTGGCAAAATAAACTGTATCTGAGTCTGAGTCTGAGTCTGAGTCTAGACTAATTATGATGTGACGTCATGCCATTGTTATAAGTGACATCACTGTCATTTGTGATGTCACTGTACCATTGTGTCAGGATACAGGGCAGTTCCAAGATGGTGGATTTGGTTGCTTCATCTGCCAGAGCCTCATGTCCGTTCTATGTATTTCTATGGTTGTGTTTGGTCAATTAAGAGACACAGCAAAGAAAATGATTAAAATGATAGGATCAATACTACACTCAGTAGGCAGCCTGCATGGTGGATCATATCAAAATATGATATTATATAATAAAATGCATGATCCACTTCAATTGTTGACTACAGTGGTCCCTGCACTATGAGACCGTCCCTTCCGCGGTCTCCCGTGGGGGTGCGGTTTCTCGTCAGTGTGCTAAATGCACTAGAAATACTACTTAGTGTGGGAGGAAGGCTGTCACATAAGGCAAGGCAGTTTTCCATCAGGGGGTCATACAATGCAGGGACCACTGTATTGTAAAAAGAAGTTATAGCTCATAACAAATTTGCTTATTCATTCAGCCACCAGTCCCTAGCAGGGAATAAGGACAAGATCATTGTGGTTGTCGGAGAACATAACATTAAACAAGGTGTGCATGAGAAGAACGAGAAGGAACTCACCATTGAGGAGATCTTCACTCATGAAGAATATGACCCCTCAGGTAGGTACACTCCTGCTCATAAATATGGAATACTCTTTGGAAAAAAGTGTCAAATAAATGTAAATTTCAGAGTGTAAATGTAAGCAAGGTCCATTGTAAAGGTCAAGACATCTTCTCTAATCACTCTTTGAAAGCCTTTTAAAACTTTTTTGCAAGAATTTTTAATTTTTGGTTTAATGCACCTCACCCTAAAAAACCCCCTGAATTTCCATATTTCCTGCTGCTGTAACTTTTCCTGGGGTTAACGTTGCAGCATGCATTTTCAACTACTGCATGTTCTTCCCTTTAGCGATCATTGGAAGCAGTTACCATTGAATCAGACCATCATGTGCTCCAGCAGAAGTTGCTGAAGATGTCAATTTCAATGGATAATGTTGAAATATTCCATATTTATTTATTAGCAACGGTGTATATATGTGATTGATAGATACATTTGTGACCAGCTCCACCAAAATTAGTTCAAAGTTGGCAATCTATGTTTCCCAGAAATGAGCAGAATACGTCAAAGGGCAACTTTTTGATGTTTTTAAGTTGTTAGTACCACATTTTAGGAAAAGTTGTTTTCTTTGAAATAATCAAGGCCATTTGTACCAGAAATTGGGAATATTTTTGAGTGTCGTTCTTGATAAATTCTTAGTTCTTTCATTGCAATGACGGGAAATTCAAATGCCATTTTCTCAAAGTCTGATGTTTGGTGTCATCAGTGTTTGAGGAGCCACATCTTTGCATTGGATGGAGATCTTAAGACATGTGATCCACCATTTTAAAGCCAAATTCCAGTAGAATTAAGTCATATTCACAAATAAATTAAATTAGACAGGAGGTCGACTTTGAACTCATTTCGGTGGAGCAGGTCACGTTTATTTGAGGTTATGTACAAGGAAATCAGATCAAACAAACTTGAAAGGCTCAATTTTTATATATTTTTCTTATCGTGAAGTTTGCCTGCCATTCAGTGGTAATGCATCTCATGTTATGTGATGAAGCATGATATTAAAGAAGAAAAATTTATGGAAGGGCAAATTGCAATTATTTAAAAGAATTATAATTTGTTTTGAAGGACTTTTCAAGGCCTTTGACAGGATAGAATTGTTTATTTCTAAGTAATTTCCAAAAATAGTGAGGAACAATAATAATAATCATAATGCATGAGACAAGGGTTACTTCCACCATGGAAATTGATATAAAAATTAAAAAATATATCTCAAAGTCATTTTTAAGAAATTGTGGACATCAGGTCATATTACTGAGTCACTGGACCTAGGCTATATAAAGGTGTTATTTTAACTCTTAACCTGAAATGATGCAGCCATGCCTCAATTAACAGCATAATACAATGTTTTTTAATATGATTTTTATGACCAGCAGCAGCTCTCCTACAAGAATAAGAGAGGCACCCAATTGGATTCTCATTATTATTAGGCTCCCAACAACCAAAAATGGTTCGCTATCTATCTGCTGGTCATATTATCATTGCTTACAATTCCAGTTTTAGATATTTCTTATATTGCATTTTCAAGTTTACGAGGAATTCTTATCAAAAGCCCATATGTAGTGTAAAGCAACATAACTGCAGCATTTCAAATTTTTAGGATGTTGAAAGATTGTCTCCTTTACCGCAATTGGCAAACTTATTTCTAATAATCAGATTTTTCTTTCTGTTACAGTTACAGTAACCAGCAATGACATTGCCTTGGTAAGACTGACGAAACCTGTGCAGCTCAATGAATATGTCAGAGTCATCTGCATGCCGGAGAAGCCGATTGCTCCGAAGAGCAAGTGTCAGGCAGCTGGATGGGGTATCCAAGCTAATGGAAGTGAGTATAGGTTCTTATCCTCACTCCAGTGTTCATCCTCGATTCTGATTGGCCGAAAGCCGCGATGTATGAGACCATACACCCTGTCTGTCATCACCAGACAGCAGGGGCGTAGATTTTTCATATTTGTAGCCTGGGATGATTTTGGCAAACTCAAATTTTGCGCGAGGCCTAACGTACCAAAAGTCACACAGTGATGTATTTCGGCGACCACTTTAGTGCTCAAAAGTCAATATATTTTAGATTATCCAAGATTAATTCTGAGACTTGTATCTTCCACATAAGAGGCAACTGGTATACTTGACGAAATTTCTAGATATGACTGATATTTGTCAACATCTTGTGGTAATAATTTGAAATTGTAGCGGGGGATAATCATATGATCATCCCCCCAGGTTCATCCTAGGGGGGGATGCATCCCCCCCACCCCCCCCAGGATCTACGCCCCTGCCAGACAGGGTGCATGAGATAAACATTGATGTCACAATTGTTATGATGTCCTCGATGCAGCAACAATAGTCATGACGTTACAATGCCATTGTTAGAGCCATTGTGACATCATCCTGGTGTCAGCACTTGTGATGACGTCACAATGCTGTTGCTTTGTTACTGAAAGACATTTCAGACTCAGTTTGCAAGATAATCTATGGGCATCAATAAACGAGAAGTCTGAGGATAAAACCGTTTAGGCCTATATATGGATGGTCAAAACAAGGTTCACACTTGTAAGTGAATAATAAAGTTTATCCTATCGTATTGTATCGTATCGTATCACATCATATCGCATGGTATCGTATTTTCAGCTTCATCGAACTTTTCAATTCACTTTAGGGACCGTTCAGAATTTATGACTTGGGGGGGGGGGTTGGGAGTTTTGCTGGAAAATTGATACCCCCCTTAAGTTTTATGTGCATTTTTCGTACCCCACCCTTAGGTTTCACATGTATTTTTAGTAGTCCCCCTCAACATACAAAGCAATACACACGTATATACTGTTACACAAGGTCACATGTACAGATTTGTGTCATTTCGCGGACTTTCGCGTGTAAAAAAGTCTACATAAAGTGAGTTTATGCGTGTTTTTTTTCTTACCCACCCTTGGAAGTGTTATAAAAAATTAATACCCCCTAGGGTGGGATTGGCGCCCCACATTTTGGAAATCTTAGGTGAATCAAACCTGACTTTTTTTGCAAGTGAGGTTGGCATGTAAGAGTGTGTGTGTAAAATTGATATCTTGAGGTAGCACATTTCACTTGGGCCCGTTTTCACCAACATGGTATTAAGAGTTAAGCCTGGCGTTAACTCCTTTAAACCTGGTATAACTAAGTCCATTTCACCAAGAGTGTGCTAAGCGTGTAAACCTGTCAAGGTTCAGTGAATCATACACATCGTCACCAAACTAAAGGATCAGCCATCTCAAACTGATTTGGTGTCAAAAAGTGATTAGGCCAATGAAAACAGAACATATGTTTCTTATGAGATGGCATGACAAATCAGTATTATAGGCCTTTGTCTATTATATTCGCATGTTTCTCTAATTTAACAGTCACCAAAGATTTTTTCAAGAAAGATATGTCACATCATGAGATATAAAGTTTGCAAACCAAGAACACACACTTACCTAGAAAATATATTTGTTGAAGTAACTGTTGCAAATATACTAGCCATACAGCATCAAGCACACGATTTTAAAGTATTTCATGAATGAAACTATGTTTTTATAGCATTTGCCTATGATAGTCATGACACAAATAGAGGCAATTCTTCTGTGCTGAGTTGTACAAAACCTTGTTGTTGGTCTTAGCACAGGGGTACTTTCGAAGGGCTGGAAATTCGGACGTAGGTGCAATCTATGCATCCTATAACCCCCCCCCCCCCCGGAAATCGGGCGATTTCGGAAAATTCCAATTTAGCCTCCCGTGTGACTGGTCCACAGGGCATACGTACATATATGGGTTTTAATGAAGCGATTGCATGACTAACACGCTTCACAATCCTTGAAACTGAGGCGACACTAATACCACTAAAGTCACCAACGACTTGTTGGTAACTGCCGGTAGCAAAAAAAAGCAGGCACGTCAGCCATTCTGAATCTGATCTGGGTACATCAGATTTTGAGGACCCTTATCATTAGATATTCAAAGGGATTCAACCATTATTGTAGTTTCATTGTGCAAAAATGCATGACCAGCTGATTTGTATTAATTTATTGTTTGAGGGGAGGGGGCTAAAGAAAAATGCATTTCTGTCACCAACACTGGACAGACAACTAATTAATTTTTTTTTTATAAATTTCCAAGCCCACCCCTCTGTTTCTCTTACCTTGTCATGTGGCCATGTTTGGGAACTTCAGAGATTAATTGTGTTTGTAGCAGTTGAGTTGTTTAAATACTATGTGCAGACTTTCACTCAGTAAATGTTCCTTGATCCTGCTCCGCTTGAGTGATTGGCTTAGCCAGACCAGGTCTTAGCTAAGACCTGGCATAACTCTTAATACCATGTTGGTGAAAACGGGCCTTGAAGTTTATAATGTAAATCCCCATTGGCGAGACCTGAAAAATCCTGAAAAAAACATGATTTTCCAAAAATGAGACTTAGAATAAATATTTTTGACCATTCAGAGACTATGGGGGAGGGTTTTGGGAGGGCACTTCAGAAAAGGTGTTCATTTTGCTTTAACATATATTGTTTGGCAACTAAGAGGAGCTAAAATCTCGAAATGTTGGGGTTTTTGAGTCATTTTCGTCATATTCTACTGCGATTGGACATTACATTGAGCAGAGATAGAGAGTGGAAATGCAAAATTATGGCAGTTATGAACTGCCCTCCCAAAACCCTCCCCCATAGTTTTTGAATGGTTGATAAATATTGATTCTAAGTCTCATTTTTGGAAAACCATGCTTTTTTGCAGGTTTTTTCAGGTCTTGCAAATGGGGATTTACATTATAAACTTCAAGTGAAATGTGCTACCTCTAAATATAAATAGAATGAGCTGAAATTTTTCACACATGCTCTCATATGCCAACCTCACTTGCGAAAAAAAGTTGGGTTTTATCCGCAAACATTGGGGCGCAAGTCCCACCCTGACCCCCCCCCCCCTTGAAACAGGTGTGTGAAAGTTAGTACCATCTCGGGCAAAACTCCCAACCCCCCAGTCATAGATTCTGAACGGTCCCTTATCCAAGAACGGTCCAATGCCACAGACGGACAAAAAAAGTAAATATAAGAGGAGGGAGTGCTAGATTCCTAGATATGTCATAAATTAATTTACTGAATGTTGAAGAAAAATGTTGTGTTATTATGAAGTGTGACTGGAAATGTGTTGGTAATTACTTACGAAAGCCTGGAAAAGCAAGTTTCTCTTGCACTTTGGAAATGGGTGCCTATTTCTATGACAGTGTCACTTAAAAATGCGAGTGCTTACAATTACGATTAATGAGAGAAGCTGTCAGTGCATATAAAAAGATACCTCAAAGTCAACCAATAGAATAATAATTAAATAATTAATGAGAGAAGATGTCATTGCATATAAAGAGATACCTCTTGGTCGACCAATAGAATGATACGACAGGACGGCCAAAACTGAAATGAAACTGATTTGGGTTACGCCGGCCGATCCTGTTATAAAGTAACTGAAAATGACAATGAGGGAAGAAATCTGACTCTGCCATGGATTATTATTATTACAGTATTCCTTGTTACAGCACGTAGAGCCCAATCATCCATCTATCCATATACATGTCAATAGCCCTGCATTCCATAAGTGGTAACCTGGCATATAGGCTACCACCTCTACAATTTTGTTTTTCTCTTCGAAGAGAGAGCTCGCCTCCAGAGCCAGCTGCTATTACCAACAGGTGATGATACACTGTTAGAACGCTTTGGGTTGGGCTCCAACTTGGTGGAAACATTTACTGCTGCCTTAAAAAAATAAATAATAATTGCAGTGGTCAACAGTTATTGACCAACAGTTAGGTGCCAACAGTGAGTGCACTTCTTGTTTCCCTGTTGTAACTATTCAGAAATGGAAGTTAACAGTTTAATTGGAAGCTGTAGTTAGCGGCAAACAGGGAGGGCTTGGAGTGTTCCTCGACGTGTTATTATTTACTTCATGGTGTCGGCGGAAGTTTTAAGAAAAACTCCAAGCCTCCTTCTGGACATTAAACGGTCTCTGCCTTAGACAACCCACCAACAGTTAGTGACCAACATCAGTGACGGCCTACAGATCATGGGGTTCCTAATGCCATTTTGAATATATTTTTTATGACAAAAACATACATTTTGAAACCTTAAATTACTACAGCCAGCTTATCTTTAAAAAAAAAGATTTTCGTGTGACTTTATATTCTCAAGATTGTCAAAGTCACAGTAAAAAATGTAAATTACTGAAATGATACTGTCTTATGGGTTTATTTAACAAAGGTCATTAGATGAAGATTACAATGAATACTTTAGTGAAATGCTAGTTTCAAGATTGGTGTAATTAAAATTTTCTGACTTTAAATGGAACTAAAACAAATATTATTCGTGTAGTGAATTTTTCTGTCTTTGTCCCTTTACGGTGGCTCCTGATATTCTTTGACAAATGACTTTTTCTCTCTTTGTCCCTTTACAGTAGCTCCTAATATTCTTCATGAAGTGAATTTTTCTCTCTTTTTCCATTTACAGAGGCTCCAGATATTCTTCGTGAAGTGAACCTCGTGTCCATGAGTCAAGAAGCGTGTGATCAAACCAAAGACTTTAAGCTCGTAAAAGGGATGATGTGTGCCGGCAAAACCGAAAAAGCAGAAAAGGGCGATGCGTGCGAGGTAAGTTCTATGTGATTGTTACGATACCTTATTATGTAAACATTAATTGTTCTATAACGTTTTTTTGGAGGGCATTATGGGGTGTTAATCAGTTATGGCCTGAGGGTAGAAATCATTAAATGATTTCTGCCATTACTTTTTTTCCTGATTTTTTACTGTGTGATAAAATTGGCATGGCAAAGTAATATCTGGGGGTTATCTCTTATTTATCATTCATAGTAAGTGAAATATTTACCGGTTTTTATGAAAAGAGGCTTGATAATCAACCTATGTAATATCTATGCTGACCTGCTATGAAACATTGTAAGTCAAAAAGAATATTAGGATTGAATTGGGCATCCTGGTTACTTGGTTACTTGATCAATATAATAGGCCGTTACAGCAAGATTTGCAAATTCTGCCGATGGGCAATCGCATGTTAAACTTCAACTGCTTTGCGCCGCCTCTAAATATTAATTGATTTTGTTAAAATTTTTAAACAATACCTTCTATCCATACAAGATTACAATGCAAGATTCAAATCAGAGAAATTCTGAAGAAAGTGTTTTTGGACCACCTTAGTTTTCCCGGACATGCAACAATAACATGGCAACCTTGAAATTTGTGAAATTTTAAACTTTGTTGCCATGGCAACCAGTTTCCGTTGATATGTATATAAAGTTTATGTAAGATTGAAGCTTACAACAGGACTTTCCAATGAAACTAAGTTTGTCCACATACTGGAATTACTGTTGCTACAGTGGTTAAAATCTTTTAAAAAATTTGACTAAGGCGTTGATAGATGCCAAAAATGGAACTTTTCTGGCACAACCAATTGAAGCTTTTGAATGATGAACATGGGGGGAGGGGCATAGTAAAACAGTGATAGTCTGGTTTGATTTGGGCACCAATTCAAACTCTATGGGCACAAGTAGCGAAATTGGTCTCTATTTTGTCAATGCTGTAGGCCAGGAGCAACAGCGTTCGAAATAAGGGGGAGTTAACAGGTTCTGACCCCCCCCCCCCAATCAAAAAATGCCTTTATGACCATATCAAATATACTTTTCAGAAAGACGCAGACACACCAAATACTGAATGTAGGAAATTCCAGCATGAGGCAGCAAACAAAGCCTATTTCGACCTCTGGCCAGATTCACTCTAAAAGACTTCGGGACAAAACTGGTTTTTTAAAATCCAAAATGGTTTTTTGAAAAATACGCATTGGTTTTTGCATGGAAGTTTGGTTTTTCAAAAAACCATTTTCCATTTAAAAAACCAGTTTTGTCCCGAAATTTTTTAGAGCGTTGTTTACACTGCCTCATGGTGCTCTAATGCCAAGTTGATATTTGCATAATGTTCTGTTTTATTCCAGGGTGATTCCGGTGGGCCACTGGCATGTCTTGTGGATGGAAAATACACTCTAGGTGGCGCCACCTCCTTTGGGGTAGACTGCAGGACCAGGGAGATCAGCCCTGGAATTTATGCGGACGTTTTCTCTTACAAGCAGTGGATTGAAGAGATCATTAGCGTGTTTGACAAAAAGTAATTGGTAACCAGGGTTGGCAAGTTTACGGCAAGGTGGTTTTTACCAGGCGGTTTTTACCACAGAGGATTCTGAGCCAAGTTTATGCACATACATTATAGAATACAAGGTAACGACATGTACATAGGTTTAGAAACCCCTGTGGTTTTTACCTCCTCGTCGAAAACTAGTTCTAGGCACTTTTCTGCTGTAAACTGCCTTGAACCTCAAATTCAACTTGCATTCCACATTTGTGCTCGGAACCATGGAGATTTACCAAAAATTTAAGATATTCTTTAAATTTTTCTTGATTTTTGCAAAACACACTTGCAGTGTTGATTGATAATATTTTAATTGAAAAATAACCTGCATTTCAATCATTGTAAGTCGTATTCACCTATTTTTGGACTTTGGACAGAACAAATTCAGGCTGATTTAGGGTAAAAGGCATTTAAGGCAGTAAAACTAAAAGGCAGTTTTTACCGCTTTATGGCAGTTTACGGCAGTTTACGGAAGATACCGTGCCTAAAACAGTTTATGGTTGCCTTTTTGCCAACCCTGTTGGTAACTAGCTAATTTGGCCAAGTAACTTTAACCACATGGTGATCACAAAGATTTAGATTTAGGATTTATTTTACTTTTCTTACACCTTGTACATTAGTTTGCAAGTATAAATATAATCAATTGTTATTTGTAATTACAAAATGGTGAAGAGAAGATAATGCTTTTTCTTTTGTAATACGATGGGTAATAAAAAGGAAGCTTTGGGTCCTTTATTTCAGTTTGGTTCATGACACCAATTATTTAAAGGAAAATATATCCTGGCTAAGATGTTGATTAGCCTATTAAGTGGAAAATATATATCCTGGCTGCGATAATGACTATTTTGTGAAAAATATAGAGGAACTAACACCAATGCTTGTCATATAATTTGTATTATTCTCATATTCGAGAAATGTCATAATTATCATGAATAATTACTACAACTGCATGAATTCATGAATTAACTTCTTGAGGGATGGTGTGTGCTGTAGATTTGTTTGTAATGTTCTTTTATAATATGCCAAGACACAGTAAATAAAAAATTTACCAATGAAGCAATATTATTTCTTCTCATTTTCCTTTTCAATTGAATCATATATATAATTAGGTTTTGCCAAGGTCTAAAGGCCAGAGGGTGCAATGACCTGCATGGCTCGCATGTTCTCCCCAAGGAGCCCATAGGGGATGGAATGCAGACTGAAGTGCACAAGATCCTTCATCCTGTTGTTATCAGAGCTCAAGATTGCCGGTGTAGTCCAGCAACTCGTTTCTTTAGGATCACTTCTACTGACGGGGTCTTGACAAGATATGGTGGAATCTTTGACCGAGCTGTATTAGGCAGACTCCACAGTTTTCTCACAGCTTTTCGCCAGCTGACATAGAAACTCTCCAAATGTCTGTCCTGTGGATTCCAGGTTCTGTCACATTAAAATGGCAGCATTGACTGTTGAAGACTAATGAGCACACAGATCTTCCAGATTTTCTTTTACTTATCATGAAAGGTTGTTTTTTGTAACCACCCATCCAATGGAATATATACTTGAATACGTTTTCTTTTGTCTTTTTCAAAATTCTTCGGATGTAGGTAAACATAGTACACAATTTGCAAAAACACACCAATCACATACACTACAAGTATGGAGAAAGAAGCTGAATATTTGAACCACACAGGAGCATCATCTGATTCGGGAGAATATAACCAAAACATTAACATACCCACATTCTCAAGGTATATAAGAACGTGGAGAAATAAATATCTGCGCCTACTGATTTGAGATCCAGAAAAAGTAAAGCTGCTGATGAGTGACATGAGTGAATCTATGCTACCTTTCACGAGTAATTCTTTCAATCCTTCAAAATGATGAATGCACTTAAAATATATTAAGGTAACAAGAAAGTGGAATCCTAAAATACTGATAAAGAGATAAATTGAATAGATTGCACAGATTGCAAAAGCAACAACTCTTGCCCATACAGTGCATAGATGCCAACCAAGACACAGGACAACCCCAAGATGAGGTATTTTTAGCGCTCGGTCTTTCATGTAATTTGTCTTGTAGAAGGAGACGAAGGACCATGAAAGAGACACCAATGAAATGGTGACGGATATCCATTGGATTGGATCTGGAAAAAAGCAAGACCCATATTGTTAACACTCAAGCACGGTTAATATATTTCACACAAATACATGATCGTCAATTTGATATATTCAAAGATGATATTTTCATATTTGTAGACACGAGGACTGAATGTGACTTTTTGTCTAGGACATGGTATCCCATGAGGAAAAGTGGTGTCATAAGTTTTTTGAATGTCATTTTTCCCTATAGAAGACATGTCCTAGACATTTAATTGTGTCTACAAATATGAAATCATCTGTAAGACATATGACATAAAAAATCAGCTGAGGTGAGTTAGGAGCCGACCGGACAAGAGGCTGTGGATGGGGGGTTATGGGGGACAGGGAATACAAAAGTAAAATGGCCAAGGGACAAGGGGGACAAAAAACTCTTTCCAGAGCTGAGGGACAGGAAATTCAAAATTCAATTAGAAAAATTTCAAAGGGACGGGGAATTCAAAAAATAAAATGGCCAAGAGACAGGGGGACGCAAAACCCCATCCAGAGCCTCAGAAAACAGTTTGGGGGGATTTTATCCTCCAGTCCATCAAATTTGTGACATTAACAGTCCACATGCAGCACCGTGCAGAGTCTAAACCTAAGGGGCACACGACGTGAACAAGAAGTCGCTTATTGGTAGAGGGCTAGTCTGTTGGTCAGGTAGATATGTATGGTAGAGATTATGTTGCCACAACGTGAACACGACATAGGGTTTTTTTTCCCAGGACCCCATCTGCTCAAACATACATATTACATATTATATGGGAAGGAAAGGAAAAGGTGGGAATTTCCGTTAATTTCGAAGATATATTGCCAACCCCCTTCCCCCCCCCAAACATGATGTTGTCCCAACAGCACTGAGTCCCTAAAAATGTATTGATGCAAAAGATAAACCAGCAGAATCTCCTGGATTGCAGTATTTTTGTTTTTGTGGCTCTGTTTACCAAATTACGACCATACAAGCAAACAGACAGTCATGAGGCAGGACTAATATGCATTATATTGAAAAGGAGATACTAACACATCTTCATTACAATATCTATAGTGGTATTAAATCATTCAAAAATAAAACATAGGCTGCGCAGCAGCAAACCTTCAGCGAATAACACCTCTAGAAGATAACAATAATATCATAAAATTGGTGTGTTTACGAAATTGCTTATAGGTATGCAATAGTGGTCGAGTAGTGGCCTTCAATTATCTCTATTTGCCCGCTGCCCTGCCATCTTCCCATCTGCTTGCCAGGATTTGTAAAATCAGGAAAAGGCCTTATTAGACTAATTTACGCATATTATGGTATAGTTTCATGCATGTACAAAGTATAGGTTATGAGGTGGCGGTTGAAAACCAAAAAATATAACTCTGTTGTAATTTTCTGATGTTTTTCCAATGATTCATAAAGTGTTATACGCATAAAAAAGCACTGCTACATTGTATAGGTTACTTGTTTAGAAAATTGCATTATTGTATATGCGATTGTGGGCAAGTTTTGGCTCCGATATAAAAAAAAATTATTTTAAATATTTTTTCTCAATATCACACTACAGAATAACCATGTGTCAGACCATGAAAAGGCACAAATAGACCATATAAGCCACATGTGTACCAAACTTCATCCATAAATATGGAATGGTGACTGGATGTTGGGCAAGAAACAAAAAATAAATTTTTATTTATTTTTTTTCAATATTTCAAAAAGTATATAATATTTTCCATCAGATCTTTCAAAAGGCACAACTGGACCATATTGACCATATGTGTACCAAACTTTATCCATGTACATGCAATAGTGACCGAGTCTTAGACCAAATAACAAAAAACATATGTTTTTATATTTTTTCTCCTTTTTTCAAAAAGTATAGAATATCTGTCAAAGAGACCATCAAAAGGCAAAACTAGACCATGTAGGCCACATGTGTACCAAATTTCATCCATGCACATGCAATAATGACCGAGCCTTGGCCCGGAAACGAAAAAAAAAAATTTTTATATTTTGTGAATTATTTTAAAAAGTATTTAAGATCTATTCATCAGACCATCAAAAGGCACAACTAGACCATACAGGCTAGATGTGTACCAAATTTCATCCACGTACATTCAATAGAGGATGAGTGCTGGGCCGGAAACGATCTATCCGCCCGCCGACCGCCTGCCCGCCCGCCCGGCGGACGGACAGCATTTTTACCCAAGTGATTACAATACCTTCTTCGAACTTCGTTCGCTGAAGGTAAAAAGTAGCATTTCACTAACCAGTTGTGCGGGTGTCCTTTAATATAATATATAATTGAAGTATGAGTTCAGGTGTTGCTTCACCATATGCTTCAAGTAAATGAAATTCAAGTGTGTAAGCCACATTTTCAACCAGGTCAGACGGATATTCTTTCTTCATTGCCTTGCGCGCTTTATGAATGTCTTGCGTTATCCTGAAAAAAGAAGAAGAAGAGTACATGGATGTTATTGTGGATTCTGATCAATTTCTCAGACTATTGAAAACAGAACTGACTCCATTCTTAGGGCGTTTTCGGAAACGTTACACTAGTAACTCGAGTGACAAGAGTCCGGAGGGTTTGTTTCCGAACACGCAAAACTCGACCCTCGTGTTTCCGGGAGGTGCCAATATCAGTTCTCGAGTGTAGGGTTTCTGGTTACTCCCCGATATCAGAGAGAACTGGAGTCTTGAGAGTTTGTACGATGTGACAAACTGGTTCCTACTCGAGTGAACTCTCCATTTCTGGTTCCGGGCTACCCTCGTGCTTGTTTGGAAACAAACACGAGTCACTTTAGAGTCACCATGCAGAGTAAACCATGTTACTGGTGCAAGACTTTCCGAAAACGCCCTCTATTTCACGAAGCAGACTTCCTTGATTACGAATTTACAACAGATGTCACTATCAACTCAAAATCACTCTGGTGCTGCTACCACGACTTGGAAATAAATCTACCACATACACCCCACCTTGGAGTTACTCAGTGTTACAACTCCAACACTTTCAATCAATGAGTCGTTCCAAAGTGAAAATACACGAACATTCTAACACATTTCGTTCAAAGATCTTAACTAATCAAATATAGTTAATGAAAAAGCTCAATATCTATTCAAAGTCCATTACAAGAATTCATGTTCACTACAACTATCAGTAATAAGCATTTCAATAAGATGTGTAGTCCAATAAATGCGACTTCAAATAGTCCAATAATGTCGCTTAAATAGTCCATTAAATAAATCAGTTGCTTCAAATGTTAAATCAATGGAAAGCAAACATTCATTTAAACCATCAAAATTTGACATCAAACAATAAATCACATTATGAAACCTTACAATCAGATCAAATTTTTGGAATACAATCTTTAAGTTCCAACTCAAACTTCTATGAAGACGATGGGTCACAAACAAAGAACTATTTATGAATCTAACCTATGGGGGCTTCTTAACAATTCTACCACGACTAGTAGTCTTAATAGTCTTGTCATTTTTTGGCAAGTCTAAGATATCACCTTGTGATGATGTAGCACATTGCGGTGTCTCTTCATAATATTCATCAGTAGGCTACTCGTGGGACTGGTGTGAAGTTCTAAATCTAAGTCATTAGACTTTGACTGTTGAGCCAAGGGCTCTTCAAGATAATTCACCAACTCTAAGTCATGGATTCTTTGAATAGGACTAGTAAAAACTAAAAACTCGCTTGGATGTTTTTAACATCCTCTGCTCCAATATGTCCATCCTTACCAGGATGTAACATTTGAACAACTCCAATTGGCCATTCGAATCTATTAACTTGCTCATCTCGAATCAAAACCACTGAACCTTCCTTCACACTATCTTTGGCCTGTGCCCCCCTCCAGGTGCCCCCCATATGAACTTTCGAACTTTGGCTAAAATATACAATTAGCATAGTGGGTACCCCGCAGAGAATCACGTGCCCCCCAGGTGCCCTCCCCCCCCCCCCCGCTCGAGACGCCCCAGTTACGCCACTGGTGAGTGAGAATTGAAGCACACATGACTGCACTTACCAAATAATTAAGCCTCCTGGTAGGCTAATAAGTAATAGTTCCAGCAATTTTGACTTGTCATCACATGCCTTTGTTAAAGTAATAACAACTCCAATTAAACTTGGAACTGAGACAAAAGCTAGTGTGAGTGCCATCCAAGCAATGTCGCCATTCTGATAGTGCTTAACAGCAAGCCATATGTCCGTTCCAATGTCAAAAAAATAAGTCAATGCAGAAAATATGAGCAAACAAAAATCCAGTATGGTTACTTTGCACTTCTTAAGTGGGGTAGGTATACAGAAGGGCTTCCAGCAGCTTGTGTCACTAACTGCACAACAAGTCTTTTCAGTTGTCAGTTCTTGATTGTTCACATTGTTCTCAACGTTGTTTGCTTCTCCCGGACTTTCGTTATTCAACGTTTGAGTCTCTGCTGTTTCGGGAGACTGGATTCCATTCATATCATCCTCTATAACAGTCAGCTCCTGGTCTTGTGGCTGCAAAATACACGCAAATGAAATTAATTTAAATTATAGGCAGTGGCGTCCCTATGGGGGAGGGGGCACGGGGGCAAGTGCCCCCACATTGGACCTGTGCCCCTCAGGCCCCCCCCCATATGAACTTTGCAACTTTGGCTAAAAATATACAATTAGTATAGTGGGTGCCCCCAATGAATCGTGTGCCCCCAATGAATCGTGTGCCCCCCAAACTCCCCAGCTCGAGACCCCCCAGTTACGCCGCTGATTATAGGAGTGACCAATTAATATCAAGGGAGGGATGCTTTGAGTTTTTTTTTTAATAAATAAATTCTTGCTCTGGTTCAGTGAAATAAATAGATTCTTTCTGCGCAGTTTTGAAATAAATAATTTCTGGTGGGGGTATTTCTAAAAAAAGGCGATGCACTCACTTAAGGGTGCAGGAAGGAATCGCAGGCGGCTGGGGCGGTGAGATGAAAAAGGGCAAATCATATTCATGACAATTTCGCGTGACAAAATTTAAATAGAGAGTCACTAATAATTTTGAATATGTACTTAATAATTTGTGCCTAAAATTAGTAAAATAAGGCATAATAATGTTTTTTCTTTAACATCTAAAGGGCACCCTCCCCCCCCCCCCGCCCCCTTGGACAAGGGCAGGAGGGGCAATTGCCCCCCTGCCTCCCTCCCTGTTCCGGCATCCCTGGCGGCTGGCGTTGCCTGATTTGGGACTTCTTGCCTTAAAATAAATAATTGCTGCCGCCATTACCGTGAAATAAATTATTTCCCACTGAGGAAAGCTCCAAGCCTCTCCTGATAATTAACAGGTTGCCCCTTTTGTGTATTTTTGTAGGGACCATCTCAGATCTGTGTTATAAGCTCCCAATGAGGGAAGATTTTACAGTGGAGGTCCCTAACTAAAGGGGCAAAAAGAATCAGCCAAGTGCTATTTGTCATCAATTTATGTGTACTGCAGTGGTGGAGCTTCTTGAGTTTCTGGAGGGGGCCACTAGGAAGTTGGCCTTGCAGATATACTTTCCCTATAGCAGGAGCACCCTCCAAATTTACCTCCAATATTAGGAGGGTACTCATATTGCTAGTAGCTACAGCGAAGGTAACTGTGACTACAATTTACAAATCAAGTATATATTTGCCCCTCTTTATGCTCAGCAGCTCCATCACTGCATGACCTTGGGAGCCACTCAACCATGAATGTCATGGTTGAGTGATTGGGGACCATACCCAAAGCACACCTGAAGCATAATATTATCCCATAGAGATTTCCTTAAAAAAAATTTATAGCCTAAGTGTATAAAGATTTGAGACGATATAAGACAAGTGATAAAAGAAAACACTGTATGAGAACATTAGATATTCAACTTCTCACAAACTGGCCAGTCTAAAAGTGTAATAATCCAAATATTATGCAAGCCACAATTAGTTTCTTGTAATGGAAATAGAAATTTCATGTTCACGACAAAGAATATAAAAGGGCTTCTCATTGCTTGGTTTGCTGTTTATGTTAATAACACCTGTAATTAGGCATGCCAAATCATGAGGTAACATGTATTAGGTTTGTTAAATCACACACTCACAGTGGTACATTGGAGGTATAGATGTAACTACACATACATAAAACATTATTTGAATATTTGGATAATAAAATATGTGTTTGAAGAAACCTCAGGTCCCTACAATTCTTTTTTTAAAGAATTTCTTGTTATACTGCTGGATCAGGGCCAACCCCAGACCACTGAGATGGAAATAACAGTTCGAAGGAATATGGAGAAAACAACGCCAGGACCCCCTAAACTACCCTTCTTCATGTACATGAAAACGAAACTACTCCATGAAAACTAGAGAAGAATATACCTTTGAATTAGTTATCTATTTCATTCAATTGATTTCATAGATAAAACTGATTAATATTTTATATGTACCATGCCAATATACACACCTCTCCAGTAGACATTTTGTAATAATCCGGTTTCTCAGAGACATAAATCGGAATTGAAATTCAACTGAATATTTATAATCCAATTATCACTGCTGGTCACCGTTGTCTGAAATTTGCTTATCTGACCCAGAAATAGGTCTGAAAGATAACATCACATTTTCTAACAACTTAAAGAAAAGCGTTACTTATAAATTATATTTGAAGTCAAGATAACGTCATTGAAATTTATATATTAATAGATAGGCCTACCACAAACACATTGTACTTCATAGACTATATAGTACACAGAGTATAATAAAAAAAAACAACACTTGTCCGAAGTAGCCCTACGCTAGATAGAAGATATATTTTAGGGATCGTTCAGAATTTATGACTGGGGGCGTGGGGGGGGGGGGTAGGAGTTTTGACCAACACTTTAAAGGGGGGTAAGAAATTTTAACAAAGAAAACATTTTAAAAACACGCATAAACTCATTTTCTTTGGACTTTTTAATGCGAAAAAGTCTACGAAATGACTCGAATCTGTATGTGTGGCAGTGTATAACAGTATATATGTGTGTACTGCTTTGTATGTGGAGGGGGGGTACTAAAAATACGCATGAAACCTAAGGGTGGGGTACTAAATATCGGCATGAAACTCAAGGGGGGTATCAATTTTTGACGGGAAGTTCCAGCAAAACTCCCATCCCCCCCCCGTCATAAATTCTGAAAGGTCACTTACAACTAGTCCAAGCATTGCTTCTGATCCCAGAAATGCATGCAATACCTTACAACCACGGGCCCAACCAGCTATTAAAAGATACTTAACTCTCACATCTGTAAGATCAGTCCTGTCCTGCTTTGTTGACATATTAGATAAGGGTGTCACGCTCTGGAATGGCTTGGGAATGCAATCATGCAGAAAGAGCTAATATTTCCCTCAATTGCAGCTTTTATATTTTTTGCACTATTGCATCACTTAATATATAGATTAAGGTTGTCTTTGGTCACAATATATGTTTGCAATGATATATAATTAGTACAATAAATCTTACCTTTGAATTTGTCTAACACTATGAGCAACACAACCCAAGTTGGCTCTGACTGTTTAGAGATTATTTTTTGATGTCACTGATCCCTTCCCCCCTCCCCCCATCAACCTGCACCAACTGTCAAAACACCTAAGCCAGCAGCCTGAGAAGTCATTGCACTGTGGATAACTGTGTGTAATCTTCTGGAAGAAACATTTATCCATAAGCTTTGCCTGCAAGAACATTCAAATCCATTATTTTTGAAGTTCTAATAACTTGTGAGTCTTGGTAAGTTTATTTTCACTGTGTTGACATGCCAGTCAGAATTTTCAATGCTATTTTGTAATTATGAATGTCATATCAGAAAATAGACTATTCAGCTTTGAGTGCTGCTCTGTTTGATGCTTTGTTTTGGTTTTGTTCATTTATTGCAGCAGAACATATCAAGCCAGACAATACTCTTCACAGTTTACTGTGATCTGATACTTTGTTACAACTGTCTAGTATATTAAGCATTCCTTCTGGTGCAATAACAATAACATAGTATAATTATAAACTACATTGTCACCTGATTGAAGTTTCTCTCGATTGGGTCGATCAGTAAGGAAAAATAATAATTAATGCACATATTTTTATCATGCGGATTGTTGCTCTTATATTTTTTCATCACTATGGTGATGCTAATTGCATCTTTTTTCTTTGTGCATATTTTTTCTAGACTTGCAGCAATGCAGTGACAGTGCCTTGGAAAACAGGTTTAGACAGTATACACATCGCTTTCAAACATGGCGGACATCAACAGTGGGTAAGATATGCAATTAAACATTAATATAATTTTATATAAACATCTATTTTTTCATCATTGAGCAACACTTTCTGTCTCAGTGCTAGTATATTTTTTTCATCACTACAGTGATGCTAATTGCATGTTTTTTCTTTGAGTATTTTTTTTTCTAGACTTGCAATAATGCAGTGACAGTGCCTTGGAAAACAGGTTTGGACTGTATATAGTGTTTTCAAACACGGTGGACATTAACAGTGGGTAAGATATACAATCAAAAATATTAATATAATTTTCTATATCTATGTTTTCATCATTGAGATACAAATTTTGTCTCAGTGAGATAGATACAGGGGAGCAGGGGTGCAATGAATCATGGGGCACTGTGAATAACAAACTTCTTTGGATGGTAAATGGCAATATTTATTTAATGTTCATTTGTTTGATGTATTTGACGGGCGCTCAACAGGGCACAGCGAATTGGGAGCCATTCAGCATTTCAACTCAAGAAACTTCACATGTCGTCAATCTGTGTGGACAATGTTGAAATCAGAGCAACAGGTCATGCCAGAAATTTAGGTGTATTCTTTGATAAACACATGTCAATGCATAAACAAGCCAACAAAATGTGTCAAAACGCTTATTTTAACCTTCGTAACATCTCGAAACTGCGTAAGTCACTGAATAAAGAGTCAATCAAAACAGCTGTCAATGCATTAGTCACTCCTCATTTAGACTATGGCAATGGGTTGCTCTATGGTTCATCAAAACAAGTGATAAATAAACTCCAGGTGGCGCAAAACTCTGCTGTGCGACTAATTGAAGGGCTAAAACGACAAGATAAAGTTAGTCATTACAGAAAACAGTTACACTGGCTTCCAATCCCTGCAAGGATCCAATTCAAACTAATGTCAACCACATGGAAAGCAGTCAATAATGAGGCACCTCAGTACCTCAAAAGTCTAATTCAACAAAAACCTGAAAATGAGTTGAACCTCCGCAGCAATGGTAAAATGATGTTGGAGGTACCTGCCTCACAAAATCAAAACAAGTTTGAGGATAGGGCCTTTTCCTTTTCATCACCGATACTGTGGAATGGCTTACCTGAAAATGTGCGAAAATCAAGAACACTGGATAGCTTCAAGAAGCGACTGAAAACACATCTTTTTGCAAAATTCTACAGAGATATCAGCTAATCTAACCAAGCGCCAATGAGCAGTTTACTGGAATTGGCGCTATAAAAGTACTTAATATTATTATTATTATTATTATTATTCAGGGTACCATGATCACTTTATTGTCTGTAGTAATGACAAGCAACACTTGGTACTACGGAATGTTTTTTTGCAGAAAAAACAGTCATTGAACCTGGAGGAAATACAGTTCAAATACTTACCTTAGTTATTCTGAAGGTGGGAAAACATTTTTAAGAGTTTAATTTTTTTCAAAACGGCACTGATTCTCCATATAGCCCAATAAGGTGCTGCAGAGGCGTAAAACACAAACACACTGATTCACTGTACCCTCCCAACAAAAAGTACAGTGAAACACATCTTCACCATTTCTAATCTATATCTGGTCAGATTTGAGATGTGTGACACATCATTATTTTATTGCATACAAATTATAATGTCGTTGTATCTTCCTCTAAGCCATATCCCAATGAAAATTAAATTGCAACTCTTGGACATTGGCTATAATACGCTTATACAATTCTGGATTATTTGTTGCAGGCTTCCGTATAAAAGTAAGGAATGAAGATAAAATTCTCTGCAAATGGACATCATATTCTCCACATTGACCACTGAAGTATCATAGGTGAGTGTTCATCTAGTGCGGTTGGATATTTGCAAGTGTAGATTATAGTATATAATAATATAGAATATTACTCTTGATTTTTCCTTTTTGATAACAGTTGTATTCTTTTGTTAAATTGATATTCTAATTGTAATACTTCATATTTTCAGGTTACTGGTGTGCTATAATTTTGTTCTGGAAGAGCTGAGGAATTAAATGTACCCGAAGAGACAACAAATAATTCCAGCAAGCACCTTACTCTAAAATTAAGGTGAGTTTGTTTTTTAAACAGTGTACCTGTTTAGTGTTTATATAAGTGTATTATTTGGAATAATGACAAATTATGAGTTAAAACATTAAAATTGTTTTGCCGATCAGTAAATTGTATTTGCGTGCTTGCTGTATTGTAGCTGAGCTGTAAGGTCTCAATAAACTGCTTAAAAACATATACCTTTTTGTGCAAGCAAACTTGCGTAACACTACAAATAAAAACATATTATTTAATTTCAGGTAGTCATTGCTAAACTGTCACCTCTTATTAATAGTCTTCAAAAGGACGCTGATGTGATGACAGCTTTTTTATTCCTGTGAAGGAAACAGTGCTTTTGGGAACGGTATGTGAGAAAGAAAAATTATAAATGTTTTATTAGTTTACATGTACAAGGTCAATAAAACATAGATCAACAAAGATATTCCCTTTTATATAAACTTGAATATCTCAAAGGCATTGTGTTTAATTTATAGTACTGCATTTTGAAAACGAATCTAATGTTTAGGGTCTGATGTTTTAATTCCAAGGGGGGTTGGAGGTTTACTCAGAAATACCCCTTCCAAAAATTATTTATTTCAAGACTGGTCAAAAAGAATTCATTTATTTCAGCAAAACAGAGCAAGAAATTATTAATTACAAAATTACTCCAACCCCCCCCCCCCACCCTCACTTTGATGTCAAAGGGTTGCCCCCTTCTTATTCATATGTTTATGGTGACTCCAGCCTGAGCCAGCAGATTTTATTGACCCTATTCCTGTTTTGAAAAAATTGGAGTCTTTCAAATGGATATGACCATTTACCATGAGGGGGAGCCACCAACTGGCCAATTTTTCAATCCTGTGAATAGTGAAAATTTAATTTTTGATACTATTTAGTCAACAACTGTATTCTTCTCTTGTAACCTGCTATTTGGCCTCTCCTGGTGAGATCAGAGAAATAATTTGGATTGAGGACGTTCTGGTAATTTTAACTTAAAGATTTTTTTAAATAGAGGTACTCTCACGCAGGGTATACTGGTGCAGATAAAAATGATGCAATCAAACTGCAAATACATGCAATGGTCAGATTGTTATGTCCGGTGGTGCAAATGTTTTGCTGAGGAATGATAAATAACTGCACAGAATATGTACTGGTTGAATTGAAAATAAATTTAATGAAAGCATCATAGCCTGTCAATGAGGCCCTTGTCCAAGGGGGGCAGGGGGGGCAAGGGTGCCCTTTAGATCTTAAAGTAAAAAACATCATTAGGCCTTATTTTACTACTTTAGGCACAAATTAGTAAGTTTTAGTAAGCATATATTCAAAATAACCAGTGACTTTCTATTTAAATTTTGTCATGCGAAATTGGCGTGAATATGATTTGCCCTTTTTTTCATCTGACCGACCCTGCCGCCCGCTATTCCTTCCGGCACCCCTGGCTGTGGATGGGGTTATCGGGGACTGGGAATTCAAAAGTAAAATGGCCAAAGAACATGTGGGACCAAAAGACCCCACCCAGAGCTGAGGGACAGAGAATTCTAAATTCCATTAAAAAAATTTCAGACAGGACAGGGAATTCAAAAGTAGTAAGGCCAAGGAGCCTCGTCAATTAAATACAAATAAATTCAATTTTTTTTACAATTCCGTTTAATTGATCAGATTCTAACTGATTTCATTTTTGTATTTCCAGATTGATGATCTCTACTATTGCATAGCTTGTGTGTGTTCTGTCCTGCTCCGGAAATCTAGTTGTGCATATTTATAACCATTATTTAACTTAACAAGAAATTAGAATGTATCACTTACAATATTATGTGTCATGCAGATGTTCAATGTCAACTTTATATAGTTAACTGTGGTCTATTAATGGGAAGAGCATTGCACCATCAATCCTCCTGTCAATAGTAAAAGCTGTCAATCGATGCGAATTCACGGCTATGTTATGGTTCTCCCGTCTCAGGCCTGAGCCAATTAAATCTGATATATATAGTCGACTTCAGAACATCCGCATATGAACATCCACCTTTGTATATTAACGGTGAACTTGTTGAATGTGTATCCAATTATAAATATCTTGGAACAGTAATTGACCATCGTCTAAATTTCAATGAAAATGTTAATGCTGTATATAAAAAGGCTAATTCAAGGTTATACTTTGTGAGACAATTGAATAAGTTAAAAATAGATTACAAAATCCTAGAACTCTTCTACACCTCTATTGTACAATCTGTCCTAGCTTTCTCCATCATTTGTTGGTACGGAAACTGCAGTGCTACATCAAAAAATAAACTCCAACGATTTGTAAAGATTTGCAGCAAATTTGGAATCAATGTAGCAAGTGTTGAAAATATTTACAAAAAGTGTGTAATCCAAAGATGTAAAATAATTACAAGCGACGATACCCATCCTCTCAATGTATATTATCAAACTTTACCATCGGGTAGAAGATTACGATCTATAAAAACAAGGACTGCCAGATATTCTAAATCATTTGTGCCATCCAGTGTACGCTTGCTAAATGAGCAGTAATCTTATTTTCATTACCATTCATTTCATTAATTCTTTGTGTGAATGTTTTTTGTGTTATGAATGATTGATGTATGCCAGTTGTCTTGAATGAATGTATCTATGAAAGGATTGTACGCAACAAGTTTCAAGAATATGATTAATAAAGTATTTATTATTATTATTATTATTATATCCCTGCTAGTTGAACAACCGGCAATATTTTCCTTTGAGATTGCCTAATAGAAAACCATCAATGATGTTGTTCTATTAAACAACAGATTTCTTGTTTCAATATTTATTCTCTACTTACAGTTGGATTTGTGATAAACTTAACTTTTTTTTATTTTCTTGTTGACTGCAACAATAAAGTTTTAATAAATTCATAACTGATTTGTACTTTTTCTTGTGGTACAAATTGCTGTCTTAATACCCTTTAGAATGAAATTGATATTGGATTTGTTTTGCACATCAATCTTCGAGCATGAAAAGTGGACTTACTGCTGTGATTTTTTCTTCAGTACAAGAGTCCAAAATCCTAAATTCTGGATCAAAATTTTTATGGTAGACGGGACATAAATTTGTTTAAGGACGTCACAAGTTTTAGTGTCGCCTTTCTAGATCTGGTTCACACATTTTACCAAATTAAAATATTTGCAGTTTAAATGCCAGTTTTACTGTAGGCCTGTGATCCATCCCATCCTCCTCCAAATTACTATTCCATGTTCCCTGCTAAATACATTTTATACAGATCAAACTATAAGGCGAACATCCGACTATAAATGAAGAAAGCCCATATCCAGTTGAATTACAATGCAAGGAGCTGCTGCCCCCTTGTGTATTATTTTATAACTGATTATGGAAATTGAGCCATGAAGTAATTGAAAAATTAAGCAAATTTATAAAACATCATAATAATTACAGAAAATTCAATATTCAAGAAATAAAGTTATCAGAAATATCCCCCCCCCCCCCTACTGAAACATGAGTAACTAAACCCTTCATTTTTGACAATGCATTAAATAAGTGCTAATTCAAATACACACAAAATTAAGAAGTATTTTAAATTTGTGATTTTAATTACCACTATTTTTGGCAAATCTCAAGTTCTCAACTGCAATACTTCTCACAGATATAGATCTATCAGTGGCATGTGCAGGAAATTATGTACCATTTGGTGTGTAAATTTTTGTGACTTTTGTAAAAATACAAATATTAAGTATTGAATATATCCACATTTAGGGAGTGGGTGCACGTCGGCTCAGCCAAACAACCCCGCCCCCTCCCCCTCCCCCGCCCCCACCTTCAACATGGCATTGACTATGTGTAATTTTGTGCCATTGTATTGCTGATGGTGTTAGCACATGACTGTGTCATTGAAATTGTTTTGTCTCTATTTTAGTGGATCTATTTTAATCCCTTTACACTGTTTTCATTTTTTAATCTTTTTGTTTAGCAGTGGTACGAAGACATCTGTAATTGCTTTGCTAAATGCTATTTAAACATAGCATCATTCTTATGACCAATGCAAACTTATGAGCTTTAGTCTTCAACACACACTCCTTATATGGTCCTTAATTGACATGCATACATAAGGTAAATCAATCATGTGACTGAATCCAGGGGCCAATCCTGATCTGGTTGTCAACGATTATACTGTCTTCTCTGTCTCCTATAACAGTAAAACTTTGATTGGTCAACATATGAATTTGGATTATAAGCTTGACGAGCACCTGTGCTTTTATCCATATTTCAACATCTCAGAACGCATTTTGATGAGCTTCTGAGAAAATAGAAAATAAAGAAAGAAAGAAGGAAAGAAAGAAAGAAAGAATAAAAGTTAGAAAGATTGAAATAAAGATAGATAGATAAATAGATAGATAGATAGATAGATAGATAGATAGATAGATAGATAGATAGATAGATAGATAGATAGATAGATAGATAGATAGATAGATATTAGACAGATAGATATTAGATAGATAGGATAGATAGGATAGATAGAGAGATAGATACATAAATAGATAGATAGATAGATAGATAGATAGATAGATAGATAGATAGATAGATAGATAGATAGATAGATAGAAGATAGGATAGACAGGATAGATAGATAGATAGATAGATAGTTAGATAGATAGACTTGTATACTCAGGGCCGTGCAGAGCCAACAGTAGGCCCAGGCCAAAATGAAAAAGTAGGCCCCCCCCCTTCAGCGGCTTCAGGTTGACTAACTACGGCCATGTTAAATATATTTTATGGAGGCATAAAAAGTACCCAGGGCCATTACATGGGGTGATTTGCGGCTTTTCCTATCTCGCCCATGTTAGTTTTGGGTGCGGGGGGGGGGGAGGGCATAATATGGGATATGGCCCAATGCCCCCCTAAGTACGCCATTGAACCAAGCATATTTCTCTTTATGATATAGTAGAGTAGCGCGGGGCATGCAGCCCCCCTTAACTTCGAGGAGCGATTTGACCTACTTTTTGTGGTCGATTATTTGAATGCTTATGCTGTCAGGAAGGGATCACTTAACTCTACTTATAACTAGTGAAACGAATGTCTACCAATTTAAATGAAGGAGTTACGGCCCTTTTTGTAAAAAAATTAAAATGGCCTTCTTACCCCACCCATCGGGCAAGAAGCCCCCCTATTATAATCCTATGGAAATTTTTTTTGTGAGCGCATTCAGCTTGAAAGTTATTTCTTGGGGTTCTTCTATCCTTTTTAAGGCATTCTATTCACTTTTTCTGAATTTCACAATTTTTCTGTTCATACATTTATTTTTTAATATTTTTTGCCCTTTTTCAATTTCGGCCCAAATTTTTTCTATTTCAATTAGCTATTCTGTCAAGATTTAAGGTAAAGTACACATTATTAAATGGTTCCTGAAGCAGCTTCAAGGCCTCAGCGAAGGGGGCCCCATGCCCCATACCATGTGGGGCCTCTCGCCCCAAACCCACATATTTTAATTTTACCTCTATATTTTGAGCTAAAATGCAAAAAACATGATCCAAATCATATTTATGTGATGGTCATAAAGTGAAGCAATGCAGATATCCATTATACTTTTAAAAATTTCCAAAGTTATTTCTGACAACCACTTTCAAAGAATTAATCAAAGTTACAAAAACCATGCACCTTTTTTGTTTCTTTAATTACGACTATGGTTTGGTGCTGAATGCCTTGAAAATTTGTGACGTCACCTAAAAAGCCTATAGCTTCAATCCTATCAATAAGAAAAAGCACCAAAAATGTAAGTTTAGAAATAACCCTGGCGGGGCTTCTCACCTAACCCGGGCTTCTTGCCCCGACCCACTCTACTGTTAATTTATTCACACAAGACTTGTTGGATTAAAAAATAAGATTACCTTAGATTATGAATTACCAGCATACATTAAATAAATTTACTAAATCTAACTAGGTGACATGTTTGACCTTATCTTACAAAATTACCAAACTGCTAATGGATGCTAATACAAAAAGTTCAAGATTACCGAAGCGTTTGCCATGCCCAATTCAGATACCGTACATAAAAGTACCATTAACAACTGTTACAGATTCGTTAGTCATAAAAACAGTTGCAAAATCCTTGCAATTAACATGTGAAATTTCAATACAGACTGAGATTCTGACTGTGATACTTTTGGGGCTCACAGCCTTTCATAAATCGCAAGAAAATGTTTAGACTAGCATTTCTGACACAATTAAGTCAGGCACTCCCTTGCAAACTAATCAGCGAATCTTAAAATTTACCCAGTGAAAGGTTTTATTGCTTCTTTCAAAAAAATATTCAACCAGATTTGAAAATTCCAATGATTTTGCAATAACTGTTGATTTACGGAGTAGTTAGGAGACATTCTTTCCCTATCATTGAACAAAAGTAAGACATTATTCATATCAGAACATTAAAACTATGTTCATATGATGCAACAGTTGCCGGGATTGACAAAAATATGCAAGGAAACTTGGATTTGGGAACATGTTACCCAATTTCAATTAAAGAATTTCCTCACAGTTATTTTTCAGGCTGACAAAACAAACTAAAAGTTCACATGGAAGAATGACAATATTCATAGGTAAATGCAAACATAATTTTTTTGCTAATTTTATTTTTTTGGGGAATTTTTTTTTCGTTACCCGCCGATAGAAATCGCAGAGAAAAATAGACCATAATTGAGACATCTTAGATTTACTATAAGAACAAGATGTTAAACCAATATGGAAAAAAAGCGATCGGTTAAATGTTTTACCTTACACAGCAAAATAATAATTATGTAAATTTAAAATTGCCGACAGTAGAGATGTGAAGGCCTACCAACTGATTTTGCTGCAGAGCCCAAAATGGCAAAAGACTAACCCTGTACAAATCGTGTACAATCTCTTTTTCGCAACGCGAGGTTTACTTTACATTAGAAGTACGCCCCATAAAATTTGGGGGCCCCTGCCATTTGGCCCCCCTGGCCCCCCCTCTGCTCAGGCCTGATCATCCCCCCCAGGCTCATCCTAGGGGGGGATGCATCCCCCCCATCCCCCCAGGATCTACGCCCCTGCATTTCAGTATTTTTGGGACCATGCCCCTCGATAAAAATATACAAAAGCCAAAATTAATCGAATTTCTTTACTTATTTATTTCTATTTGAGAGTCTAGAAAAAAATCAGTTTGGTTTATTCCAGGGCTGAACCTATAGCCTCATGGTTGGGGGGGTGTAGCACCCTTGGGCCCCCTTCCTTGGACTATTTGGGCCCCCTTGCAGATATAACTTAATCTTGCCGGAAAAAAGGGATGCGCGAGAGCAGGCGACTTGCAATAGCGATGATGCCCCCCCCCCCGTTAAGAAAAATTTTGGGGGGCACTTTAAAATATGTATGCCTCGCAGAATGGGGTTCCCCTCCAGAAAATTGCGTGCTTCCAATGTGCTCCCCCCACTTGAGACTCGCCTAGTTACGCCACTGCTTAAATGTTCAGTTTCATATCGCATTGTTTGAAACCTCATACACTGTATGTCAGTACCTTAGTTTTGTGTAAATCAATTCTTCAAAATCAATTTCATCATATAAATATGAAATTGCAAACTTTTGGAAGAACACAACTGCCCTGCTGCATCCCAGAAAGAGTATGACAAGAGTTATGTTTGTTAAAGAAAAATAACAAGATTGAAGTGTTGTAGATTACAAGCCCTCTATCTTGCTTCAATTTAAAATGTATTTCGGGCGTGTTGGGATAATTGAAACTCTCAAGAAGATGAAATTTAATATTTTGGAATAGGTGATTTCGAGAATTAGTGGTGAAATCATTGACATAGGACCTCTTCAGAGTCCAGGAATTGAATTTTCCATGAAACTATGCATGCGAGAAGTGAAGTGCAATATAAACAAGCAACACCTTGAGGCACCAGTTAATTAAGAAAGTGACAGTTTATTGAATCACAGCTATTTCCATTCGACAGGCCTCTAAAATGAATTTTTAGATGTCAGTTAGGGGGCCCTCTGAAATAAATTTCTCAAGTCAGTGGTGAGGGGGGCCCTGAAATAAATTTCTCCTTAGTTTGAGAGGGCCTCTAAACAAATATCAAAAGTCATTTGGGCCCTCTGAATTAAATTTTTAAGGTCCGCTGAAACAGTAACTGTTACTGATTTCTCAATCAGTTGAGGCGGTTGGGGGCCCTTTGAAATAGATTTCACCAGTCAATTGAGGCCATGAGGGTCTTCCAGAATAAATTTCTCAAGTCAGTTGGGGGCCCTCTGAAATAAACTTCTCAAGTCTGTGATGTGGGACCTCCGAAAATAGATTTCTTGAGTCTTTTGGGCCCTCTGAAATAAATTTGGTGAGTCATTTCTGGGCCCTTTGAAATATATTTCTCAAGTCAAATAAAGGTCCTCTGTAATACATTTTAGTTGGGGCCCTCTAAAATAGATTTCTCAAGTCTTTGATGCCGTGGTTGCTCTTTAGGGGCGAAAATTGTCATTTTTTTAGTCCATTAACGAGCATCAACTTCTCTTGGGCCCCCTCCTGGCAAATATGGGGGGAGGGGTGTCACACCCCCCAATGGGGGGGGGGGTGTCACACCCCCAACACCCCCTCATTGGTACGGTCCTGCTTTATTCGCTCAAATTCAAAGTTCATAGTTGCATACAATCTTTTTGGGGGAGACCTTTCTGTAATCAGAGAATCCACTAGTAATATTTTGTGACCAAGATAAATATTCCATTTCCGAATGTTCTATACTTCCTATCCAAATCATAAACATTTGCAAATTGCCCTGCAGATTGGAAGGGGGGACAGGGGACATACATATATATCCGTGTCTGTATATCTGTCTATCTATCGCCCATCTATTTCTTTCTACGTCTATCTGCGTCTATTTATATCTGATGATCCATCTATCTATCTATCTATCTATCTATCTATCTATCTATCTATCTATCTATCTCAATGGATATTTATAAAAGTGTCATAACATTTTAAAATGATAAAGAATTCTTACCTGTTGCCTCGGGGGCTGTCTTTCCGCTTATGATCTGATGGACTTCCATTTGCAAACTGGTTCAATCAAATGTTCTCAAACAACAAGTATTCACAGCAAACAAAGAAATTGAAAGGGAATTTGTTGTGGTATAAGTTAGATAACACCCTTGTTTGTGATGATATGCAATTAATCTTGGCAAGCCTCGAAAAATTGCATATCATCACAAACAAGGGCGTTAATTATTACTTATATCAAAGTGACAGAGAGTAAGGGACCATTCAGAATTTATGACTGGGGGGGTGGGAGTTTTGCTGGAACTTCCCGTCAAAAATTGATATCCCCCCTTGAGTTTCATGCAGATTTTTAGTACCCCACCCTTAGGTTTCATGCGTATTTTTAGTACCCCCTCCCCCTCAACATACAAAGCAATACACACATGTATACTGTTACACATGGCCACAAGTACAGATTAGCGTCATTTTGCTGACTTTTGCGCGTAAAAAAGTCCAATAAAATGAGTTTGTGCGTGTGCTTTAACATTTTTCTTTGTTAAAATTTCTTACCGCCCCTTGAAAGTGTTGTCAAAAATTAATACCCCCCCATTGAAACACGTGTGAAAAGTTAGTACCCCCTCGAGCAAAACTCCAACCCCCGCCCTGTCATAAATTCTGAACGGTCCTTAAAGAACTTTTTGTTGTTATGTTTGGATCTTGGATCTCAGATCTTGTGTACCTGGCTAACCAAATTACACTGGTGAGGCTGCCTTTAAATGCAATAATGTGCTTATCACAGCTTTAAGTTTTGACTAGGCAGATTCAGTGATGCACTTTCTCAATGATCTATAATCGACACAATTTTCAAAACAAAAGCATTAGTTATTAAGGACTGATCAGACAGCCTTAAGACTCCATTCTTTTCACAAGAGGACTGGACAATACACTTCACTAGCAATGCAGCCCCAGACTCTCTGGACCTGAACTGTTGGATAGTTTTTGAGAGGCCAAACTAGCATTACACCATCTGAATCTGCTCTGAAGAATTCATTGTTTTGGTTTGAAGGCTATTTCCAAGGTGAGTCTACATCAATTTTCGACTGAAGAATCGTGTTTTGACTAATGAACATGATTAAGAACTGCAGTTTGACTTTAGCTTCAATGTGTTCTGATTCAGTACTTTTTTCCTTTTTTTAACTTCAACATAAAATACATGTACACTATATGTAAAGCCCAGCAAAAAGTATTTGAACAATTTTCGAACTCATTATCAAACTGTTTTTTGAGAACGACAACATTTTGTGTTTTGCAGTCAAAACTTTGGAAATGAAGAAACAAATTGGAAAATTTTGAAATTTTGAGGGCCACAACTGAAACTTGTAGGGGAATCTACACTCTAAAAAATGTCGGGACAAAATTGGTTTTTTAGATTCAAAATGGTTTTTTGAAAAACCAAATTTCAATGCAAAACCAAAATGGATTTTAAAAAAAATCCATTTTGGTTTTTTGCATTGAAATTTGGTTTTTCAAAAAACCATTTTGAATCTAAAAAACCAATTTTGTCTGGAATTTTTTAGAGTGTAGGGAGAACTGGGTCAAAGTATTGAAATCAGTGTCTGTGGTTCTTATGGAAATTATTTGTGTAAAATAATCAAGGACAGTGAAGGGTCAATCTGGGATATCTGTTGCACGTTTCTGGAGGAGGAGGGGGGGAGGAGGGTTGGAAGGTTACAAGCAAAGTTGAAATAAACGGCCCAAGCTCACCATGCAACTATATTTTTGCCTGGTTAGTGATTATTTAGTGTTTGAAGAGTTTCTTTCTTATAAAATGTGTGTTTTATAAACTTTTGTTCATCTTAAGGCCTGGTGCACATAAGCAGAGGCATATTCAGGGGGCATTGGGTAAGAACCTGAAAATTTTAATGGCTGTGACTTAATTAAAGACCTACCATTGGCCAATTACTTGGTGTTTTAATTCCAAACTAACTTATTTTTGATAAATGGATCATGGCGAAATGTATACTGTGACTCAGTATTCTATGCTGGGGCAACTGAAAGACCCTGGGCATCCCTGAATCAACAGGGCATGTTCCAGACTCCCAGTCTTCTCATCTCATCATCATACGACGGTCATTAAAAAAAAATGCAGCTCCCTCCACAAAGATGGTGGTTGAGCTGCCCCGGCTGATCCGGGGTACACCAGCACAACACAAGTCAAGTCATACACCGTTTTAGGGCCATATACAAGTAATTGGTATTTTGAAAACCAACTGATTAAAAAAATAATAAAAATTCAATTATAAGCCTTGTAGCTGGAAAATAATTAAGTTTTATGTAACTTGAATCACTTAAACCTTTCGTTGAAATGCAAAAGAATAATTCGGAAAAAATATTTTTGTGTTCACTAGATAAGAAGAGAAAGTTGAACATTGACACAAAAATGCAACAAATTGCTTGACTGACAAATCTGAAATTAAGTGTTGAACATCCAACCGTAGCTTCCTTCCATTCATTTGAAAGCTATTTTTCTGCCAATATCAGAATGATATGTAACAAAAGATTAGAACAGCATAATAAATGACAACGCCGTTTTATGATATAGCAAAGGTCACCATAGATCTCTTCCATGCAAAATTTTACAATCTTCAGAGTAAACCTCTCTTCACAGCCTTTGATGGCCATGGTACCCATTTAAAATGCCTAATATAAGTAATACACTTGATCTGTATATTAAGTTTCCTGTTTAAAAAGTTACCAGACCTGCTAAAACAAAATCAACGCGGTAGCAATAGCCATTTAGGTGAGGCGTTATGATTAAGACAAAACTGTTATGGTTAGGAGACTTTTCTCTTCACAGTACAGTACAACCTAAAATAAAGTATGATTACCCCAGCAGGAAGGAATCAGCCACTAATTTAACCTATGACACCTTTTGGCTCCCTTCAAATCACTTCCTCCATTTTCCTATTTTAAACTACCTTTTAAAATTGAATTAAATTCACATTCAGCCAATATTAATTCAACTTCCATAACGCCGATTGTGTCTGATTTTTTTGATATTGTGCCCCTTCGCTAATTACAATTTCACTGTCAGCTGTATTAATAGAGTTCTAACATCTTAATATGGGATAAATTTGTGGTGAGGAGGAGATTTCGGGTGGAGAGGAGAAAGGAGAGCAAAATAGGTGAACAGAGGACTTCTGACAGAAAATTTTCTTACTTTATTTAGGGTAGTACTGTACTCTTCACCTAGCTTCCTGAGTATCTAAAAAAGCGGGTCAAGGAAACTCAGCTGGTTGATTATGGCTTTCGAAAACATTTATTGGCGAAGTAGTGGCTAAGAATTCACCTTATACATGTAGTTTCAACCGTTATGGTTGGGACACTAAAATGTGGTGTTAAAACATTGCATTTATCAGATATCAGGTTAGTTAGAGGTGGATAACAAATATTTTGTGATTAAAAGTAATGCCTAAGCAGCATTCACAAGCAGAAGTGGGTTTCTTTGTGTCATTTCTTCTTCACTTACTAAGAATGACAACACTACCAAAAAGTTGAATTTTGGCTTCATTAGTGTCATTTAGCAAAGTCATTGTTTCTATGCCTAATTTTGAGTATTAGATGACCAAAATACCTAGGCCTAAAGAGAGTTACTGGTTGAATGATAGGCCTATAACGAACATTATTGATAAAAACTTTGGGCTTTATTTTTGTTTCCTTCCTTAGAAAAAGTTGTTTTTAAGTCTTTCACGCCAAAATCGTGCATTTTCAGCAAATTTTCACGAACGTTTTGGATAATATCTAAAGTAAAAATCATCCGATTTAACTGAAATTTGAAATGTATGTAACTTACAGTATCTCTATATCATTACTTAACTGCTCTCAAAATGATTTTGGGTAACAGTAGAAACCTATGAATTTTAATTGTCTGTAAAATAAGTTACAAGGCGCACCAGGCCTTAAGATGCATTTATTTTTGTCAATTTATCTTTTACAGGGCAGCCATGCAAGCGGTTCTTGGTGTACTTGCCTTGATGGTTGCTTGTTCCAGTGGCCAACTTCTTTCCCGCTGTGACCGACCAGTGGACATAGTCTTCGTTCTCGGCACACCATCCAATTCTAGCATCGACAACAAAGGGATCCGAGGCAACTGGCAGATTATGAGACAGTTCGCTGTGAATGTCGCGAATTCATTTAACGTCGGTCCTGATGCGGCAATGTTTGGTGCAGTAACTTTCGGAATGACGGCACAGTCACACTTCTATTTGAACACTTACACCGAACGAAGGAACGTAACCGAACACCTTGGAGAACTAGAGCGCCACTTCGGACCTAACCTAACAGGTGCCTTCGATCTGTTGAAGCACAAGCAATTTGCATACTACAATGGTGACCGACCGAATGTTAAGAACGTTGCAGTGATTCTTATCGATGGTGCATGTTCAAGCGATCACACCAAACTTGTAGCAGAAGTAGCTAGTGTCACTGATGCTGGGATCTTGCTAATTCCTGTTGGATTCTCCTTAGGTCACGATGACCTTAACTTGCTCAGTGAAGTGCGAGCCATGGCGAAAGAACCACAAATTCAGGATGAATCGTTCTTCTTCATCAGAGATATCTTGCGTCTTAAAAATTATGTTTCTGCTGTAGTAAAATTGATTTGCACATCAGGCACAAGGACTGTTCCTGCACCTCAGCCACCCGAGCCAACCCAGCCAACTCAGCCGCCCAAGGCAACTCTGCCACCCCGGCCACCCCAGCCACCTCAGCCACCACAGCCACCAGCTCGACAACTTGCAAAACTAAGAGGTAAGAGTCTTCCAGGATGATACTGACTTACATGTACTGACTTACCATTTTTAGCTTGTAAATTCTGTCTGTCCCTGTCCAACCGTGTCCATTGCATATTATCTCCACCACAGGCGTAATTCCCATTGTATTGGTAGGGGGGGGGGGGGTTGCAACCCTCCCCCCCCCCCGGCATCAGGGCAAATGGTATATATCAGGGCAAATCCTGAACAATATCAGGGCAGACCTACTGCCCTTGTCACATTCGTAACATGTTGAAATTTCCGGGCAAAAGAGTCACACCCCCCCTCTAAACAGCCCGTCCCGTACGCCTATGATCTCCATGTCTGTGGCTCAGTGCCCCTTCTACCAACAAACGACAGAGCCAGACTGCAACACAGCTAAGAGGATGATATTGGGAGGGGGGAGCTGTGCATGCCAACTCCAATAAAAACTTTTAAAATGATTTTTTATTGATCATCAAGGCATCATTTGCCCTGATGCCGGGGGGGGGATTGCAGCCCCCCCCCTTCTATACAATGGCAATTACGCCTATGGTGGAGATATGTGTAATATGCAATGGACACTGTTGAACAGGGACAGACAGAATGAAAAGAAGAAGCCCCTTTCACGGTAACATCGGCCGTAATTATTTTCTTTCCAGTATAGGTAAAATTCCCCGAATATGCATTCCTAAATCAAGTATCACCTTCTTAAGAAAAACCCACACCAGAAATTATTTATTTCAAAACAACCCAGAAAGAATTGATTTATTTCACCAAGCTGAGCAAGAATTATTTATTTCAAAAAAACTCCATGTCCTCCCCCACCCCCGAGATGAAATAGTGCCCCCCTTACTATATTCAGATTACTGACAATATTGAAGTGGATTTTAATATGTAAATGGCACAGCCATGAAATTCTCGCAGCACTTAAAAGTTTTTGTAGGACATATAGTGTTACCATAACTTTCATTAAATTTATTTCGTATTCAATGTATGAAAGGCAGTTAGGGTAAGGTGGGGGAAATCCGCCCCCCTTTTCACATATATTCCTTGCTCAGTCCCTCACCTTTATGAAAAATTAACATTGTATTTCAGGGAATGATGGAATATATACATCTGAACATATCTGGAAACTTACATGCTTTAATTCAACACCTTTGAGCCAAAATCACCATATGAATGTTCAATCTCAGGGGGCGGATTTGCCCCAGAAGTGTGGGGCAAATCCACCCCCTTGAGTTTTGGTTACAAATGACAAGAAACATTTGGCTTCTGAAGTAAATTATATTCTTAAATTAAGCCCTGGCTCTTCTGGGTGTACTTACAAACATGTAAGGATCGTTTCACAATTTATGTGTGAGAATAAAAAAAGTTTGCATTTGGCATATTCAACATACACTAAAACATGGCAAAAATTCTTAACTTCATCTCAATCAAAATCATAATCACAATTAGTGGAGCTTTATGACAAAATAGAGTGACTTACAAGGCATATCTCGTGTTTGTATGTTTTTAACATGAGAATCAGAGGGGGCGGATTTACCCCATGGACAAGGGGCGGAATTGCCCCGACCACTAGAAATTATGAGGGTGGTATTTTCTACATATGCATTTTATTGATCGGTGAAACCTCTTGCACATGTAAAGTCGTTGAATAAACGTTGCTATTAATGACAATAAGTAATGTGTTTATACAACATGTACCTGTAAAACACCTCAGTTTTGAAAGTTTCAATTGCACATTGAAATTGCTTAGTGATGAGATGTATGTCTTCTTTCTCAGTTGTAGTCCAAACAAAACTATGTAACAGGCTAATCTCTGTGTTTCAGTGGTCTCTAGACACATAAGCACTAATCTGCATGAGAAATATTTATTGTCATTTATATTTTGGGTCATGAGAGAACTTTTTCTCCTCAAGGGGGCGGATTTGCCCCGGGGGCGGATTTCCCCCACCTTACCCTATGTTTCTGTTTTAAGATATTTGAAAAACTGATATATAGAAAAATGGAGACAAATTTAGACTGGAATGATAAAATAGATAAAAAATATAATAGATAGATAGACAGATAGATACATACATAGATACATAGATACATAGATAGGTATATAGATAGGTACATAGATAGATACATAGATAGATACATCTATATATAGATAGACAGATAGATAGATAGATAGTTAGACAGGATTATAAATAAATAGGATTTAATTATAGATAAACAGAATTGATAGATAATCAGCTAAATAGTAATAAGGCAAACAGCACTGAAAGCTGCCAAAGTTAAGTTTATGCTAGATTGTTGATATTACAAATAGTATAATAGTAATAAAAGAAACAATAACATGATTTGCATGGAGATTAATTACTTGTCAGCTTATAAAGATTATGTAACTTTAATTTTTTTGTGTTTTCTTTTGTATGTTTTTAAATGAAATTAATCACTTGTTAATAACTTAATTTAGCTTATCAAGGCTAATGATTAACTATTCCGTAAAAATTATAGGTGCAGGGAATTTTACGGGGGAAAATTAAATTTTTAAGAAACTTCTGAAGATGAATATTTCATGTTTTGTTAAATTCGAAACTAAATCACATGATAAGAAGCTGGACCTACTTGACCTAATTTCCTGCTGTCGACCACTGATGTTGAGACCACCACTGCACAGATTTTTGAAACTTTTCTTGGGCTCAATTCGCTTCGCGCGAATATAAACTCCAGTCTTTGTTCCGTTTCAGAATGCCAGGCTGACATTGTCATCTTAATTGATAAATCGGGCTCAATTGACAATCGTTGGAGGAACACAAAGATATTCTACGAATGTCTAATTGGAGGTCTGAGGAACAACAACGATGTCCTCATTGGCGTCGTGGTGTATGACCGTAATGGCAGGAGCCTTGTCAACCTGACATCTTCTAAAGACAACCTGATAAATCTCTTGAACGATAAGGCACCAGGAGGAGAAACCAGTACAAGCAGAGGAATAGAAACCGTCTTGAAAGACCAGTTCCAGTCTGACCGAGATCGGCCTGGAGTTCAAGTGAGTACCCTTCTGTTAATCACAGTGTTAAAATCCTGTCTTTTATTTGGACAGAAATTAAGCATTGTTTGTACAGTCAACATTGTACGAAATTGGACTGAAAAAATCTTTGGCGGTTCTTGATTTGATGGAATCGATAAGGGACCGTTCAGAATTTATGACTGGGGGGGGGGGTGGGAGTTTTGGCCGATGGGGTACTAACTTTTCACAGGTGTTTCAAGGGGGGTACTAATTTTTGACAAGATGTAAAACATATCTGTAATAAAACACACATACACTCAGTTTATTCACACTTATTTACTCGCAAAAGTCCGCAAATCTGTGCGCATGACCGTCCAAGTGGGCAAATCTATGACATTATTGTATGTATTGCTTTTTATGTCGAGGGGGAGGGGGTAATAAAAATCCGCATGAAACCTAAGGGTGGGGTACTAAAAATCCACATGAATCTCAAGGGGGGGTATCAATTTTTGACGGGAAGTTCTGACAAAAAATTCCCAGTCCCCCTCCCCAGTCTTAAATTCTGAACGGTCCCTAAGATGAATTGGGCAGACCTGTGTCTGCAGAGTAAGCACTTCTAAAACCCGACTGCAGTTCATACAGTAAATAGTTTGATAACAGACTTCTTTCAAGCTATTTGTAGACAACTTTTTCGAGAATCAGAAAAAAGAAATCTGATGGACATATTTTTTTATTGTCACCTGCAGCCCATTTCTCATTGTCTTGTTATTACAGAATCTCCTGATCATGTTCTCATTGGCTTGTTATTACAGAATCTCCTAATCATGTTCTCATTGGCTTGTTATTACAGAATCTCCTCATCATGTTCTCATTGGCTTGTTATTACAGAATCTCCTCATCATGTTCTCATTGGCTTGTTATTACAGAATCTCCTCATCATGTTCTCATTGGCTTGTTAGTTGTTATCACAGAATCTCCTGATCATGTTCTCATTGGCTTGTTATAACAGAATCTCCTGATCATGTTCTCATTGGCTTGTTATTACAGAATCTCCTGATCATGTTCTCATTGGCTTGTTATTACAGAATCTCCTCATCATTTTCTCATTGGCTTGTTATTACATAATCTCCTAATCATGTGCTCATTGGCTTGTTATTACAGAATCTCCTCATCATGTTCTCATTGTCTTGTTATTACAGAATCTCCTCATCATGTTCTCATTGTCTTGTTATTGCAGAATCTCCTGATCATGTTCTCATTGTCTTGTTATTACAGAATCGCCTCATCATGTTCTCATTGTCTTGTTATTGCAGAATCTCCTGATCATGTTCTCATTGGCTTGTTATCGGTATTGGCTATAGGCAACAGAAGACAAAGAGGTCATATTAGTGTCTTGTTATTGCAGAATCTCCTGATCATTGTGACAGATGGTAAAGAGGAGAATGCAGGAACGACTCAGCAAGACGCCATAACTGCCGCCCAGGATGCAAAGAACCTAGGAGCTCTTATTTACACTTTTGGACCGAAGGCCGAGTCCAATATAACCAGTCTAAGAGAAATGTCATCTCCTCCTCATCAAAAAAATAAGAATTGGTGGATTTTGGAGAATAATGACATCAACGGAATCTGCAAGAAGGTTCTAACAGCGATCCCCATCTGCGGTGAGATATATCCCTTTAGAATGTAATATTACAAAACCCTCTACTGCCAGTCCTACTATTTTTAAATGCAAAGTTGTGGGAGTTTTGAGATATTCATGAAAATGTATGATTTTTTTCACGTAGTACCAATGGTGCAAACATCAACTGTACAAATATTTGCTATCCATATTTTTAATTGCACAACATATTATTTACTTACTCCATCTGAGCAGATCCTCCATAAATCTTGTAAGAAGGTTCTAACAGCGATCCCCATCTGCGGTGAGATATATCCCTTTAGAATGTAATATTACAAAACCCTCTACTGCCAGTCCTACTATTTTTCATTGCAAGTTTGTATGAATCTTAAGATATTCATGGAAATTAATCAATTTTATCACCTAGTACCAATGCAAATGGTGCAAACATCAACTGTACAGATATATGCTATCCTTTTTTTTAATTGCACAACATAATTAGCCTACTTCATCTGAGCAAATCATCCACAAATCTTTTGTGCACTCACCCAGGTGTACATGGGTACTTGGCTATAGGTGGTGATGGCAATTGTCATGTGACTTGAATATGGCTGCCTGACCACATACTCCCCGGGAAGTTGAGAAAGGCTCATGTTTGAACAGGCATGCCAAAGGTGTAATTGTGTAATTGTACATCCCGTTTAGACGGACTCTGGCAATGTGATGGACTTTTAAAAAAAAGACATTTAGTGATTAACATTTGAAATTTTCTTCCGTTTTCTTAATTGCACAACAAGTTGAGAAAGGCTCATGCTTGAAAAGGCATGCCAAGTATGTAATTGTGTAATTGTACAGCCTGCTCTGTTTATGTAATAGACTTTTAAAAAAACAACATTTACATGTTCATTTATTTACAAAGGTATTTTTTCAAATTTCATTTTTCAGAGAGGTTTGAACTCACAAATCCGACCCCAAGAGTGCCAACACTGCCACGAGTCATAGGTAAGTCATCTGTATCGTATTTTAAGATTTCTTGACTTCTACGTCAGGATTTTAGATACTTCAGAGCTCTTCAGGAAGTGAAAGTATATAATAGCGGGGCAGGTATGTAAAAAAATAGTGCATTTATACATAGAAGCATGAAACTTGGCCCACACTTAAAAAACATCTCTACAAATATAATTGGATAGGGAGCCACCTCAGATTTAGCATATTATATATATGGGTAAGAATCTACTAACTGTGTCCAACTGACTTTTTCACACATTGGTGTCTATAGCTGACTGGATATTAAGTAAATTTTCCTGAAATTTTGGCAGCACAAAAAAGACAATTTTTGCTACGTTTTTGTGAAAAAATTGTGTTTGTAAATTAATTTGTCTTTATTTTATTGATTATTTCAGTCCAAAAAATGGCAGTTTTTGGCATGTCAAAGCGTTACATTTTTCATTTGCCTAACTTTAATCCGTAAAATCTTCGCACCAAGATGGTGCGACCACCAAAAACAAAGTGGTAACCTGAAGTACAGATATTCTTCTTTGTCACAAAAATTTAATTTTTAGTCCATAACCATTCGGAATTCATATTTTACCCCATTCAAAAAGGGTCCATTTCTGTATGTTTTGGTCAAACATTTCTCCCTAAATTTCGAGAAGAGATAAATAATCCTTAAAATGGCTATACAACACAAGTATGAGTTCTAAGTTATTGATAATTTATTAAGTTTACTATTTATAATCCAAAATAGTTTGCTGGAGTGACATTTGATGATCAAAACCTTAAAATCTAGGACGGTCTATGAAAAAATCAAAGCATCACATACGTATTTCAGAAAAATGAGGCTAAAAATATCTTAGTTCTACAGGAAAGATAGCTTGGATGATGGTGTCATCTGGAGATATCCAGGAGAACTACATTGTTAGCCCTTTTTGGAGAGTTTATAACAACACCCTAACAGCTAGGGGGCGCTTGAATATTTTTCTCCTGCAAAAAAGTGGTGCATCACATACGTGAGATGCATCACATACGTGAGATAATAAGGAGGTTTTAAGCCATTTTAATGAAATTGGAAGGAAAAGTAAAGGAAAATATTTTAAATTCAACAATTTTATGTTCTTTCTCCAACTTTCATGTCAGAACAGATGTAAAATAGGGTGGTTTCCAGCCATGTGGTCAAAATCACGAATGTGATGTATGTGATGGTTGACACAACATGGTGATTTCCTGTCCTTCTGAACTGATTTAAATTCACTACAGTAAACACCAGGTGAACTAAGTTGCTGAAACGTATTGTGTTAACTGCATATTGTACTTGCTATACGCCAATTGATGCCTTTTACTGACACTTATGTGTTGTATGTGATGGTTGACCAGCGATTGTCCAACTGTCACATACTTCTGAGGTGCACATTCTCTGGACAACACATACAAGTTAAGCAGCTACATTGATTTTATATAGTTTAAAGATGTTTACTGTTATTTGAAACAATAAAAAGATTCAACTATACCAACAGAAAACTTAAAATGTTGATGATTGACATGTATGTGATGTTTGACAATTTTCAAAGGATGTCAAATAATCACATACATTTTGTCAGAATATTTGTCACTTTTTTCCTATTTGAAATGAGTGCAGATAGCCAAATTTCAACCGCCACCTCAAAATGTTATTTTGTGATGCATTCCTTTGAAAATCCATATAATATTTTTTACATTATCACAAATGAATACTTGAATAAGTTTGTATGTGATGATTTGACAGGAAAAGCAAGATTGACATAAAATTTAATTAATATGAAAAGTTGTGCATAAGATATTAACCAACACTGGTTATAAGTATCAATAGTTAAATAACATTATCCTTTGATAAATATGCAATCAAAATTATTTTATTCAAGGGAAATTAAATCTGCTGTATCAACTATCGAAAACTGACATTTTAGGTTAAACTATGCATCATGGATAAGCCTTGAACGCAGCTTAAGAAAGGGAAATTGCACAAATGAACGGATCCCCAACACTTGAATAATAGTCAGTCTATTCAATGCATTTTGATTCAATGACACCTCATTATTAAGGAGGCATGCTGAAAACTAATTAAATGAGCTCAAGCTTAGGTCAAACCATCACATACGTTAGAAAGTCACATACGTTAAATGGAAGTCAAATGTCAACATCACATACGTTAACAAAGATGTGGAATTGTATAGCATTAGGTGATAATGAGTGTTAAAATATTTTTGCAATATTTAGAGAATCAGTGTAGATTAATATTAATAAATGAATAATTTAGCCAATGTAAATCATATTCCTGACAAAAAATGTATAAAATTCTCTCTAAAATGCCCATTTTTGCTGCTGCGTCAATTCAGCTGCACTTAGTATGTTTACCATACATGTCAGGTTTTTGTTGACAGAAATGTGGTTTTTTCTTAATTTATTGTGTTTTTGTGATAAAATATGAAAATAACCTATGCTATAAGAGAGTAATTCCCATGTCCATCCGAATTTCATCACATACGTGAGAAACCTGACTTTGTTTGAGAAAAAGTCAATTACAGGAAGAGGAAATGAAAATTTAATATAAAATTTTAAAAACAGTAAACAAGAGAATTATAGCTGCAGGTTTTTACCAATATGATAACTTTGGTGTTAGTTCTAATATTTTTGCCCATGTAACACTTTGGACACAACTAGTAGATTCGGACCCATATACCGCTACTGGCAGCCATTTTCCAAAATGGCCGCCAATTCTTCCATTTTGCTGCTTTCTGTGTAGTTCCTATGAATAGAATGCATGCAAATAGTGTTTGTTATTCCTTCTCTGGGTATTCAGAACATTACTACAATATTTTTAGTAGCCTCAACTATTTTCAAGCTTTCTAGAATCAATTTTGGTAGAATTATCAACTCAAATACTGTATTTTCGCGGTTTTACGTGGTTTCGCCAATTCTAAATGAATATTAAAATAAGTTGCATATTTGAATTCCTTACAAAAAGAGCTTTCAAATGAGTACCCGCATTAATGGGTTTCGTAAATTTGGAGTGGAAATGGAAAAAATTAAAATTCACAGAAACTAGTGATGCTACCATTCATTTGAAAGCTCTTCTTACAAGGAATTCAAATATGTGGTCCATTTAAATATTAACTGAGATTCAATAGAATTATGGAAAACCGCGAAAATGCTTCATTTTCTTCAACAGATATAACAAAATTGACTCTGACTAACCTAAAATTCCTTAGTTCAACCCAGGAATCAATTGATAGTGTTTTTTTTTAGATTTTTAGAAGAAATAATGACCACTGTTTTCATATGGTCAAACTGTAGGCACAAGTTTCACTGGAAAATGAGAGACTTAGCCGTCATTTTGGAAAATGGCTGCCATGGCTCAACCAGGTCGAATCTGAAGTGGCTCCCTATCTATATTTATTCTTTAAGATGTTTTTAAACGATGTGCCAAGTTTCATGCTTCTATGTTTAAATGAAATATTACTCCCCTATTCATGACAAATCTGCCCTGCTATAATAGAAGATTTCAAATCAGTGTTGCGTAGATTGGCAAATACATGTTGTGTTAATTTTACTTTAAAAAGTTTTAGTCCATTGACATGCATTGTATATAGCCCTTGTGAAAGAGGCCCCATTTAAGCATGTAACTCCCAAACGGAGCCTCCATTTGGGACTTCAGGGAGTTACGGGAGTTGAGAGGAGTTACCAGGAGTTGCGGGAGTTAGTGGGAGTTACCAGGAGTTAGGGGAGTTAGCAGGAGTTAGTGGGAGTTATAGGAGTTAGCGGGAGTTAGTGGGAGTTACGGGAGTTAGCGGGAGTTACCAGGAGTTACGGGAGTTAGCAGGAGTTAGTGGGAGTTATAGGAGTTAGCAGGAGTTAGTTGGAGTTACGGGAGTTAGCGGGAGTTAGTGGGAGTTATGGGAGTTAGCAGGACTAAGTGGGAGTTAGTGGAAGTTAGCTGGAGTTAGTGGGACTCAACGTGAGTGGCGGGACATCCAGGAGTTCCGGGAGTTACATGCTTAAATGGGGCCTTGAAAGCACTTTGGGGTTTTCTGAAAGATTATTTTCTGAATATACCGGACTCGACCTTCATATATCCCGGAAGGTGCCGGGAAGGTGCCGGGAAGGTGCCGGGAAGGTGCCGGGAAGGTGCCGGGAAGGTGCCCGGAAGGTGCCGGGAAGGTGCCAGCATCAATTCTGGCAAGTAGTGGCAAAACAGTTCCTGCTTGATAAGGTAAAGATCTCCAGTTCTGGTTCCGGGCATCCTTTAGACATGTTCGGAAACAAGATGTGTAATCCATGTCACCCATTCTGCAAATGAAAAAAAGACCCAAATATGTTTTTGGCAATAAACCTGAACGATATTTCCAAAGTAGAAAGTTGCAATCATAGAAATACATGTATTTCTATGTATGCAATAGACAGAATAGATCAGTAGTAAAAACAAACCTTAAATTTCTGTGCTTGTTTAAAGAAATGAAAATATTTTGACCATCAATAAATCTCCACCTTTATTTCTAGCCACGAGGAGCCCGGATTGTGCCACTGGAGCCACTGGCCCACCAGGACGTCCAGGAAACAGAGGTCCATCTGGCCCCCCTGGATTCCCTGGAGGCCCTGGATCAACTGGATTTCCAGGTTCCGTTGGACCCAGAGGATCACCTGGACGCTCTGGTCTAAGAGGCAACCCTGGACAACCTGGATCTCCGGGACTAACAGGTTCACCTGGAACACCTGGTAGGTCTGTTTGAGTAATTTTTCAGTCCGCCAGGTGAGAGATTAGGCTTATCTTTGTCCACATGAGTCGTAAGGTGCAGACTCTGCCTCACCAACCAGTACTCCAGTAGTGTTGCAGACTGGATCGCTTTGGACCGGTATGGTCAAGTACCACCACCTCTTGAGTATCAGACTGCCCTTAGTTCCAAAAAAAAAAACCGGTCCAGAGGTTGTATGCTTTAACAAACAAACAAAAATTGATAAAAATGCAATGGAAAAATCATCAATTTGGTTAAAAATACATTCTTTGCTTAGTAAAAATTTTTGAATCTTAAGCTATGAAATGTTATTTCTAGACATCCCAGCAATGAAGAAGTGAAAACAATAATTTAGACATTTGAAACCAGTTCCAAAATTAGTGGTCTAAAGTAAACCATTGTTGAATACTTCAGGTGCCCCTGGAGTAGGGCCCCCTGGACCACCTGGGACCTCAGGAGTTGGATCACCAGGGCGTGCTGGGCCACCTGGACCTAAGGGATTAACAGGATCATCAGGTGAGTTTTTATATTGAGCTACCAATTAAGAAGATTAGGACATGACATAGGGTCTTCATTGGCATACTGTTTGATTGAATGGTTGAAAGCTTCTTTAAAAATGACATGTATGTGAATATTTTTCCTTTAATGATTGAATGAAAGGAATTTGAAAGAGTGATTTAAAAAAAAAGTGTCTGGAATAAATGGATGATGAATATTTTGGGATTTTTTTCTTTTTTCGAAAAAGGAGATATCAAAATCTCATATTTTAAATAAAATTTTCCTCAGAATTAAATCAAATATGTTAATTTGAAATATTAAGCTTTATCAAACCTTTCAATGCCTTTTTCCATTCTATTCCACAGAAAAAAACCTCCTTGATTATTGCATGATTTGAAATGTTGTATATTTCATCGATATACGTGTTCTATTTTTAGGTTCTCCTGGGGCCCCTGGATTTCCAGGTCCTACTGGATCCCGAGGACCAGCTGGAAGTACAGGTGCAACTGGACCTCCTGGTACAGGCTTTGGTGGACCACCTGGAAGAACCGGTTCACCTGGTGCCACAGGTTGGTTAATTTGCTTTGATTTGGAACTCAGATACGTTTAGACAACGTCTCATAACTGCTGTTATAGAGTTAGGGACCGTTCAGAATTTATGACTGGGGGGGGTGGGAGTTTTGCTTGAACTTCCCGTCAAAAATTGATACCCCCCCCCCTTGAGTTTCATGCGGATTTTTAGTACCCCACCCTTTGGATACTGTTATACACGGATTCGCTTCATTTCGCGGACTTTTGCGCGTAAAAAAGTCCAAATAAAATGAGTTTATGCGTGTTTTTTAACATTTTTTCTTTGTTAAAATTTCTTACCCCCCTTAGAAGTGTTGTCAAAAATTAATACCCCCCCTTGAAACATGTGTGAAAAGTTAGTACCCCCTTGGCCAAAACGGTCCCTTTGCGCATGATAATGGCTTGAATACAGTCATGGCAGTACAAGGATGTAAACTGCAGTGGCATATTATATAAAATGTTATAGCCCCATCAGTGCATAAATATAGGGCACTAAACTTTCATGAATACAGTAATTCACAGACACAAAACCTATTTAATTCCTTCTATCTTAATACATGTACTCCATGACACATACACCATTTTGAGATAGATAGACACATAGATAGACAGATATGGTAAGTATGGCCGTCTAAGCCTTGGGTTGATTGATGAGAGATGGCAGGAGTCTTCAACATGCTACACATTCACCCCATGTGATGGATCTTTAACTTGTTCAGCGCTCAGCCACCCAGATGCTCTTGTGTATGACTATATCCTAAATATGTAGAGGCCTTTGCGTAAAGATCAGCATGACTTTTTTCTTCTTCTCAGAAGCATCTTTTTATATTGGTAAATTAATCTTCTTTTTTTTTGCTCCTTAAGGTCGCCCTGGCAGTTCTGGTCGCCCTGGACGTGATGGAATACCTGGTCGTACAGGTTCTCCAGGTTTCGTAGGCCCACCTGGACCCAGAGGACTTCGTGGAGATCCAGGCACCTCTGGATCGAATGGATCGCCTGGTCGTCCAGGGTCCCCGGGATTCTCAGGCACCCCTGGAATGAAAGGATCGAGAGGAGAACCTGGACGACTTGGAATTCCTGGTAGAAGTGGATCACCTGGATTGCCTGGAGCTCCTGGAAGCAGGTATCTACAGCCAAGATCATGCTAACCTTACAATATTTTGTCATTTAGCATCATACAGTTTCGGTGAATATTAAATTTTCATGTTTCATGAAGACAGCTTCTGCTTATGCTGATGTGGAAACTGACTTGGTGTTAGCAGAGTTTTAAGAAGATAGGATTACAATATAGTGGGTTGTGTGTAATAGGTTGCTCCCAAGAAACTAGCTTGGGCACTGGCCCTTCAGCTCAAATGGTAAGACAGCAGATATTAAAGGAAACACTTGGCTACGCTGAGGCAACCGAGTTCCAAGCAAAGGTTTACAACAAATTCAGAAAACCTAAACAGTCTATGTGTACTACTGGGGCCTACATGTACACTGTAGACTTACTTGAATCTACTGCATAGACATTAAACCAATCAACATGAAAATTTCATTTAAGCCTATACATCATAATTAATGGATCACTAAAATGTAAAAACATGTTTTGACTTGCAGTGGATCACCTGGTCCACCTGGCACATCTAGTGGACCTGGCCCCCAAGGAATTCCTGGCCGACCTGGATCCCCAGGCATCCCAGGAGGTACAGGTTTACCAGGGCCCCCTGGGCGAACTGGACCACCAGGACCAACTGCACCTAGAATCCCTGGACCACCTGGACCTACCGGATTTCCTGGATCCCCAGGAATGCGTGGACCTAGTGGTATGGTTTTTATTTTGGTTCTTCATTGTATTAAATCATGGATTTTGACAATGATGACTAGTAAACTTTTTTGTATCAGAAATGGATTGAATTTAGCAACTTTGTATAATCATTGAATAATCATCCTTCTATACCATTAATTTGATCCAATAGCAGTGTCCAGGGTTTAAATCCAGCTCTTTCGGGGTCTCCTTGGCCTGTATTGGAGAGCAGTTTCAATCATCCTCGTCGTGTCCTTCTCCTGTCATAGCCCTAATTAGCCTACCGGGTGCATAATTACAGGACATAAAGCCCAAATTATCCAACCTTTATTTGCAAAAAAATACATTTACTATAATGTTCATTGATAGATGAAAAGCTATATTTATTCATCTACCTCCAGTATTATGGAAATATTAAAATATGATTAAACAACAATTCTCTTGTGAAATTCATGGCATACATGTACGTTCAGGACTCTTTGATGCACAATTCTGGATGGAGGTTTAAAGAGTTAACTTACTATTCTTTATGCTATATAGTAACATAGAAGGGATAAAATTTTGTTTTTGTTTCTTTTGTATTTTTCAGGAAACCCTGGTTCTACAGGTCCCACTGGACCAAGTGGCCCCCCTGGACGTTCCGGTCCAGTAGGCCGCCCTGGTCCTGCTGGAGATCCAGGCACTCCAGGTTTTGCTGGACCACCTGGTGAACTTGGTGATCCTGGATTCACAGGGCCCATTGGACCACCAGGTCCTGCAGGATCAGATGGCAGGACAGGTATTACTAATTGTAATAGTGGCATTACGACTTAAGAAACTTCATTTTGATTCTCTTGTTGTTTTGATGATGATATGAGAACAGTGCATTTGCATTGCAAGTGAATTCCAAGTTCCCAGCTTAGTTTATGATAATCATTGTAAAAGTTTTGAATTATTTGTAATATTTTCTATTCATTCAATATAATTTTGTGTGCTTAGAGGCTGAAATTTTATGCGGGAAAACCACTTTTTCCTGTTTTCAGCCAAAAAAGGGCTATCTCAAAATTGCCCATCCAGATAATTGTTTTTGGAGGCCCCAGAATACAATATTAAAGTTGGTTTTGTTTTCGCTATTGCCATAGCGTGACTCCAGCTGTAGGTGCCAAATATGGGTATTTATAGGTTATTTATAGGCCTATAGTTCCCTTGAAATTGCATGAAAGCAAAAATATTTCCAGCCCGACACATAAAATATTACTTTTCATGCATATTTGTAGGAAATAATCAGTCTGTAGCTTAAAACATCACAGGCAATTAATCAATTTGGAATTTTGCCTCAATTTTTACCTCAGGTCACCGGAGGAGGGCAGGATAAGTGCCCCCACCCTTGTTTCAGCAACCTTACGGGGGAGGGGGACTTTGAGACTTCTGAAACGTGAAATTATTTAATTTGCAATAAACAACAGTAATTATTAATTTTTAGCATGCAAATAAAAGTCCAATAGTATTTCTAACACCATACTTAGAAATACCACCTACCAGAAATTGTTTATATCAAGACTGCCTCGAAAGAGTTTATAAACAGTGTATTTCACTGAAAACATACAAGAAATTACTAATTTAAAAAAAGCTCCAAATTTAAAAAAAAACTCCAAATCTGCAACTTCCCCCAACATCTCATGGTTAGCCCTTTGCAATGTACAAAGTAAAATGCTTGGTGACTAGGATTACTTTTCATTCAGTTTCCATAAATTAATTTAACTTCAACGACCGATCCTTCTGTTAGAGTGTTCATCAGAGCATTTTTTAAGGATTTTCGACTGGGTGACCAAAGGAACTTTGTAGCGCCATGACGCGCGACATTTATCAATCAGCTGAGGATCCGTAAGATATATATTAAGGATTTCGGCTGATTTCCGCCAAGACAGATGAGACAAATTTTAAATTTATGAAAATTTGAATGTAGAAAGATGACACCAGCAGAAGTATAGTGGTTAAGACAGTAAAAGTTTATTTTTTGACATGAAAAGAAGAAGCTTCGCTTTAAAATGCAACCGAGAATTACAAATCATGGCAAACTAAATGTGAAATTAATAAGATTTCCTGGGAAAATTGGTCTCCCAGTGATACCAATTTGGCAATGACTGGGAGACCAAATCTGTCCACTGGGAGACCATTTGGTCTCCCAGTTACTATGTTAAAAAATGCACTGGTGTTCATTTCCACTTTCTTTTCAAAGGGTTTCCTGGAGGCATCGGACTCGCTGGTGAAACTGGAGCCCCTGGACAACCAGGAAGACCCGGATCTCCAGGACCAGCTGGTCCCAGAGGATTCCCTGGAAACGACGGTGATCCTGGATTACGAGGCAGAACCGGGGTGCCTGGATTGGTGGGGCCCCCAGGTCCTTATGGTAACTATGAGTTGACTGTTGCTATAAAGTGTTTAGATGAAATATATTGTGAAACTACAGGTATCACAATTGTTCACAACAGTTCTGCACTAGACCACTATACTACCAGTGGTACAGATACACCAAGGTGGGAAAGACCCCTGAATCGACCACCCTGCAGTAAGTTATGCCAGTGGGGTGCAGGGTGGCTGATTCAAGGGAATTTCCCAGACTTTCCCACCTTCCTTGTACTGTTTAAGGAGGCCAGTATCATGCAGGCCATAGAGCTGTGTTGGCAAATGATTGAAATGCCTGTGTGTGAAACCAATATATACAGTTATGCAGAAAGCCTCACAAATCTAACAATCACTTCCCAGCAAGCACTTACATTTATAGAACGTTGAATCAATGTTATAAAAATTATAAAACACCTAATTTTTTTAAATGCTGGGTTATTACTTCGTTTTAACAATTTACAACTTTTGCTCTCTAACCAGTGTAGTTTTATTGATGTGACTGCAATGATCACATACAGTAATTCAAGTCAAGAAATGTAAGGTTGTGTACTCATATCAAGAATTATTATGATGTAATTGTATGCTATTTGCAGGTGCTACGGGTTCCCCAGGCCGAGCAGGACCACCAGGAACACCGGGGAGTGATGGACGGACAGGAATAGCTGGTCCTGTTGGTTTCCCTGGTTCACCTGGATTTCCTGGGCCAGCTGGACCCCCTGGGAGCACAGGAACACCTGGAAATCCTGGATCTCCAGGCAGAGATGGAAGAGGCCCTCCTGGAAATCCTGGTCCTACAGGACCACAAGGATTCCCAGGCCCCAGTGGACCTAGAGGACCTCCTGGAGACCCTGGATTTCCAGGGTCCATTGGACAACCTGGAGATGGCTTGCCTGGACCTGTGGGTCCACCGGGACCCCCTGGTTTACCCTCTGGTGGATGTAATCCAGTATATGAATGTGCAAATGCAAGAGGAGGTTGTTCCCAGTTCTGCATCGACACCCAGGAGAGTTACTACTGCGCCTGTTGGGAGGGTTACAAGGTCGGACCAACACAACGGCCAAATGACTGCATGAGGCAGTTTAGCACTTTGAAAAAGAGTGAACAGATCCTGTGCTCTGCGGAAGTCGACCTCATCTTTGTAGTTGACAGTTCTGGCTCAATCATGGACAAGAGCATTCCTCCAGAAAGGAACTGGAATCTGACATTGGATTTTGTGGATAAGCTGTTGCACAACTTGCTATTAAGAGGACCGGAATCATGGTTTGGAATGGTCTATTTCTCTGACCGAGCTGTAGACAAATTCCTGTTAAGTGATTTCCGTAGAATAAAGGGTGATATTAGCTCTAACATCAGAAACACTAGACATTTAGGAAGTTACACTAATATCAGCGGTGGTTTAGAAGTAATGATGAAACAATTCGCCAACAAGCCTGAGGACAGAAAAGATATTCCTAACGTGGCTGTTATCATCACAGACGGAGAAGCCAATGTTGGCGAAATCCCTCCTACGACAACTATTAAAGAAGTTCACAACAAAGGAATAACCACGTATGCTATTGGAATAGCTCTCAATAACTCGTTTGTACCACACCTGAAAAACCTCTCATCTCTCCCTCGAAAAGAAAATGAAAACTGGTACCGCATTTTGAACTATGTGAAATTATCTGATTTGGCTGACAAAATCATTCAGGGTTGTCCCGAAATCAAGCCGAAGACTGTCTCAGGTATGTCATTTCTCAACGTTTTGTCATAGTCCTTCCAAGCCCAGTATGTGAAGACAAATTCTTTTAAAAGTGAAAACAAACAGTTTTTCATGTCAATAATGATGATGATGATGTCAAAATACATCATCTGAAAAGCTTTAAAATGTAGGTTGTAATTGCTGACATGTTAGCTTTAACTTCATTTTGCAGTAATGATAGAGGAGCAAGTATCTGGGAGAGTGAAGTGTGAATATCATCCAGATGTTGGCGAACTATGCTACTGCGAGCGCTCCCAGTGTGACGTGACGCCCATTAACGACACTGAGTGTGTGGACATAGACGAGTGTAGGGAAAACCACTTGTGTGACCAACTCTGCATCAATACTCCTGGATCTTACTATTGTGATTGCAACAATGGATTCCGACTGGACACAAGGACGACATCTAATATCGAGCAAACCAGATATTGTCTAGGTGATGTATCAATTGTATTAATTTGTTTAATTAAATACTGACGGATTTTACCATTTCACATTTCTTTGAAAAGATCTGCCTTCACTATATATCTTTACCTTTGACCTCGACAGTACCTATGTGTTCAATTACTTATTAAAAATTGTCAACAGGCAGCTGGGTGGCTGAGTGATTAACGTGTCTGCCTGCCCACTGAAGGTCTTTGCCTGCATGGGTTCAAACCCTGGGTGGGGAACCCAAAATTTTCAGTTAACTTTCATGAGCGAAATCCCGGCTGGATGTCGTTCAGATGAGATGTCGATTTCGCGGCCCTTTCTATCAGTATCTGTGCTGGGCAAGTAAATGATCCCTCACATGGGGTAAATGTGTAAGGACTCCTACTCTCTCTCTCCCATCTCATCAATCAACCCTCATGAGTATCCAGAATTGGGCATAGAGGGCTGCACTTACCATTATCTGCACTTACCATTACCTTATCAATTACAGATGTAAACGAATGTGACCTCAACACATGCAGGCCTGGAGAAAAATGCATCAATACCTACGGGAGCTTTTATTGTCTGATTATATTTCCGAAAGGTATGATGGTTGTGTTAAGCTGCTTGTTTTTTGTTTTTGTTTTTTTTTAGGTGAGAGGGGGCATGTGCAGCTAAATAAAAATACCGCATATTCTTTTGCTGAAAAATGGAGTACTAGTGAAGCTTTAAAAGATTAATATCATAGTTCAAATATATTTATTTAAGCACCAAACATCCTGAGATTTGAATCTGATTGAACCTATAGTCATTACTTGGTGTATTTTTAGTCTGAAAATAATTATCTTTTTCGTGATTTTGACTGGCCAAAAAATAATTTATTTTTTTCACCAAATTTTAGCAGATAGGCCCTAATGATTTATTTCTAAAACTAAACACACTCAAAGCTCCCCTTGATATTAATTGGATGCCACTTTAGTAACAGTTTTCTTTTGCTCATGTAGGCCTATGCAATTTGTGTAAATAAAGAAAGTTTATAATTACCTAAGTCCTGTGACATCTACTTAATATCGCTTCTGTTTTTTCTTCTCCTTTCAGCTCCATTAATATCACCTCTAGTCAGGAAACAGCTGGTAACAAATGACGAAGAAGAGAGGAGTACGTTGCATTCCTTTTCCAAATTCTTACCATATATGATCGGTGGAATCATGACGTTGTCAGTCATAGCTTTGATCATCATAATCTCTTTACACCGACGATCTAAATCTCAATTGAGAAATGTTTCCCCGTCAGCTATTTGCAGACTCAGTGACTCAACGCCCAGTGATCAGTTGTCTGAAATTCAAAGCGAAAGTGACTCATTACTGATATGATTACGTGAAATTTGAAAATTCAGCTAACTTTTTTCAAGGATGTTGTTAATGTTCTGACTAAGTCATGTTTTTTGTCCATGACAGTTTTAGAAATCTTGAAATTGTATTCATAAATTTTGAAACAATCTCAAATTATTTAAAATGACACCATGAATTTGGGAAATTTAGTCTACTCAATGAAGATGTGGTTGTTACGATAGGGTCAGCTTGCATAAGTCTTAAAAGACGCTTTCCAATCATGTAATTTGTGAGTTTATATGAGTTTATGTATTAATACCATTAAGATTAATACATAGAAGGGACATGAGGCTCTGGCAGATGAAGCAACCAAATCCACCATCTTGGAACTGCCCTGAATACTTGTACAATGGACCGTGATGTCACCAATAACTGTGATGTCACTTATAACAATGGCATGACATCACATCATAATTAGTCTATTGTGACGTCATGTCTCAGGGCAGTTCCAATATGGCGGATTTGGTGACTTCATCTTGAGGTGGCATCATACAGCCTCATGTCCGTTCTATGTATTTCAATGGCGATAACACAACAAACACCTGAATGCTCCACTCCTCACTCTGCAGAATAATTGATGCTGAATGGCACTTTTTGCTGATAATGTTAAAGAATATCTCGAAGGAAAAAATATGTGGCTGATGTATAACTTTTCACAAGGAAGGCCTTGAGAGGCTACAATAGGGGACTCTAGTAATGTTGGTTTAGTCACTTAAAAAATCCAGTCTTCCAAATGTTTTTTTAGTGCCATTTAACTTTTTGCCAGTTTCAAATGTATGTGATTTGTTATCTAATATTGAATCTAATGATGTATATTAATTTTTCATTATTTACTCTTGATACTGTGTTATCTGATATCGTTCAGTTTTTGTTTGTTGTTAACTGATATTGTCCTGTTTTTATTTGTTGTTATCTGATATTGTTCTGTTTTTATTTGTTGTTATGTGATATTGTTCTGTTTCGTTTATAGTTTTAAGATGCTACATCTTTATGATGTAAAAAGATTTTTTTTTTTCGGATTAAACAGTTACCATTTATAATATTATATATGCTTTGGCTTGTTGCTTTTTTGCCATTTACATAATCACATGGTCTGAGACAGACATAGGCCATTTTTTCACCACAGTGTCACCATGTTGGGCTCAGTAGCATATGGTGATGCAGACTGGACCCCCTTTAAGAGGGTGGTCCGGTATTTACAAACCGGTCCGGTCCTGGTTTGGTCCAGGGTGAGGTTGTCCTATTTTGTTACTGGACCGGTCCAGAAGCGGTCCATTCGAATTTCGAAAATTATGAGAAAGATGAGGGTGTGAACAAGCTATATGACTTGAATTTGATTTTCAAATATGACAAAATTCATGTAATACCCTTTATGACATAAAAAATCACTGGACCGGTCCGAACTGGCACTGTATTGGTCCGATCCAGCACTGAACCAGTTTTTTGTTGGTGGTCCGGTATTTTGGCGGTCAGGGCTGGACCGGAGTCTGAACCGGTCCTAGGTGGTCCTGTCTGAACAGGAAGGGGGCGCCAACTACACTATAGGTGTCATCAATTCACTCGCGAACTCACGTTTTGGCAATTTTCTCGGCAACTAGGCCATCTAGAAAAAAATCTCTTCACTTGCATGTTTCTCTAGGCAGGCTAATTTTAAGTTCCTATCACATTAATTTTTCGCCCTGTTTCAGTGTCCTTTTTGGCCGATTTAGTCCCATTTTAGATGACAATTTCTGACGTCCTGTCATTTGCTTCTTGACGTAAACAGAGAATGTGCTTGTGCGTAGCTATGACATCACATCAGTCGATAGCAGTGTTTAAAGGCTGTTCACGACTTAAATGAGTTCGACTGTAATTGTTTATTTTAGCCTACGTCGAGACTTTGCACACTATCGTCGGTACAAAGGCACAAATAATCTGAGTATATGTGCATTATGATGCTTTTCTTTTATTATAAATTTAACCCCTGCCCCTCCTAGACATGATGTGTACCATAACATTAGATTAGCGTTAGGATGTATTTTCAAAACTTTTTGGACCAATCTAATTTTCTTTTCGTGTAATTCTTGCACAGATCAGTAATAAGTTTGCATGGGGTGAACAATATCCTTTTATGATTGTGACCTCCCTCATAGAATAAGTTAAATGTTTAGTCTTTCATGCACTGAATACTTCAATAAAACTTAACTATACTTGAGCTTGGCTTTGACTTGAATAGATGAACATTATTACTCTCCCATTATATATTGACATTAAGCAATCACCTTAGTGAAGGATCCACAATGACTGGTGCAAAATGGATGTGTGTGTTTATATTCCTTGGACTTTTGCTTCTCTCCTTCGAAGCTCAAGAATCAGCCGCTATGTTCCTTCCATCCGGGTATTGTATTCATTTTTAATCTACATATTTGAGCATGCTCGGCAGTTGTGGATCCAAACAGTGTAGTCTAGGAGGTGGGGGGCCAGGCCTCTTTTCTGCATTTATGGGTCCACCTGTGCTCTACGAAACGACTTCGATAAAGTCGGTAAGGACACACATAATTGATCTTTAGCTTCTCGGATTCCTCTCAAGGCCCTTTTTCTAGGGTCGGTCGGTAGGACAAAAAAATAAAGGTGAAAAAAAAAAAATTTATAAATGTCAAAAAAAAAAAATTTTTTTTTTCCATCGGCAGTAAATCTATTGTGTCGGCGGGTCCGCGAAGCTAAGAATCAATTATATTTGGCCTAACACAAACAGGTACAATTAACCCAGCAAGCACTAAACATTGAAATAACCATTAAAAACGGTAGTTTATATTTCTAAACGTTTTTATAACATTCATTCAATGTTTTTAATGTTAAGTGCTTGCTGGGAAAGGTGCCGGAACATTGAGCGGGGCAAGTTATGCCCTTTTAATCTTAAAGTATAGAATAATAGGTCTCAATTAGGACAAAAATGTAAAATTATTATTGACGCAATACTACATTTTTGTGATGCGAATTGGATTCCGCCTCGTGAAATAGTTTTCACTTTCACACACGAAAGAGAAATAGATTTGACTAAAGCCCTCGAAATCAGTCAATATTTGTATAATATTGCCCTGCAATTCTTCACAATAACCTGCAGCTCTGAAAAGGGGGTCGTGAGTTAAAACCAATGCCCTGCAATAGTGCAGAAGAAAATGAAAAAATTAAGATTAAAAAATTTAGGGCTTTACTAAGACTATTGTCCTGTATCAAACTTGTAAAGGTTATTCACCACGGGAGAGGGAATATGTGATTTTTCACCCGAGGCCTTTAGGCTGAGGTGTGATAAACACATATTCCTGATCCCATGGTGAATAACCGGCTTATACCATGAGACAAACACTCAAACAGTCAAACATGAGAGGATAACTGGACAACAAAGAATATGGGAATTATTCCCCTGCAATACTGGCATGTGATTGGATGACAGAGGTGTCAAATGGTATAAAGTAATATACATGTTTGTGTCTGCTTATGTATACGGTATCATGATACAAATATAGATTGACTTTTTGGGAATTACTCAAATCTGTTTCCCTCTCATGTGTCACGATGTGTGAAAGGAAAACTATTTCTCTCAGCCTGCTGCCTTAAGCTGCATGAAATAGTTTTCACAGACCCCGAAATAGACTGCTTCAAAATCGGTCAATATTTGTTCAATATTTTATTCTGTTGCAACTTATCAGTGACGATTGTCTTGCAATATATACCTCTTTTTTTTAACTGACAAAACAACTTTGACATGGTCATTAATTTTGATACTTACATTCGAAAGAGCAGTCAGTGGAACATGACTTTCCTCATGGCTAGATTTCGTTTTATTTTACTTTTGTGCAATACCCGGCTCAGGAGAGGGGGGGTACTCTTATGATTTTTGATGGGTGTGCGGCACCTGTTATAAAATTCCTACCCTGAGAGGCCCCATTTAACCTCATAATTCCCGCAACTCCCATAATTCCTGTAATTCCTAATAATTCCCAAATAACTCCCTGCAATTCCCAGTAATTCCCACAACTCCCCGCAAGTGCTGCAAATTCTTGGAATTCTCCACAAATCCTGTCAAATGCTCAGAATTCTTACCGGTCCCACTAACTCCCTCAACTCCCCGGAAGTGCAACCAATCTCCACAATTCTCAACAAATTCTGCTTACTCTCACAAGTCCCTGCAAATGCTACCAATTCCCATAATTCCGGCACAAGTCCAAGTGATCTCTGTAACTCACAGGTATGATGCCTTATTTCCACAACTCAAACTAATTCCTACTATTTCCCATCAATTCCCACTAATTCCCGTTAATTCCCACTAACTCTTTTCCAACATATCAATATAGCACGATATGACAATGAATGATGTCATTTCACGCTTTGCCCTAGTGTGTATTTCACAAATATAAACCACTTCCCTGAATTCAGGTACAGTAAGCGTCATAATTTTAGCCATCAATTAAGACTATTATAACTTGTAGAAGTTCTTTATGGGATATAAATGCCTATATATGGTAGTCCATATTGAACACTTAATATGGTTTCGACTGATGAAAGTAGCATCTTGTGAGCTAATTGTTTTTGGATATTGAAATTAGTGAAGCATTTCTACACTTCTAAGAATTTACATATATGCCAACTCTGTTTTTACATCTAGGTCTGCACAATTATGCCAATTCTCAATAGTTTATTTTAAAGACAAGCCCCCACTGATCATTCCAACTGATGACTAGTATTTCAACTTAGCATCAAAGCAAAAGAAAGTAATCATGAAAAACGCAGCCAGACACATTAATTTTGTTTATTTTAAAAAACGTTAGAATAATAGCATTTACTGTTTCTGGAAGACTTGCATACAACAAACAAAAAGCAATCATGCTGACAATTAACTGCAGTTTATTTAGTGATTTACACATTTAATAACATAATCATGATTTTTTCGATTTCTTTGGTATGATCTTCCTGTGATCTCGACCTGGACAGCAAAATTACTTCAGCAATGCTTCAATCTTCTGTCACCTTATTCCTGCAATGCAATGTAATTCAATTAGTTTCACAGATAGCTATCATACTGTGTCTTGCAAACTGGCGACACCGAAGTGTTGTTTAAAACACGCTCACCGGCAATAAGAATACAGGACATGATTTTTATCATAATTTCCATAATTATTCAAGTTTGACCAATTCCTTTTGGTCAACATAATTGGGCTTTTCCACACAAACCTATATCCCACATAAAAAAAGCAGAACATCAATTCAAAGAGAGTTTTAAAGCAGACAAAACTAACTTTCTGTCTTTATTTCTAAAACCTGCAGAACCCTTTCAAGATGTTTTCGAAAAAACATAATCATAGAAATTATTAATTTTACTGTCATTCGAATAGAGATCTTTAAATTAATGGTAGAGGCAGAGACTCTCAGAAGTGTCAATAATTTTTTTATTACAATATCAAAAAACACTAGTTTTGGTGTTAAATTAGTAAAAAATTATGAAAATAACTTTTTTTTAATGCAGAAAATTTAATACCTGCACGGTTTCATGTCTTTTGAACCACATTCTGAAGCCAATAAAAGACTGGATGTATGAAGACGATCCTCCTTTTCCTGAGCAAGACCTGAAATTATTTTGAACAAATTGTTAAGCAAATATATGCCAAGCATTGATCCTTTTGCCCCATAACAACAATTTAAGTGGTAAAACAATTTTCAAACGCATAGAAATATTTGGTATCAATTCTAAGCTCATCTGTGATTTTCTATTTCTTTTGAAAGTGTAAAATTGATACCCCTGTGAGTTGTGGGCAGCGATACATGTAGGCCTAGATGATTTTTTTAGACTTTTGATCAGGACAGATTTTCACCTTTTTCTCAGGAATGGTGACACATGCTTTGGTGTACAATTAAAGATTTATTTGTGAACAATCACTGAACATCGTATTACAAGCTTTACTAGTCGTAACTTGTGTTATACAACAGATGAAACAAAGGTATTGCCCTCCAAAGAAAAAAGAAACTCCTTTCTCCTTGAATTCCACAGTGTGTGCAGAGGTATTGTAATCACTTCAAATGGCTACAAGGTCAAGTTTAGTTGTGCCTTTTGATGTTCTGATTGAGGACTATTCTAGACTTTGAAAAATTAAAATTAAAAAATTTCACAGGCATGACCCAGCCGTTATTGCTGGTACATGGATTAAATTTGGTACTCATATGGCCTATATGGTTTAGTTGTGCCTTTTGACGGCCTGATGGATGAATATTGTGTACTTTGTGAAATATTTCAAAAAAATATGAAAAATGATTATTTTTGTTTCCGGGCCCTGACTCAACTACTATTGCATGTATTGCTTTTAGTATAAACATACCCTGTATGGTCTACTTGGCCACTATTGCATGTGCATGGATGAAATTTAATACCCATATCCCCCATACGATTACCTTCTGATGGCCTCATTGATGGATATTTGACTATTTTTGACTATTTTCTAATACTGGTAAAAAGTATGTTTTTTTTTTCAGGTCAAAAGTTTACCAATATTGAATTTACAGATTTTACATGGGTGAATTCTGATACAAATATCACCTTTATAAAGTAGTTGTGCTATCTGATTATTTTCTTTTGATGATCATGCAATTTTGGAGTTGGACCTCTGAAATTTTACATTTCTAAGATGTCTAAATCATGCCTAATACATCTAATAAAAATATTAGCAAGTAACTTATATAGCCATACACTGTTCAGTGCAAATGTTTGTGTTGGAACTTTTTGTCAGAGGCTACGGGATGTCGGTGGAGGTCAGTTACTGCTGTATCCAGTGTTCCATTCCGAGATAACTGATTCAATTAGTGAATAGAGTATGTCTAAGATTCCCAGTCATCCCACCTTATTATCATACGACAACTTTGCTTTCATAAAAAGGAGGTTGAGCTACATGGCTGATCACACACATTTCCATACATCAAATTGGCTCTGATTGGTCTTGAAATTATCTATTCTCAACGAATGCCATAAGGTCTTTTTTGAAAGGTGGTTCTGGTACAAAAATATTTATTGTACAGCAGAGAGCTGCAATGTGAAATATGATAGCTTCGGATGTGTTATAGGTATTTTTAAAAATTGTAAATATTTGATTTTAGGGTACGTGGTAAATCAGTCTAATTTGAAAGTTTCTGTTGGATTTGATATGGCATGATCCTCCAGCCAACTTCAAAAATTTGTCTCTTGACTCCCTGATTTCAGGAAGAGAGGGCTAAATGTTTTCAGTCCAAACTCCTGAGGGTTTTTGCTTGGGTTCGAACCCAGGCAGCCAATTTAGAATAATTTCAGTGGATTCTCAAGATCAAAATCCCAGATGGGTGTCATTCACATGAGATTTTAAATTGGTGTCCCTTTTGATCATTCTTAAATGAGGTTAATGTGCAACATATAGAGGACTCCGCTAGATCTGGCATTTCATCAATCAACCATTGTGGAAAACCATTGCTCTTAAAGGGCATGCAATATCTATCAGACTCAGACAGACAGACTCAGACAATATTTTATTAGACTCAATAATGAGCTACAGAGTAGAGCCCTGCGCGGTCAGACCGCAATGCGGTCGCCCGCGAGGACCGCAGCCCGCGGGGCGGTGCAGTCACCATTTCCTTGACCGCGTGCGGTGCGGGACGGTCGCGGTCAGCTTGAGACCTTTGCGGGGCGGTGCGGTCGTGGTCACTCTTTTGATCGTGCGGTCGTGGGGCAAGGCGGGCATTCCATGTGGTCAGAATATGACCGAAATTGACCGCAAACTTCAGAATGTGTAAGTATTGTCACATATAGGTGTATATAATTTTTAATTTAGAGAAAATCTAGTGATATAGATGACATTCAGTAATTGGCATATTTTACATAATTCCTAAACTTGAGCATATTAGTTTATGTAACATCAACAATGATATATGTAGGCCTATTTCTATAACTTGTAAATCATATTTGTTATTCTTTTTCCAAATGAAAATTAATATCCAAATTTATTGGACCTTTATTGGTCCTATGTCATAGACCAAAGTTAGAAAAATCAACCTTTTGCATTTTTGTAGAATTGTGGAAATATTCTAGAATAGAATTGCATTTATTTATTAGAATATGATATTAATAGGCCAACATTACTTAATAGATAATGAAATGTATAATATAGCTGCATGAGGGTATCTATTGTTGGACCACCATTGTTGTCTCAAGACAAAGACAATGCAATTGGGTCAATGCCCCTATAACAGGTGGGAATTCACCTGCATTTTGAGAAATCAAGATTTAGTATATTGTTAGCCTGGCAGAAATATTACTAATAACACAAGAATATCACACTAAACCATGATTTTATAAGCATGTGTAATTGTGTATCATGGTGAAATATTTTATGTGTACAGTTATTGTATCAATGCAATTCCAACAACACCCCCACTTAAAATGGGAATTCCCCTAATTTAGAATGCAGCCTAACAGGTAATTGTAATTATACATGCACTGTATTACATGGCCTTTCTGTATTCAAAATTATTTTTTTCTACAATCAAGTTAAGCAAATTAATGAAATCAAACTAAAGAACATATGTTTCTAAAACTTGATTTTTTAAATAAAAGACTCTGAAGTGTTGGTTCAAACACACATCTGAAGTTAGTGGAAATGATCATGCATATCTGCTATCACCCCAGTGTTTGTTTAAACAGTGTCATTCCACTTTAACCCTACAGGGGCAAAATATAATGATTACCAGCAAAAAGTGCAACTAGGAAGCTTTCAGTACTTACAGAAGATGAATATATTTTTGAGTACATGCATCACATGAAGTGATTGACAGCTACTTGATATTTTGTACAAGCTTTATGTTGACAAAGTAACCGTGAAAGGTATATTTTCTATTTTTAAGTAATTTTAATTTCAAAGCTTTAACATTTGCAAATAAATGAATTGGAATTCAGTTGTATTATTATATAATTAAATAAATATATTCTTAGAATAAGGGCCAATATCATAAAATCTATTAACTGCGGACATTTGCGGTCATATTGCGGTCAAGTGGGGCGGTCGCGGTCAAGCATGCCATGACCGCATGCGGTGCGGGGCGGTCGCGGTCAGGCCTGAAGCATGCGGGGCGGTCGCGGTCGTGGTCAGCTTTTCAACAGTGCGGGGCGGTGCGGTCGCGGTCAAGTGTAGTCCATTGCGGGGCGGGGCGGTCATGCTTTCGGGTGACCGCGCAGGGCTCTACTACAGAGCCAGGAGACCCCTCAAAGGCTTAAAAAACAAGCGCTACGAATTGGGCACCTTTCTATAGATACGGATAATTCATGTTGTATATAAGTCAATAAAATTACCAATATTAATTACATGCATACAAATTATAATAAAACAGCAAAGAAAAAGGGAGAGAAAAAATAATAAGAAAAAAATAACCAAAAAATATCATTGGCTATTGAAAAATTATGTTGACTGGAAAAGTCGTAGTGTGACCAGCGGAGGAGGTGCATGTGATGCAGCGTTAAACAAAGTATCATTTTAAAATACTACAAATAACAATAAGTGATTGTTAACTATATAATCATGTGATAACTTATAACTTATATATCTCTATACTATTAAAATGATGGCATCCAGGATTTATCTCAAGTTCAGGCCTGAGCAGATGAAAAAACCTATTCTGAATTCATAGAAAAGATTGCCACAATCGCCATGAACTGGTGGCCATCCCCTGTCCCATCACATGGGGGGCTAAAATGTTCTATTAATGAAAAACCAATCCTAAAGTCATGGAAAGGATTGCAACAATTACCATGAACTGGAGTCCATCCCCAGTTCCATCACATGGTGAGACTGAAATGTGGAAATAATGTAAAACACATCCTAAAGTCATGAAAATATTGCCACAATTATCGTGAACTGGTGGCCAACCCCAGTCCAAGCACATGGTGGGGCAAAAATGTACAATTAATGAATAACCCATCCTAAAGTCATGGAAAGGAGTGCCACAACTTTAAGAACTGGTTGCCAACTCCAGTCCCACCACATGGCGGGACTAAATTATGCAATTAATACAAAAACACCTGTTGAAGTCATGAAAAGGATTGTCACAATTACCATGAACTGGTTACCAACTGCAGTCCCACCACATGGCGGGACTAAAATATGCAATTAATGCAAAAACACCTGTTGAAGTCATGAAAAGGATTGCCACAATTACCATGAACTGGTTGCCAACTGCAGTCCCACCACATGGCGGGACTAAAATATGCAATTAATGCAAAAACACCTGTTGAAGTCATGAAAAGGATTGCCACAATTACCATGAACTGGTTGCCAACTGCAGTCCCACCACATGGCGAGACTAAAATATGCAATTAATGCAAAAACACCTGTTGAAGTCATGAAAAGGATTGCCACAATTACCATGAACTGGTTGCCAACTCCAGTCCCACCACATGGCGAACCTAAAATATGCAATTAATGCAAAACCCTTGTTGAAGTCATGAAAAGGATTGCCACAATTACCATGAACTGGTTGCCAACTGCAGTCCCACCACATGACGGCACTAAAATATGCAATTAATGCAAAAACACCTGTGGAAGTCATGAAAAGGATTGCCACAATTGCCATGAACTGGTTGCCAACTGCAGTCCCACCACATGGCGAGACTAAAATATGCAATTAATGCAAAAACACCTGTTGAAGTCATGAAAAGGATTGCCACAATTGCCATGAACTGGTTGCCAACTGCAGTCCCATCGCATGGCGGGACTAAAATATGCAATTAATGCAAAAACACCTGGGGAAGTCATGAAAAGGATTGCCACAATTACCATGAACTGGTTGCCAACTGCAGTCCCACCACATGACGGAACTAAAATATGCAATTAATGCAAAAACACCCGTGGAAGTCATGAAAAGGATTGCCACAATTATCATGAACTGGTTGCCAACTGCAGTCCCACCACATGATGGGACTAAAATATGCAATTAATGCAAAAACACCAGGTCCTGTTGAAGTCATGAAAAGGATTGCCACAATTACCATGAACTGGTTCCCAACTGCAGTCCCGTCATGTGGTGGGACTAAAATATGCAATTAATGCAAAAACACCTGGGGAAGTCATGAAAAGGATTGCCACAATTGCCATGAACTGGTTGCCAACTGCAGTCCCACCACATTGCGGGACTAAAATATGCAATTAATGCAAAAACACCTGTGGAAGTCATGAAAAGGATTGCCACAATTACCATGAACTGGTTGCCAACTGCAGTCCCACCACATGGCGGGACTAAAATATGCAATTAATGCAAAAACACCCGTGGAAGTCATGAAAAGGATTACCACAATTACCATGAACTGGTTTCCAACTGCAGTCCCACCACTTGATGGGACTAAACTATGCAATTAATGCAAAAACACCAGGTCCTGTTGAAGCCATGAAAAGGATTGCCACAATTACCATGAACTGGTTCCCAACTGCAGTCTCGTCATGTGGTGGGACTAAAATATGCAATTAATGCAAAAACGCCTGGGGAAGTCATGAAAAGGATTGCCACAATTTTAAGAACTGGTTGCCAACTCCAGTCCCACCACATGGCGGGACTAAAATATGCAATTAATGCAAAAACACCTGTTGAAGTCATGAAAAGGATTGCCACAATTACCATGAACTGGTTGCCAACTCCAGTCCCACCACATGGCGAGACTAAAATATGCAATTAATGCAAAAACACCTGTGGAAGTCATGAAAAGGATTGCCACAATTACCATGAACTGGTTCCCAACTGCAGTCCCGTCATGTGGTGGGACTAAAATATGCAATTAATGCAAAAACACCTGGGGAAGTCATGAAAAGGATTGCCACAATTTTAAGAACTGGTTGCCAACTGCAGTCCCACCACATGGCGGGACTAAATTATGCAATTAATGCAAAAACACCTGTGGAAGTCATGAAAAGGATTGCCACAATTACCATGAACTGGTTGCCAACTGCAGTCTCAACACACGGCGGGACTAAAATATGCAATTAATGCAAAAACACCTGTGGAAGTCATGAAAAGGATTGCCACAATTACCATGAACTGGTTGCCAACTGCAGTCCCACCACATGACGGGACTAAAATATGCAATTAATGCAAAAACACCTGTGGAAGTCATGAAAAGGATTGCCACAATTACCATGAACTGGTTGCCAACTGCAGTCTCAACACACGGCGGGACTAAAATATGCAATTAATGCAAAAACACCTGTGGAAGTCATGAAAAGGATTGCCACAATTACCATGAACTGGTTGCCAACTGCAGTCTCAACACACGGCGGGACTAAAATATGCAATTAATGCAAAAACACCTGTGGAAGTCATGAAAAGGATTGCCACAATTACCATGAACTGGTTGCCAACTGCAGTCTCAACACACGGCGGGACTAAAATATGCAATTAATGCAAAAACACCTGGGGAAGTCATGAAAAGGATTGCCACAATTACCATGAACTGGTTGCCAACTGCAGTCTCAACACACGGCGGGACTAAAATATGCAATTAATGCAAAAACACCTGTGGAAGTCATGAAAAGGATTGCCACAATTACCATGAACTGGTTGCCAACTGCAGTCTCAACACACGGCGGGACTAAAATATGCAATTAATGCAAAAACACCTGTGGAAGTCATGAAAAGGATTGCCACAATTACCATGAACTGGTTGCCAACTGCAGTCTCAACACACGGCGGGACTAAAATATGCAATTAATGCAAAAACACCTGGGGAAGTCATGAAAAGGATTGCCACAATTACCATGAACTGGTTGCCAACTGCAGTCCCACCACATGACGGGACTAAAATATGCAATTAATGCAAAAACACCTGTTGAAGTCATGAAAAGGATTGCCACAATTACCATGAACTGGTTGCCAACTGCAGTCTCAACACACGGCGGGACTAAAATATGCAATTAATACAAAAACCCCTGTTGAAGTCATGAAAAGGATTGCTATAATTACCAAGAACTAGTTGCCAACTCCAGTCCCACCACATGGCGGGACTAAAATATGCAATTAATGCAAAAGCCCATCCTGAAGTCATGGAAAGCATTGCAAATTACCATGAGCTGGTTGCTAGCCTCGGTCCCATCACATGGTGGTGCTTAAATGTGCAATTAATGAAAAACCCATCCTGAAGTCGTGGAAGAATTGCCACCATTATGATGAACTGGTTGTCATCCCCAGTCCCATCACATGGCGGGACTACAATATGCAATTAATGCAAAAGCCTATCCTGAAGTCATGGAAGGATTTCCAAAATTGCCATGAACTGGTGGTCATCCCCAGTCCCATCACATCGTGGGGCAAAATGTACAATTAATGAACAAGAATCCAGGGGTTCAAAATGGAGGTGGCGTATTGTCCTAAGTTCACATCAACTTGAAAATGACTAATTCTCTCAGTGCCAAGCTGTAGTAAAAATATTAAGTACCAAATCTCAGAATTTTATAATTCATTTTCAAGCCACAAAATGGCCTTTTGGCGCAGGTGATGGAAAAACTAATAAATTTCGTGAAAGAACTTGGAACACTGCATACAAGACTGTTTTCAGAGTGTTCAACTGGCAATAAAGTTTATACCAGTCAGGGGTGTCAGTTTCATTTTAAAGCGGAGGGGCAAATAGTGGTCACGCCTTCATGGCAGGTGTTAGCTAACAATTATTTTTTTATTTCAATTCAGAAATGTGCAATTTGGCCAAAAAGTGGTGGGGCAAATGCAGACCAGCCTCACCTACACTGAGGCCACTGATGAAAAAAAAGAGTTGCTGAAGAACATGAATCTGGATGGATGGATGATTGGGGCTTTACGTCCTGTATTTATGCACTTGGTGGGCTAATTAGGACAGGGGGAGGACACGGCAATGAGGTGAAGGATGATTGAAACAGCCGTCCAACATAGGCCCAGGTGACCCGGCAAGAGCTGGATTTGAACCCTGGACCCAGCGATTGGCAGTCCAGCACGCTACCACTAGACCAACTCTCCTCCCACATGCATCTGGAGTAATTGGATCTGATGAAACATTCACGGCCAATGCTTCTGCAGTTGTCTTCCCGTTTTTTGTCTGTTTTGTGGCAATGTAACAAATCCCTTGGAAAACAAAGGCTAAGAACAAATAGGTAAGGTGAACTCTGCAGCTGAGAGGCCAGTTCAAATCAAAGTGACTACAGATTCAGAATGAAGTCAAAAGATTGAATATTCACTTACATTCACTTACAATTGCAAAAGAAGTAAATGACCATTCTTGCAAATGTTAATACTTGAAAAAACTTCAGAAAAAAACCATAGCAATCAGGTAGAACAAGTTTGTGCATTACTTCTTATACCCCTTTCACACCAATTTCATACAGCTTGCATGGGACTATTGTGTAACTGTCCCATGGTGATATTATAGGAATCTGATGTTCTTCTTCTTGAGAATCCATAAGCTCCCAGAATATCTTCTCAAGGCCACTGAGACCTGAAGTGCCAGGCTCAGGTGAAACACCACGATAGCGGCATTGAAGTTGATCGATAATCATTATCTTTTTGATCAATTGTCAAAAAGTACTGTCTTTGTGAAATGTGCAATAACTTTTTGGGATATCCTGTATTTTAAAAAACATTTCTCAGAGCATATTAACGGAACCTGCACCAAAATTTTTAAAATAATTTTCATAACTGTCCCATTTTGCCATATCCACTGCATGGATGCTTATCAAAATCAAATCTGTTCTTTGTTGTGGTGGTGATTACAGTGTTTCATTAGCCCATACAGTCGGACAGCTAGAGTGACAGACAGACAGCTAGACAGAAAAACAGACAGAAGAACAGACACCAGCAAAAGAAAACATTAGGCCTGTCCTACGTGGCCTCTTCTGCAACTATAGACCTGTTTCTTTTCTGTCCATATTCTTATTAATAGATTGCTTGCAAAGTTATCATGCAAATTCAGCTGAGAGTCAGTCACTTTCAGAAAAATTGCTGACTTGGAAAAAAATGACTTTTTTGTTTATGAGGTTTAACACCTGTCTAACTCCAAAAATGACAATCCTGGAGTGTCACAGAATAATTTCTTGTATATTTCCCAAACTTATGACTTCTTTTAAAATTTATGTCCTAAGAAACAGCAACATTAGCAAATTTCATCATCAGAGGTAAACCTTTTTTTTTTAAGATCTGCTCCAGTATTGAAAACAGCTTATTTTCATTCTTTCAATACATGTTTTAAAAGGAACTGAAGTAGTACCATATAAATTAAAACACCAAGTGGGACGCCTCTGTTCCAGACACCCTCCTACCAAAAGAAACTACAATACCCATTTGCAATATGCATTGACGATGATAAATATATAGAGGTGAGCAAGTTTCCTGAAAAAAGTTTATAGGATTGAGACTGATATTAGGATTGAGACTGATATAAAATTACAACAATAGCATGAATTGTAAATTAAACAGTCATGAATGTATTGAATACTTTCAAAAGACATGCAGATTGTCTTAGCTGTTGGCAGTGTCACAGCTAAATGCTGAAGGTTTGCTGCTGCACATCCTGTTTTTTATCATTGTCATCAATGCCCAGCATGCAGTAAGAGTTTTACCGTAATATGGGGTGAATCGGGTCACTGGGGTGAATCAGGACAGAACAGGGACACGTTATATTTGCTCAATAAACACCAATTTCTACTTGCCTTAGAAATGTGAATTTTGGTAAATCTTTAGTACACATACCAAGGCATAAGGTGACAAAATTTGGTTCTTCTAACTTAAGGCATTGAGGATTTACGGCACCTTAAACCTGACGCTGCAGAAATAATTTTTTTCAAGCAGGTCAAAACTTTGCTAGTGTCGTATAAAGTACAAGTAAAAGAGCCACCAAACTTGCAGAAAACTTTAAAATCAGTCTAATATACTTTTGGGGACCATAATTAAAGACTGGATGTAGGATTGTGTATGTTCAGTCCCGGGTTCAGATCCAGGTCAATGGCAAAGCTTCAGGATATAAACAAAAATGACCATGCGAATTTTCATTTGAGTGTACTTGCGTTGCTTTTTGATTAATATTATTGAACTTGGCATCATTTACAGTGGATTTAGTCCAGAATTACCAATTACTAGAAACTTCTTGAATTGAAAATTATTGCAGATATACCTGTCAAAGTGACACCTCAAAGATCTAGATGCCCTCAACCAAGATGAGATGACTAACTCAACATGACCACAAACCAAGAATGTCTCTAGATGGCCCACTCGGGTGCTGATGAGACGTAAAACACAAACTCACTCACTCACCCCAATTACTAGAATTTTTTTTATAAAACCGCTTTTTTATTTAGTTTTCTGTCATTTATTGAATTTTTTTTTAAATGCATATTAACAAAGGAAATTAATTTCAGATTTTCCTCAAAATATATTTTTGGCTGATAGAATATGTCTTCTAATATTTATTCACAACTAGCAATCACTCAAAGAAGGTAGAGAGTACTGATTGTTGAGATAATGGTCTGTCCCGATTCACCCCAAAGTAAGGGGTGAATTGGGACAGTGGTTTTCTGGGCCTTGAGCATTGAGATTTTAAGATATCATATCAAGCTCCAAGGGGTACTTAAACCTTGTACTCAGACACAATTTGACACCAAATTTTGATTTTTAGATTGATTTTTGACCATGCTATGACAGAAAAACCGCCAATTCCGTCCCAATTCACCCCATATTACGGTACAAAAGGTTTTTAAAAGGCTAACAAAAATAGGAAACCATAATTAGATTATATAACTTGATATAACCTTTTGATATATATAGAAACACTCATTGAATTAATTTTTTGTGTCAAACTAAGCATTTGCTTTGTTAGTAGCCTATCATGTGTCTGTCTTTCAGTATATCACCAATCTGCTACATTTAAATAAACAAGAAAAAGTACCTTAACATTTCTGGTTAATGCAACCTGGCCACAGCATCAGAATCCTGTTGCAATGCAGTCAGAACAATTGATTGCAAAATATAATTTAAGGTGATACTTAAGTGCTCTGTATATTTAAGTTGTGGATCAATTCTTTAATTGTCAAGAAATCTATTCTGTTAACTAAAACAAACAAACAGACAAACTGTGATGCACCGATTGGGTGTTGTTTTTGTCAGAGACAACAATCATTGCACACAGATCTGAAAAAGTGTATGTTAGGGGCCGACCAGATGATCTTTGGGGGGGGGGGGCTATGGACATTTGGCGAAAAAAAACGATTTGGTGAAAAATAAACACTGAAAAAAAAAAAAGAAGTTTGTTCAACACATAGAAAAAAAATTTTTTTCCACCTGTAGCTAGGGTACAGTAATGTTAAAATTCAGATTAAAAAGTTTGTCGCGAGTGAGCATGCGAAAAAATGATTCATCGATGTGCCGCGAACAAAAAGAGTTTGTCCCGCAGTTAAAGTCCATAGCCCCCCCCCTGACCATCATCTGATCGGCCCCTTATTATTTCAGACTGGTGGCTCAAATCAGAACTTCTAATTCCCACAAGTCCTGAATATCCCAATTATTTCCCTGACAGTTCCCAAAAGTCCACACATATCCCATTATCCCCAATTAGTCAGATCAATCCCACAAAATCCCTGGTTATAGTTTCAATATCCAGCAATTCCCTATTGTTCCTATAAAAATTTTAAAACTTCATAACATTTCATAACTCCTTGAACTCCCATATGGGACCTCCATTTGGGAATTATGAGGTTAAATGGGGCCTCCTGAGGGGTCAGGTTTACTGACTGCAAAGGGAAGACACTTTAGAACGAGAGCCATACTACACATCCCCATCAAAATGTACCCTATGGTCAGGTTTCAGGAAGTAATAAGCTCGCACTGTAATTCATAAGTTATATTCCGTGAAAATGACATTGTAAAAAGAGGACATTTGATAATTGACACCAGGGCTTTGAAGTCGGTAGTCAGGAGTGGGAGTCATGGAGTAGGAGGTTTTTTGGTGGAGTCGGACTCCGTGTCGAACTTCGATTTTCAGGTGGAGTCATATTCTATTCTTACACCACAGACCTTTCTATATATACGATTTATACGCAACTGATTTCAGGTATTTTGCCACCTGTTTTTAACTCATCGAACCTGTTGGAAGTGTTTAAACTCGGGGAGACCAGCGCACATTTGACCTCGGACCGCGTTGGACCATCACCAATATTTTTACCTTCAGCGAAAAAAGTTCTTGTTTATTTCAAAAAGTACAAAATATCCATCAATCAGACTATCAAATGGCACAGCTGGACCGTATAGGCTAAATGTGAACCAAATTTCATCCATGTACATGCAATAGGGACTGACTGAGTAATGGTCCGGAAACCAAAAAAATATTTTTTGATATTTTTTCTCAATATTTCAAAAAGTATGGAATATCCATCAAGCAGACCAGCAAAAGACACAACTCGACCATTAAAGCTATATGTGTACCAAATTTCATCCATGTACATGCAATAGGGCCTAGTCCTGGTCGGAAACTATCTGTGCTCCCCCGCCCGGATGCCCGACTACCCGGACGCCTGCCCGGCGGATGGACAACATTTTACGAAAGTGTTCAATACCTTCTTCGAAGTTCGTTCGCTGAGGGTAAAGATGGCCGCTGGTTCCCAAAAATCACAACATCAGCGTAATTTCACACGTAACCACGTGGCTGCCTGAGAAATTGTTGCGCCTTCTACTCTAGCATCCAAACCCTGCCTCATCTGCCATAATTTGCAGCTTTGTCCTTCCATGAATTTCGGTACTACTAATATACCGGTATAGTAGATCTATAGCAGAATGCCTGAAGTTATTATTGTGAAATTTTCATGCAGACACTTCAAATGTAAAGGTCCATCAAAAAAATTTGTAGAATTGTAAAAAAATTGTGTGGAACTTTTGTATGAATTCAATGGCAATTTCTTAAGGCCTTTTTTTTTAGTAGGCCGAATTCAGATGGTTCTTCTGGACTCCTCAAGAAGTTGTTTCATGCCAATAGAAACAAGAAGATGATCGTAAGAAAAAAGAGGGAATTGTTCCAACCGAATTGCAATCCAAACTGTGACTGGTGACGTTTACGTACCCTAAAGTGGGCTCTGCATAATTATAAGGAGACATTGAGAAGCTAATGAAACTATAAATACACAAATTTGGCGTTTGGTGATACATGTATTTGGATTTTTTTTTAATCAGGAGAAGGAGATAGGCCAAATATGATTAGAAATTATGGCCTAGTTCAAAAATAATGAAGCCAAAATGTGGCATGACCATCCTAATTTTAAAATGTTTATATCTATCAAATGACCACATAATATTGAGACAAACATGTCAAAGTTCTAGAAACTGTATTTAACATTTTGCTCTGGTTTGTGGAAATAACTGTTAAAAGTCGAATATTACCAAATTTTATTTATTTATTTTCCCATGTAAGTAAAAGAAAAGTCGACTAAATGGTAACTTATCTTCAAATTAAATCTATTTTTTTTGTTGGTCTCCATGGCTGTTTTCAGCCAAAAAAAAGTGAAATTTGTATTGGTTATTGCCTTTTTCAACAAATTGGCCCTAAATTTTGAGGAAAGCTAAACAAAGCACAAAATATTGATAATTTTAAAAACATTGAAACATACTCCAACTACTGAAATATTGTGATGATTATTACTACAAGTGATACTAGAATGATTGCTTTACTCCTAACAAGAAAACCATGAAAATATGATCAATATTTTCCATAGCGTCACGCTTGTGACAATTCCCAGCTGACAAAAACTGGTGGTTAACTGAGAGTTATCACGTGAAATTGCCCCTCAGTTATCACGTGGAAAACTGATAGGTTATTGCAAATGCTAACCACGTGATTTTGTCACCAGTTAACCACGTGATTTTCTGGGGCAATCTTCACCAGTTAACCACGTGATTTTCTGGTGAATATCTTCACCAGTTAACCACGTGATTTTCTGGGGGGCAATCTTCAACAGTTAACCACTGGGGGGCAATCTTCACCAGTTAAAATTATTTGAGAAGAGGCAAATTCTCCAACTCGTTAACTTGGCTCTTCATCAAGCCAGTCAAGTTGGACTGTTTCAAGCAATATCTTGGGCTTTCAATAGCTGTGGGACTGAAGTAAAGCCACAATACAAGAACTTGCTGAAAATTTGTCACAACCAGTGTGATGCAGCGAGTCTCTTTTCAGTCTTCTTAATGGGTTACCAGAATCAAGGATTGTAGTCGTACATGATTCACATTACGGATAACTAGTCTTTTGTAATAATATCCAATATGTGCTATTTTTTTAGCTAATAAGTTTCAATCCGCCATATACTGTGCATTAATTCAGATTTAGAAATCATAATCATTTGTTTAATTCATTTAAACTCAGTTAAAGTAAACTTAGTGCGGAACTCGGTAAACAGCTGTGTTTCTAGTACAGGTGGCTCCATCTATATTTCTGGGTGGCAATCTTCACCAGTTAACCACGTGAAGAAAAACATGTGATAACTCTCAGTTATGTCATGAAGATAGTGAAGTGATAATCTGGTGAAGTTCATCACGTGGTTATCCTGTGAAAATGCTGGGGAGTTTTTTCACGTGAAGAAAAACACGTGATAACTCTCAGTTATGTCATGAAGATGGTCTAGCGTTAATCTGGTGACATTCATCACGTGGTTATCCCGTGAAAATGTGGGAGTTTTTCTCACGTGAACACAAACACGTGATAACTCTCAGTTATGTCATGTTCACCAGTTTCCCCCGTGTTTATCACGTGAACTTCACGTGCATTGTCAGCTGGGAAAGCCCCATTTAAGAAATCTTTGTATTTTAACACCAGAAACCAGCCGCGGACCTGGATTACTTGATTGTTTCTCAAAACTACACAGATTTTGCAATATTACAAGCTCTGTTCACTTGAGCTGCATAATCATAGTTTTTACTGTTAATGTTCGCTCCGTTTGCATGTGAACGTCCTTGACAATGTACTTGTGGAATACAGACACAACTGTGATTTGATGGAGGCCTGTCTTTTATGTGATAAATAGTGCAATTATTATATCTATGTCTGTTGTCTATTGATAAATAGTGCAATTATTATATCTATGTCTTTTAATTGTCTATGCGGAGTGGTCAAAGATTTCTTGCTGAAATTGCCAAATGCTTAGGGCGTGTGGATTTCATTGGACTTACGAAATATAGTTATGTTGCTTAGATAATGTGTGATCTGCTTTCTAAAACTTGGGCTTTCAATGCAATTTTTCTGTCTCAATCCAAAGGGACAATTGGATTTTTGGAATTCAGATTTCATGCTAAGTGCTGTGGTTACTATTTAAAACAAACTACTTACTTTCTTTGTGTTAATCTAAACTGTGTTAGACCTCGTTCTGGCGGAAAATTGAGGACATGGGTAATATGATAGAAGATCTAACCATCTTGCACCATGGGGAGGATAACAAGCGAGCTCATTTTTACATTTGGATTGTTATTTGCAACTTGACTAAACACTTGAGGGGAAGGGGTTATGAAGAAGTTGTATTTTCCCAGGTGGATGCCCTAGCAAAAAGAGACCAATTGCAGGTGGAGCTGAATTGGCTGTCTACACAAACAAAGATGCAGTATGCTGCACCTGTATTCTGCCCCATTTACCCAATGGATTTAGCTAAATGGAACTTGCATCGACTTAAGGTTAAAAAAACCAAATGCCTAAAGCATAAGGAACAATATGCCACAATGCAAAAAGACCTTGAAAAAGAGGTATCCATTTTTAATAATTACCTAATCCAACTGAGTAAGGACAATGGTGTTATGACACCGATGGTTAATAAAGATTTCTATCACTCCAGACTCAAGGTGTGACTTTCATTACTGTGACTATGGTGATTTTTAAATGATTAGTTTAGTCTTTTGACAGTTGTGTTTGATGTGACATCATTCTAAACCCAAAGACCCTTAGGCATGAGATGGCTCTATTACTACAGTAGCTAACTATGATGATTAAATAACTGTGCCATTGAAAGACTTTCTGATTGCCTAGTTGAGTCCCTGTTGGATTTTTTGTCTGACATGGGACTGAGACAGGTTAGATTTGTCTTGTCACAATCATGATGAGTGTGAGTGAATGATAATGATCACACTAGTGCTAAATCGATGAAATCAAAACCATCAATTCCACAAGGAGACTCAGTAAAAATAGATTAAATGTGGGAAGCAAAAAATTGATTTAATATCATCTAGGAAATCGATAGGTAAAAAAAAAGACTCTTCAGTCCATACTACTCCATAATGATACACATGCATGATTCTATTTTAATATAGTGTGACTTGATAAGATACAAATTATACATGTTCATCTGTCTCCTCAAGTATTTCTTGAAATTTTCCCATTATCACTTTGTGACCCATTTAGATAATAACTGTAATGCTGAACCATTGCTGGAACATTTACAAGGCATTTACCAGACAACGATGGCTGGGATTTTTATATTTATCATCCTCTGCACACAACATGTATTCAAAAGTGAGTCAAAAGATTAGTATTTTGCGTTAAGTTAATGGTGCACATGTAATTTCTAGAAATATCAAATCCCTATTTAATTTTGCTTACACAATGAGTGAACTGGTATTAATACCCATAATAATGTTATACACGTTTTCAATTGTATTGCTATCATGCATCTGTATAAATCTAGAACATTGTTTCTACTTATCTTTTATGTTTACATTGAAAGATAAATAAATGACTTTTATGAATAAGCTAGAAAAGCCCATTGGGGCAAATGCACTGTTATATAGCCATATTAACACTTTTTCTTTTGCTTGCACTCCCCCCAAAGATAATCTGGTCGGCCCCTCATTTGAAGACATCAGTGTCAGTGATGTAACTAACAAGAAAACCTTTTTGAAAAAAAAGATATATGCTGGCTGTAGTGATTACGATTTCAAAATTTACAATAAGAGTATGTTTTGCCAAAATAATTTTAAAATATGGTATAAGTGAAACTACAGATGAACCCATGATATGGTATAAGAAGCTATTTATAAGAGGAATTATAGATGAACCCATGATAGATCTATCTATCTATCTGTCTATCTCTCACCCTCTCTGTCTCTTCATCCCAAGGGGGGCATGCGATACTCCAGAGACACCAACTATTCTTTTTCTATATCTCTCACTAACTAGGTCTTGAACATACACACATCATGGGTTCACCTACAAATCCTTTTATAGCTTCTTATACCTGCTCTGCTGATCTACACTAACAGGTGTATTGTATTGACTGTTATTTTTATTCCTATGACAGTTAAGCTGGAGTTGGCAAGTTCATATGGAGGAGCATAGGTTCAATATGACTCACTATTAATTAGTAAGTCACTATATATGACTGTCAATCCTTAACTGTTAATCAGGCATCCCTTACTGTTGTTCATCAGTTAGTCACTACCTGTTAGTCAGTAACTACCTAAACAACAGACTTAATATTTGTTAGCCACTAAATATGTTATTTAGTCACAAACTGTTAGTAAGTCAAAAACTGTTAGTCAGTCAAAAACTGTTAGTTAGTCAAAAACTGTTAGCTAGTAAAAAAGTGTTAGTTAGTGAAAAAGTGTGAGTTAGTACTGTCAGTCAAAAACTGTTAGTTAGTCAAAAACTGTTTGTAGTAAAAAAAACTGTTATTCTGTCAGAACTGTTAGTTAGTCAAAAACTGTTAGTTAGTCAAAAACTGTTAGTTAGTCAAAAACTATTTGTAGTCAAAACTGTTAGTAGTCAAAAATGGTTAGTCAAAACTGTTAGTTAGTCAAAAACTGTTAGTTAGTGAAAAGGGGGAGTTAGTCAAAACTTTTAGTAGTCAAAACTGTTAGTCAGTCAAAACAGTTAATTTATCAAAAACTGTTAGTCAGTCAAAAACTGTTAGTTAGTCAAAAACTGTTTGTAGTAAAAAAAAAACCTGTTATTCTGTCAAAAACTGTTAGTTTGTGAAAAGGTGGAATTAGTCAAAATTGTTAGCAGTCAAAACTGTTAGTCAGTTAAAACAGTTAATTTATCAAAAACTGTTAGTTAGTCAAAAACTGTTAGTTAGTCAAAACTGTTTGTAGAAAAAAAAACTGTTATTCTGTCAAAACTGTTAGTTAGTCAAAAACTGTCAGTTAGTCAAAAACTATTTGTAGTCAAAACTGTTAGTAGTCAAAAATGGTTAGTTAGTCAAAACTGTTAGTTAGTCAAAAACTGTTAGTTAGTCAAAAACTGTTAGTTAGTGAAAGGGGGGAGTTAGTCAAACTGTTAGTAGTCAAAACTGTTAGTCAGTCAAAACTGTTAATTTGTCAAAAACTGTTAGTTAGTCAAAAACTGTTTGTAGTAAAAAAAACTGTTATTCAGTCAAAACTGTTAGTAGTCAAAACTGTTAGTCAGTCAAAACTGTTAATTTGTCAAAAACTGTTATTCAGTCAAAAACTGTTAGTTAGTCAAAAACTGTCAGTTAGTCAAAAACTATTTGTAGTCAAAACTGTTAGTAGTCAAAAATGGTTAGTTAGTCAAAAACTGTTAGTTAGTGAAAAGGGGGGTTAGTCAAAACTTTTAGTAGTCAAAACTGTTAGTAGGTCAAAACTGTTAATTTGTCAAAAACTGTTAGTCAGTCAAAAACTGTTAGTCAGTCAAAAACTGTTTGTGGTAAAAAAAACTGTTAGTCAGTCAAAACTGTTAATTTGTCAAAACTGTTATTCAGTCAAAAAGCTATTAGTTAGTCAAAAACTGTTAGTTAGTCAAAAAATATTTGTAGTCAAAACTGTTTGTAGTCAAAAACTGTAAGTCAAAAATGGTTAGGTAGTCAAAACTGTTGGTTAGTCAAAAACTGTCAGTTAGTGACAAACTGTTAATTAGTCACTAATTGTCACTAACTGTTAGTCAGTCACTAACTGTTAGTCAGTCACTAACTGTTAGTCAGTCACTAACTGTTAGTCAGTCACTAACTGTTAGTCAGTCACTAACTGTTAGTCAGTCACTAACTGTTAGTCAGTCACTAACTGTTAGTTAGTCATGTAAGTCAGCTAGTCTTAACTGTTAGGAAACTGTAAGTTACTAACTGCTAGTCCCTGACTATTAGTCATTTTGTCCCTAACTATTGTTCATCAGTTGGTCACTACTGTTAGTAAGTCACTGTTGTTAGTCACTTACTGTTAGTAAGCACTAACTGTTGTTGATTCACTAACTGTTTGTTAGTCTTGAATTGCCAGTTAGTCACTAACTGTAAGTCATAACAGTCTGTTAATCACCCCAAGGATGTGCCACCCAGAAATTGGCCACATAAATAGAACAAACTGCTCTCATTACTATTCACCCCCAATTGTTACAACTCACCCCCAATTATTTCAGGTCCTGCATCAATTGTATCTGCACCAATTGGTCGATTAATGAGTGGCAGGTGTACTTTTACATCAATGCAATGTTAAGTATTTGTGATTATAAGATATTTTGTAATGCTCTATAGATCTAGCTGACATTACTAAATGGTGGGGACCAAACCGGTTGACACTTTTCCGTATGGGGCAACCAGTATAGTATGCTGGCTGCATAGCCAATACTGTACTATAACAAATCTTGTCCTAAAGTTCAAGAAGCCAGCATAAAAAATCCCATCTTGCACATTGTCATGAACAGTTAATTTTTCATTGGGAAACTTGTGACCTCAGTGACCTCACCAGTGAGTGGTATGACTCCCGAAGACTTTCATGAAAGTCAGAGTAGCACCCCGACTGTCCCCGAGTATAGGGGTAGGTCTGCAATTTGAAAATGACTATGAACGAAGTATATGAAGAGGAAAATTAAATTCAGCAATTATTCAAAAAAATTATTGACTTTTGAAATGTTTTAAAGTCCAAATTTGAAGTGACCCGTGTCCTTGAAAAATGGTCCAAGGTCACTGAAACGCAAATCTCCTAAAGTAATATGAGGCTTCGCATAGGCGTATGGGGGGCAGCAGGGGGGCTGTCCCCCCCCCCAAAAGTTTGGGAAACAGTAAGATTTTGACAAAAAAACTATTGAAAATTAGTGATTTCCAGGCAATATCATTTAATAGTATTAAATATAGATCTTGAAATTCGGGCAAATGTTGCTCGCCCCCAAAATAATTGTGCACGCCGTACGCCTATGAGGCTTTGCACTAAATCAACAAAGAATATGACAATCTACAAACTTTAAATCAGTCACAAGACATTGACATATTCATTCCAATCAGAGACACAGTCCTTCTACTGGTCATGTAACTCTAAGCTATCAGAAAATCGATATAATCAACTTCGAGTTTGAATTGCTGCTAGTTCTACACAACTCTCTTATCCATTTCCTACTACTTTGTTTCTATCCGGTAGCCAGCCGTAGCCCTGGACCCCTGGGACAGGGGTCATGAATCCTCCCATTGAAAAATCTTGAGATATGAAGGACATGTTCTGGGAGAATTAAATTTTCACCCTTTAATCCCTCGTCTCATACTAATTCATTGGTACATTCCTAAAATACACCTTTTTTGCTGCTGACTGCACCTAATTTGATTTTCTATAATCACTGGAATAACCGAGAAATCTTCCTTTGAAACAGCAAAAGTGATTTTTATCCTTATACATTGAGAAAATGGCGTCTTCTCATTGGCCCAGAGAGTGTGACGTCATAACAAACATCTATGACATCATAGATACTCTTGGTGACGTCACAAGGGTGACATCACATGTCAAAGTGAGGCTGATGACTGTTTTACAACTTTTTTTTACATTTCTCTCATATAAGAGTCATTTTAACCATACCATTCTTCATTGAAATACTTTCAATAGTAGTGCCGTCAGCAGTTAAATATGTGGGCTACTCAAATCCAAAATTTCATCAAATTTGGATAAGAATTGTTTCTTGGAGACCAATTCTCCCATTACCATGTCAAAATCTCAAGATTTTGAATGGGGAGTACCCATGACCCATGCTCACGCATGGGTTCCAGGGCTAAGCCAGCCGATGGTGTTGCTGGATTATCCTGTTGTCAGCGTTTTTCACTCTCCGTGCATCACTAATTGGTCAACTTTGTACATTTTTAGGCGTGCAGTCACAAAAAAACGCACAAGAGGACTGTACCTCAGTTACAATTGTGGAAGATGGAGATGATTACTTAGCAGGTTAGTATAACAATTTGTCACAAATAAAATCACTATTTAATTACAGTAGACGAACGACGAGTACTTACATTCTGCTGCAATTGGGCCTCAATGACTTCACAACAAGTCCTATCAAATACATTGAAATGAGGTGTCAATTTGTCATTAGGCAACTTGTGACCTCATTGGAGAGTGGAGTGACACATCAAGTGGCTTGCCACAATAACATTGCAAGTATAGGCTATGATCTCACTGATTGCTTACACGTCATACAGTTTAACATGGCATGGATAGGGCTCTGACCTCACAAGGAACCTTTTGGTCCAATTCTGTAAGCACTTGATGTTCGTCTACTGTAATATATAAATATTGTAACAAAGCCACGGTCTTAGCCACCAAGGACTCTCTCTGTAAAATTTCACTTGTATGTTCATTAATCATTTTCAATTCCAAATTTGAGGCTACATGGATTAATCTACCATATGTATAAGGGCCCTGCACGGGACGGGACGGGAGTCACGGGACTATGGGTCCCGCCTCCCATGGGGCCCACGGGAGTCCCTAACTGTTTTGGGAGCGGGAGCGGGACGGGAGCGGGACCAGAGATGGCCGGACGGGACGGGAGTGGGATTGTCTTCATCCATTAGGCCCGGGAGCGGGACGGGAGTGGTTCTGACTGTCAAGAGTCACTCCCGTTGCAGTCCCGTCAGTAGCCCTTAAACATTCATATTAGCCTTGCTAGATTTCATTTGTGAAACCCACTGGTGGTATATTTTGGGTTATCTTATCAAGAAACACAAAACTGGCAGAAAGCCACATTCTGGTTGTTCTCTTTAAATTGATATTTCTAATGAGTTGATTTCTTTCAAATATTTCACTAATTTGGCAAAGTTTTAACACTGTCTGCACTACATTGCCTCCAATATGAAATTAAAAACATGTACATGTAACGCCATCTATATCTTTACCCTATGTTTCTTAGTAATTCAAAGAACCAAGTAGTAATGGACTTCACATGTGAAATACAACTCAGATTTTGTCACACCTAAAATTCCAATTTTTAAGAAAATTGTTGTGTAACACAAGATACAAATTAAATATGCTCTGTAGAAGTCAGGAATAAAATGAAAATTTAGTAGTCAAGTATTAGTATTCAACTATTCAAGTATTTGTCTTTATTAGTTAATTCAATACACGTTATGTATTATGATACATTATGTGTCTTTTGATATATTGTAATGTATTTTAACTTTCATTTTCTTGCCTGGATATGAACTCCTACAATTATGGTGCATAATATCCTTGTCTAGACGAATGTACAATCTTTGTTTTCCTTCCAAATAAAGATATATATATATATAGGCCTATACTGGATCATAAATAATTACTGATCTTTGAAGTAGTCAAGATGGATATCTCAAGTGATTATATTTTATCAAAACTTCATCTTTAGAAAGGACAATAGGTATTTCTCCACATGGGGATTAGGGTGTTTCAGGTGCCCCCAATGTTTTCCGATCCAGCTTGACCTTGGTCTGGTATTGCAGTTTATATAGTAAAAGTCACATGTAAAATTTTGGCCAATTCTATAAATACCTACCTTTACCAGAATTCACTTGAAGTTTATAATGTAATTCCCCATTGGCGAACATGCAAATTCTCAAGATATTTCAAAAACCAATGAAGAAATCAATATTTTTTTTCTCAACCCACAGTTCCTGAGTAGGTGTTGGGAGGGAAATTCAAATATGGTGTTATTTTTTATAACCCCACTTGCCAAGCTGCCAGAAGCTGTCAAATTTGTGAAAATCTGCATAAAATGGCAGAATTTTAGGAAATTTGACCCTTCCTAGCTCATTTGGAAGACCTGCTGTAAAATAGCTGATGCCATATTTGAATTGCCCTCCCAAAACTTACTCAGAAACTATGGATTGAGGAACAAATATTTATTCCTTCATTGATTATTGCAATATCTTCAGGATTTGCAAGTTCGCCAATGGGGAATTACATTATAAACTTCAAGTGAATTCTGGTAAAGGTAGGTATTTATAGAATGGGCCAAAATTTTGCATGTGACTTTTACTATATTAACTGCAATACCACACCAAGGTCAAGCAGGATCGGAAAATATTGGGGGCACCTGAAACACCCTAATGGGGATAACGACAGTAATTGTAGGTAGGTGGCAGACCTAGGAGAGAAGGGCTATTTTTGTCTTGGGGAAGCCACCCGGATGACATATAACTGGTTTGTTAAAAAATTAAATGAAATCTTGTGACCACTAAGTAAAGGTTATTCACCACGGGAGAGGGAATATGTGATTTATCACCCGAGGCCTTTAGGCTGAGGTGTGATAAACAAATACTCCTGATCCCATGGTGAATAACCGGCTTATACTATGAGACAAACACTCAAACAGTCAAACATGAGAGGATAACTGGACAGCAAAGAATATGGGAATTATTCCCCTGAAATACTGTAATGTGATTGGCTGACATAATGGTATAATTAATAATAATCTAGTTGTGAACACGTTATCATCCCCCAATCTATTTGATGTTTTAAATCAAATTTAAAGGCATATCTAATTGACAAATTTTAATCATATTTATAAACATTGTTTTTATACTATTAACCTGTATTTTTTAAAGTGTGAAGTACATCTGATGAGCCATAAAAATAAAATTGATTTGATTTGATAAGGTTACTTCATAGATCACATACTATACTATCATATTATTTGATTATAAAATGTTCATTTTCAGCTGTTTTAGTATTTTTCTTGACAACCATACCTGCACTGATTGCTATAGCATTACTTGGTTATAAATAGTAAGTATCAATTTCTTTTCTTTTTTGTTATAAACTAACAACCCGCTGGGCAATTTGACCTATTTTGAGGTCTGGGGACTGGAATATTCGACAGAGCTCTGGGTTATCAGAACTGATGTAAAAATAGTAAAAGCTATAGTGCATTGATTAGGCCTATGAATTTGTATTATCATGATCATCATGGAATAACAAATTTCATTCTTTTTAGCTGGAAATTAAGAAAAAGTGTCATACAGGACGAACTGGAACAGATAGAGTATCAAGAAACTGTGAGTGTTAAATATCTCATCAGCCCTCCCAGCAAACACTAAACATTTAAAAAATAACTATTTTAGAATGTAAGTTTTCGTTTCTAAAAGTTTTTATAACATTGAATCAATGTTTATTAAATGTGAATTGCTTGTTGGGCTGCGTATACCTTCAGTGTCGGACAGTGGCGTAACTGGGCGGTCTCGAACGGGGGGGGGCGCCTGGGGGGGCACGCGATTCTCTGGGGGGCACCCACTATACTAATTGTATATTTTAGCCGGAGTTGGAAAGTTCATATGGGGGGGCACCTGGGGGGGCACAGGTCCAATATGGGGGGGGCACGTGCCCCCCGTGCCCCCCCATAGGAACGCCACTGGTGTCGGATCCAGACACGGTCTTCTAGGGGGGCCCGAATGCGTTTTAGCCTTCACGGCCGACATCATTGTATATTTTCTTCACAATAGTGTTTTTCTTCTTTGTCGTCTAGACGGACGCCCGGGCCCCCTAGGCCCCCAAGGATCTCCACTGACCTTTCTATTCATTTTATAACTTAAAAATCACAAAATGAGGAATGTTTATATTTTCAACAGATAGAGCCACTTGTCGACTCCAATAACTTGGACAAGACCCAAGAAAAGCAATCTGAATTATCTATAGACATGGTAAGTCACTTGGTAAGAATATAGAGTTACCCCGTGGCCTAATTGGTAAGTGCGCTTGTCAACTGGCTTTCAGGGCGTGGGTTCAAATCTCACCCCGGGAAGTCACTTTAGTCCGAGCCCATGGGACTTTAAATGGAGGCGGGTTGTATCCAGTATTCTATGCTGGGGCAACTGAAAGACCCTGGGCATCTCTGAATTAATAGGGTATGTGCCAGACTCTCAGTCTTCTCATCTCATCATCGTACGGCGGTCACCTGCCTCGATATAGCCCACTAAGGTGCTGCAGAGGCGTAAAACACAAACAAACAAACAAACAAATCTTGGTAAGAATATAGCCTGTCTCATTTTTAGCATGCGCGATTGTCGTCAAAAATCTGACATAAAAGCACGAAAATGTGATAAATAAATCACAAATTAGCTTTTCTGTCCGTGAGTATGTGTATTTCTATGGTGTGACTTGTAGATGCTGAGCAATCAGGCGAAATGCCAGTTCGCATGTTGGATGAGACAAACTGTAGTAGGGCAGACTGGGACTGGTTATCTCTGGGGCTGGTGTCACAAGGGCTGGATATAGATAGATTATTTATTTTCCAACAAAGCAGGTACATGAAGTGATATACAGTATATAATATTGCATGAGATGTATGTAGCTTGTTGGAGGTGTGAAATTATCCATGTGACCGAGATTAAGTTTCCAAACGTTAATAATGACTATCATCCTATTGCCTTAACATCACTGGTTCTACTATTGCTCAGTGATGCAAATATGTTAGTGTAAATGTCTGATCAATTTTAAAACAATGAACACAATTGTCCAATCTTTATTCCAGGAACATTCAACCTCAAACCTCAGTATCGAAAAGACTGAAGTAAGGGACGATGGGCCGAACGATGAGATTCAAGTAAAGGTGAATATGATTTATCTACAGTAAACATCCCTAAAAGTTAATTGATGCTTAAAATCTCTGGCGTCCGAAGGGAAAACCTAGCAAGTCGCATTTAGGACATTCTGAGAAAACTGACTTTTAAAATTCCAGTCTTTGCAGTAAGAGAGGACTTACTTGGATTTTCCAGTGTCATTTTGGGGGTAATGGGCCACTTCTTTATTGTATGTTTGTATTATTATTTAGTTATTTTCTGTGTTGACAAATGTGTCATGTGTGACATTTTCGTTGTCTTAATAAAAAAATAATAATGAAAAAAATAAAATAAATATATAGAGACATGTCTCAGAAGTCCTATTTTGACCTTAACTCAATTTGGCCCAAGATGTGACTTACTAGGTTTTCCCTTTGGATGCTAGATCTAGCCATAGCATTATCTTTTATGTCTCAATTGGTACAACCTACCCCACTGTTTGTTGAGAATTATTTTGGTTCCCAAACACACCTTACCCCACTCTCAGTTTAGCATTAATTTTTTTTCTGCGTATGATTTCAGGAACTACCTGAAGTATGGCCTGGTCCAGGTAAGGAATATCTAATCAAGAAACAATGCTAAAAAACTTATTGTGGAATCCTACATAGTGTCATTAGTGAATAGTTACACATAAATCAATAAGAAACAATATGCATGTGTAGGGGAGGCGGGGGTCAGAAGTCACAAAATTCAGAAAAAGCCCCAGAACAAAGCAGGTATTTGTCAGATCTGAATGACCTTCGGCACAATTATGCAGTATTTAGTTGACTATAGTTGTATCACATAATAGCTGCTGTGCTGTAAATAGGCTTTAGTCAGTTCACAATTATTTAAGGCAAAGTCCGCTGTGACTTTTTACCCCATGTCAGGGTCAAGAAGTCACAACCATGGGGTAACAAGTCACATGCAATTGTTGAGAACATACAACGCTATATGAGGTAATATGCAGACCTAGACTTGATAGTCATCCTTGTGCATGAAATTTATAGTGTGCCTTCCAAAGCTATCGGTATGCAATGACAATGCACCATCAGCAAAGCCGGCGTCAGAAAATGCCCGAAGTGTGCGAAACGAAATTTTGCTGCAGTGCTCTCTCATCAGTATTATTGATGATGGATGATGATAAGATTGTAAGCTAAAAGCTTCTAGTGTGGAATATTTTACTTTCCTTAGCACAGAATACTGACTTCCTGGTACCCTATGGTAAAATATCACAGTGCTGGGGTGAAATGTCACAGTGTGACATTTCACCCCTCAGCTGTTTTTAAAATTCAATACATGATCATGGCAACTTGGTGACCAAATGGCCAAAAATGGGTTCACAGCATGAAAGACAATTATCCAAAAGACCTAGAAACACTAGCACAACTTCCTATGTCACAGTGACCAGACATTAATAGAGAAAGTTCAGAATCAATAAAACCTGTTTGGGACACCAAAAATGCATGGGGTGGGTAAAACCCCACTTTGCACAATGAGTATAATTTTCATATTCCTTGCAGACCTTCTTCTCATACAAGTGTCCCAAATTATGATTTAAGCTTAAGAATTAGGTCACTGCAAGTTGGTCAAAAAGGCCTGTGACTTTTTACCCCTGTGACTTTTCACCCCATCTTCCCCTACCTTGTTAACTGTAACAGACAATGTCGAATATGCGCTGGTCCTGAATTTATTCATCATGAAAAAACTTATTTAATCTTAAAACCAATAGGCAGACAGGCAGACAAGGAGACACATAGAAATCTAGAAAGACAGACACATACAAATAAATACACATTTTCCCTTGTAGGAACTTGTAATAAACACTGTGGTTTTTCTTGCACTTTCTTACAGCAACATTCTGGGACCAAGGACCAATATGCAAGATCAATCTCACCATAGCAGGAATGGACATCCTGACCAACCCAGTGCGACCTAAGAATGCTCAGCTTATGAGGGATGACGTCTTCCAGAAAAGGTAGGATGGAGTGGATTTGCTTTCCTTTCTTTGTTTTCCATGGTTATTAAAAATATTGCTGGAAGAGTGAATCCTATCTTTATGTATTAGTTAGATACCGATATGGAGGGTTCTAACCGGTTAGAACCCGATAATGAGGTATCTAACTGACTTAGACATCATATGCTTCTTCTATTATACCTTTTAACTTTAATTTTTTGCAAAATAAACAGTAAATCTGATTGTTTGTTTGCTGTTATTAATAGTGTTAATCCTTAGCTGGGCGCTAACATACAAAACTGTCAGTTAGATACCAGCTTTTCCAATGGTATTAGTATCTTGGTGATGTCTAAAAAGATTTAGATCTCACCCATTGGCATATTTCTCGTAAATATAGTTGAACAACTGCTCACAAAACAAAAAAAAAGAAAATGAAATAGCTAAAATTGTTCTCTGATCAGTCCACAAACAGGAAGTAGGCCCTATGTCTTTTCCTGTTTCATGATTTGTCTGATGCTGAAATGCAATTTTTCTTTTCCTGTAACATGATTATCTTATGCTGTAACATCCTTGTAGTATCCTGCAACATGATTTGTCTTAATTATCTTACACCTGAAATTACCTTTCTGAAACCATGGTTACTTCATCCTTTGAAATGAATACTTTATCCTCTAATATGATTGGTCTTTTCCTGTAACATACATTTTCTGTCCTGTTACATGTCTGTCTTTTCCTGTAACATTGTTATATCCTGTAACATGATTTATCTTAATCATCTTGCTACTAACATGATAACTTTTCAGAAACCATGGTTACTTCATCTTTTAATATGGTTGTTTTAACCTGTAACATAATTTTCTTGTCCTGTATCCTGTAACATAATTTTCTTGTCCTGTGACATGGATGTCGTATACTGTAACATCCTAGTTATATTCTGCAAAATAATTTGCCTTGATTTTCCTACTCCTGTCATGATTACCTCATCCTGTAACATGATTATTTTATCCTGTAACATGATTGTCTTACCCAGTACGATATCATTTGTCAGATCAATCAACCTAAGAATAAAAGTACACCTAGAGTCGGGAGAGGACATCATATATGACTACAGAAAGGAACTTCCTGCCGATATAGAACCAGATTCATCTTCTATAAACGTAAGTTCGGTAATCCTTTCAACATGCAACCACTCTGGATTACTCTTGTGGGTGGTCAGGGATTACTCTTGTGGGTGGTCAGGGATTACTCTTGTGGGTGGTCAGGGATTACTCTTGTGGGTGGTCAGGGATTACTCTTGTGGGTGGTCAGGGATTACTCTTGTGGGTGGTCAGGGATTACTCTTGTGGGTGGTCAGGGATTACTCTTGTGGGTGGTCAGGGATTACTTTTGTGGGTGGTCAGGGTTACCCGGGACAGGCGGGGGGGGGAGTGGATAGAGAGCAGGGAGCGGGGACAATAGTCCAGGGGCAAGCATCCTCCACACGCAAGCCCTGCTAAAATTGACAGGGCTTTCTGCTATTTCCAATCTCTTCTGTGATTGGTTGCTTATTTAGGTCATAAGCATTTGGCATTCAGATTTAGTCAGATTATGGACACTTAGAGGATTACTGGCAACTAAGAAAAACAGTGTAAAACAAGCAAACTTTCAAACAGTTTCATTTCAGAACTGTGAAAATACATAATTCAATGGAACTTTCAGAAGTGTGATAGCACTTTGCAACAATAAACAATTTCTCCATTTGTAACTGTGTGAAACAGAAGCAACAATTTCAAACTGTGATTAAGTTAATTAAGTATTCATGAATTAGCAAAGGTTATGGGCCATTTTGTCATGGTATGACTTGGGATGATGAGGGGCAAGTTGTGCCATTTATTAACGAGTATACAGTTAAGGACAAAATTATAAGCCTCTGGATATTTAAAATTATATCCCTCTGGATATCCCCTTTAATTCCACGTTTCTCCAAGATGGGGTGTCACAGAACAGCCATCTTTTCAGCAAAACTGTATTTTTATGATATTTACATTGCAAAAGGTTATATTTCCAAAACTTCTCTTAATGAAACCAAATTTTCTCCATAATTTTTGAGGTGATATTTCTGAGAACTGAAGGAAAAATTCCCAAACGCTTTCATTTATCATGTTTATATCTCAACAGAACGCCTAGAATTCTACAAAATCAGTTATTCTGAGTTTTTCCACATAGAACAGTGAGGTGGGAGTTTCCATGCTAACGGAGTTCCATTTGCTTGGTCACTTTCGGGCATGTCTATCACCAGATGGCTACCTGACAGCACCTAATTTTAGCTTTCAAGTACTGCCATGCAGTAGAATCGAACCCTGGACCTCAAAATTACAAAGCCAGCATGCAATGCACTCAGCCACTGAGGTACATGGCTTTACTGTGTGAAAAAAAATCATCACACTAATGGGGATCATAACATTATGGAATCTTTTATCAAGATTTAAGAGCAGGGCAGGGAATGGACACACATAGAGTAACTTGATGTTGCACATTTGAGAACAGCTGAAGAAGGTGGAATGTTCTCTTGAGGTGTCCGTTTCCTGCCCTGCCTGATATCAGTCATTTGACAAAGTGGCCAATCAGAAACTTTCACGGTTACAAGTGAAATGTGGATTCCCAGATGCAGGCCAGCATAGAAATCCCACAAAACGTTGTCATGCTACCCAAATTCGTTTTTTTATCCAGAAGGTGGCGCACAAGGCTAGCTCCAAAAAATAATTTTTTCCACCAGGGACCTGATTTTTTTGCACCATTGCTTGTTTCTATGTGTTTTCCTCCCTAAGATATATATGGTCCTGGATTTTCCTAATTTTGAAACAAAAATCTGTCAATCCAAATACTAACTAAAATATATAGACTCTCACATCTTCAGGTTTAACTCCCAAAATCTGAAACATGGAAGTCCGGCTGACTCATATCAAATTCATGAAAATTTCGAACCCTGGTTGGTAGCGATTACAATTTTGGGGAAACGTCTTTTGCTGGTTTGCCCCCCCCCCCCCACGAAAAAAATCCTGGCTACGCCACTGCATATTTCCAAACCTTGCGTCTGTTTTTAGAGATGCTTGCTTGCTTGCATGCGGCTTCTCTATTGTGGAGGAAGGCTTTGAAACTTATGACAACTGCCTTGGTCATGCTGTTTCATCTCTGTCATTAAAACTTTGCATACAGTCTCAATAGAATTTTATCTTGTGTTGATAAACTTTTGAAATTAATAAAGAAAACAAACAGACTGAGTTTCTGCAGGTCAAAGGTCAATCACCAAAAGTAGGTCACAGGCAAGATACCCTCCAGCAAATCTTAGCCGTGATAAATACCCTTGTGCGGGTCTCACATGCCAGATACCCTTGTGCAGGTGACAGGCAAAGGGGTAGATACTATCATGTGCAGTCTATCTACATGCATTTCTTAAAGTGCTTGCACGTTATTTTTTTTATTTCAGTTTGGCTTTGAATCGGTCATCCTCAAAATTAAGAAATATGAAGAATTCCATTCCTGGGCAAAATATGAAGAGCTGCTGACTGAACAAGATAAAGAATCTTAATACGAGGTCACAAACATGTTCTTGGTCTGTTAATGTTGTCAATGTCATCAATAAAAGTGTGTTAATTTATGCATGTATGGGTCATTCTGTGTTAAAGTGCCTATCCTACTTACTCATCGATACCAACCCTGGGTAATTCAAATCTGAGCATAGGCAGTGCCAACTGGTACAGAGGCATAGCTAGGAAATTTTCCAGGGGGGGGGGCAAAATTTTCCAAGTCATTTATATAAGTATATATACATATAAATATTTATTTATTTAGTGGTTTCTTTTTTACAATAGGATCAGCGTACATTTTTATAAGACTACTCCAAGTAGTGTATTGTTTCATCTTCTTTTGTTTCATCTGCTTTCGTTGGATGTACTGTGCTAATGAACGAAGACAAAAACACAAATTGAAATCTTTTGATAGATCAGCTATGGCGTTAATTATGGCTGATAGTATGAAATGTTACAGCGACACCATGTTTGCTTTATTTTATTAGGATTCTTCACTTGAATATATATAGCCTATAAAAAATGTGATGCTTTCAAGCTTCATGAATATTTCTGGCTATACAAAGAAGTCAGTCTCATAAACTTCAAAGTCTCAAGTAGCATATTGAGAGGACAGTTCATTGTTTAATTATTGGGCCTGTAGGTTTCCTTAGTGGGAAATTATATCACGGCAGCGGTGGCAATAATTAATTATTTCAAATGGGCAAAGTCCCTAATTTTCATTCCAAAATTAAGCAACATCTTGTTAAGAAACACCCCAACCGGAAATTATTTATTATCCCTATTACTGTCCAATTCACCCAAACTGAGCAAGAAATTATACATCTAAAAAAAAAAAACTCCTAGCCCCCCCCCCTTTGAGATTGAGTGGTGGCCCCCTAATGTAAAAAATTACATACTGAATGGCATTTTCTGCGTCACCCTCTACGGTCACTTTGTGAAAATGCCATTCAGTATGTAATTTTTTTTTTTCTTTTCTTTTGTCTTTTTATGTCTCTCCTTCTGTCGTACTTCTTCTTCTGTATATTATAATTAAATACTACATCATGTCTAATTAATTAATGTATGTAAATTTCAATGGTGGCCCCTCGATAGCGGCTCCAGGGAGCCTTAGAGGGGTCTCCAATGTTCTTATTCAATGTATATGATAAGACAAATAAATTATTTTGAATCTGAATCTAACTGGCAGACATGCAGTTGAATTTTACCAAACTAGCCATTAAAGACTTAGTCATGTGATTACTAAACTCCTTGGACCAGTTTTTGATGATGTGGAGCCAGCAATCCTAAAGAAACATGTTGAATAAGGGTCAAGTATAGTGCTAAGAGACATAATATTGTAGGTAAGGGTATATAAGTACCATATTGATCACACGAGCACATCATTTGGGGTTGTCATTTTATCTTTGAAATGTTTTTGTTAATACAACAACTTTAGCTGTGGACAGGAAGTGAAGGTGACGGCAATGGCCCGTGGTATAAATACCAAAGACCAAAAAAACGTGGATCATGCATCAGCCAGAGCAGTGCCCCTTTGGTGATGTGTTCACGTCATAGAAATACATAGAATTGAATTGAATTGAATTGAATATTAATTTATTTGTCATCGGCCACATATACACACACAACAAGCAGGTGAATTTTTAACATTGAATTTTAACATATACATTTAACATCGAATTTTAACATTTAGATATCCTATGATGTGCCAATGAGCAGGAGATCCCTAGAGCTAAAAGCTGTGAGGGGGACCACCCTCATGGATAAAGAATGATGATGGATGGAGATGATGAAAATGTTTAGCACTGAGGCATGATATGAAACAATAAAAACCGGTAATTGACAGTCTGTTACACAACGGATATACAGAAAATAGAAACATTTATCATAATTATGCATATGTAGGTATAATACCAAGAAAGACAAAGGGAACTTTAATTACTATTCGACAGACACTTGTGATCACAGTGCAGGTGTAGTCTAGTGGACACATTCTCTGTGCTGATTGCAGTGCATTTGACTTCACAACAGGCTACAAATCAACTTTTTTCCTCCCCGTGGGGAGGACTGGGGGACAAGTAGCCTGCAGTGAATTGCAAGTTGGTCCACTAGAAGCAGCTGCATAGCGATAGTTAAGTTGTAAGACTTGGCATTTTTGAGCATGAATAACAGTTGGGATTATTACAAACTATATTGTACTGGGCCAGAAGATATTTTTTTACATTTCTAGCAAATGCTTGTAAGCTCCTATCATACATCTTAAGAGAGTTGGGCAATAAGTTCCAAGTTTGGCCAGTTTTTTGTAAGAGACATTGCTTGCCAATAGTGGATTTGGTGAGGGGGAAGTAGATGTCATAGTTTTGTCTAGTAGTCATGTTTTGGAGATGATCAAATTGTCTGAACTGCAGTGTGTGATATAGGGGTAGCATATTCTTTTTAAAGCGGTAGTAAATTTTGCAGCAGTTCAGCAGGTATAGGTCATCTACTTTTAATTGTCTGTACATAAGAAAAAGAGGGTCAGTGTGAGCATTGTAAGAGGACTTGGAGAGACATCTCATGGCTTTTTTTTGCAACAAAAGAATTCTTTTCTTCTGGCCAGGCTGAGCATCGCCCCAAATAGATATGCCATATGAAATATGAGAGGCAATAAGGGAATTGTAGATCTGCAGGAGAATATATTCCGGCAACTGATGTTTCAGGCGATGGAGCACACCAAGACATTTAGCAATCTTCCTGTGAATGAAATCTATGTGGACTTTCCAGTTCAGATTTTCCTGAATAAATAAGCCTAGGAATTTGATAGAGTCAACTTTGTCTATAACACAGCCATCTATGGTAATACAAACGTTTACGGGATTCCTTTTACGGTGAAAGAGAATGCATTTGGTCTTCGAGGCATTCAATGACAATTTGTTGCATATAAACCACTGACTAATACTTTCTAGCTCTAGATTTACTTGAAGTTCTAGTTCAGCAAGATCTCTGTTTGAATAAAGGACGTTTGTATCATCAGCAAATAAAACAGGGCTGCCCTTCTGAATAACATTTTTAATGTCATTAATATAGACAAGGAATAATAGGGCCCCAGAATGGATCCCTGTGGAACTCCGCAAGAAATTGACATATGATCTGATAGAGTATTTCGAACTTTGGTCAGTTGAACACGGTCTGTGAGGTAACTACGAAACCAAGATAGTGCAATGCCTCTAATCCCATATGATTCCAGCTTATTTATTAGTATACTATGATTAATCGTGTCAAAGGCTTTTGACAAGTCAAGGAATACTCCTAAACACCAGTTGCCGGAAGACACAGCTGTAGCAATTCTATCCTGCAGTTCTAAGATAGCCAATTCAGTAGACAATGATTCTTGAAAACCATACTGGGATACTGATAAAATATTATTCCTCTTAAGGTAAGTATAAAGCTGTTTGTGTACAATTCTTTCTAAGACTTTTGAGAAACTAGGAAGTAAGGATATTGGTCTATAATTTACAAGTTGCTTTGATTCCCCACCTTTATAAATTGGTATAACTTTTGCCACTTTCATCTCTTTTGGAACTTGGCCATTTGATAAGGAGAGATTGATGATATGGGTCAAAGGGATGGCTATCCCGGTGATGGAGCTTTGCATTAATTTTGGACTAATTGAATCCATACCTGAGCTAGTTTTAGGTTTCATATTTCTCACAATCTCAATTACTTGTTGTTCTGTTGTTGGATGCATAAAGAAACTGTTTGTGAAATGCTTGTCAAGATAAGCTCCGAAGTCCCTGGTGGATTGAGGTAAGTTACTGGCAAGATTAGGACCAAGATTTGTATAGAAACTATTAAAAGAATTTGAAATATTATGTGAATCTGCGATGGTTTCGTTATTATGGTGGAATACATCTGGCATTTCACACGCTTTTTTACTTCTACAAAGGACTTGGTTGATTAGTCTCCAAGTTGCCTTTGAGTCATTTAGACAGCCATTGAAGGACTTTTCCCAAAAAATCTTCTTAGATTCCTTGATGAGCCTACAGAGAATATTTCTGTAACTTTTGTATTTGCCTTCAGCTATTTCCCTCAGTGTTGGATTTCGAATTTTCAAAAGTTTAGAGTACATTTGATCACGCGTTTTGATTGAGGAAAGAAGACCACTAGTTATCCATGGTTCTTTTTTATGGTGATATTTGTTGAATCTTTTGGTGACCTGAGGGATATGACAATCGAGCATTTTTTCAAACTCATTTGTGAAGTTAGTGTAACTGACATTAACATCAGCACAATCAGTCACACAACGCCAGTCATGGTTCGAGAGAGCATGATCAAGGTTCTTCATGTTCTCCTCAGTAAATTTACGAAATGTGATGTATTTTGCACTCTCTCTAGCAAGTTTAAGAGGGCAAAATATGAAGTTAGTATAGTGGTCAGTGATATCTGTCGTTATGGTGCCTGATAAGAATGCATGGAATTTTGATTTTATGAAAATATGATCTATCAAAGTACTGGCGTTGCGGGTTACTCGGGTAGGTAATGTTATGGCCGGAACAAAACCATTTGATATAAAAGATGCCAAATAATCACTAGTGGCTTTGTGTGAATCAACCTTAAGCAGATCAAGATTCATATCACCAAGGATTATAATATGTTTTCTTTCCATATCGACTTTACACAAAATTGCATCAAGTGCAGCAGTGAAGTCTTTTTCGCTGTTGCTACTAGGGCTACGATATACTAGGCCAATTACATAATTGGGTGATCTTTCACTCATAATCACTTCAAAGAAAAGAACATCGAACTTATCCAAGTACTCATCTGGGATATTAAGGTCAAGACGAGGAATGTAAGAAAGATCAGACTTTATAAAGGCACAGAGGCCGCCACCTTCCTTTTTATTGACCTTATGCCTAAAAATAACATTATAATTTGTAAGCGTAACCAAATTTTCCAGTTCATCACTCAACCAGGTTTCATCAAATGTGAGTATATCAAATTCAAACAAGTTAGCTTCATACAACGCTGACAGGAACAACTGATACTCACTAATGTGGCGAGGAAGACTCCTAGCATTAGTGTTCAAAATGCTGAGGTGGTCTTTAGTCTTAACAGTAGACAACAGACTAGTAAATTCAGAGATGTCATAATAGAGGGAACTCTGGTACGGAGGGTTGCTACTTTGACCAGTAGTGTCATTCAATATGTTTGTAAGGTCTACTAGATTTTGTGTTGTCATGGTAATATGTCATGCAGCAAAATTAAGAGCAACAGAAAGGTCAATTTGGGAATTATATATAGTTTCAAACTATGATGCATAATTTCACATAAGTCATGAAATTTTGTGAGTGGTATGAGAACATGACACAATTTAGGATGGTTCATGGTAGATATAGAATGAATACATGGGTAATCAACGCGCAAAGTGTTTTGACGTTACATATCTTACTTAAACAGATACTAGTGAACTTTTGAATGAAAAAACAAATTAATCAGTTAAACAAGGTAGTTAGGTTAGCAATTATTCCAGAGGTGAAATGTAAATACAAAAAGCTGGAAACCAAGAATACAAAGACTTATTATAGTGTGTCTCTAAGTTGCATGTACAGCTTTCCCAGATTATTTTGACCTTTCCAACCATTGTGGTTGGTAACAAGAGAGTTACGTAATGAATGTCCGGTTCCCCAAAATGAGGCTCTTGCAAATGAAGCAACCAAATCCGACATCTTGGAGCTGCCTGGCAGCCTGGCATTTGGTAACCATGACATCACCAATAATAGTGACATCACTAGTAACAATGACATGTCATGCCACAATCAGCGAAACACAACATCTTGTTGCTCCTGCTGTAATGTCACAATGACGTCATGTCTCAGGGCAGTTCCAATATGGCCGATTTGGTGACCTCATCTAGGGATGGCGTCATACAGCCTCATGTCCGTTCTATGTATTTCTATGGTTCACGTACACTAGCCAGCTAGGTCATGTGCGACCATGAGCAGTGTCAGATCAGTCATTCATGAACACAAGCAGTGCCAGCTAAGTCATGTACATTAGCTGGAGCAGCAGTGCCAGCCGCACCAGGTATGAGCCCAAATAGTGCCAGCTTGACCATGTGAGAGCCTGAGCAGTGCCAGCTAGGTCATGTGTGATCATTTGCAGTGCCAGCTGGGTCATGGGTCCGTATGAGCAGTGCCATCTTGGTCATATGCCAAAATGAGCAGTGCCAGCTTATTCATGTGTGAAAGCGTTGCGCCAAATGGTTTTGATAAAAATTTGAACTCCGGATTTACTTGCTTTGCTGTTAACACAGGGGCACCGCACGACAGTGTGTTATTATAATGCCCATATCAGTGTAAGCTCCTGGTTACACATCCTTTGTGACAATTATATTCATTTTTTCATGCAACTTGGAGAAAATATCTGTTATGCTGCCAGCTGGGTTGCCAGCCAGCCCAAGCGTCATTCAGCACCTCCCAGCCAGCTGATATAAATTATTTTTCCCCCAACCAGCCACCTCAACTGCTTTCTCATTACCCGACTGCAAATTTAGCCAAAAATTGACTCCCAGCTGACAACTTTGCCAGCTGGGAAAATCCTGGCTCACAGTCTGCCAGCCAGCCAGGCGCCTACAGTAACTGCATAGCAGATAATTGGTAGAACAGATCATGGGGTGCCCCTGTAAACAGAACAACACCATTGTGACAACTGCTCTATTGCTTGCCATAAAGATTCTTAGTTATAAATTTCTCTAAGATACAAATACATGAAACAAAACAGACAAACGTTATATAGTATGTAACAATAACAGCTTTATTATATTGCAAAAAGCATTGGATAGCACCAGAAAAACAATTATAACCGAGGTTTGCTTGACGGTAGGCCTAAATTGGTATGCATTTCATTCCATGTACATCTTTGGCTCCTGAAAGATACCCCGTGCTAAGTCATATTGTTGACTTGATTGTAAAGAAGTTCAATTCGTCATTCTGTTAAATTAGTGTGAATGCATATTACAAGTTGAGCAACATTTCTCTGTACACATGGCTCGTTAACAAACTTTATTAGAGGAGGTCACAAAATCCTCTTCACGTTTATAACCTATGATATTTAGGGCAACACAATCACCAGTTATAACAAATAAGAGATAAACATTAACTTGTGATGGGATTCAACAGTTATTCATGTTGATAAAACAAATTAGCAAGCCATATATATTATATATATGATGAGACCTAAGTCTGAGATATGATTATACAGAGTGAAGGCGAAGCATGAACTTCATGACATGACGATAACATTGAAAAGTTTAGTATAGTGCGAGATAACATTTACACATTATATACATGAACTCCTTGCGTGCAGATTAAACAGGTTTTACACAATTATCAAATGGTTACTTTGTCGCTCGGGCGTCACCTTTAGCAGGCGAGTATGGCAGTATGATGGTTTGATCATCTATGTCATCGTATGTGACAGAGGAATCATCGCTGGGAGTGGGATCACTGAGTCGGCGAACAGCCACGTGGGAAGCGCACCTCGATCGAGCCTTTGATCGTCTGTACAAAGCTATACCGATGATCGCTGCCAAGACCAACAAAGTCACGATTCCGCCAATCACGTAGGGCAAGTACTTGGAGAAGGAGTGGCCGGAGATCATTTGTTCAAGTTGAATATACTGGTCCCGGTCGATAATCTTCGGAATATCATTGACAAGTGGAGATCCAATGGGGCCTGAAATGCAAAAAAGATAAGTGACATTTTGTATTTGATTTATTAAATAAAACAATATTTGTAAACATCACCTTGCACACCAAGAGTTGACCTTCAGTGAATAAATTAGACTGACAGTCAAACACAGCCAATGAGCAGGCCTTCACGCTTGTTATGCAAATGAGGCAGATTTTTGCCACTTTGAGCACCAAAGGCGGAAGCCGCTTCGCAATGGCTTGTCGCTATTTTTCCCTGCAATTTTAACATGTTACAGATGTGACCAAGGCAGTGAGTCTGCCCTGATATTAATAATGATTTGCCTTTATATCCCATTCACCCTGATGTGATGCCCAGGTGGGGGGGGGGGGGGCAATATGCCTATGTGACTTTGTCAACCACTTCCATAAATCGAACATCTATGTATCTATCCACTACTTTAAAGTTAATAAAATGAATGCGAACACCCTCAAAACCAATGATAATCTACTTTCGTAACTTTTAAGGTTGAAATTCTATGTGAAAATCATACCTCCAGTTGGGTCCAGGATGACGAGGCAGTAGTAACTCCCAAAGGTGTTTAGGCAGCGCTGTCCAGGACTACAAGGCCCCAGGTCACATTCATTTACGTCTGAAATTGGTCATGTTCAGAATCAAGTACATTTATCAAAAGACCAAGCGACAAGATGCATCTTGATAAATTTTAGAGGTAATGGATAAGACACTCAGAAAGATTAGGATTGGAGCCCCACGGGGCTCCCACTGTAGAAATGCAATGAAAAATTTGCTCTGACCTAATTGGCACTGAGCATGCCCAGAAGTGACCCAATTGTCACTGAGCATGCTCAGACCTATTGAGTATGTGCAGAGAGCAATGACAAACGGTGGCCATTTTGAAATTTCCCTGATTCAAACTTTCAAGATCAGTTTTCACTACAAACTAGAGTAGCGCATGGTAATGGTGTGTGCAATCATATGTCCAGAGCTAAACTCTTCAGAATTCCATTATTTGTAGGTCTAGGTATGAAATTAGGTTGGTGTCACATTTCTCATAGGGGCCGAACTTTCCAAAATGGCAGCCACCAATTTTGTGCTATTTTATAAGATTTTCTCAAGATAAACGGGCCATATCTAGAGAACCGTTGCACATAGGAGTTTGTGTCACCACTCAAAATTTGCAGCATGGCAATATTATAGGGAGTAGTTAATACATCTTTATATCAAAATATCAATAGTCTTTTAGAAAATTGCAAAAAACTGATTTTATTAATTTTTCATAATTAAAAATGTCCGTAAAAGCTGATAAATTAACTATTTTCACAACAAACATTGATTAAGCACCAGTACAGTACAAAGATGAGTCATTATAAATTCTATGAAGATACATTGGACATCTCTGATTTATTATTAGGCCTCAAAATAACCTTAATGGTATAGTTAAGTTAAAATCAGACATCTTTGACATGAATATATCTTACATTCGAAGCTTGCAGACAAATCTAGTTATATGGAATTTTACACTTATCATTGTTGCAGCTACAGAATGCAACAAATTTGATGTTCTTTTGTCTGCATGGCTGGGACAGCTCATTATTCCTGCATTATACTGGCAGTATCATTGGTCTTAGACCAAACAGTGTTTCTTAATTGCCATATTGCAGTGGATCTGTGTTAGTGGCTGGAGGACTGGCAGGTCGGTGCCATATCTTCCACTGCGGATGTGCCCTATTTATATGCTCTTCTATTGATGTTGAACAGCATGCAAACAGTTCAAATCAAGCTCAACCTTCGACTTTTGAGACTGCTCCCAATGTTATAGGCCTACTCATACTGATACTAATGTCTTGATCAACCTCATTTACCACTTGAACAAATCCTGTAAGCTACAGGAATTTTATTTGAATTGGGTGTTGCCAATAAACTAAGAAAACTGTTCAGTTAACATGCTGGTTGATCAATTGGACAGCAACGTTGTGTCTTACCTAACCAGCGGCGGACTGGCCCATGTGGCAGAGTGGCAGCTGCCACGGGCCCAACCACTCAGGGGGGCCCATTCAATGTGCCAAAAAATAAAAAATCAAGTAAAAAGCCAACAGGTCTGTCATAGTGACCAAGTTTGTGACTGTATAACACAATCAAACAATTAGGTGAGGGCCCCAAAGTGAGAGGGCCCTGTATAGGATAGGGCCCTTCTACCTTGTTCCAAATAAAGTAATGCCAAAAATAGCAATGTGGGGGCCCATCGACTTATTTTGCCACGGGCCCGAAATGCCGCCAGTCCGCCCCTGTACCTAACAATTTATTCGATGATTTGTGACATGACCAGCAAAGTGGGTCCAAAGCTATCAGACCTGAATGCAACCTTTGATCTTTCCTTACCTCAGGGTTTTGGGGATGGTCACCTGTAATGGTCACCGAAGAAGTGTTTCTTCTTTTGTAGGCCATAAAGAAAACAGTCTGCATCACACTTGACGAGTACAGGTGGGAGCAGTAGCATAACTCGGAGGTTGAGCTCCGTTTCAACCATTTGGTATGCTGTTCAACTTCAAGAGAAGAGCATAACACAACAATCATGCTCAAGGCCCTTTGAAGCGGGATTCTCCTAGTTTCTCTGTCCAGGTATCTGTTCATCAACGTCACTATCTATCTAACTATCTATCTATCTGGGGGAAGGGTTGGTCTAGTGGTAGCGTGCTCGACTGCCAATCACTTGGTCGAATTCAGCTCTTGCTGGGTCACCTGGGCCTATATTGGATTGATGTTTCAATCATCTTTGCTTCATTGTTGTGTCCTCCTCCTGTCCTAATTAGCCTACCTGGTGCATAACTACAGGACTTAAAACCCAAATAATCCATCCATTTATCCTACCTTATATCTAATTGAACCTAATCTAACCAGATCCAATTGAACCTGGTCAAAGCTATAATAGTCCAACCTAGCCAAATCCAATCCCATACATGCCAATTCCTGCCAATCCAAACCAATCTAAAATCCATATGTTCCACTGAATAATTTCAAATAATAAAGTACAAAAGTGAGTCCGAATAGAGACATTGTTTGAGTACAATATTTCAACCTTTATTTGGTCATCTTCAGGTACATAATGAGAGGGAATATTGATAGAGGAAGGTTATCACACAGAAAACAAAAACAAACATACATGAAAAACTGAAAACAATGATGGTTTACAGAAATTGTCAGGAAAACTGTTAATTACCTAAACAAAACAAACTCTTTAGAGGCTTTTATTCCATGATTGAGGAGTGGGGCCTGCCTTCTGATGGCCAGAGCTTCTTTAAAAAGGAGCAGTGACCAATGTCTGGCACTGTCAATGATTTTTGTGTTTGCAAAAATAGTGCCAGTAAGACCAATTGGTTGGTTACCACAAAGTTTATCCGGAAGGTCCAAGAGGTCATGTACATGTTTGAAATTAACACAGTTTTGAACATGGTTAAATATTTCAAGTTTGTTTTGTTTAGGTAATTAACAGTTTTCCTGACAATTTCTGTAAACCATCATTGTTTTCACAGTTTTTCATGTATGTTTGTTTTTGTTTTCTGTGTGATAACCTTCCTCTATCAATATACCCTCTCATTATGTACCTGAAGATGACCGAATAAAGGTCGAAATATTGTGCTCAAACAATGTCTCTATTCGGACTCACTTTTGTACTTTATTATTCAAACCAATCTAATCCCAGCCAATTTGATTGAATCAAATCCCATCCAATTTAATTTAATCAAATAACATCCAGCCTCATTCATTCCAATCCAATCCGAGTGAATCTAGTCTGATTCTAGTCCAATCGAATCCAAAGTAATCCAATCAATTCAATTTGATGTAATCCAAGCCAATCTAATCAAGTTCAATTTAATCCAGTCTAAGCTAATCCATTCCAATCTAATCTAATTCAGTTTAGTCCGATCTAAGCTAATCCTAGCCTCGATAAAGCCCACTAAGGTGCTGCAGAGGCGTAAAACACAAGCTAATCCTAGCCAATCTATTAGAAGTCAATTCAATTCAATCCTATCCAGTCCAGTCAAATCAAATCAAATTCAATCTGATCCAATCCCCTCCAACCCAATTGAATCCAATACAAGCTAGTCCTATACAACCCAAACTAATCCAATTTAATTTATGCAATCCAGTCCAGTGTACATGTAATCAATGCAATCCAATCAAATCAAAGCCAACTTATCCACTTGTGTGTCTATATTTAGTAATTTACAACGGGGTTTCCTGGTTTAGGAATCCCGTGGTTGAGGGATCATTGTGACATCACTTACTTTCAAAGCATTCAGGAAAAAAGGGTTTCTCAAATCAGAATTCCTGGATGAAAATGTACCAAAATGTTATAGAATGATATGCATGCAGATTAAAAGCTATTAAATTACTCCTCCATGTGGCATTGGGAATGAAAAGGGAAGCAGATATTTTGCACACAAGATATCCCAGGATGTCAGTGACAACAGCAGCTCTTTAAGCGTCCCACCGATAAAGAGGGCATATTATCTGCAGTGCAAGATATGGTAGTAAGCTGCCAGTTCTCCAGCCTCTAACCCAGATCTACTGCAATATGGTTTACTAGAAAATACCCATTTGTGAGTTGACATTGAAAGATTGATATGCTGTAGGATGGACATATATATGTTGGCGAGGAGAAAATAGGATGGATTTGGTGGAAGTGAGGTGGACGCGTGTGTCAGAAATTGGGGGAGTGTAAATGAAAATGTAGGAGTGGAGCATTTTGAGTAATTGGAAGAGGTAGAATTGGGAGGGTGAATTAGTTGGAAAGACGTTGGTGTTGGTCATTCAAGTTGAAGAAGCTTGTAGGTTTTATATGTAATTAATGAAAAGAATTTGGGTGTTGAAAGTGAAGAATGATGTGTAGGTATGGGCAATTATTCGGATTTGTTGCATGGGTGCTAAAAATAAAGGATTATGTGTAGATATGGGCAATTAGTGGAGATTGTTGCAGGATTGAAATTGCAGTGTAAGAGTTGTAAAAAATGACCAAGAAAGGAATTATAGCTTGAATTGGATCACATAAATTCTATAGACGATTGTCAAGTAGCAGGATAATTTGAAAGTGTAGAGATAATGACTGAGTTGTAGGATAAATACCGAAGACATGCAATCAGTCATTTACAGCAATGCTAGGTGAAATGTGATGATTGCAAGTAATAAATTGATAGGAGCAATATATATGTATAGGTAATTGGATTGGTAAATGTTAATTGGAGTGGTTAGTGTTAATTGGATTGGACAGGTGGCTGACACTGGGTGACTGAGTGTAGGACATTCAAGGGCAATTGGCATTATACACAGTGCCAAATTGGCGTGAATGTAGCATTGTAGCTGCAGTAACAGTTTGGTATGAGTCACACAGACTCCTTGCTGCTGACACTACATGTGGGGATCGTTTTGGCGGGAAGCGCGATCGTTGCGCCACACTCAAAACGTGAGCAGTAGAGGAACTACGATGCATAACATGCGGAAGGGTTTAATCGAAGGTGAAATTTGAGGAGATAGGTAGTGGAATGTGGGGTGACAGGAAAGAGATGCGAAAAATAGGAAGTAATGTGTATGAGGTGATGAACAGAGTGGGACAGTTGACTTACAGGGACATAGAAAAGGTGAGCTGGTATGACGTCATGTCACGTGCGCTCGTGTAATATGATGTTAGACGAAAAAACACTGTTTGGTCTAAGACCAGAGGTTCTGCCAGTATCATGCAGACCCGATGACCTGCCCCACACCATGGTGCAGAGCCAAATACTGCACATGCAGTCAGAAGAACATTAAATGTGTTGCATTTTATACTGTAACAAAGATAAGTCTAAAATTCCTTGTAACTAGATTTGTCTACAAGCTTCGAATGTAAGAATACGATATATTCATAGAAAAGATGTCTGATTCTAATTTTACTATACCATTAAGGTTATTTTGAGGCCTAATAATAGATCATAGATGTCCAATGTATCTTCATAGAATTTATAATGACTCATCTTTGTACTGTACTTGTGCTTAATCAATGTTTGTTGTGAAAATAGTTAATTTATCAGTTTTTATGGACATTTTTAATTATGAAAAATTAATAAAATCAGTTTTTTGCAATTTTATAAAAAACTATTGATATTTTGATATAAAGATGTATTAACTACTCCCTATAATATTGCCATGCTGCAAATTTTGAGTGGTCACACAACCTCCTATGTCCAACGGTTCTCTAGATATGGCCTGTTTATCTTGAGAAAATCTTATAAAATAGCATAAAATTGGTGGCGGCCATTTTGGAAAGTTCGGCCCCTATGAGAAATGTGACACCAACCTAATTTCATACCTAGACCTACAAATAATGGAATTCTGAAGAGTTTAGCTCTGGACATATGATTGCGTACATCACTACCATGAGCTACTAGAGTAACAAGCTACATGGGGTTCACTCATCAGACAAGGCTCATATTAATCTAAATTTTGTAAGGAATGTTTTGGTGTGGGTCTGATCAGTGAACCCCATGTAGCTCAATTTCGGATCAAATTTTACCATGAATGATACGAGCAGTTTTCATAGTGCCCCAGAATAAGTAAAGGTTATTCACATAGAAATACATAGAACGGACATGAGGCTCTAGCAGATGAAGCAACCAAATCCACCATCTTGGAACTGCCTGGCAGCCTGGTATTTGGTAACCGTGACGTCACCAATAATTATAGTGACATCACTACTAACAATGGCGTCATGTCACGTCACAATCAACCAAACACAAGATCTTGCTGCACTTGCTGTGACGTCAGAATAACGTCATGCCTCAGGGCAGTTCCAGTATGGCGGATTTGGTGACCTCATCTCGAGGTGACGTCATACAGCCTCATGTCCATTCTATGCATTTCTATGGTTATTCACCACAGGAGAGGGGATAGTGATTTATCACCCTAGGGCTTTAGCCAGAAGTGTGATAAACTCCTATAATTCTTGAGTCAACTTAATAACCCCTGGAACAATGGAGCCTTACTTTGGAAATTTGAGTATGTTGACTTTGTGTATTTGTGCTTTGTTAAGGAACATTGCCCCAGCTGTTCTATTTGGATCAAGTCAGGACATTTCGAGGACATTTTTGTCTAAAATTTTGACAGTATCATTACATAACTTGTGTGCATCAACCATTTATTTGAGACACTTCTTCAGTATTTCTACATTCCTACCTTTCGTCATCAATTTCTTGAACATCTTTGCAACACTTCGTTTGTCAATTCAGGAAATTCCCACGCCCTTCAATCAGCATCTCGAGGATGCTATTTCAGGAGGATGGAGAATTATCTTCTCGATTTGCGCCTGTGAAAACTACAAGATATTTTTGGCTAAAATGTCAAAATGATTTTATTGGTTTTTGTCGTGTTAGATTAAGTTATTTTGTTATACTTTTTGTAAGTGATTATGTAATCGATTTGTCGTATATATTATGTAATTTTCATGAATAATGTCATATAGCAAGTTCTTAGATTCTACTGGTTTAATTTAGCAGTTTAGGTGGTCAGATTGTGAGTCAATTAACATTTTCAAATTTAGAAATATCAGTTATGTAGTTTATATGAATTTTTTCATACAGGTACGGTCAATTTAGCTCTGAACTATGTCAAACTGAGGACAGTTTTTCCTTTCACCCGGGCTCTGTGGCAGCACATTTTGGTGCTATTAGTTCATTCCCCATTACGTCCCATAAAGGGATATTTTACAGTAGTATGCCGTTTGAAGTTTGTATCATTTGGATACCTGTGGTGTTCCTACAGACCACCAGATGACAGGGCAATCCAGTGGTAAATCCTTCTACAGGCAACAAAACTGTTTGACAGGCTTTGCTCTCTCTCATTTTTGACTGTCTCTCCAGCTGCTAGCTAAGCAACTGTTCAGTGGAGATTTTACATGAGCATTTAACTTTGTACCAGGTATGTGAATTCACTTTATAAATATTCTACCTTCTGTAATATCAGTCAGTATTAGTTTAACTGTGTTTAATAAATAATTCTTATCAATAGCAATTTGGCTTTAATAAGTAAGTTACCAAGTAATGTTTACTGTTAGTAGTTGTTACTTGTTGAGCAATTTAGAGAAACACTTGTATTATTTGCAGTTTGTTAATAGCAAATGTTAGTACACTTGAACTTAGGCAATTCATTTGTTGTCTTAGGTGCCATTCAAGCTGTGTGTTCTTCAATATAAGGACAAGGATGCAGTTAGGCAAGACAGAAACCCCACTCAGGGTAAGGTCTTTCTTGGGCTAATTTAATGTTATAAAACTATTTCTGTAATATTTTACACATGTCCATGTGACTTTTAGTTTCTCATTTGTTAGCATTTGTCAGCTCTATTACAGCATATTAACATTCATTACACACTATGCATTGTATTTATACATGTCTTTTCTGTATCAATTTACAGGGTTTTTTACAACCTGGATATCATCTTTAATAAACATCTTTGAACTGCCATTTGGTTGTTGAGTCAACTTAATAACCCCTGGAACATCTGATCCCATTGTGAATAACCGGTTCATGCGATGAGACAAACACTCAAAAGTCAAAACATGTGAAGAAAGCGGACAACAAGGGATATAGGACGGCAATTCAGTAAAGTCCTATTGACATATTTGACACATCAGCCACTTGTTTAGCCCTACCACTACACCTCAGCTATTTCATTGTTAAACAGGGATGAGGCCAGGTAATAGGGGTATCAGACAAGCCACCAACCAAAGCTCCAAGTGCAACAGGAGCCGAGCTACATCAAAATTTCATTGTGTCGGTCATACATTTTGCCTTGTAGCTCTGACAGCTCCTGTTTTGCCCAATGTTAATCGTCCAATATTTGTGTGACATAATGCCGATAAGCGGAGTCGGAATTTAGGAGACCCAAGGAGTCGGAGTCCGAGTAACTTTTCAATTCAAAAAGCCAAAGGAGTCGGGAGTCGGAGGCGGTTCATTTACTACCGACTCCAAAGCCCTGGTTGCTGCTTGCTTGTCTGTTTGCACCATTATTAAATGCTTAAATAAGACAACTACCTCGACAGTATCTGGATTTCTGGGGGTCCAAGGTCGTTCGTGTGTCAGGTCGGAATCCATTGTTGCATTGGCAATAGTAAGACCCAGGAGTATTGATGCAGAGTTGGTCACACAAGTGGTTTTCACGACATTCGTCGATGTCAACGCACGAAGTGTCATTGATGGGTCTGATGTCACACTGGGATCGCTCACAGTAGCACAGTTCACCCACATCTGCATGGTATTCACATTTCGTTCTTCCGGACGACTGTTCACCAAACACATCTGCAAAATAAAGGATGGAGTCAGACATCACCAAATCGGTAAAATTTTAAAATCTCACCAAAATTTGTGATCTCGACTTATTCAGATTTGAAACAAGGCAATCTTTAGCTTCTCTAATCAACCAACCAAAAAAACTGTTCCCCAAATGTTTATTCAGATGACAAGACAAATATGTGAGATGACACCTTTTTTTGGTCCAACCAACCTCAGATCTGATCAGAAAAACTGCACTGAGGAGCACCAAATTATTAAAGCTAAAGATCAATTACTCAATTATTTCTAGCGGAACTCAGGCCCAGGTTTGTTAACAGGGCGTCTGACAATCCTGGAAAAGCTTGGAATTTGGTTTCTCAAAACCAGAATTTTGAAAAAAAGGCCTGGAAAAGCCGGGAATTTAGTTTGTATGGAAATAAAAACAGACCACTGTTGGCAATTTTTGTCGATGATAGGACCAAAGGACGAATGTCGTGCGTTGTGCTCAGAAAAAAATGTGGGTATCGTGTCGTTAATTGGTCAGTTCATCAACAAATTGGCCTGGAATTTTGGAAAACTTGGCCTGGAATTTGGTTTCAAAAAAGCTGCAGACACCAATCATTTCTGATACGAGGAGAGGCCCCATTTAAGCATGTAACTCCCGCTAACTCCCGCTCACTCCCGCTCACTCCCGCTCACTCCCGCTCACTCCCGCTCACTCCCGCTAACTCCCGCTCACTCCCGCTCACTCCCGCTCACTCCCGCTCACTCCCGCTCACTCCCGCTCACTCCCGCTCACTCCCGCTCACTCCCTGTCAACTCCTGGTAACTCCTGTCAACTCCTGTCAACTCCTGTCAACTCCCATAACTCCTGTCAACTCCCGTAACTCCTGTCAACCCGTAACTCCTGTCAACTCCCTGAAGTCCCAAATGGAGGCTCCTTTTGGGAGTTACATGCTTAAATGGGGGCCGAGGAGTCATTACAAAAGAGATGGTCACCTGTTTCTACTTGGCATGTGCGCAGGATGTCCTCAGCCACGTTGGTCAAAACCTCGAAGTTCAAGACGCTGAACCAATTGACGTTTTCTTTATGAGGGGGGGAGGAGAGCACTTTCAGGTTTTCCTCAAAAGCAGAAGTACATTCAACTCCTATAGCATATGTAGCAATGTTTCTTTTATGAGCACGTTTTATAATTTCTTGATAGCCAACGCCATATTGGCTTTCCATGTTTGCTTCTCCGTCCGTTAAAATGACGGCCACATTAGGAACTCTTCCGCTTCGACTGTAGGGTTCTTCATCGAATTGTTTAATCATCAACTCCAAACCCCCGCTGATATTAGTGAAGCTTCCCATGAACTCCGTGCTTTTGATGAGTGACCGAACGTCGTGTTTTATCATGTCGAAGTCTTTCAACAGAAACCTGTCTTCTGCGCGTTCGGAGAAGACTACCATTCCAAAACGAGACTCTGGTCCCCTCCGTAGCAAGTTGTGCAACAGTTTATCCACAAAATCCAACATCAAATTCCAGTTCCTTTCCGGAGGATTGCTCTTGTCCCTGATTGAGCCAGAACTGTCAACAACAAAGACGAGATCGACGATCGGGGAGCAAAGGATAGTTTGGCCAAAAGATGGGCAGTCACTCGGCCGTTGCGTCGGTCCAACTTTATACCCCTCCCAACAGGCACAGTAGTAACTCTCCTGAGTGTCGATGCAGTATTGGGAACAGCCTCCCTTAGCATTAGCACATTCATCTACCACATTACACCCGCCAGCAGGTCGCCCAGGGGGCCCAGGTGGACCTACAGGTCCGGGCAAGCCATCCCCTGGTTGTCCGGTGGACCCCGTAGATCCACGGTTTCCAGGAGGTCCTCTAGGTCCATCGGGCCCTTGGAATCCAGGAGGTCCAGCTGGGCCAAGAAATCCAGGAGGGCCCCTTCCACTTCTGCCTGGAGGCCCTGGATTTCCAGGTGATCCTGTGCTTCCAGTGGGCCCGAACGGTCCAGGAAATCCAGGTGAACCAGGGACACCCTTAGGACCGGCAGCTCCTATCCTTCCATCAAAACCGGGTGTTCCTGCCGGTCCTGTCGGACCTGGTGAACCAGTGGCACCTGCAAATATATTTGAATTTTGGTAATATTGACACCTTAAATAAGTCGCGGACCAACGCCAGGCAAGCAAGCCTTAACTTGTCTTAGTATTTAAAAGCTAACAGAATCTTACTGAGCCTGCTTGTATCTTCTGGATGGAAAATAAGTCACTTTCGGTCTCGGCCAATCAGGAGTCCTTACAGACGTCAAATTTCTAAGAACTTCTGATTGGCCGACCTCAAAAGTGACCTATAATAATATTCTGTCCAGAAGAAGTGAGAGTCTAGTACCTTTGAATCTGTAGGGGAGACCGGGGCTGGTTGTCACAGGGGCAGGTTGTCACACTTTTTATTGCACAAAACTATGGAGTCAGACAGCTCAACAAATCATTTTTACTGCTTTTATAACCCGCTGGAGTCTTTTTGAAAAATCTTGACTCCTGAAAGGGAGTCTGGTAGGCACACGGTCTGTTATCAACTTGCATGCAATGCTAGTCTTTATCAACTAGTTGTTGAAAAAGGTACAGTTAATACACTTGCCATGCAGACATTTCTTTAAATCATGATAACAACAAATAGTGAAAATTTTGATAACAGCTTTGGTCACCCATTTTTGAAATTTTCATCAATCGGGCAGGTTGTCACAAAAAGGGGGGCAGGTTGTCAGTTTTTGGAGCTGGTTGTTACCTATAAGAACCCGGCTTTTAAACCAAAAAACTAACACAAATATAAATTTGTGCTTTATCCATGCTATTGATGACTGAAGATGTATGCAGATATTGCATTGTGTTTAAATAAATCGATTTCAAATTTATATATATATACAATTTTTAAAAAAATCGTAAAAATCCTACTCCAGATCTGAATGCTTTCCTGCTGATTATAAGCCTTCATTTGTAGCACCCTTGTACACAGTAGCGTGTTTGTTAAGGTCTTCAGTGGGCAAGCAAAGGATTCCTCATATGTCCAGAATAACTTTTCTTGGTCAAGATCTGCCCTACAACACAGTTCCAATTCCTGCATTCGAGCTCATAACCAAAAGTGTGACAACCTGCCGAGTGTGTGACAACCTGCCCCGAAAATGTGACAACCTGCCCCGAAAATGTGACAACCTGCCCCGAATTCTGAATTAAAAAAAAATGTCCAATAGGACATCAAGATTTCGAATGATGTAGGTATATATTCAGATAGGTTTAAGTCACTCCCCTTTTGCCATTCATACAGAATGGCAGGGCTCCTGCATGCTTTATATAGAAATAGTAGCACGTTTAAGTTTTACACACCGTGACAACCAGCCCCAGTCTCCCCTACTAGTTACAAGTGACGACAACACTATTCTGCTCGGGCCTCAGAATAACTGAAAGTTATGAGGCATCAAAATAATCCAGGGCATTAAATAAATGTTTTTGTTCACATAGTCATGGTGTAGACATGGAATCACAAGTAGCTTTGTCCTTTCTGCAAAAATTTCATGTAACATTCTTAGCATGATAATCAGCACACTAATCGATAATAATTTTTCTGATATCAACTTTACATTGTACTGAATGCTGACTTACTAAATACAAGAAAGTAGGGCCAAACGAGTAATTAGCAAAAAGCGAGCAAGCCTTGTATTTAATAAGCACACATTTGGCACGGGTCCACTTTTAATGAATGCTTTCTTGTATGGACAATAAACTAAGCATCAAAATGCCAACAATGATATTGTTTGCAAATTTTTATTAAACAGTCCAGCCAATAATTACCATCAGGACCCGGAGGTCCGACCAATCCAGAGACTCCAGTTCTGCCTCGTGATCCAGGGATTCCGTCGCTCCCAGGGAATCCTCCTGGTCCAGCTGGTCCTGGATCTCCAGGTCTTCCTGGTGGCCCAGTTGCTCCAATTCTCCCAGCTGGCCCTATGCCTCCAGCAGATCCTGGAAAGAGTAAATGCTAAATATTAACACATTTAAATGGGTTCAATGATTCTGAGAAAACTTTGCATTGTGTGTTCTAAGGGGGCTACCATTTATTCTTAAGGAGGGGGGCTTGGAGTTTATTTTTGCGAAATAATTTCTCGCTCAGTTTTGGTGACATAAATAAATAAATTCTTTTTGGACAGTCTTGAAATACATAATTTCTGGAGGGGGTATTTCTTAATAAGGCAAGGTGATGCTTGGTTTGGGAATGAATATTCAGAGACTTCGTGCGCATGAAATAAATAACTTCCCGTCGAGGAAAACTCCCCAAAAAGTCCCCACCCCCCCCTGATTATGAATATGGTCACAAGATGAAAATAACTTCAAACTTCCAACCTCCACCATAAATACGCTATTAGTTGTGCAAAAGATGGGAGCATACTTCAGAGAAGTCAATCATAAAGGTAGTAAGTCCGCATTTTTAATAGACTGTTTATGGATAGATTTCAGTCATATCTAACAAGTTCCAGTTGAAAAATATACCTAATTGCTGTTCTATTGACAGTATATAAGAAGTTTATTTCCTTGAAAAATGTAAACAAATAGGTTTTCATGCCGCGAAAAAGTCCTGCTTTGTTTACATTTCAAGCAATGCAGGGGTCTCCTTAAGTAATTTAAGGCTTTACAATCAATTGAACTCACTTAATTGTAGAAAACACACAATTCTGATGACTGGAAATGTATACTATACTTTAAATCTATCAATTTATAATCTATAACAACAAGTTAAATTTTACATAGAATCGGCGGACTTACTACCTTTAACCACACCATTTACCCGTTCTTCCTTCAAATCCTGCAGGACCCGGTGGTCCAAGGGCTCCTGGGAATCCAGGGTCACCACTTTCACCTTGTGGTCCAGCTACACCTTTGGGGCCTGTCCTGCCAATGGGGCCAGGGCCGCCAAATGCGCCAGTACGACCTGGGGGCCCACTCGGTCCTGGGGGGCCAGTTGAACCTGGGTTTCCTGAAGAAAAAATAGATTATGATCTATTATACCTCCACTGCACAATGAACGAAGAGCTCCCATTGGCTGAGAGAAGGTCACTTGTGACATGTCAATAATTTTTGTATATTGCCCTGCAATAGTTTAATTTCCTTTGTGTGTGTAAGGAAAACTATTTCCCCAGTAATTAGTATTGTGAAATATTTCTCAGTTTCACTTGCACACTCGAGAGAAATAAACTACTTTATTATACCTCAACCATGAAACCAGGGCTCTCATTCGCTGAGAGCAGGTCACATGTCAGTCATTAGTTTAGTATATTGACATGCAATAGTTCACAAAAAAACTAAAAAATCAGGCATGCCAATAGTAAAATCTAATGCCCAGCAATAGTTATGGAAAAACATGGTAAGATAAATTTGAATAATAAGGGCCCTGCAATAGTCAACGAAACAATCAAACTAATCAAACTGAGCAATACTACAATGTTTATGTCTATTTATCTATTCTGTATAATAAAACAAATATAGACTGAATATCTCGGGCATTAGTCAAATCTCTCTTCCTCTCATGTGTACGGAAAACTATTTCCCTCGGCCTTCGGTCGCGTGAGATTGTTTTCACTTACACACTCTCCGAGATACATGGCCAATTGCAGCGTACGTAAAACGTACGGTGCCCTTTCTTGCGTATTTCGTACGTAAATTGACCTATGAGATACGTGCAAAAACATACATAAGTAAGACATACATACATTTTTGTATGGATTTTATTCATGTTAACTTGGTTTTTGAGCTTTTGATTTAATTTTTTTGGTGATTTTTTTTAGATAGATCAATGCAAGGTCTTAACTGGTGATAACCATATTGCACCAAAATTGCGAAAGTAAATGAAAAGTACTGCCAGAAATTTATATGAATTCATACGAAATTCGTACGAAATTCGTACGAAATTCGTACGAAATTCGTACGAAATTCGTACGAAAATGAACGTACGTACTACGGATCAGCTCTTTTTTGTGAGTTTCGCGCATAGAATTTACGTATGTAATTCGTACGCTGCACAATTGCCAGTGTAAATATAGGCCTATTTGACTAACACCTTTGAAATTAGTCAATAACTTACCAATAGGTCCAGGAAACCCCGGAGGTCCAGAAAATCCAGGGGGTCCAGGAGGTCCAGGTCTTCTAGGTGCAATTGGTCCTGGTGGCCCAGTTCTCCCAGGCGGCCCTGGGGGTCCTGTTCCGCCAGGAGTTCCTGTAGATCCTGCACGACCACGAGGTCCTTGGGGACCAGGTCCAAACGACATTCCAGGGAGGCCAGGAGATCCACTGTAAGGACATTTAAAGTGCTTTATGACAAATAATGACAATGAAAAAGGTTTATTTATTGTCGGATTTTTCCACAGAGAAACATTAGCTTAAAGCTATTGGCCGACAAGCCTTCAGACAACATATATAAAAGAAATAATTGTGATTAAAAATAGTAACACAAGATGTCAGGATAAAAAGATTAAAATTAAAGTAAAATATTATGGAACAAGTTTTACCATAACACAGTAAAAGCATCATAGTAATAAAATCTGTAATCAGGTTCGACATTGGGCACATTTACATGCCTGCTCTTTATAGTCTTTCAATCGTCCTTAGAGTTCATTTGCCGACTTAGTTTAGTAGCGAGCGGCAAAGAGGAAGTTAGGCTGTGAGATCCATATCGCACAGTACGAGTCCTTTTCTCTTTAAATGTAGGCTCTCTTCTTGAGGTCGTAGAAATTATTTCAAAAATGTCTTTCATGTAGCTAGGGCCAATCCCTTAAAGTGCTTTGAAACCACCACAAAGTAAATCTTCCAACTTCTAAGTTAACAGATTTTTTTTTTCAGTACGGGTATTACTATTCGATGCTGGCAACAGTTGCAAAAGATAGAACTTTTGGTCTCCGGGAAATGCACTTTATAGACGCGTTTTAAGGCAAGCAGTGGAATTTCTTAAAAATTTAATTTGTGTTCTGCTGGGCTTCAACCAGAAAATAACATTGACAAAACCTGAATAAAACAACATGTTTTTTTATAATGAAAGTAATCACTATGTAAACTAACAGTCACCAAGCATCACGCTTCAATTGCTACAGAGGGCAGCAGTGCCCAGTACTCTTCAGTTTATTGGCACTTTCACTTGCATGAGTCCTGTGATTTTCTTGTCAGGTAATGATAGGTGCTGCCCTCTCTTGTAATTTTAAAACTTGATGGTCAAATGACCTGTGTAAGGCCTTGACCCACTTGTTTGTAAATTTATTAATAGGCTCCAGTGAAACCCACTGATCCGTATCAAGGCCCATTGGTATAGATAATGCAACTACCTGTAAAAATTCATGGATTTTATGGAACTACTGATGTGTCGGCTCCAACCAGCGTGCCAGATGGTGAGGGATGACTGCAAGGATCATGAAACACTGCAGGTAGTGTGCAAAACATGGTTAAAACATCATGTTCAGTCCTCAGAAGTTCTGTTTACTTTTTTAATGGACTTGTTGTATGAGAGGACCATACATATACAGGCGAATCCACCCGTGTTGACACCACACCTTGCAGTTGAAATCAGTGATGGAAATTGAAATTTTTTGTCGGAGGAGCTCTTGGCTGGTGCGGCAGCATCGCGCTATTCCAAATTTTTGAGAGGGAAAATATTCCTGCCAGCAGTGTATAATTTTGGCTTATAGGAGCAGGAGGGCTGAAAAAGTGAACGGGAAATTGTATTTTCACCACTGATCATTGGGGAGCTATAGCAGGAAAGAGCTCCCCCAGTTTTCCAGGGCGGACTGGCGACATTTCGGCCCGTGGAAAAATAAGTCAATGGGCCCCCACATTCTTATTTTTTGCATTACTGCATTAACTGCAGGTCAATTCCACCGTGACTTTGGGACAATCAATGCATTTTCCACCTTAATAGGAGTCAAAATTTATTAGAAGGAACCAGAGGATGGTTTTGTTGTTATGACACTTTGTTGTTAGGACCATAAAGTTGCATCACCAAACGATGTCCAAAAGAAAGATTAGAATCATATTAAACCCATTCTAACAACCAAATTTACTTAACTGTCATTCTAAGCTCAATATATGAAGATAAATTCCGTCAAAAATGTAAAAAAAACAGGATTTCAAGCAGTGAAAAATTCCTGGTTTGTTTACAAATCAAACAATGCAGGGTTCTCCTTAAGTAATTTAAGGTTTTACAATCCAACTCACTTAATTATGGAACACATGCAATTCGGTTAATTCGAAATATATACTATACTTAAAATATATAATTTTATGATGCATAAATGCAAGTTCAATTTTTATACAGAATTGGCGGAGTTACTTCCTTTAACCCAGAAAAGACAATAACGTTTTTAAAAATAAACAATTCAACAAAAATAAGTTCCCTTTTACGAAAACGTCAATATCTAGACTTCTCCGATTTCTGTGAAATTTGTAGGCCTGCATATTCGCAGTATGCATGTCTATTTGTAGCTTTATCGCTTAATTTCCCTTTGAGCCACCAGACCTCGAGTGCACGTGCCCCTATTTTTAACAATTCGAAGTTTTGGCTTTCCAAAAACATTTTTACCAAAAGGTGTTTAAACTCCACTCAAATTATTTGTTGTTGCATCCAAGGAACCTAAACTGTAAAACTGCAACAAAAGAAGTCCTTAGTTATCTTCTTAATACGATTGAGAAACAAATTTTCTCCAGACACATGAAGTTTACCCAGCTGGTTGCTCCCTCGCATGTTGAAATTGTTTATATATTCATTGGAAAAGCCATGGATTTTTGAAAATGGGCAGGCTCACCCGTAGGCTGCTGGCTTAGTCAGGAATAATGCCGCTGAGCTATAAATACACACATGTAAGGTCGATACGCAGGGCAATAATTCAGCCAACATTCATAGAAATCAGCAAAATAATCTTCCAGATATTCAAGTCTATCCAAGGGGGACTTATTTTTGTTGAACCGTTTTGTTACCTGCTTCCAGGCGGACCGTCAAATCCAGGTGATCCTGGGCTACCAGGATTTCCAGGGCGTCCAGAGTCTCCTTTTAATCCTTTGAATCCCGGGGGGCCCGGAAAGCCAGCGGATCCTGTTCGACCAGCTGATCCTGGAAATCCAGGGTTCCCGGAATCTCCACGAAGTCCTTTGGGTCCTGGAGGGCCTCTGAAACCTGGAGGACCAGTGCTACCAGGGGTTCCATCAGGTCCAGGAGGACCATTACTACCAGGACGACCTAAACAGACAAAGATATAATGGGCTACACTGTTGGCCAAAAGTTTGGAAACTTGTGTTGCTCGCAATTTCATTAATGACACAAATCTGATTGTAGATGCATTGATTCTTATTGGATCAGAAAAAAAGACTTTATTTATAAAAGACATTTGTCTGGTCAGCAAGACAGGGTTGGTCAAAGTAGGCCGTACCCCATTCCACATTGAACATGGAGGACATAGCACACAATGGCATTACTCTGCCAACTTAGGGACCGTTCAGAATTTATGACTGGGGGGGGGGGTGGGAGTTTTGCTGGAACTTCCCGTCAAAAATTGATACCCCCCCCCTTGAGTTTCATGCGGATTTTTAGTACCCCACCCTTAGGTTTCATGCATATTTTTAGTACCCCCCCCTCGACATACAAAGCCATACACACATATATACTGTTATACACGGCCACGCGTACAGATTCGCGTCATTTCGCGGACTTTTGCGCGTAAAAAAGTCCAAATATAATGAATTTATGTGTGTTTTTTAACATTTTTTCTTTGTTAAAATTTCTTACCCCCCCCTTGAAGTGTTGTCAAAAATTAATGCCCCCCCTTGAAACATGTGTGAAAAGTTAGTACCCCCTCGGCCAAAACTCCCACCCCCCCCAGTCATAAATTCTGAACGGTCCCTTATCTAATAATTTTAAATGGCAACTTCCAACAAAACTGCCACCCCCTTAAGCCATAAATTCTGGATGGTCCCCCATTACTTAAAAACTTCAAATGATTGGTACAGACACAGAGTGCTGATCAGGAAAAACAATTAAAAAAGGTAGCCTGTAGTATCAGATTTTCTAGAAAACAACTAACCAATAGTGCCAGGTGGTCCAACAGGTCCAGGGGGTCCCCGAAAGCCTGTGCCAGGAGGTCCACTTGAGCCTGTATTTCCAACTGGGCCACGTCTTCCAACAGACCCTGGAAATCCAGGACCTCCACGAGAACCTAAAAATAGACACAGTGAGCTGATTAAGTGATTATTAAAAAACTCAATTTTGATGGCTACCGCATGACGAGAAATATAATATCCTGTGGCATCAGTTCCTATCGACACCGTATGAGGCTGGCGGGTCTCATACGATACCACCTTTTTGCTAAGGCCACACTTAATTGATCTTCAGCTTCTCGGATCCTCTCAAGGCACTTTTTCTAGGGTCGGTCAGTTGGACAAAAAAAAAAGTGAAAAAATTTTTTTTTCTTCAACTTTTTTTTTCCATCGGCAGGAAATTTTGTTTCGGCGGGTCCGCGAAGCTAATAATCAATTAAGCCTGGCTTAAAAAGCTGAGTGAAACAACCAAAATGTTTGCTGTAAACAGGTAAAAAAATTGTCAATTCATCACCGCTTTACTTTAAAAAATGAAAATGTTGCCCTGAGGGAAAGTAAATGTGTTCTAAATCTATTTCATTTTTGATTGATTGATTGACTTTTATTTTATAGTGACAGGTACAACTAACATATACAGACATAATCACATAAACATATGTGGTACCCAACCCCTCAGGGGTTTATCTGCCACTTCAAATCACACTCAATAAACATCACCAGGTGGCTATATAAGTTTACAGATATATATAACATTAAAAAAAACAGTATTACTAGTTATATAAAATAGGTTTTCTAAGTTCCCATGCTTTCTCTATATACAGACATTTTTCCATTGTTTCTCAAACAAATGAATGAATTTTTCTTCCATAGACATATCATTAAAATCAGGAAACAAAAGATTAACAGAATTAAATAACACTCTTTATTTCTTCATATGCTTTGCAATTACAAATAAAGTGTAGTTCATCTTCTATAGCATCACTAGTACAAATGTCGCAAATTCTCAGATTTAAATGCTTATTGTGGAAACGTCCAGTTTCAATATGGAAAGGTAATACTCCCATATGAAGTGTGCTAAAAAAGAACGTTGTCTTCTAGACTTACACTTTCTGAAATAATCTTCCAATGAGAATTTTCTCTTGAACTTTACTGAAGTTCTTAACTTAGGCTTATTATTAACATTCCTAAACCAGTCATTTTCCTGTTTGGTTCTCAGAGCCGATAATGCAATGTCAATGTTTATCAATTCTTTTCCGTTTTCATTATATAGGGATGGACACAGTTTGCCAAGTTCGATACGATACGTACCGTCGATACTTGTTTTAGGTTTGTATCGCGAACCGCAAATTCAGCTAGATCAGTAAATTAAGTGAATTTTCGGCAAAATATGCTATGGGGAGATCTACATTTTGGCAACCAGAGTTAATGTCCGGTAATGTTTTGCTCGCGATTTTTCACATATCTTGGCTTAATAAAGTCATTTTTGACCTTGTTACATAGAAAATAAGCATAATTATGGAGGATGGGAATGGATCGAACTTAAAGTTTATGTCATCGATTTCAGTTATCAAACTGGCAGAAAGAACTGGTACGATCGATATACCGTGAACCGGTGTCCAACCCTAGTTTCATGTGATGGCAGTCTGGTGAAAATGAGAATTGCATGCTGCTGCCACCTGGAACAAAAGTTGATTTTGTATGCTACAGCATTTCAGTCCCAAGAAATAGCTCCAATTTCATTGCACATTCACAAAATTTCCATTCAACATTGATGTATACCAGAGTCAGACTCAGCAATCACATTCTCTAAGGAAGTAGACAAGGCCATCAGCACACTAGGAAACAGCCCCGGTGTCTTTCAGACAAAATTGTGTGGGTTCCTCTGATTGAATTGATGTGGACGCTTGCAGGAGCTCGCGGAATATCACACTAATCACTAGATGGCAACACAAGACAGCATATGTTCCGATCTGCCAAGGCTGGAAAAAGAAGTGGCAATGCAAGAGCAGTCCACTTGTAGACAGATGTGATGGTATAGTTTCAGTCACTGACACTCACATAGCTATTTCTATCTTTGGCTACAAACAAAATCTTAAATTTCCAAAAAACTCCTTTTAAAATACGAATTTAAACGAGATCCATGTGCAAACTTCACCAGTGATGTCATATTAAAATTGCAAACTGTAACTCACCAGGTGGTCCGGGAAATCCCTTAGGTCCAGGTGGTCCAACGCGTCCTGGAAATCCCGTTCCGGTAGGTCCAGGTGGTCCTGGTGGTCCTACTCCAGGGGGACCTGAAGTATTCAACAATTGTTACAATATATGACAAAAGTCGAGGTACAGTCCTGGACATGAGTTTTGTCTCTAACACATGTTACAGACACAATTGTCAATAATTTTAGTTATGCTGAACAGATTATAATCAGACATGGCTTAAATGAAAGCTATGACCTTCTACAGCATCCTTATACAGCAAAAATTAAGTTTTGTCTCAGCGAGAATATTCTACAACTTTAAAAGTATGTCTAAAATGTGCTTGGACAAAAGTGCATTCGCATGCCAGAATTAATGCTGAAAAACTGTCGCAATTAATTATGAAACTACTAAAATGGTGAAAAAATGTCAGAATTTGGCAATGGTGTGTCAGAATGAACAAAACTTATGTAGCGTCCAAAGGGAAAACCTAGTAAGTCACATTTTCTGAGATAATCCACTTTGAAGTTACAGTTCTTGCAGTAAGAGATAGGCTTACTGGGATTTGTCAGTGTCATTCTGGGGTAACGGGCCACTTCTTGAAAATCTAAACCTAAAGAATATATAGAGACATGTCTCAGAAGTTATACTTTGACCTTAACTCAATTTGACCCAATTTGTGACTTACTAGGTTTTCCCTTTGCACGCTAGTAATTTTGTTCGACTTAATGTTCTTATCCATTGGGTACCACAAGGACTCATGTGAATGGTCAATGCGACACCAATAAAAATTGGAAATAATTATCAAAAGTGATAGATAATGCAGACCAATGCTTTCTAAAATTTATCAGTAATCTTTGGAATTGTCTTCCCTGCCTTCTGTATTATTTTAGTGGACATGGGATTAAGGAAATTCAGATTATTACAATTCCTGGTGACAGAGGTTCACAGAGCAGGTACAACGGGATATGTCGCATCGGCTAAGAAAATTTAAGTGGAGGCCACACAATGACAAACTATGCTGTTTGGCTTCAAAATCCCACCATAACAGTTACTTCCCTCCTCCCACTTCGACTTCCCTCCTCCCACTTTGACTTCCCTCTTCGAAATTCTGCTTCCCTCCACCAAATTTGGCTTCCTTCAGCTACTACCATCATTAACCCCATCATAAAACAGAGCTTACCCTGTAGTGCTGAAGTGTATCTTTCTATGAGGCATCTTGCGAAATAATGGTAAGTAACAGAACTCACCAGCTGGCCCAGGAGAAATAATGGCAAGCAACAGAACTCACCAGCTGGCCCAGGATAAATAATGGCAAGCAACAGAACTCACCAGCTGGCCCAGGAGAAATAATGGCAAGCAACAGAACTCACCAGCTGGCCCAGGAGAAATAATGGCAAGCAACAGAACTCACCAGCTGGCCCAGGAGAAATAATGGCAAGCAACAGAACTCACCAGCTGGCCCAGGAGAAATAATGGCAAGCAACAGAACTCACCAGCTGGCCCAGGAGAAATAATGGCAAGCAACAGAACTCACCAGCTGGCCCAGTTGAACCTGTTGGTCCACGTGGTCCTGCTCGTCCAGGGTCACCCATGGGACCAGAGCGTCCAGGTGGTCCTCTCGGTCCAGAGGAGCCTTGGAATCCAGTTGATCCAGGTCCTCCAGGTGGTCCAGGGGGTCCAGGTGGACCATTGCCTCCTGCTTGTCCAGTTGAGCCCGTGGCTCCAGTGGCGCAATCTGGGCAACTTGTAGCTTGAAAATAAAAAAAACAAAATAATCAAACTTATAACATAGAAGCAATTTGATCATTTTTGCCAGGACATGTGCTGCAATCTGGCATAAAATTTAATGAACATGATGCCACCGAGAAAACAATTTCAGGTCCCAGGAAGCGGTCAACAGAAATGGCATTAGGAATTCGCACACTTTGTGTTGGGACGAATGATTGATGGATGAGTGGGGCTTTACGTCCTGTATTTATGCACTTGGCTGGATAATTAGGACAGGAGGAGGAAACGGCAGTGAGGCGAAGGATGATTGAAACAGCCGTCCAATATAGGCCCAGGGGACCGGGCAAGAGCTGGATTCAAATCCTGGACCCAGCGATTGGCAGTCAAGCACGCTACCACTAGACCAACCCTCCCCCCCCCCTTCCGGGTTGACTTAGATATTGAACAGAAACTTTTTGAATGTACATGTACAATGAAACAAACTATTTCTTGGTGCAGTACATGTACAATGTACATAAATTTAAGTTTGTGCCAGTTGGCAGAAGCACATCTCTCAATTTCAAGGAACTTTAAGGACTTCCCTTACCCAACCAGTCTGGCAAGGGACAGACAAATTAATGATAGATGAAATTTTGAAAAGTTCCTCACCATAGAAACACATAGAAGGGACATGAGGCTCTAGCAGATGAAGCAACCAAATCCAGCATCTTGGAACTGCCTGGCAGCCTAGCATTTGGTAACTGACGTCACCAACAACAGTGACATCACTAGCAACAATGGCATCATGTCACGTCACAATCAGCCAAAGACAACATCTTGTTGTCTCAGGGCAGTTCCAATATGGTGGATTAGGTGATCTCATCTTGAGATGGCGTCATACAGCCTCATGTCCGATCTATGTATTTCTATGTTCCTCACCAATGATAGGCGGAAGAGTTATTGTCTTCTGGCAGATGATAGCCCTCAATAAAGTAACGTAACAGGAGAGGTCCTCCATATGCTCAACGAGGAAATAGGATTGATTTCTCAATTTCGGACTGAAGGAAATCATCTCGAGGTCACGAATCACAACTTCACTGCCGGAACCAAATACGGATGAAATGCCGATAGGAAACAAGACCACTCCTTTTTCTACAAATTTTGCAAAAATTGCCGTGAATTTAGTCTCGTCTAGATTGCAGGCAGCATCAGTGATGATAATTGCACAATTCGGAGCGTTCCATCGGTCTCCCTTCATTACCGTAAACTGTTCACTTAAAGTCAGTTGTAGCGCTTCCAAAAGGTTCGTTCCTCTGTCTGGATGATCCATGGTCTGTAAGTAGTTTTTGACAGGTTCTTCATCAGAGTAGGTATTCAGGAAGAACTGAGACCTGGCAGAAGATCCGAATGTAACCAGTCCAAAATTAGCACCACTACTGCTCATGTGGAAATTATCCTGAGACATCATCGATTCGAGAAATTGCTTCATTCTAATCCACATTTCCTCGTTCTTGGATCTTCCCACAATGAACACAACGTCAACTGGATCAGTGCATGGGCATGGAGATGGAGTCGGCTGAACAAGGTCTTCGGCTTTTCCTGAAATAAGAAATATCAAATTCAAATTTATTGACCAATTGACAAATATTCACAAACATATATTGCTACAAAAAATCAACACAAGTCTGGTTGGATGATGCCTTAAAGGCATATGTGCCATTACCAATATTAATTGAATAAAGATTATGTACCAGCGTGGTCATTAAAAGCATAGGCGTACGGCGTGCACAATTTTTGGGGGGGCGAGCAACTTTGCCTGAATTTCAAGATCTAGTTTTAGTACCATTGCAAATGAAATTGGCCAGAAATCATTAATTTTCAATATTGTTTATTTAATCATCTGCCCAAATTTTTCAGCCTTTTTGCCCAAATCCTACTTTTTCCCAAACTTTTGGGGGGTGACGTCCCCCCTGCCCCCCCCCTCCGATTCGCCTATGATTGAAAGCATAGTAAAAAAGAAAAGTTTAAAATATTGGTGGGTCACGCTCTAAACTGATGCCTAGTATTATGAAAAAAAATGATGCGTGCACATTTTCAGGCAAATTGGTTAATATTTAGAGGTGGCCCAGGCCCATTGCCCTTGGAAGTTTTTACATTTCTAGCGTAATTCTCTACTTTTGTCAACTCGTGGTTCTGTATTATCTAGCCAATTCAAATGACAACAATACAAATGGCATGGTTGAACTGGTCTTAATTACAGCTTCATTTTGAGTACGAACTTGGATGGTCTGTGATCATGATTTGATATTCGGATAATAGAATTGTTCAACTGCAAATTTGTCGAAAACCTCATGTTCGCTTGACTTTCCTTTAACATTAGATGATTTGTTCTTTGGGCTGATGATAATTAATGACAAGAGAGCATATTCAGAGAGTTCTAGTCTTAGATTAAAATACTTTAATAATATAATGATTAGGGCTTTATATCCCACATTTATGTAGCTAGTAGGCTTATTGGGACAGGATAAGTACGAGCATCATGATTGAAACTGCTTTAAAAATTGAATGTGGGTTCAATTGGCTACCAGTGTTAGATCAAACCCAGTGTTTGGAAGCCCGGGGCACTCCCAACTGAGCTAACAACACTCCCCCAATACATTCTTAGGGAATTATATAAAAGTCACTCTTTGAAAATTTTCCTGCAATGATGCCGTTGTTAATGAATTTGCCTTTTTGTATAACTTGCGAATAATTTCATGTCAGAATAATCTTGTAAATATTCGGTAGGCCAGAACAAAACCTGCATGCCACTCACTGGTGCAGCGGTTTTTATGGTGCAACTCGACAAGGGATGGATGGATGATTGGGGCTTTACGTCCTGTATTTATGCACTTGGTAGGCTAATTAGGACAGGAGGAGGACACGGCAATGAGACGAAGGATTATTGAAACAGCCGTCCAAAATAGGCCCAGGTGACCTGGCAAGAGCTGGATTCGAACCCTGGACCCAGCGATTGGAAGTCCAGCACGCTATCACTAGACCAACCCTCCCCCTCCCCACGCAACAAGGGACTTGCCTGTCAGGAGAAATGAACAACCAGATTCAAATCAGTACCAAATTTGTGAAAAAAATAAAAGAAATGCTGTTAAATCTGACACAGAATTAACCCTCCTGGCCCCATAGGACAAGAATCACCAACTGTTCTGTTGGAAAATCATAAAATTTTGATAAAACAATGGGAAAATTGGATGCTGCTGTGATTTTTTGAAAACCAACACATTGACAATTGACGCATTGACTCCTTATGTACATTTTCTAAAGTCACGGCTTTCATGAAATTATTCCTAACCCAGAGCAGGAAAGGTTTTTGTGTCCGAGAGCAGGGCCTCAGGCCCTTTGTCGTCATCAATGGCATTGTCATGCCAAAGTTGGTTTGGATCCTTAATCATTTCACTGATGCAAGAACCACCCAAAGTTATGATACCCAGGGTTTACACTGCTGTCAAAGAAGCCCTGGCTTTAATCTTATGTCTCATTTCTCTGAATATTTGCCTTTAATCCCCAACATTCTTAGTTGCTGAGCAGAAGATTTCTTAGAAGGCTTCCGAGAAGGAAACAATCTTAATATTACATTTTATGCTTCAGCCAGTTACGAACAGATAGATGGATTGATAGAATAGCACTCTTTTCGCAATTTATCAGATGTGTCAATGCGATGACCATATCCCATTGAGTTATAAGGGGTTATTAAATTGCTCGAGGACACGGTGCATGCATTGCATGTTACTTTTTTTCATTATTTTCCTTCCCTCATCGGTAGTCCATTTTACAAGGTATGGTTTTTAACGGCCATATCCTATTATGTACGAATATCCAATGAGTTCATTTATACATAAGAATACACAGCGCTCCTGAATAAACATGAGACATCACCTGCGACGGTACCTATTCATCGATGCACCATCAACATACAATGTATAGGATACGACCGACTTACAGGTCAAGAGTAATCAAATTATGCGTTCTAAAAGGATCATAATTAAAAGATTTACTGAACACTTCATCATTTCATTCATTATATCCAGGGGCATATCTAGAAATGGACAAGGGGGGTCATCACATGGGGTGAAGATGCCGAGTTCATCGACGTTTCCTATGTCTTCCATGATAATTTTGGGCCTGACGGGGGCCATTGGGCCCATAATTAGGACACTGATCAAATTCCTAATCCAGCAAAACTTATTCAAACTCTCAGTGGGATCCAACAGGGTGGAATTCCTTCACCAGTCCTGTTCACCTTGTATTAATATGTAGATGGCAATGCCATAGATTCGGAGCTCAAATGAACTGTTCTTATTTTGAAACCATGTTAGTAATAAACAACAGCACCATCAGTCGGGCCTAAGTTAATTTATGCCAATAAGTACAGTAATAGCAATCAGCTTTTAAACTTCACAACTTAAATAAACTTCACACATCATAGCTGCCAACCGGCTTCTTATAGGCCTACAGTTCAACCATTTTCCCTGGGTGTGGTACTGCAAGCATGATGCTACACTGGTGGTGACACCTGTTGGCAAAATAAGCTTTTTCCATGCAGACAACATGAACAAGCATAAAAATGAAGTTTTCAAAACAATAGATTTTTCAGATCGACATTGCACAAAAGAAATTCAGGTATGTTTACTTTTACCTAAACTAACTGTTTGAATAGGGACCAACTCCATCTCCTTCATTCTCACTCCACTGACAGATTCAAAATCTAATATGTTAATGGCACTGCCATGAAATTTGTGCAGCAATTCAAAGTTTTAGGACGCACAGTGTTACCATAAATTTTATTTTATATCCAATGTATAAAGTCAGTTATGTAACTGTTTCAAAAAATTAGGAAGACAGGTATGTTGAAAGACAGATAAATAATAGAGAGATAACATATATAATAGATACAATGCAGATAGATAGATAGAACTAATATTGATGGATTAATCAATAATCATCTCAATGGTAAAAGGCAGACAATACTGAAGGCTGCCAAATTTAAGTCCAGGTTAGATTGATGACATTACATAATAGCATAAAAGTGATTAAAAAAAATAACATGATCTGCATGTAGATTAATTGCTCACGGTTACATAATCAACAGTTTATGATGATTATGTAACTTTAATTTTGTTATGTTTTCTTGTTGTCCGTTTTGAAATTTGATGAATCACTTGTTAATAATTTAATTTATCTTGTCAAGGCTTATAATTTTTAACTATTCAATAAAAATTATAGGTAGGGCAAATTGACCAAACTTCAGCCTACTTTGGTTTTTGATTGCTTGTCACTGGCTGGCTATTCATGGGAATAACCTGTAGCTATGGACCTAACCCCAGCCTCCACTCCTCTTCATGACTATATTGTGAAAAAAACAGCCATATGCCTTATAAGGCAGTGCAAATGTGCTTCAAAGACAAAAGTGGGACATGTACCTAACTTCAGCCGCGTAGTACCTAACTTCAGCCTAGGGTGTACCTAACTTCAGCCTAGGGTGTACCCAACTTCAGCCTAGGGTGTACCTAACTTCAGCCCTCTACCTAACTTCTACCACTTGATCCTATTCTGTCATCAAAACAGCAGACCGCTTAAATTAGGCCTTAATTACCTACCTCTATAAAACATGAGTCTGAAAAAAATCAATCCTCCAAAAATGTATTTCAAAAAAGCTTGAAAAGAAGTCATCGTTTTCACAGACTCCAATTCAGGCAACTGGTTTATTCCAGTATGCCAGACCTAAAAATGATTTAAAAATGGCATTTTTAGATAGATAGATATTCAGAGATTGATAAACAAACTTCTCATTTGAGATTTACTGGCTGGAGTTTGGGAAACCTGAGGGCTGAAGTTAGGTAATATGGGAGCTGAAGTTAGGACATGGGGGCTGAAGTTAGGTAAAATTGACATCTCTACAAATCACCTAATCCATTGAATGATCAGGTAGAAAATGATGAAAAAAACTTAAATTATGGAAGATTACTGCGATGAAACTTTTTTTGAGCTGTTCCTGTTTGGGTGAATAGGTGCAGCAAACTGACAGATTTAACATTTTGTCAAACTTTTCATATTGTAAAACAAGCACAATGCTTTCCTCCAAAAAAACATGTAACATGCTCGATTCATATGTTGTGATGGTCATAACTTTTTGATAATTTATTCTTAACACATTGACAATAACTTTAAACCCAAAAACTGGCACCTTGGCCACATCAAAATTTAATTACAAGGAGTTTTCTGTAGGGGGGCTGAAGTTGGGTGAGAGGCTGAAGTAAGGTCAACTTGCCCTACAGGGAACATTACTGAAGAAAATTGAATTTTTAAGACACTTTTGAAGATGAATGTTATTTTTTTTATATACGAAACTAAATCATTGATAAGAAGCTCGGCCCACTTGACCTAATTTCCAACTGTGGACTGTTGATATTGAGACCTTCATTGCACAGATTTTTGAGTCCTCTCCTGTGCTCAATTTCGCTTCGCGAAACGGCCTGCGGCCGTTTCACTGTGCGAATATTATGAGCTGTTGTTATGCTAAGTTCGCTGACGCCTGTTGATCCGCGAATATGATGCATTTATGGTCCCTACAGTAGTTGTCTAGGCTACAGCACAGGATCCGAATTTGTGAGGAGCATTCTTATAAATAAAGAATCAATATTAACACCTCCAAAACTGTAGCTCGAACACTGCTTCAATACGCTTAAAATACTTCCTAACATATGCAAAGACGGATTTAAGACTCACTGCATACTGCTTCCAGGATTTCGTCACAGATGGGTCTGACATCCGATCCTGAAGTGTGATCAAATATCCACCAGTTGCCATTCTGAAGATGGGGGTAGGATGACATCTGTCTAAGAATGTTTGAATCAGAATCGGCCTTTGGACCGAGGGTCAAAATAGCAATTCCTCGATCCTTAGCATCTCGTGCGGCGTCAACAGCGTCTTGTTGTGTTGTCACGGCTCCATCCTCCTTGCCGTCAGTTATTATGATCAAGCAGTTCTGCAAAGCAATTTTTTTTTTTTAAATTAATGATTTGGGGTTTACATCTCGTATTCATGCACTGAGGAGCTAGCAGCAATGATAAATAGATAAATAGATATGGTAAGTACTGTCCTCTAAGCCCAGTTCGTGGCGCTCACGAGGGTTGATTGATGAGATGGGAGGGAGAGCTTGAGTCCTCAACATGTTACACAAATGTCATTTACCCCATGTAAGGGATCTTTGACTTACTCAGCACAGACACTGATACAAGGACTGAGCGCCTCAGGAGCCCGCCTGCTCCACTGAAGGTCTTTTCCTGCATGGGTTCGAACCCTCGGTGGGGAATACACCATTTTCAGTGAATCTTCATGAGCAAAATCGCAGCTGGATGTCACTCGGATGAGACTAATGATTCGGATGAGACTTTAAATTGGCAGCCCACCCAACTGCCACATGAATAGGATGAATGATTGGGGCTTTGCATTATATATGAGCTTTTATGCATTGAGAAAATTAATTTCAAGTTGATACTAACAGCAGCCTGCGGACGATCTCCACTGGACACCTTGAACTGGTCATTCAACACAGTTCGGATGCCTCGACTTGTGCTGCTGCCTCCTTTTGGATCGATACCTTCCAGAAGTGTCATGATCCGATCTTTTGAAGACGAAAGTAAGGCAAGATTTTTTCCCACGGAGTCATACACCACGACACCTATGCGAACTTTGTCATTGCTCAAGAGACCATTTACCAGACATTCAACAAAAGCTTTTGTTATCTCCCAGCGATTTCTCAAGTGTTCTGTTTCATAACAACCGGACTTGTCAATCAGAATGACAATGTCAGCCTCTTGGCAGTCTGAAAGCAATCAAAACAAAAACTATTTTATGAAATAGTCAAAAGGAAGAGAACGTCATGATGATGTTTAATTGGCAAATTTGAGGTTATCATATATTGGATGGAAAGATGATAAGGGTTTTATGTCCAGTATTTATGCGCTGGGTAGGCTGATTAACATAGAATGACACAAGAATGAAATTAGGCAATGCAGACATTTAAGCTGACACAATTAATGAAAATCCAATATAAGAAGGGCAATGGTCCCAGGGCAATGGTCCCAGGGCAATAGTCCCAGGGAAATGCTGCCTGCATTCTAGTCAATGATATGATATACACTTCTGAAAATACTTATTGTTTAAAGTTAGTCGTTAACACCTCATCACCACCAGTGTGGGCTATATAGAGATATACACATTGTTCGAAAGTAGCAAAACACTTGTAAAAAATTCATGTCTTGTGAGGGCTTGATTGAAGAGTAAGAAACGGTTTGATGGAAGAGTAAAAAAGGGCTTGATGGAAGAGTAAGAAAGAGCTTGATGGAAGAGTGAGGGCTTTGTGGAAGAGTGAGAAAGAGCTTGATGGAAGAGTAAGAAAGGGCTTGATGGAAGAGTACAAAAGGGCTTGGTGGAAGAGTAGGAAAGGGCTTGGTGGAAGATTAATAACGGGCTTGGGGGAAGAGTAAGTAAGGGCTTGATGGAAGAGTAAGTAAGGGCTTGATGGAAGAGTAAGTAAGGGTTTGATGGAAGAGTAAGTAAGGGTTTGATGGAATAGTAAGAAAGGGTTTGATGTTAGAGTAAGAAAGAGCTTGATGGAAGAGTAAGAATGGGCTTGATGGAAGAGTAAGAATGGGCTTTGTGGAAGAGTAAGAAACGGTTTGATGGAAGAGTAAATAAGGGCTTGATGAAAAAGTAAGGGCTTGATGGTAGAGTAAGAAAGAGCTTGATGGAAGAGTAAAGGCTTGGTGGAAGAGTAAGAAAGATTGATAGAAGAGTAGAAAAGGGCTTGGTGGAAGAGTAAGAACGGGCTTGGGGGAAGAGTAGGAAAGGGCTTGATGGAAGAGTAGAAAAGGGCTTGATGGAAGAGTAGGAAAGGGCTTGATGGAAGAGTAGGAAAGGGCCTGATGGAAGAGTAGAAAAGGGCTTGATGGAAGAGTAGAAAAGGGCTTGATCGAAGAGTATGTAAGGGCTTGGTGGAAGAGTAAGAAAGGGCTTGGTGGAAGAGTATGTAAGGGCTTGGTGGAAGAGTATGTAAGGGCTTGGTGGAAGAGTATGTAAGGGCTTGGTGGAAGAGTGAGAAAGAGCTTAATGGAAGAGTGAGAAAGAGCTTGATGGAAGAGTAGGAAAGGGCTTGGTGGAAGAGTAGGAAAGGGCTTCATGGAAGAGTAAGAAAGGGTTTAATGGAAGAGTAAGGGTTTGATGGAAGAGTAAGAAAGGGCTTGATGGAGTGGAAGAGTATGTAAGGGCTTGATGGAAGAGTATGTAAGGGCTTGATGGAAGAGTATGTAAGGGCTTGATGGAAGAGTATGTAAGGGCTTGATGGAAGAGTATGTAAGGGCTTGATGGAAGAGTATGTAAGGGCTTGATGGAAGAGTATGTAAGGGCTTGATGGAAGAGTATGTAAGGGCTTGGTGGAAGAGTGAGAAAGAGCTTAATGGAAGAGTGAGAAAGAGCTTGATGGAAGAGTAGGAAAGGGCTTGGTGGAAGAGTAAGAAAGGGCTTGATGGAAGAGTATGTAAGGGCTTGATGGAAGAGTATGTAAGGGCTTGATGAAAGAGTATGTAAGGGCTTGGTGGAAGAGTAAGAAAGGGCTTGATGGAAGAGTAAGTAAGGGCTTGATGAAAGAGTAAGAAAGTAAAGGTAAATATATGCTCACTTCTTAGCCTGGGGAGTGTGGGAGTGATGCAGCTGTTGCAGATGTAGTTAACCACCCTCAAAACGTAGGTTTGAAGACTGCTCAGATCTTCAACTAGGAAGTAAGAATGGTTTCTTACTGGCGACTTGGCCATCATCTTCAGATCCCTTTCTAACATCGCTTGATCACGACCAGAGTCCACACCAACTGGAACCAGGGTTATTCCTTTCATAATTAACTGAGAGGAAATTACTCTGAATTTGGTCACATCCACATTACATCCGGCATCTGTGATCACGATGGCAAAGTTTGGAGCATTCACACGATCCCCCCTGAGGGAGGTGAACTGTTGGTTCAACATCAGTTCCAGGGCGTCCAAGAGGCTCATTCCTCTGTTTGGGTGATCCATGCGTCTCAAATGTCCTGTGACTCCAAAATGGTCAGTGTAGGAGTTGAGATAGAAATGTGACTGAGCAGTGCGTCCAAATGTGATAGCTCCGAACATCGCCCCATTTGGTCCAATTGGAAATTCTCGTGTTATTGCTATAACAAACTGCTTCACAGCCTCCCACACAGCATCACTGGCAGATCTTCCCAAAACAAAGACGATGTCAACTGGTTGAGGACAAGGATTAGGAGGTGGCAAAGAGACTGGTAGCAACGGTGTCCCTGTTCATAAAAGAAATAAGTTAACTTTAGAAATCAGTTAGTCCACAAAAATGATGCATATTCAAAGGTTATGGTGCTGGAAATTATTACCTTACAAGATCACGACCAGCCTTGTTTACCATCACATTTTAAATATTGTTTTTATCAAATTTCAATTTTCAAAGACACATTGTCACCATGTTTTCAAGTTTGGCACATTAATTAGTTAATTAATTAGACCATAGGGTGATTTTGCTGTGATGTCCTTTCAGGTAGTTGTCCAAATGTAACCTCTGTATGGAAAAATGCCAGTGTCATCTATATATTAATACGGAATATGGGATGCATGACGTCATAGCGCCATTTTCCCCAAATTTCTGTGTTTCTCTTTGACTTTTCATCATTCTCAAGTAGCTCTATGCATGCATGTTTTCTCTATCCATCAATACCAAATGCAGCCCTGTAAACCCCTTCACTTTTACAATCCTTCAATAATGCGTTTTCTATCAAGTTCTGCTTTGGTCGCCATTTTTTCCCAACCCCTTTGCTGTCTGCTCACCTAACACATATTGGTAGAAATGCATTTACTTTTGACTCCAGGCCAGTTCAATGTAAACTGTCTTTATAACTCCGTGACTGGTTGCCATAAGGATGTCAGCAAATTAATTGTTTACATTGGTATTTAAGTGTCACATCTTGGAAGGGAGAGTGAAGTCCAATTAGGAGCACACACGCTTGACACCTCTTTATTTTTCCAATGATATTTCTTTGAAAAGCATCTCATGTTGCTAAACTTTTGTCAATATTCCAGAATTTCATACCATTCTCTTATTTTTTTATACAACTGTCAGAGAGCAAGCCAAAGCAACATCATCCCTTTCTAAAGCAATTACTATTCATATCTACACATTACATAACAGATATAAGAGATATATAGATAGATAGTTTGGTTCTTTCTCCTTTCTGCCACATACCTGCCTGAGTGGCAGCCTCGCTGCCAATTTAGTTACTCAGGATTTCCAATGATTCAACAGAAACTGATAGAATTCACATAAATAAAGATTAAAGGATTGTTAGTGTTTTACGCCTCTGCAGCACCTTAGTGGGCTATATCGAGGCAGGCGATCGCTGTATGATGATGAGATGAGAAGACTGAGAGTCTGGAATATATCCTATTAATTCAGGGATGCCCAGGGTCTTTCAGTTGCCCCAGCATAGAATACTGGGTACAACCCGCCTCCATTTAATGTCCCATGGGCTCGGACTAAAGTGAGTTTCCCGGGTGATATTTGAACCCACGCCCTCAAAGCCAGTTGACAAGCGCACTTACCAATTAGGCCACGGGGGAACTCTTTATCACAGGTAAATGCTAGTTAGTATAAATACAGAGCACAGAGATTGTATGAAGGTAAACTTACTGCAAATAGCCTCCAGCATTTCTTCACAGATTGTGCTTCTGCTGATATCAGTGTTATGATCAAAGATCCACCAGTTTTTGTTCTGTTGGTGAGGAGAAGAGGATAGGTCTCTCAGTGTAGTCTTATCAGAATCGGCCTTTGGACCCAGAGTTAGAATAACTGTTCCTTGCATCTTGGCATTACTTGCGGAATTTATTGCTTCTTGACGCGTTGTTCCTCCTCGATCTTCTCTGCCATCAGTTATTATGATCAAGAAGTTCTGTAAGGAAAGCGAAATAGTAAATTTAACAATTGCACTTTAAATCGGATCCCCCGGTTCTTCTTGAAGCAGGCAGCGGCGTATCCAGGATTTTTTCCAGTGGGGGGGCAAACCACCAAGATATTTCCCAAAAATTGTTTTCACGACCAACAGCTTTGTCACATGCCACACATTGTACTATGTTCAAAATTCTTTCAGAGTGTCATTACTTTTGCAGATGTCTCTAGATTTTCTTATATCTCATCAAATAAGAAGTTCTCAGGAGTTCACTGTGAAAGACATGGGTTTTCATTTTAAACTTTAAAAATGGACAAAGACAAGAGTTTCTTTCAGCTAGTAAAATCATCTTTTGGTCATGGTATGCCACGAATGCCAAAGAAAACGTCATTTTTGGCCTGTTTTCATGACAAAAAAGTGGTGCAGCTTCTTTATTTTTTGTGATATCAACCTCAAACTTTCACACAATATATTGTAATATGTATAGTTTAGTGTGGCATTCATTAAGATTGCTTCAATTAAATTCCCTTTATGCCAGCCACGTCTGAACTTACAGGACATGTTTTACTGCTCAGAAGCAGCACCTTTATGGCTTGACCCATATTTGTCCCCTCACTTTGGGGAGACCTCTCTAAGGCAAAAAAGCTGCTATCGAGAGACCACATCAATTAGCTAAGATTACCTTATATCCCACACTTGGCAGTGATCCCCATGCAAAACCCATGAGGAACAGCCCATGGGATATAATTTTGTGATCCACCATCCGTAATTTAAATATGATCCACCATCCCTAATTTAAATATGATCCACTATCCTGGATATTTTATTTATTTGTGGCACTACTTCAAATCACACATGAGGTCACAATCACGATACATGACATCACAACAGCAGCACATGACGTCACAATAGCAGCGGAACCACAATGATATCATCAGCATTGGTGATGTCACCAGCAGTCATGTGACTCTAAGGGCTTTGTTTACAGTAACCAGTCAGACTCCAACCACTTTGTCATTTGTTTATGTTACAGTTTGATCTGATTGGTTTGGCCACCATCAAAACATCAAATCCATCCACCAAAGTGATTAGGTCATTATTATGTTTAATTATCCATATTTAAACATCAAAATACCCTCATAGGTTGTCAAAATAGCAGAAAATGTGGGATATAAATAAAACCCACTCAGGGTGGTGGATCAGTTCACTGAAACCCTTTGAGTGGTCTGGCTGGCGGAGTCACAAGTGAGTTCCTTCGCCAGCCAGACCACGAGTGGGTTTCAGTTGACTGATCCACCACCCTGAGTGGGTTTTATTATAGTATGTACTCGCATTCATATATACAAGTTGCCACCGCATATAAGACACACCCTTTCTCAATACCCAAAAACCCCCTTCCCAGTGAAACCCATGTGTAAGTCGCATTAGATGAGACTGGTAAGGATGAGACTGAAAATTTGGTATTCAGTGACTTAGACCTGAAAACTTCAATAATTATATGATCTGGTCCATTTCACGTACAATGTATAAGAAGCATCCTTTCTTGGAGTAAAATTTCTGGATATCAAAAGTATGCCTTATACGCAAGTATATGTTGTGTATAAAAGTAATAAGAGGCCCTTTTTTCACTAACCGTAATGCCTGGACGATCTCCTCTGCTTGACACAAACTGTTTATTCATCACAGTTTGAATTCCTCGACTTGTGCTGCTTCCTCCCCTTGGCTCAACACTTTCCAAAAGTTGCATTATGTTATCTTTTGGAGATAAAAGGAAGGAAAGACTGCTTGCATATGTGTCATACACCACAATTCCAATCCGCACATTTTCATTCCTCAAAAAGTCATTTATCAAGCATCGAACGAAGACTTTTGTAATCTCCCAACGATTTCTCAAATGGCCAGTTTCATAGCAGCCAGACTTGTCAATCAAAAGTACGATATCAGCTTTGCAGTCTGAAAATAAATACCAACAACACATACTTATTGTGAAAAAATCGGAAGATCTGGTTTTTCCTTGAAAAGTATGTAAACAATTTTGGTCCCCGGGGGCAATGGTTCCCGGGGGCAATGGCAATCGTCAGGGGGCAATCGTCAGGGGGCAATCGTCAGGGGGCAATCGTCAGGGGGCAATCGTCAGGGGGCAATCGTCAGGGGGCAATCGTCAGGGGGCAATCGTCAGGGGGCAATCGTCAGGGGGCAATCGTCAGGGGGCAATCGTCAGGGGGCAATCGTCAGGGGGCAATCGTCACGGGGGCAATCGTCACGGGGGCAATCGTCACGGGGGCAATCGTCACGGGGGCAATCGTCACGGGGGCAATCGTCACGGGGGCAATCGTCACGGGGGCAATCGTCACGGGGGCAATCGTCACGGGGGCAATCGTCACGGGGGCAATCGTCACGGGGGCAATCGTCACGGGGGCAATCGTCACGGGGGCAATCGTCACGGGGGCAATCGTCACGGGGGCAATCGTCACGGGGGCAATCGTCACGGGGGCAATCGTCACGGGGCAATCGTCACGGGGCAATGGCAATAGTCACGGGGCAATGGCAATAGTCACGGGACAATGGCAATAGTCACGGGACAATGGCAATAGTCACGGGGCAATAGTCATGGGGCAATAGTCATGGGGCAATGCTCCCTGCATTCTTGTCAATGACACAATATATGCTTCTGAAAATACTTATTTTCTAAAGTGAGAAAGGTGTTAACACCTCCTCACCACCAGTTTGGGCTATTTAGCTCAAGGCAAACACACGGTTCGAAAATAGCAAACAAACTAGTAAAAAATTCTTGTCTTGTGAGGGCTTGATGAAAAAATAAAAAAGGGCTTGATAGAAGAGTAAGTAAGGGCTTGGTGGAAGAATAAGTAACCAGCAAGCACAAACATTTATTAAACATTCAACAACCAATGTTATAAAAACACTTAAAAACCAAAGCAACAAAGTTAGAGTGCTTGCTGGGAAGGGCTTGATGGAAGAGTAAGAAAGTAAAGATAAATATATGCTCACTTCTGTACCCAGGGGGAGTGGGTGTGATGCAGCTGCTGCAGATGTAGTCAACTACCCTCAAAACGTAGGTTTGAAGACGGCTCAGATCTTCAACTAGGAAGTAAGAATGGTTTCTTACTGGCGACTTGGCCATCATCTTCAGATCTCTTTCTAACATCGCTTGATCACCACCAGAGTCCACACCAACTGGAACTAGGGTTATTCCTTTCATAATTAACTGAGAGGAGATTACTCTGAATTCGTTCACATCCACATTACATCCGGCATCTGTGATTACGATGGCAAAGTTATGAGCATTCACACGATCCCCCCTGAGGGAGGTGAACTGTTGGTTCAACATCAGTTCCAGGGCGTCCAAGAGGCTCATTCCTCTGTTTGGGTGATCCATGCGTCTCAAATGTCCTGTGACTCCAAAATGGTCAGTGTAGGAGTTGAGATAGAAATGTGACTGTGCAGTGCGTCCAAATGTGATAGCTCCGAACATCGCCCCATTTGGTCCAATTGGAAATTCTCGTGTTATTGCTATAACAAACTGCTTCACAGCCTCCCACACAGCATCACTGGCAGATCTTCCCAAAACAAAGACGATGTCAACTGGTTGAGGACAAGGATTAGGAGGTGGCAAAGAGACTGGTAGCAACGGTGTTCCTGTTCATAAAAGAAATAAGGCAACTTTAGAAATCAGTTAGTCGCAAAAATGATGCATGACTACTTTATATTCAAAGGTTATGGTGCTGGAAATTATTACCTTACAAGATCACAACCAGCCTTGTCTACCATCACATTTTAAATATTGTTCTAACAGTTTATCAAATTACAATATTAAAAGACACATTGTCACCATGTTTTCAAGCTTGGAACATATAGTTAATCAATTAGACCATTGGGTGATTTTGCTATGATGTCCTTTCAGGTAGTTGTCCAAATGTAACCTCTGTATGGAAAAAATGCCAGTTTCATCTACAGTGCCGCCTGTAAGTAAGTGAAACGCATGATATTGTGCCATTGCATCAATGTTAAACATCCTTAACCAAAATGCTTCTGGAAAGACAAATTCTCATCCGATGAGAAAAAAATGTTTTGGGTCATAAAGGCCGATATGTGAGGCATGTGGGATAAAAATAGCAGCCCATTTTCTTCGCTGTAGTCGGAGTTAGGTATGGGTCAAAGTCTTTGATAAGTAAGTGAAACGCAGGCCCAATGTTATAACATAGGGAAGGGTGGTTCACTTACTTATCAAAGACTTTGACCCATACCTAACTCCGACTACAGCGAAGAAAATGGGCTGCTATTTTTATCCCACATGCCTCACATATCGGCCTTTATGACCCACTTTGTTTCCCTTTCATCCGATGAGAATTCATGCCTCCACAAACAGTTTGGCTGAGGATGTTTAGCATTGATGCAATGGCACAATGTCATGCGTTTCACTTACTTACAGGCTGCACTGTATACGGAATATGGGGTTGCATGACGTCATAGCGCTATTTTCCCCAAATTTCTGTGTTTCTCTTTGACTTTTCATCATTCTCAAGTAGCTGTATGCATGCATGTTTTCTGCATCCTTAAATACCAAATGCAACCCTGTAAACCCCTTCACTTTTACAATCCTTCAATAATGCGTTTTCTATCAAGTTCTGCTTTGGCAGCCATTTTTTTCCAAACCCCTTTGCTGTCTGCTCACCTAACATATTGGTACAACTGCATTTACTTTTGACTGAAGGCCAGTGAAGTGCAATTAAGAGCTCACACGCTAAACACCTCTTTATTTTTCCAATGATATTTCTTTGAAAAATGTCTCATGTTGCTAAACTTTTGTCATATTCCAAAATTTCATACCATTCTCTTATTTTTTATACCACTGTCAGAGAGCAGGCCAAAACAACATAGTCCCTTTCTGAAGCAATTACTATTCATATCTACACATTGCATAACATATATAACAGATAGATATATAGATAGATAGCTTGGTTCTTTCTCCTTTCTGCCACATACCTGCCTGAGTGGCAGCCTCTCTGCCAATTTAGTTACTCAGAATTTCCCATGATTCAACGGCAACAGAAAGAATTCACAGAACATACATTACAGGAATTGGTAAAAGGATGTGTGGAAATATGACATCTTTACCACAGATTTTGTTGTTTCGTTTGTGTTTTACGCCTCTGCAGCACCTTAGTAGGCCCCATTTAAGCATGTAACTCCCGGAACTCCTGGACGTCCCGCAACTCCCGTTGACTCCCACTAACTCCTGCTAACTCCCGCTAACTCCCACTAAGTCCCGCTAACTCCCGTAAGTCCCACTAAGTCCCGCTAACTTCCACTAAGTCCCGCTAACTCCCGTAACTCCCACTAACTCCTGCTAACTCCCGTAACTCCCGGTAACTCCCGTAACTCCCACTAATTCCCACTAACTCCCGCAACTCCTGGTAAATCCTCTCAACACCCGTAACTCCCTGAAGTCCCAAATGGAGGCTCCGTTTGGGAGTTACATGCTTAAATGGGGCCTGCAGGGAAAAACATTTTTATCATATATCGTTGAACTCGAACTAAAAAGGAAAAAAATTTTTTTTTCTATCTCTCCCATTGGAACACAAAGAATTCAAAATGGCCGCCAAAACGGGCATCGGTCAGCCTAACTTTCTTAATTTTGGACTTAGAAAGTTGTGCAATACCTCTATTTCAGATAAAATTGGCATGAGGAACTCATTTTCCAGCTTTTCACCACCCTACAGAAAGTGAGACAGTCAGGGGTGAGAGTGAGAGTGAGAGTGAGAGTGAGCAGTGGGGGGGGGGTGAAATGCAACTGAGACAATATGTAAGAATACAATTTATTTGGTTTTTTCTTTTTTTTATAAGTCCAAGCGAATTAGGGTTTCGTTTGGCACTTCTAAATAACCTGCAAGGAGGTATAGCAGTGAAAAATAAATTACAGTCTAGGAATGGTGACCAAGAGACCTACATGGGAAAAATACAAAATCTGAAATTGGTCCTTTATTCCAGGAGAAAAAGGGGAAAAACCTCCACTTTTCGGTTTTTTAGAAATTGTCGTAGCATCTAGGAAAACGTATTTACAAGCCTGAGAAAGGTATCAAAAGTTGTCTCATATCCTTGGCTTCGTCCACTCCGTGTTTCATTATTGGCCCCTCATTAAAAAAACGCCCATTATGAGACTTTTTGAGGTGCAATCTGTAACCCTAGCCTCCCTGGTTTTGAGTCAATGGTGAAATATCTCTCTAGATTACTCAAGAAGACTGGTAGGACAGTCTCTCATGCCAAAATGAAGAAAATTTGAGCATTTTTAACCGAGAAAATGCATAAAATGTCTCTTTGAGCAATTTGCTTGAAAACTAGGTCACAACCAATCATATTGGAACGGAAATGGCGTGAGAATGTTCCTTAAAGAATGGCCTTCGACATGGTACCTTTACATTGTCTCTGTGACATCATCATTCTGAGCGGTGGTGAACGGCGTTTTTTTAATCAACTAAATTGATATTTTTTCAATAAAACATAGGATAGGATGGTTTTACCAATCCAAAACCCTGAAAAATGAGTTCATCGTGCCATTTTTATCTGAAATAGAGGCATTGCACAACTTTCTCGGTCCAAAATTAAGAAATTTGGGCTGACCGATGTCCGTTTTGGCGGCCATTTTGAATTCGGCCATTTTCTCAAAATGCTAAATAGTAGGGGGGCTTAGTCAAAAAATCGTTCACTTTATTACGATTTTATGAGGTTTTGGTTGTGGGTAGCCATGACCAAGAACTTTCAAAATCCACCGACCGCCTAGCGGATTTCACCCCCTGGTGGCCGTATTTGGCAAATCCAATATGGCCGCCATCGGGTATCGGCAATTTCGTAACTTTTCAACCGGGCATCCTAAAAACATAAGTGATACCTCTAGTTTGGGGTTTTTATGACTGAGGAATTCATTTTTGGCATCAATTTGGTGATTTTAGCAATCCTGGTGGCCATATTGCACAAAATTAAGATGGCCGCCCTAAAATTTACGGATTAACGTAACTTCGTTACTAAGCGTCATATATTCTCATATGATACCTCTATTTTGGGGTTATCATTGGCAAGGAATTCATTTTTTGCATTCTTTCTTTGATTGGACTATCCCCTGATGGTCATATGGGATTTTAATAACATGTTTAAGTCAGTGAAATGATGCCAATGGGCATTAAATCATTTCGCTCAATCACACTGGAAGAAACAATGTCAGATGACTTAGATCAGAAAATGCTCATATGAAAAGTAAAACCTCCTACAATATGCTTAAATCACCAAATGTTGCTACATTGTCATTTATTAATTTCTTTATAATTGTTTTATAATGTTACCAATTGTTTGCCCAGATGAAGGTTTTGTCACTTTAAACAATTGTTTAATTGAGTTAAGTTACAAGCAATTAAACACAGCTCACTTGCTGAGAACTATTATGGCTGATTAATATCTAATCAAGAATGGTGGTCTGTTTCTCTTTGGTTTAACCAGAACATACTGCATATTTGTAGAATTACATGTATTATAGTAGTTTAGCAGAAACCTCTTAATTTTTTCATCCCTTACATTTGAGCCTCCTCCTTCATTTTGAACCATTAGGCCTATGTGATTAATGTCCTGTGATATTTTTACTGGTGTTCCAGATAATCTACAAAATATATGTTTCATACATGAAAATTTATATTAAAAGAACATCTTCAATTGGATGCAGAATTTGAGTTCCTAGTTCTTTAGAATAATTGAAGCAAAACTTTTTTAATGGACACACTCCAATAAGCTTGTGGACTGAATACATTTACCCTCAATGATTGTATGTTCACAACGCTCTTGAAAAATATTTTGAACAATCAAGATGATATTCTGCTATTAAACAGGAGACAATTTCTTAGCAAGCAGTATCTTTAGAATGATTACTTCCCCGACTGGAGGTAGGGATCTAACTGACAAAAATGCATTTTAGAAAAAGACAAAGAGGTGTCTAACTGACTTAGACATCATATGATCTTCTATTTTACATTTTAACTTATAATTTTTGTAAAATAAACAATAATCTGATTGTTTGTTTGCTGTTGTAAACACAGTTAATCCCTAGGTGGGCACTAACAAATGTCTAACATGCAAAATTGTCAGTTAGATACCAGCTTTTCCAGTGGTGTAAGTATCTTGGTGATGTCTAACGTGAATTAGTGCCAGCATCATAAACATTAATTGTTGTTCTGTAGAGGACAATCACCTAGACACATGTTAATGCAGGATCGCAAGATTTATACAAAGCTTGTGTTTGTGTTACAGCAATGAAACCTGTGGTTTGTCACACAAGATGATCATTTTAGAGATACAATTATATTCTCAGCTGCTTTTTTTTTTATTATTAGCAAGAACTGCGGTGAGAAAATGTGCAAAAATTTGTCTTCAATGTCTTGCTGTTTCTGAAGTAAGCATTGCAGGAACTTCAAATTTGCACACATGTCGTTCAATATTATAGACAACATCTGCCATTAATATTTCATTACACATCATTTTAATTATAATAATCAGAGCTTATTTCTGATGAGTGCGATTACTATAAAACAGCCCTTATGAACATTTTATTGATACCAGACATCTTCCTTTCTTTGACAACTATGTTGTGGCACTCCCAAGTCCCACAGAAAAATGCTTAGAGGAGTGGTTTGCAGTACCTCAGGGAATAATTGGTTTCTGGAAAAGTTGACGACAACTGATGTAATTTGATCAAAGATACATGTAGGATTTCTGGCTCTGAAATAAGGGAGAGGTACAGATATAAGTGGAAAGGTGAGGCTTTGACATACATGTAAAATGTAGGCTAAAACAGTCACATCTCATTCAGGCAAAACAACTTCAATTGCAATTTCCCTGTTTTCCTGGAGATGACTATGCTTGGCGGCGGCACAGCAATGCACATATAGGACATGTTGCTAATGCCTTGATCTTAATTGGTTGTCAAGATGGAAATTCACTGAGCTATTAACAGGGCAATAAGAAAATCTGAACAGCTGATGGAGGTTCGTTCAAATAGTTATTCGTCTTATGGTACAAGTGTAAAAGCAGGTCCTGAACTCTGTCAGGCTCATTGACCATTTGAAGGTGATGAGATCTCATTGACAGCTCATTATGCGGAGTCACATAAGAAACACTTTGTCAATTGTTTGAAATGGTGTGATCCAAGAATGCAGCAGTAACACTTGATTTCAAGTAATGTAGACAGTCGTATTTTGTTTTAAGTCCGCCATGGGTGACATTTAATTAGGATATACTGTAATCACCTAATGCTGATTGTAAGGGCCCTGAATTTCCTTGATAACCAAGACAAGGAGACATGTTGACAAATCTAACATGTGTATAAGCTGCTGAGCAGGGTGGCATTTCGGGCCCCGTGGCAAAATAAGTCAGTGGGCCCATAGGTCCCTGCCATCAGCGATATTTAAAAATGAAAAAGCAATACTACAGGCCTGATTTGGCAAGTTGTTAGAATTAGGTTGGGGTCGCCACTTGAAAGGCTGTGTCCCTTGTGCAACACACAATCATGAACCTGATAGCAAAATTTCACTCTTTTCTTGAAACTTTTATTTTTTGGCATCTTGAATGGACACCCATGAGTGGATGGGCTCATAGCAACTGCCAGTTGCCACATAGGCCAGTCCGCCCAATGGCGCCCATGCTTCTGAGAGTGCCAATCTCATCTAGAGTATCTCAATGTCAGAAAATGGCAGATTGCCTGGCTTGTTGATGATTGTGATTTTCTTGGATAGTAATTTTATTGTTTTTTTTATGTGTCAGTTGTTGGATGAATGACATACATTATTCTAGTGTAAAAAGCAGATTTCCAGTCACTGATATGATGACAGTTTTCATGCAACTCACTTTGACTGATGCTGAAGGAGAATTTCAAAATTGCTCATTCAACTTCAGTGATTTTTGTCCAAATGTCAAGCATACTATACTGATGCCATGTTGTATGACAATTCAAGATATACAAAAAAAAAATCTGAATCATGTTCTTCCTTGTCAAGAGTATAGCATTAATTTATTGATAAACATCTAATCATTTACGTGTTGAAGTGAGAAAGTCACTATGTAAGTTAGCAAGATGCTCTGCCTCGTGGACTTTTATTTTAACTAAGCAGAATTCAGGTTGGGGTGCTAAAATACCTCCCTTCCTTTCAGAGAAATCAAGGCTTTTCTGTTATATATCAATTGGATATCTTGCCCTAATCTTGTCTACACGAGCACCGGCTAATTCAATAACACCCTACCGCAAATCCCAGCATTTATGAATACAGTATGAAGTCTGTAGGCCTACATTAGTTTATTGTTCTGCTGTATTGCATATCACATCTCAGAACAAGTGAAATTGAGCCACTGTTGCATGTCTGGGAGCAAGGTGCTAGGATGCACCAATGCTATATCAATAGAAACTGCACATATTGGACTCCAGAATACAACCTAATCCAAGTTATCACTCTGGACTTTCACTTCCAAGTTTGGAAAGGGTTGCTAGTCTGCATGGATTGAACTTCTCTTTCAGAGGGGGAATGCCAGTCACTAATTATTTTTTATTAGTGAAATACACAATTGCAAATGGACGACGTCCACCGCACATAATGTCCTACTGCATGGGGCATTATTTCATGGCATATTGATTTCTTCAATCATCAGTTTAAAGAAGGTTGAAATCCATGTGGTGCTCATACAGCTGCAGTGAGAGTCGGCTGTAAATTATGAATATCTGGGTGTTCAAATGGATAAGGTAGTGCGCTAAAATGAATATGTCCGATATTCATTGACATTGCATGGTCCCTCAATTGTACGAACACCAAAGAAGCTGTTCTTTGAGCAGAAAGAAGTCAAATAGTTAAAAAGTTTGCCCTATTGTCCCTATAATTGAGTGATCTGGCAATGCAAATTGAATGACAAATAACTTCTCAAGATAAAGAGCCATATAGAAGGGTCTCAGTTCAAAAATCTCAATGCAAGTTTTGAGGTCTACAATACTTGATTCAATACTACAAATACATGTGCAAAATTGTGCATCGCTTCCATTGACTCAAAAACATATTGTCAGAATCCCATAGGGCCACCTGGGGTGCTCCAATCAAAGAAAAAATATCAAAAATGAATTCCTTGCCCATTGAAACCCCGAAAAGAAGGTATCACATGAGAATCTGCGATGCTTAGTAACGAAGTTACGTTAGTTTGCCAATTTTTAGGGCGGCCATCATGAATTTTTGCATTATGGCCACCAGGATTGCTCAAATCACCAAATTGATGCCAAAAATGAATTCCTCAGTCAGAAAAACCCCAAACTAGAGGTATCACTTGTGTATTTACGATGCCCAAAAAGTTATGATATCGCCGATATCTGATGGCGGCCATATTGGATTTGCCAAATACGGCCACCAGGAGGTGAAATCAGCTTGGCGGTCGGTGGATTTTGAAAGGTCTTGGTCATGGCTACCCACAACCAAAACCTCATAAAATCGTAATAAAGTGAACGATTCCACCTAATATTGAGGCTAAGCCCCCTACTAAAAGGATATGCTCTCGTTACTCGCCATGTATGTTTTATGGAGGATCTAAGGACCCCGAATCCGCAGAGAAAAAACTTTATCCATCGGTGCAGTGCCATCTGAGAGGCCCCATTTAAGCATGTAACTCCCGGAACTCCTGGACGTCCCGCAACTCCCGCTAACTCCCGCTAACTCCCATAACTCCCATAACTCCCATAACTCCCATAACTCCCATAACTCCCATAACTCCCATAACTCCCATAACTCCCATAACTCCCATAACTCCCACTAACTCCTATAACTCCTATAACTCCCATAACTCCCATAACTCCCATCACTCCCGCTAACTCCCGCTAACTCCCACTAACTCCCGCTAACTCCCGTAACTCCCGTAACTCCCGTAACTCCCGTAACTCCCGTAACTCCCGTAACTCCCGCTAACTCCCGCTAACTCCCGCTAACTCCTGCTAACTCCTGCTAACTCCCGTAACTCCCGCTAACTCCCGTAACTCCCACTAATTCCCACTAATTCCCACTAACTCCTGCTAACTCCCCTAACTCCTGGTAACTCCCACTTAACTCCCGCAACTCCTGGTAACTCCTCTCAACTCCCGTAACTCCCTGAAGTGCCAAATGGAGGCTCCGTTTGGGAGTTACATGCTTAAATGGGGCCTCTTAGTGGGCTATATCGAGGCAGGCGATCGCCGTATGATGATGAGATGAGAAGACTAAGAGTCTGGAACATATCCTATTAATTCAGGGATGCCAAGGGTCTTTCAGTTGCCCCAGCATAGAATACTGGGTACAACCCGCCTCCATTTAATGTCCCATGGGCTCGGACTAAAGTGAGTTTCCCGGGTGATATTTGAACCCACGCCCTCAAAGCCAGTTGACAAGCGCACTTACCAATTAGGCCACGGGGGAACTCTTTATCACAGGTAAATGCTAGTTAGTATAAATACAGAGCACAGAGATTGTATGAAGGTAAACTTACTGCAAATAGCCTCCAGCATTTCTTCACAGATTGTGCTTCTGCTGATATCAGTGTTATGATCAAAGATCCACCAGTTTTTGTTCTGTTGGTGAGGAGAAGAGGATAGGTCTCTTAGTGTAGTCTTATCAGAGTCGGCCTTTGGACCCAGAGTTAGAATAACTGTTCCTTGCATCTTGGCATTACTTGCGGAATTTATTGCTTCTTGACGCGTTGTTCCTCCTCGATCTTCTCTGCCATCAGTTATTATGATCAAGAAGTTCTGTAAGGAAAGCGAAATAGTAAATTTAACAATTGCACTTTAAATCGGATCCCCCGGTTCTTCTTGAAGCAGGCAGCGGCGTATCCAGGATTTTTTCCAGTGGGGGGGCAAACCACCAAGATATTTCCCAAAAATTGTTTTCACGACCAACAGCTTTGTCACATGCCACACATTGTACTATGTTCAAAATTCTTTCAGAATGTCATTCCTGTTGCAGATGTCTCTAGATTATTAATAATCATTTAATTTATATATGTCTGAATAACAAGATGAGAATATCTGAATAATATGGTGAAAATGCTAAAAAGTTGGGAAATTAATATATTCCTTTTTAGTAAGTCAGTTAAGAATAGAAAATTGGTATGAATTTTCATCAATGCATCCTACCAAAGTTTCCATTGATCACACATTCAAAAATCGTCCAATGTGTGCTGGTCAGTGGTTCCCCTTTGGAAATTTTTGTGGTATTCTTTGCAGATGCATATCATTCGGGGGCAAAAAATGGGGAAATTGTGAAGGAAATATGGGGAAATCTGATAAAACTCGTGATATCAATTCCCTTTTCTTTCAATTTCTTTTCCGACAAATTTCCCACATCCTTTTTACCATTCCCCCAATTTCTGTCAATTTCCCAGACTTTTTTACCATTTCCCCATTTCGCTTATAATTTCCCCATTTTGCTTACTATTTCGCCATTTTGCTTATAATTTCCCCATTTTTCTTCCTCCTGCCCCCCATCCCCCCCCTGCAGGATACGCTACTGGAAGTAGATATGCCAGCAAACATAAAATATATTCATATATATTTTATAGCCCAATGTTATTTCAAGAGGTAAGGTGTCCAAACGAATGACAAGACTTGGACCAGTGCATAGATTATCAAAAATCACAGATAAATAATTAGTGTGAACATTGTACCAATCATACACGAGAGGCCACATCAATTAGCTAAGATTACCTTGTATGAACTCACATCCATATATATAAGTTGCCACCGCATATAAGACACACCCTTTCTCAATACCCAAAAACCTCCTTCCCAGTGAAACCCATGTGTAAGTCGCATTAGATGAGACTGGTAAGGATGAGACTGAAAATTTGGTATTCAGTGACTTGGACCTAAAAACTTTGATAATTATATAATCTGGTACATTCCATGTATAAGACGCACCCCTTCCTGGAGTAAAATTTCTGGATATCAACAAAAGTTTGTCTTATACGCGAGTATGACATATATTGTGTATGAAAGTAATAAGAGGCCCCTTTTTTCACTGACCGTAATGCCTGGACGATCTCCTCTGCTTGACACAAACTGTTTATTCATCACAGTTTGAATTCCTCGACTTGTGCTGCTTCCTCCCCTTGGCTCAACACTTTCCAAAAGTTGCATTATGTTATCTTTTGGAGATAAAAGGAAGGAAAGACTGCTTGCATATGTGTCATACACCACAATTCCAATCCGCACATTTTCATTCCTCAAAAAGTCATTTATCAAGCATCGAACGAAGACTTTTGTAATCTCCCAACGATTTCTCAAATGGCCAGTTTCATAGCAGCCAGACTTGTCAATCAAAAGTACGATATCAGCTTTGCAGTCTGAAAATAAATACCAACAACACATACTTATTGTGAAAAAATCGGAAGATCTGGTTTTTCCTTGAAATGAATGTAAACAACTTTGGTCCCCGGGGGCAATGGTTCCCGGGGGCAATGCCAATCGTCAGGGGTCAATCGTCAGGGGTCAATCGTCAGGGGTCAATCGTCAGGGGTCAATCGTCAGGGGTCAATCGTCAGGGGTCAATCGTCAGGGGTCAATCGTCAGGGGTCAATCGTCAGGGGGCAATCGTCAGGGGGCAATCGTCAGGGGGCAATCGTCAGGGGGCAATCGTCAGGGGGCAATCGTCAGGGGGCAATCGTCAGGGGGCAATCGTCAGGGGGCAATCGTCAGGGGGCAATCGTCAGGGGGCAATCGTCAGGGGGCAATCATCAGGGGGCAATCGTCAGGGGGCAATCGTCAGGGGGCAATCGTCAAGGGGCAATCATCAGGGGGCAATCGTCACGGGGCAATAGTCACGGGGCAATAGTCGAGGGGCAATAGTCACGGGGCAATAGTCATGGGGCAATGCTCCCTGCATTCTTGTCAATGACACAATATATGCTTCTGAAAATACTTATTTTCTAAAGTGAGAAAGGTGTTAACACCTCCTCACCACCAGTTTGGGCTATTTAGCTCAAGGCAAACACACGGTTCGAAAATAGCAAACAAACTAGTAAAAAATTCTTGTCTTGTGAGGGCTTGATGACAAAATAAGAAAGGACTTGATAGAAGAGCAAGTAAGGGCTTGATGGAAGAGTGAGAAACGGCTTGATGGAAGAGTAAGTAAGGGCTTGGTGGAAGAATAAGTAACCAGCAAGCACAAACATTTATTAAACATTCAATCAATGTTATAAAAACATTTAAAAACCAAAGCAACAAAGTTAGAGTGCTTGCTGGGAAGGGCTTGATGGAAGAGTAAGAAAGTAAAGATAAATATATGCTCACTTCTGTACCCAGGGGGAGTGGGTGTGATGCAGCTGCTGCAGATGTAGTTAACCACCCTCAAAACGTAGGTTTGAAGACGGCTCAGATCTTCAACTAGGAAGTAAGAATGGTTTCTTACTGGCGACTTGGCCATCATCTTCAGATCTCTTTCTAACATTGCTTGATCACGACCAGAGTCCACACCAACTGGAACCAGGGTTATTCCTTTCATAATTAACTGAGAGGAGATTACTCTGAATTTGGTCACATCCACATGACATCCTTCATCTGTGATCACGATGGCAAAGTTTGGAGCATTCACACGATCCCCCCTGAGGGAGGTGAACTGTTGGTTTAACATCAGTTCCAGGGCTTCCAAGAGGCTCATTCCTCTATTGGAGTGATCCATGCGACTTAAATGTCCTGTGACTCCAAAATGGTCAGTGTAGGAGTTGAGGTAGAAATGTGACTGAGCAGTGCGTCCAAATGTGACGGCTCCAAACATTGCCCCATTTGGTCCAATTGGAAATGCTCGTGTTATTGCTATAACAAACTGCTTCACAGCCTCCCAGATGGCATCACTGGCAGATCTTCCCAAAACAAAGACGATGTCAACTGGTTGAGGACAAGGATTAGTAGGTGGTGTGGCAATGATTGGTGGCGGCAGTATCTCTGTTCATAAAAGAAATAAGGCAACTTTACTTTCAACTGAAACGTCAAAACTAGAAATCAGCTTGTCCATAAAATTGATGTATGACTACTTTATATTCAAAGGTTATGGAGCTGAAAATTAGTACTTTAAATGATCACAACCAGTTTTGTTTACCGTTAGATTTTAAATATTGTTCTTAAAGTTTTTATCAAATTTCGATTTTTCGAAGACACATTGTCACCATGTTTTCAAGTTTGGCATAGAGCATCAATAAATTAGACCACAGGGTGATTTTTCTGTGATGTCCTTTCAGGTAGTTGCAGGGCCACCGCCATTTTGTTCACAAAGCATAAAATTGTACTTTGTCAAACAGTAGGTTATTGATGATCACTTTCTTACATATCGAAATGTAACCACAGTGAATGCAAAGAATGCCAGTGTCAGTTGTATAAATACAGAGCGCAAAGAAGGTGTGAAAGGAAACAGTTACTTACTGCAAATAACCTCCAGCATTTCTTCACATATTGTGCTTCTGCTAATATCAGTGTTATGATCAAAGATCCACCAGTTCTTGTTTCGTTGGTGAGGATAAGAGGACAGTTCTCTCAGAGTAGTTGCATCAGAATCGGCCTTTGGACCCAGAGTTAGAATAACTGTTCCTCGACTCTTGGCATCACTTGCGGAATTTATGGCATCTTGACGTGTTGTTCCTCCTCCATCTTCTTTGCCATCACTTATTATGATTAATAAATTCTGTAAAGAAATAAAATAATCACTTTACTGTCCAATTCCTCTTGAAGGCAAGCAGAGTTCTCAATAAATAAACGAGAAAAGGTCCAAATCAATCTTGTACACATGCAATGCAATGCTACAAACAAACTTATGACAAGTTTTGGACTGGTGTTTAAATTCATAACAATCAACTGAAACGAATTATGTATCTGTACCAGCAGATATATTTGGATATTCTAAATTGATGGTTCTAAAATATTGTATGGAAGATGCCCAAAATGTATATGCCATTATATTTATAACAAACTGGACATTTTAATGGAATAGTCACAACAGACACACATCATAAATTCCAATTGCAGATCAATATGTACAAACTTTATGTAAATATACCACAATTACCAATTAATGTACCATAATAGTGTCAGAAACATACACATCAATTACATTGTAGAGATGACAATATATCAACCCCTTTCCTCACCGGTATGCCTGGACGATCTCCTCTACTTGACACAAACTGTTCATTCATCACAGTTTGAATTCCTCGACTTGTGCTGCTTCCTCCACTCGGCTCAACAGTTTCCAAAAGTTGCATTATGTTATCTTTTGGGGATAAAAGGAAGGAAAGACTTCTTCCATATTTGTCATACACCACAATTCCAATGCGCACATTGTCAACCCTCAAAAAGCCATTTATCAAGCATTGAACGAAGACCTTTGAAATCTCCCAACGATTTCTCAAACGGCCAGTTTCATAGCAGCCAGACTTGTCAATCAGTATTACGATATCAGCATCTTTGCAGTCTGAAAATAAACGCCAACAACACACACTTATTCTGAAAATATCGGAAGATCTGGTTTTTCCTTTAACAGTATGTAAACAATTTTGCAGTTGTGTATTCAACCTAAAATAGAAACTGAAAAGAATATTCTTTAAAATGTGTCACATTTTAAGATTTAACCACCTCTAATTCTGGAACTTCCAATAAAAAAAACCAAGAAAATTAAAGCATTAAGATATATTTTGCCACAAAGAACCTGAACTGACCTCTTATTCTTTCGGGAGTTGGTAGAATGCAATTGTTGCAAATATAGCTGATCACCATAGGAACATAGATTTGATGTGTGCTTATATTTTCCACGAGGAAGTAAGAGTGGTCTCTTCTTACAGGCGACTTGGCCATCATCTCCAAATCTCTAACTAAAAGTCTTTGATCACGCCCGGAATCCATACCCACTGGAACCAAGGTGACTCCTTTTGCAGTTATTCGAGTCGACATCTCTCTAAATCCGTTCTCATCCACATGACATCCTTCATCTGTGATTACAATTGCAAAGTTTGGTGCATTCCTGCGGTCCCCACTGCTGAGGATGAACTGCTGACTCAGAAGCAGCTCCAGGGCTTCCAAAAGACCCATTCCTGCATCATTGTTATCCAATCGACCTACATGTCCTTCAACTTGTGAATGATCAGAATAGGAGCTGAGGTAGAATTGTGATTGTGCACTGCGTCCAAATGTAATAACTCCAAACATTGCACCATTTGTTCCAATTGGAAATGCCCGTGTTATTGCTATCACAAATTCCTTCATTGCCCTCCAGATTTGTGGATTTGCAGATCTTCTCAAAATAAATACAATGTCAACTGGTCGAAGACACGGATTGGGAGGTGGAGTCGGAACAATGACAGGGTCAGGATTCTCTGTTGAATATAAAGAAAATGATTGCCGCATAAAAACATGTCATATTATAACACACATTACATCTTCTCCAAAATACTTCTCATGTACGGAAAATAGGTTTGCCTTTAGGAGAATATGAATATTGGTCATATTTTTTGTTAAATATTATCCAAATGTTGTTCAAAATCTCATGAGATAAAAATTTAAAGGTTTAGTCCTTTATAGTAACAAGAAGATCTTACTGCAAATGACATCCAGCATTTCTTCAGCACAGATTCTCATGCTTCCATGCACATCCACATTTTGATCCAATATCCACCAGTTCTTGTTGCGTTGGTGAGGAAAAGACGACATGTCTCTCAGACTAATCATATCAGAATCGGCTTTTGGACCCAAAGTTAGAATAACTATTCCTCGACTCCTCGCTTCTTGTGCAGCACGAATGGCATCTTGCTGAGTTGTTCCAGCTCCTTCCTCTGTACCATCAGTCACTATAATCAGGAAATTCTGCAAGAAAGTCATGACAAGAAAAATATATGCGTAGAGAGTAACTATGGAAAGAGTAATTGAAACAGACATGTCGTTCATGGCACGATAACAAAGTGGGATTTGAATGGCAGTCAAAAGTTGCAATTTCACAAATTTTTCGGCAAAAATGCAGAAGTGATAAGGATATTATGTGCTTATTAAATAGCCAACATGAGTCCCGTAGTAAGATACATGGGAATGTTTAATGTAGAACATACTGCTTTTTAATGGCACCTCACCATGGTAAATATGTATTTATGCTAGTAGATGTTAAACTCAATGTCCCTGAAATATGACGATTTTCCATCCAACTATCTACAAGTACAATGCGGTATGACTCGTACCAACAGTCATTCTGCAACCTATACTCACAGGAACTCCAGAGCGGTCTCTATAGGACAAGAACTGTTGGTCCATCACAGTTTGAATGCCTTGAGATGTGCTTGTTGCTCCACTGGGTTGTATATCTTTCAAGAGATCAATAATGTCAACTTTTGAAGAGGAGAGATAGGCAAGACTTCTGCCCCTAGAGTCATACACCACAATTCCAACATAAATCTCGTCGTTGATCTTATCAAGCTCCTCCACCAAACATTCAATAAATGTTTTTGTATTTTCCCAGCGATTGCCAGAGGGGGCCATGTCAATGGAGGCAGACTTGTCAATCAGAATTACGATATCAGCATCTCGGCACTCTGAAAATATAATGTGGATGCACAACTGATAACTCAGTCACAACACATTTGTCAAGGAATACCTTCCAGAGAAGAATATTTCAGAGTGTAACACAGGACGAAAATGGACCAATCCAAGACGGTTCATCTGGTTTTTCCATGAAAAATAAGTAAAGAATTATGCAGTCATGTATTGAAACTCAACCTGTAAAATAGGAACTGAAATGCATAGTCTTTAAAATTTGTCACATTAAACATTTAACCACCTCTAATTCTGGGAAATTTCTATAAAAAGAACAAAGAAAATTAAAGCATTAAGATATATTTTGCCACAAAGAACCTGAACTGACCTCTTATTCTTTCGGGAGTTGGTAGAATGCAATTGTTGCAAATATAGCTGATCACCATAGGAACATAGATTTGATGTGTGCTTATATTTTCCACGAGGAAGTAAGAGTGGTCTCTTCTTACAGGCGACTTGGCCATCATCTCCAAATCTCTAACTAAAAGTCTTTGATCACGCCCGGAATCCATACCCACTGGAACCAAGGTGACTCCTTTTGCAGTTATTCTAGTCGACATCTCTCTAAATCCGTTCTCATCCACATGACATCCCTCATCTGTGATTACAATTGCAAAGTTTGGTGCATTCGCACGGTCTCCACTGCTGAGGATGAACTGCTGACTCAAAAGCATTTCCAGGGCTTCCAAAAGATTCATTCCTGAATCACGGTTATCCAGTTGACCTACATGTCCTTCAACTTGTGAATGATCAGAATAGGAGCTGAGGTAGAATTGTGATTGTGCACTGCGTCCAAATGTAATAACTCCAAACATTGCACCATTTGTTCCAATTGGAAATGCCCGTGTTATTGCTATCACAAATTCCTTCATTGCCCTCCAGATTTGTGGATTTGCAGATCTTCTCAAAATAAATACAATGTCAACTGGTCGAAGACACGGATTGGGAGGTGGAGTCGGAACAATAAGAGGGTCAGATTTCTCTGTTGAATAAAACGAAAGTGATGGTCACATAAAAACATGTCATCTTATAACACACATTACACAAAATATTTTACATGTATGGCCAATTGGAACTATGATTGGTCTTGAATAGAAAATGGATATTAGTAACTATCATCCAAACTACATCACGCTAAATGCATCCAAAATGCACCCCAGAATCTAATGAGATAAATATTTAAAGGTTCAGTCCTTAATAGTCATGTGAGGATCTTACTGCAAATGACATCCAGCATCTCGTGAGCACAGATTCTCATAGATCTTTCTACATCCACATGTATATCCAACATCCACCAGTTCTTGTTGCGTTGGTGAGGAAAAGACGACATGTCTCTCAGACTAATCATATCAGAATCGGCCTTTGGACCTAGAGTCAGAATAACTATTCCTCGACTCCTCGCATCTTGTGCCGCACGAATGGCATCTTGCCGAGTTGTTCCAGCTCCTTCCTCTTTACCATCAGTCACTATAATCAGGAAATTCTGCAAGAAAGTCATGACAAGGAAAATATATGCTTAGAGAGTAGGTGTGGAAAGAGTAATTGAAACAGATATGCTGTTCATGGCACGATAACAAAGTGGGATTTGAATGACAGTCAAAAGTTGAAATGTCACAAATTTTTCGGCAAAAATGCAGAAGTGATAAGGATATTATGTGCTTATTAAATAGCCAACATGAGTCCCGTAGTAAGATACATGGGAATGTTTAATGTAGAACATACTGCTTTTTAATGGCACCTCACCATGGTAAATATGTATTTATGCCAGTAGACGTTAAATTCAATGTCCCTACAATATGACGATTTTCCATCCAACTATCTACAAGTACAATGCTGTATGACTCGTACCAACAATCATTCTGCACCCTATACTCACAGGAACTCCAGAGCGGTCTCTATAGGACAAGAACTGTTGGTCCATCACAGTTTGAATGCCTTGAGATGTGCTTGTTGCTCCACTGGGTTGTATATCTTTCAAGAGATCAATAATGTCAACTTTTGAAGAGGAGAGATAGGCAAGACTTCTGCCCCTAGAGTCATACACCACAATTCCAACATAAATCTCGTTGTTGATCTTATCAAGCTCCTCCACCAAACATTCAATAAATGTTTTTGTATTTTCCCAGCGATTGCCAGAGGGGGCCATGTCAATGGAGGCAGACTTGTCAATCAGAATTACGATATCAGCATCTCGGCACTCTGAAAATATAATGTGGATGCACAACTGATAACTCAGTCACAACACATTTGTCAAGGAATACCTTCCAGAGAAGAATATTTCAGAGTGTAACACAGGACGAAAATGGACCAATCCAAGACGGTTCATCTGGTTTTTCCATGAAAAATATGTAAAGAATTATGCAGTCATGTATTGAACCTCAACCTGTAAAATAGGAACTGAAATGCATAGTCTTTAAAATTTGTCACATTAAACATTTAACCACCTCTAATTCTGGGAAATTTCTATAAAAAGAACAAAGAAAATTAAAGCATTAAGATATATTTTGCCACAAAGAACCTGAACTGACCTCTTATTCTTTCAGGAGTCGGTAGAATGCAATTGTTGCAAATGTAGCTTATCACCATGGGAACATAGATTTGATGTGTGCTTATATTTTCCACGAGGAAGTAAGAGTGGTCTCTTCTTACAGGCGACTTGGCCATCATCTCCAAATCTCTAACTAAAAGTCTTTGATCACGCCCGGAATCCATACCCACTGGAACCAAGGTGACTCCTTTTGCAGTTATTCTAGTCGACATCTCTCTAAATCCGTTCTCATCCACATGACATCCCTCATCTGTGATTACAATTGCAAAGTTTGGTGCATTCGCACGGTCTCCACTGCTGAGGATGAACTGCTGACTCAAAAGCATTTCCAGGGCTTCCAAAAGACCCATTCCTGCATCATGGTTATCCAATCGACCTACATGTCCTTCAACTTGTGAATGATCAGAATAGGAGCTGAGGTAGAATTGTGATTGTGCACTGCGTCCAAATGTTATAACTCCAAACATCGCACCATTTGTTCCAATTGGAAATGCCCGTGTTATTGCTATCACAAATTCCTTCATTGCTCTCCAGATTTGTGGATTTGCAGATCTTCTCAAAATAAATACAATGTCAACTGGTCGAAGACACGGATTAGGAGGTGGAGTCGGAACAATGACAGGGTCAGATTTCTCTGTTTAATAAAACGAAAGTGATGGTCACATAAAAACATGTCATATTATAACACACATTACATCTTCTCCAAAATACTTCTCATGTACGGAAAATAGGTTTGCCTTTAGGAGAATATGAATATTGGTCATATTTTTTGTTAAATATTATCCAAATGTTGTTCAAAATCTCATGAGATAAAAATTTAAAGGTTTAGTCCTTTATAGTAACAAGAAGATCTTACTGCAAATGACATCCAGCATTTCTTCAGCACAGATTCTCATGCTTCCATGCACATCCACATTTTGATCCAATATCCACCAGTTCTTGTTGCGTTGGTGAGGATAAGATGACATGTCTCTCAGACTAGTCGTATCAGAATCGGCCTTTGGACCCAAAGTTAGAATAACTATTCCTCGACTCCTCGCATCTTGTGCAGCACGAATGGCATCTTGCTGAGTTGTTCCAGCTCCTTCCTCTTTACCATCAGTCACTATAATCAGGAAATTCTGAAAGAAAGTTATGACAATAAGGATGATTTATGCTTAGAGAGTAGCTTTTATCATCAGTCACTATAATGAGGAATTTCTGCAAAAAGTTTATGACATGGATAATTTATGCTTAGAGAGTTACAGTAGCTTTTATCACCAGTCACTATAATCAGGAAATTATGCAAGAAGGTTATGACAATACGGATAATTTATGCTTAGAGAGTAGCTTTTATCATCAGTCACTATAATAAGGAATTTCTGCAAAAAGTTTATGACATGGATAATTTATGCTTAGAGAGTTACAGTAGCTTTTATCACCAGTCACTATAATCAGGAAATTATGCAAGAAGGTTATGACAATACGGATAATTTATGCTTAGAGAGTTACAGTAGCTTTTATCACCAGTCACTATAATCAGGAAATTATGCAAGAAGGTTATGACAATAAGGATAATTTATGCTTAGAGAGTTACAGTAGCTTTTATCACCAGTCACTATAATCAGGAAATTCTGAAAGAGTTATGACCAGGAAAATGTATGCTTAAAGAGTAGCTTTAAGCATCAGTCACTATAATCAGGAAATTCTGCAAAAAGGTTATGACAAGGATAATTTATGCTTAGAGAGTTACAGTAGCTTTTATCACCAGTCACTATAATCAGGAAATTATGCAAGAAGGTTATGGCAATAAGGATAATTTATGCTTAGAGAGTTACAGTAGCTTTTATCATCAGTCACTATAAGTATAATAAGGAAATTCTGCAAGAGTTATGACCAGGAAAATGTATGCTTAAAGAGTAGCTTTTATCATCAGTCACTATAATAAGGAAATTCTGCAAAAAGGTTTTTACAATAAGGATAATTTATGCTTAGAGAGTTACAGTAGCTTTTATCACCAGTCACTATTATGAGGAATTTCTGCAAAAAGTTTATGACATGGATAATTTATGCTTAGAGAGTTACAGTAGCTTTTATCACCAGTCACTATAATCAGGAAATTATGCAAGAAGGTTATGACAATACGGATAATTTATGCTAAGAGAGTAGCTTTTACCATCAGTAACTATAATAAGGAAATTCTGCAAAAAAGTCATGACAAGGATAATTTAAGCTAAGAGGGTAGCTTTGACCATGTGTCACTATTATCATGAAATTCTGCAAAAAAGTCATGACAAGGATAATTTAAGCTAAGAGGGTAGCTTTTACCATCAGTCACTATAATAATGAAATTCTGCAAAAGGGTTATGACAAAGATAATTTATGCTAAGAGAGTAGCTTTTACCATCAGTCACTAAAATCAGGAAATTCTCTACATAAAGTTATGACAAAGACAATTTGTGCTAAGAGGGTAGCTTTTACCATCAGTCACTATAATAATGAAATTCTGCAAAAGGGTTATGACAAAGATAATTTAAGCTAAGAGGGTAGCTTTTACCATCAGTCACTATAATAAGGAAATTCTGAAAGAAAGTTATGACAAAGATAATTTATGCTAAGAGAGTAGCTTTTACCATCAGTCACTATAATCAGGAAATTCTGCTAAAAATGTTATGACAAAGATAAGTATGCCAAGAGAGTAGCTTTTACCTTCAGTCACTATAATAAGGAAATTCTGCTAAAAAAGTTAAGACAAAGATAAGTATGCCAAGAGAGTAGCTTTGACCATGTGTCACTGCTTATTGAATATCCAACGTGAGGAGCATGACTAGGAGAATTACAGTAGAGAGTGCAGAAAATACACAAAATACCTCAAGAAAAGACCGTAAGTGACCGATTTAAATGGCACCTCACAATTGTAAATACATAATATTCATTTTAGTAAGTCATACACTCAATCTCCCCAATGAAATGCAGTTTATCAAACCATAAGAGTGAAAGGGTGAAAGAATGGCTGCCACACAAATCCTCATTTTGAGAACCATACTCACAGGAACTCCAGAGCGATCTCCGTTGGACAACTGGAACTGTTGGTCCATCACAGTTTCAATGCCTCGAGATGTGCTGGTTGCTCCGCTGGGTTGTATATCTTTCAAGAGATCAATAATGTCAACTTTTGAAGAGGAGAGATAGGCAAGACTTCTGCCACTGGAGTCATACAGCACAATTCCAATGTACACATTGTTGTCGTTCATAAGAGCGTCGACCAAAAATCCAACAAATATTTTCGTGTTCTCCCAGCGATTGCCAGAGGGGGCCATGTCAATGGAGGCGGACTTGTCAATCAGAATTACGATATCAGCATCTCGGCACTCTGAAAATATAATGTGGATGCACAACTGCTAACTCAGTCACAACACATTTGTCAAGGAATACCTTCCAGAGAAGAATATTTCAGAGTGTAACACAGGACAAAAATGGACCAATCCAAGACGGTTCATCTGGTTTTTCCATGAAAAATATGTAAAGAATTATGCAGTCATGTATTGAACCTCAACCTGTAAAATAGAAACTGAAATGCATAGTCTTTAAAATTTGTCACATTAAACATTTAACCACCTCTAATTCTGGGAAATTTCTATAAAAAGAACAAAGAAAATTAAAGCATTAAGATATATTTTGCCACAAAGAACCTGAACTGACCTCTTATTCTTTCGGGAGTTGGTAGAATGCAATTGTTGCAAATATAGCTGATCACCATAGGAACATAGATTTGATGTGTGCTTATATTTTCCACGAGGAAGTAAGAGTGGTCTCTTCTTACAGGCGACTTGGCCATCATCTCCAAATCTCTAACTAAAAGTCTTTGATCACGCCCGGAATCCATACCCACTGGAACCAAGGTGACTCCTTTTGCAGTTATTCTAGTCGACATCTCTCTAAATCCGTTCTCATCCACATGACATCCCTCATCTGTGATTACAATTGCAAAGTTTGGTGCATTCGCACGGTCTCCACTGCTGAGGATGAACTGCTGACTCAGAAGCAGCTCCAGGGCTTCCAAAAGACCCATTCCTGCATCATTGTTATCCAATCGACCTACATGTCCTTCAACTTGTGAATGATCAGAATAGGAGCTGAGGTAGAATTGTGATTGTGCACTGCGTCCAAATGTAATAACTCCAAACATTGCGCCATTTGTTCCAATTGGAAATGCCCGCATTATTGCTATCACAAATTCCTTCATTGCTCTCCAGATTTGTGGATTTGCAGATCTTCTCAAAATAAATACAATGTCAACTGGTCGAAGACACGGATTGGGAGGTGGAGTCGGAACAATGACAGGGTCAGGATTCTCTGTTGAATATAAAGAAAATGATTGCCGCATAAAAACATGTCATATTATAACACACATTACATCTTCTCCAAAATACTTCTCATGTACGGAATTAGGTTTGCCTTTAGGAGAATATGAATATTGGTCATATTTTCTTAAATATTTTTTTCTGAGAAAATCCAAATGTTGTTCAAAATCTCATGAGATAAAAATTTAAAGGTTTAGTCCTTTATAGTAACAAGAAGATCTTACTGCAAATGACATCCAGCATTTCTTCAGCACAGATTCTCATGCTTCCATGCACATCCACATTTTGATCCAATATCCACCAGTTCTTGTTGCGTTGGTGAGGAAAAGATGACATGTCTCTCAGACTAGTCGTATCAGAATCGGCCTTTGGACCCAAAGTTAGAATAACTATTCCTCGACTCCTCGCATCTTGTGCAGCACGAATGGCATCTTGCTGAGTTGTTCCAGCTCCTTCCTCTTTACCATCAGTCACTATAATCAGGAAATTCTGAAAGAAAGTTATGACAAGGATAATTTATGCTTAGAGAGTAGCTTTTACCATCAGTCACTACAATCAGGAAATTATGCAAGAAGGTTATGACAATATAATACTATCAGTCACTATAATCAGGAAATTCTGCTAAAAATGTTATGACAAAGATAAGTATGCCAAGAGAGTAGCTTTTACCTTCAGTCACGAAAATCAAGAAATTCTGCACAAAATGTTATGACAAAGACAATTTGTGCTAAGAGAGTAGCTTTTACCATCAGTCACTATAATAATGAAATTCTGCAAAAGGGTTATGACAAAGATAATTTATGCTAAGAGAGTAGCTTTTACCATCAGTCACTATAATAAGGAAATTCTGCTAAAAATGTTATGACAAAGATAAGTATGCCAAGAGAGTAGCTTTTACCTTCAGTCACTATAATAAGGAAATTCTGCAAAAAAGTCATGACAAGGATAATTTATGCTAAGAGAGTAGCTTTTACCATCAGTCACTATAATAATGAAATTCTGCAAAAGGGTTATGACAAAGATAATTTATGCTAAGAGAGTAGCTTTTACCATCAGTCACTATAATAAGGAAATTCTGCAAAAAAGTTAAGACCAGGAAAATGTATGCTTAGAGAGTAGCTTTGACCATGTGTCACTATAATCAGGAAATTCTGCAAAAAATTCAAGATTATCCCGATAGTCGGGATTCTTGAAGAGAATACTTACCTAAGCCCTGTCTACTATAACTATAGGATTCCTCTAACTACCTCCGAATATTCACTGCTCCCTCAAAATAATGGACGCTCCCCGCGCTCCCCGTCACATCCGGGTCATCGCGCATGCGCCGTCAGTTTCTTCCTAAGCACCTGTCCTAACAGATAGAACTAGTGTGCAGGGTGGAAGGGAGGGGCAATGCTCAGGGCTTAGGTAAGTATTCTCTTCAAGAATCCCGACTATCGGGATAATCTTGAATTCTTAGTCGTTCATACTTACCTAAGCCCTGTCTACTATAACTATAGGATAGACTCCCAAAGCAGTACTCAGGAGGGTGGATAATACACTAGTTCAAGCAAAATCCAATCCTATAAGGATTCCAACCCAAGTTTGAGGTCCTTACCTCAGGGAGGTGGGTGGGAAACCCAAGACAAAGTCAATTCAGCCAAAATTTGAGGTCCTTACCTCAGGGAGGTGGGTGGGAAACCCAAGACAAAGTCAATTCAGCCCAAATTTGAGGTCCTTACCTCAGGGAGGTGGGTGGGTAACACAGAACCTAGAACACCATCAAAGGAAATTTGAGGTCCTTACCTCACTGCTTAGATAGAAGGCCCAAAGCCAGAAACAAACTTCTGAACCAGACTCGCCGGCGAGGTGATCTTGGAAAGACACCAGAGCAATTAAAAGTAGAACAAGCCGACTGTTATCAAAACAGAGGGAATGGAAAACACGTGGAAGCACAGCACTAGCAGTAGGCTGAGGCCACATTAACAGAGACCCAGTGAGGGGCGATTGTAAGACCTAACCATAGGTGAGGCTGCCGTGAGCACTCAAGCTATGCAGCCAGCAAGGGCCATGCAAGGAAAGGAACCTCGACGAGGAGGCCTATACCAAATGAGAACCAGTGACGTTCGCTAAAGAACGGGAAAAACAAGTCACCCCTGGAAACAACTGTGGAAAACACAGGGTGAGAGTGATGTAAGATTGCGGAGAAGCCTGCCAAGCAAGGGAGGAACCGCAGGAGAAGGTATCCCAACAAGGAAGGGATCCACAAGCAAGAACCAAGGGCATATAACTATGATATAAGCCTGGTCGAACATGAGAAGCGAAGTACCGTGGCTGCACCAACAGAGCACGTCAAGGGACGGAAGGTGACTGGGAACAAGAGGTCGAGGAGGGGACCTTGTGTCACAGTTGTGTGAAACAACAAGTCTCGCACAAAAGAAAGCCAGGCAGAAGCCGCAAGCAAACCCCTCGGAAGAATGACACATTCAACTGGCGGGGTGGCAGACTGAGCCATACACAGCCAGGGAGGCAATGATCAAGGCTGACCTGTACAAAGGGACAGGTCAGAAAGTCAGGTCACTGTGACAACAGAGTGGCAAAGGCCGAGATTTTCAGACAGGTGGCCAACAAGGTACACTGCTGAGACAAGCAGGGCAGAGGAAAGCCGGAGCCCCGACCACAGGCCGGACATGGCAGTCCACTATGGGAAAGGCGACACCCAAGCAGGGACGGAGCCAGCCATAGGGAAAAAAAGCAAGGGCACCTGCAAGCATGTAGAGAGCCAATGCAGGATCATGAAAGGCTGAAAACCCCACCAAAGGGGTGTCAGAAGGATCAAGAAAGCAACAAGTCACGCTAGACAGACCACACTGAGGAAGTGCAAGAAAGCAGCTCCTCAAGGGGAGAGAGACTGATCAGTGCATATATGAAGCCGGGGCGACCGCGGGTCGGCTGCACAAGGAAGACCAAGCTTCCGTTGGCAACGGAGAAAGAACAGAGAGTCGCCCAACAATGGGAGACTACAAAGAAAAGGCTCCAGAGCACATTGCCGGCAATGCCAGGAAGAATGATCAGAGACTAGACTGAAGAAGTCAAAACTTGCCCACAGGGCATGAGTGACTCGCTGCCAAGAGTAGGGAAGAGGAGACAACTGCCAGAGTGTCACCGATCGATCACCAGGAATGGAGTCATGGCAGGGTGAAGGCGTAGCACAGGAGACTGGTGGGAGCCCTGGGTCAATGACAAACCAGAAAGACATAACCAAGTCAAGGTGACCAGGAACCGGAAAGGCCAAAGATGGGCCACCGCCCGGTAAAGGAAAGCAAAATACACCTGGGAAAAAACCATGGCAGGAACGACCAGTGGTGCCAGGGGAAAGCCCGAAACACATCATGAGACATGGGGCACCATTGCAGTTGAGGCATCTCAAACATGTTCCCAGCAAGGCATGCGCAGAACATGAATCACCAAGTAATGTCTGCATTATCGCAGTGGAGGCATCAATTGTTCCATGAAAAGACTGTCCTCAAGGTCTCGCAAGGGCGATGCCACTGAGATAAGAGGAAAGAGTATGGCCGGAGCACAGGCATATCGGTAATAGCAATGAAGCCTGGAAACCATAAGTCGCACTAAGGTCCGTGCTGGGCTGCGACAGCACAGCCAGCAATACGGAAGAGGATAAGAAAAGTGGTGGAACATGACAGGCGCAAGGCCTGGAGCCATGGTCCACAGAAACCCCGGTGACATCTGCATTCGGACGAAAGGCACAGTCAACACAGGAAGGAAAACCTGCATGAAGCAAGGGTTGCACATTGAGAGCAAAAAACGCCAAGACGTGGGTGCCCACGGTATCGGCAAGGACAACAAAAGGAGACAACGAAGGGGCACAAGTATAGTGGTCCTTCATACAAGCTACTGATTAATCAGCATTCCAGATGCCAGCCAGAGGGGTGCATGGGGAATACATGGAAAGGCAAATACAAGACATACAGTGAGTACCGTAAGTGTTGTATGCAGAGCGGTGGCACAGACGGCCATGGATATATGGCAGCAGCTGCCAGCGGTAACCCAACAAGAATGGAAATACAAGTGCCAGACTGCGAAACAAGAACAAGCCCAGAATATCGGCTTGAGAAGGGCACACCCAACAGGCAATTGTGTCCATATATATAGGCAAGAGCAACGTACAGGACAGCCAGAGAGGCGGTCCCATGAGAAGCAGAACCTGCACATCGGTGAGAATGGTCATGACAGAGTACATTAGAAGATACAGCTGACCAAGGGAAGACCAAGCCACCGACAGACCCTAGGGGGCGGGGTGCTTGAGAGGTGGAATGAGGCATAAACGGGATCAGACATAAATTGTCAGAAACAGTGCAACATGCCAGTGACATAGCAAAGAAAGAGCTGAGCCTGATGCATGCAACATCTTGCCAAGAGATGTGACGCATGTCGAGCAAAACAAGCCAGGGCCAAGTCCCGCCAGAGGGGGGGGGGCCCCCAGGACCAGAGGCAACAGCAAGGGAAGCCATCCGGCACTGACACAAGGTGGCAGACATGGAAATAAAAGCTACAATTGCTGCCATCAAACCATGACACAGACAAGCTGGATCAAGGGAAGGCAGTATGCATGTCATCTGGTAGAAACAAAGTTCTACCAAGATACACAGCAAAAGTTGAAATAAAACCATCTGGAGTAGGCATGTCCAGGGCAAAGATGGCAATTACAAATGCAGGCCACTCTATCCGGAGAGGGGACCAACAGAAACCAACACCAACGTTGCAGGCACCAGCAGCCCAGGGGCATGAGGGACAAGCCGCAAATCAACTCAAGGTTGGCGAATAGTCTGGATGTAGCGCAGAATGATGCGGGACAAATAGACAATGAAGTGGTCAAAAAGCCATAACTGTATGGTGCATAACCACAAGAACGCAGAACATCAGAGTGATGAAAACATGTTCAAACAGATCACCGTAAAAAGTGTGAAGCAGATTCACCACAGAACAGCAAATGCAGAAATCCTGGTGAATGAAACACCTGCAAGGTCCACAACCGTCAAGTTGGGACCACCAGCCAGTTCCAGCATGGCCAAATTGGCCACAGAACAGTATCAGGTCAAGAATGACATGCTATCACAACTCCACAGCAGTACCAAGGATAGTGCTGAGATGTGTGCCAAGAAGCAACATGACGGGAAGGAACATTCCGGGGAATGTGCGAAAACGCCAGTAGTGAAGGTCCCAACACAGAGTGAGGGCCACAACAAACCACAACAACTGTGAGGATACTTCCCGTAGAACAGCTTGTAGAAGCAAGGAGAATATGGGACATTCCAGGAATGTACCAGAGCTCCAGACAAAGTAGCAAAAAGGCATGGTGCACTACCACAGCAGTCACCATATTGCAACACTAGTCATATCAAAAAATAAAAATAAAGCCACAACCCCTGTAGTATACCCCAGCATATACAGTGTGTGTAAGCAAGGAGATGTACCATTTCCAAATATGTACCAGAGCTCCAAACCAAAAGCTAAAGGCAAGGGGCAACCACCACAGCTGCCACCAAATTGCCACACTTCAAGAAATGCAATCCACAACACCTGCAATATACGCCAGTATAAAGACAGTGTGTAGAAGCAAGGAGGATATGTAGCATTCGCCAGAATGTACTAGAGCTCCAAAGGCAAAGGGAACTGCCACAGCAGCCGCCATATTGCCGAAAATAAATGAAAATTCATTGGAAAGACACCCAAGTCAAGAAAGTCACAACTTGCTTAACATGAGGTTCCAAAGAAAAACGACAAACTAAAACAGGCAATGGAGCCACGGCACCATGCTGAATGTTTCAGAATTGAAAAGCCGATCATATTGATAGGCGAACCAGGCCTGTACGACCACTAGAACCGGACATATCATGTCAAACATGCTGCAGAAGCAGGTGAACATGCTACCGGCAAAAATACATCGCAAAATCGGAAAAAATACCTTGTAAACAGCCAAACAGGTCGCCGAAAACAGCGGGAACATTCGCCGCGGTAGTCTAGGCGCTGTCAAAGCCATTAAAAGCTTAATACTTCTGCACAAATTCGGAGGCGTGTCCGCACGCAAAGCGTGCTTAGAAGAAACTGACGGCGCATGCGCGATGACCCGGATGTGACGGGGAGCGCGGGGAGCGTCCATTATTTTGAGGGAGCAGTGAATATTCGGAGGTAGTTAGAGGAATCCTATAGTTATAGTAGACAGGGCTTAGGTAAGTATGAACGACTAAGAATTCACGACAAGGATAATTTAAGCTAAGAGGGTAGCTTTTACCATCAGTCACTACAATCAGGAAATTCTGCAATAAAGTTATGACAAGGATGATTTATGCTTAGAGAGTAGCTTTTACCATCAGTCACTAAAATCAAGAAATTCTGCACAAAAAGTTATGACAAAGACAATTTGTGCTAAGAGAGTAGCTTTTACCATCAGTCACTATTATCATGAAATTCTGCAAAAAAGTCATGACAAGGATAATTTAAGCTAAGAGGGTAGCTTTTACCATCAGTCACTATAATAATGAAATTCTGCAAAAGGGTTATGACAAAGATAATTTATGCTAAGAGAGTAGCTTTTACCATCAGTCACAGTGACTATAATCAGGAAATTCAGCAAAAGGGTTATGACAAAGATAATTTATGCTAAGAGAGTAGCTTTCACCATCAGTCACAGTGACTATAATCAGGAAATTCTGCTAAAAAAGTTATGACTAGGATTATTTATGCCAAGAGAGTAGCTTTGACCATGTGTCACTGCTTATTGAATATCCAACGTGAGGAGCATGACTAGGTGAATTACACTAGAGAGTGCAGAAAATACACAAAATACCTCAAGAAAAGACCGTAAGTGACCGATTTAAATGGCACCTCCCAATTGTAAATACATAATATTCATTTTAGTAAGTCATACACTCAATCTCCCCAATGAAATGCAGTTTATCAAACCATAAGAGTGAAAGGGTGAAAGAATGGCTGCCACACAAATCCTCATTTTGAGAACCATACTCACAGGAACTCCAGAGCGATCTCCGTTGGACAACTGGAACTGTTGGTCCATCACAGTTTGAATGCCTTGAGATGTGCTTGTTGCTCCACTGGGTTGTATATCTCTCAAGAGATCCATAATGTCAACTTTTGAAGAGGAGAGATAGGCAAGACTTCTGCCACTGGAGTCATACAGCACAATTCCAATGTACACATTGTTGTTGTTCATAAGAGCGTCTACCAAACATCCAACAAATATTTTGGTGTTCTCCCAGCGATTGCCAGAGGGGGCCATGTCAATGGAGGCGGACTTGTCAATCAGAATGACGATATCTGCATCTCGGCACACTGAAAATATAACATGGACACGCAACTGATCACTTAATCAAAACATATTTTTCAAGGTCTTACTTCCTGAAGAATATTACTGTAATTGTTACTTTTAAGACATAAGACAAGATTTATTTCGATTCGATTTACAATAACAGTTTAAACATTAGCTCACAGAGCTGGTCTCACCGAAATTTTTCTGAAGTCTTAAACTACACCGCTCTTGTGCACAGCATGGCACCTCTATCATGTTTTTAATCATGTTTTTAATCCATGATTTTAGTCACCTTTTATCATTAACAATTTTATTGGACTTTTTAAGACTTACTCCCAAAAGGAGGTTTGCCTAAAAGAGGCAGGAAATCAAAAGAAGAAGAAGAAGTGTTTCTCTGACCGGGAATCATACCTCGGTCACTGAGGTTGGCAGCCTGTGTCATTACTACTGAGCTGGGCCAGAGGTGCAGTCAGCTCAAGAATTGGTAAACTTCTACAGTCAGCCCAAGAAGTAATAAACAGCTACAGTCTGCTCCAGAAGTAGTAAAAAGACTACAAACAGCCCAAAAATAATTTTCCAGATTTATATTAACATCTATAAGCCAACAAGAACCAGACAAAATTGGACTCTAGGATAAAATCCGTAAATAATGGACTCGTATTCAAGAAGAAAGTCAAAGCTCACCTTAGAACATTAGCCACATAACATAAAATATTTATATTAATTCATTTATTCGTGAAACTAGTCAAACTGTATATATATATATATATATGTACATTGTTGTTTGAACCATGAAACCATTGTCTGACTTGAACGACCACACTGAAATAGGTCTCATTTGAGACTTGCATGTAATCGTAGATTTTTTTACATCTAGTACTTCTTGTCTTTTTTGTAAACATGTATGTATTGACTGCAAGAATATCTAAATAAAATCAATCAACCAATCAAACAATCAAACATCTACAGTCAGCTCAAGAAGTGGTAAAAATCTACAGTCTGCTCCAGAAGTGGTAAGTGGTAGAAACATACAGAAACACCAGAAGTAGTCAACATCTACAGCTGTTGTAGTTCAAGAAGAGGTCAACTTCTCCAGTCTACTCGAGAAGGGGTAAACATCTACAGTCAGCTCGAGAAGTGGTAAACATCTGCAGTCTCCTCCAGAAGTGGCATACTTAGAACTACAGTCTGCCGAGGAAGTGGTAAACATCTGCTGTCAGCTCTAGAAGTGGTAAACATCTATAGTTAGCTCGAGAAGTGGTAATCATCTACATTCAGCGGGAGAAGTGGTAATCATCTACATTCAGCGGGAGAAGTGGTAATCATCTACATTCAGCGGATGAAGTGGTAATCATCTACATTCAGCGGATGAAGTGGTAATCATCTACATTCAGTGGGAGAAGTGGTAAACATCTACATTCAGCTGGAGAAGTGGTAAAAATCTACATTCAGCGGGAGAAGTGGTAATCATCTACATTCAGCGGGAGAAGTGGTAAACATCTACATTCAGCTCGAGAAGTGGTAAACATCTACATTCAGCGGGAGAAGTGGTAATCATCTACATTCAGCGGGAGAAGTGGTAATCATCTACATTCAGCGGATGAAGTGGTAATCATCTACATTCAGCGGATGAAGTGGTAATCATCTACATTCAGCGGGAGAAGTGGTAAACATCTACATTCAGTGGGAGAAGTGGTAAACATCTACATTCAGCTGGAGAAGTGGTAAACATCTACATTCAGCGGGAGAAGTGGTAATCATCTACATTCAGCGGGAGAAGTGGTAATCATCTAAATTCAGCGGGAGAAGTGGTAATCATCTATATTCAGCGGGAGAAGTGGTAATCATCTACATTCAGCGGGAGAAGTGGTAATCATCTACATTCAGCGGGAGAAGTGGTAATCATCTACATTCAGCGGGAGAAGTGGTAAACATCTACATTCAGCGGGAGAATTGGTAAACATCTACATTCAGCGGGAGAAGTGGTAAACATCTACATTCAGCGGGAGAAGTGGTAATCATCTACATTCAGCGGGAGAAGTGGTAATCATCTACATTCAGCGGGAGAAGTGGTAATCATCTACATTCAGTGGGAGAAGTGTTAATCATCTACATTCAGCGGGAGAAGTGGTTATCATCTACATTCAGCGGATGAAGTGGTAATCATCTACATTCAGCGGATGAAGTGGTAATCATCTACATTCAGTGGGAGAAGTGGTAAACATCTACATTCAGCGGGAGAAGTGGTAATCATCTACATTCAGCGGATGAAGTGGTAATCATCTACATTCAGCGGATGAAGTGGTAATCATCTACATTCAGTGGGAGAAGTGGTAAACATCTACATTCAGCTGGAGAAGTGGTAATCATCTACATTCAGCGGATGAAGTGGTAATCATCTACATTCAGTGGGAGAAGTGGTAAACATCTACATTCAGCTGGAGAAGTGGTAATCATCTACAGTCAGCGGGAGAAGTGGTAATCATCTACATTAAGCGGGAGAAGTGGTAATCATCTACATTCAGCTGGAGAAGTAGTAATCATCTACATTCAGCGGGAGAAGTGGTAATCATCTACATTTAGCGGGAGAAGTGGTAATCATCTACATTCAGTGGGAGAAGTGGTAAACATCTACATTCAGCTGGAGAAGTGGTAATCATCTACATTCAGTGGGAGAAGTGGCAATCATCTACATTCAGTGGGAGAAGTGGTAAACATCTACATTCAGCTGGAGAAGTGGTAATCATCTACAGTCAGCTGGAGAAGTGGTAATCATCTACATTCAGTGGGAGAAGTGGTAAACATCTACATTCAGCTGGAGAAGTGGTAATCATCTACAGTCAGCTCTCAAAATAGTAAACATCTGTAGCCAGCTCAAGCATTTGTAAACGGCTTGTAGCATGGGAATGCGTAGATTCTGGCCACCACAGGGTGGAAAATAAAGTGTCTTGTAATATTCTATAATATACACCATTTCAAAGAGGACCATCCTAGGTACTAACTAGAGAAGTTTCAGAGCTTATTTCAAAGATAACCATCCTAGGTACTAACTAGAGAAGTTTCAGAGCTTATTTCAAAGAGGACCATCCTAGGTACTAACTAGAGAAGTTTCAGAGCTTAATACCTGCTATGTGTTTAGATACGTATCTACTCCCATTGTGAAGCACTACAAAACATGGCGTATTCTACAATTTTTCCCACTCAAGACATAGGCTTTACCTCAGGCCTGCAATACAAAAATGCTTTTATTACCAGTGCTTGGTCTTGTGGCTATGTTTACCTCCCCAAAACTAATAATTCTCCAAAGCATCTTTGATATCTGGTCAAATATGTGAGGCCCAAAAATGGGACGTATGCAAAAACGTGAGGTACTATGGCTGAGACATTGAGAGAGCTTTGTGGTAACTATGGCTAATGCTTGAACAGTTCAAAGCAATACCCTATTGTGGCTATCAAACAACAGTATACTCTACATTATGACATGATTCGGGACTGGTTCTGAATATTAGATTTTTTAGAGGCCGGGACGTACGCAAAAACGTGACGTATTTTTTCAAATATCATGAATGGACCTTTTATCAAACACATTCAAAGAACCAGATTAATACATAGGCCCAAAATATGACCAGGTAGTACAACTACTAACATACCATAAACAGCCCCCTTGAATCATTGGTATGTCTCTGCTGTGGCAAGTTTTGTGAGGAGCAGAAATGTAATGTACTCTGTAACAAGGCACTATGATCCACTGTTGGAAGTCTGGATGCTCAAGGTTGACCATACTGCACAAACATTAATCTTATAATATATCATCATTTTATGAGGAAAAAACCTTAATGAAACTGTTTTGTGGGTGTGGTTCACAGGCATAATTATGCAAAATTACCGTACTCTGTAACATTTGGCAGCAGCAAAGAAAAGCCATGATGAGGGAGTGATCTCCAAAACGGATATGTGCACTGATAATATAGTTCTGCTATACACGATATGGCTATATAAAAACAACATTTAAACAGACCAATAAACAACTTATTCTTGTTTGGTAACACACATATCATAGTTGATTATTAAAACTTAAAAAAAAAAAGCATGTATTCAATGAAAGGATAAACAGAGATGTTTTGGCACCAAATATACGCAGCTTCTTTATCATTGCTTTTCCTCATAGACTAGCATGTATTTCTGTTTTATTGTGAGTGATTCCAAGTAGCCGGTACTGCTTGGAAATATTTTCCACTTCTTTGTCCCCTTTTTTGCGGCATGTCCCTACAAAGTGTAAAATTTCCCCTGTTTTGTACTCTAAATTGCCAAGTCGTATTCATCAATTTGTTGGAATAGTTCATTATCAGCTAAGAAAGTAATGGATACTAAACCACTGACAGAAAAGGGTTCCCTGCCGGTGGTGCTGTAGATGACTTATACAGTGCCATCTGTAAGTTAGTGAAACGAGGGATATCCTGCCATTGTCACAATACTAACCTAATATTCAACAATCAAAAGATTTTGCAATTCTAGTAAAAATGCACTATAATTTACTAAAACTGCCTAATCTCCCAGAAAACCTTAATGATTGATTCCTAAATCTGTATGTGTATTACTTGTACAATAAGACGGCATACTGGCCATATTGCAAAAGTTTGTCGTTTGCTCTATAGAATTATGAGAACTAGCAAAATGTAAACATCAAAAAAACGCAATTAGGTCATTTGGTGAGTACACAGCGATTATGACCTAATACGTTTTCCTCTCATCGGATGAGAATTCATGCTTCTACAAGCAGTTTGGTGAAGAATGTTTATCATTGCGGCAATGGCGAAATATCCCCCGTTTCACTTACTTACAGGGGGTAGACTGGAGTCAGTCAAATAAGTTGAAACGGTCAGTTGAATTCTATTTTCAACTAGTCAGCCACATTTGGATCACTAGTCACTGGGGAGTTTTGCCAAAGTCAGTCGGAATTTTTCAACTAAATCTTGACCGAGTGAGTGAGTGAGTTTGTGTTTTACGCCCCATCAGCACCGGTGTGGGCCATTTAGAGGCAAAAATCTTGACCGAGAAAGCATAATTTATCCAAGGATGAAAACCACTTTGATTTAATCATTTTGAAAGTGAATAAGAGTTTGAACAGCTGTCTTTATTGATTTGAAAAAATTTTTTTTTTAGATAATTGTGATTTTGAAAATGAGAAACAAATTGTGAATCTTATCTTTCGCCATCTTTTTAATAATTTTTGAAAAGTTGGATTTAGTCAGTTGTAATTTATTCAACTAGGTGGAATTGAATTCTGCCAACTAGTTGAATTAATCAGTTGAATTTCTGTTTGGTCAGTCATGATTTGATTTTCAACTGACTCCTGGGTCTAACACTTACCTCTTTGTGGCGCTATTGATGGAGAAGGTGTGGTGTTCTTGCTGCAGGTGTCACAAATCAATTTGACGACTAAAGAAACATAATTATTAAGGCGGGAGATGTCCGTAATGAAGAAGTAAGATTCATCTTGGACGATTGGGTATCTTGCCATGGCTTGGAGCTCTTGATACATTCCACGATGGTCATCATTACCAAAAGCGAATCCAACAGGAACTAGTAAGATCCCAGCACCAGTGACGTTCGCTACTTCCGCCACAAGTCTCTGGTAGTCGCTTGAACTTTCGCCATCAATGAGAATCACTGCAATGTTCATTGCGTTTCTACGGTCACCACGAGCGAACGTGAATTGGTCATAATTCAGCATAGCCAGGCCATTCACCAGATTCAAGCCAGACAAAGGGCGATCGAGTTCTCCCAGGCGCCTCATTACTTCGTTTTGGTTTGTGTATGAGTTGAGGTAAAACTGCGATTGAGCCGTCGCTCCCATAGTCACAGCACCAAACATGGCCGAATCTGGACCGACATTGAAGGACCTAGGAAGAAGAAATATATTTACAAGTTTATTTAACAATCAACATCACTTTAGCGACCTTAGAAGAAGAGGAATATTTACAAATTTATTTTAAAAATCAACATTTCTTTAGCGACTTTAGAAGAGAAATATATGTTTATTTTTCGATATCAACATCACTATGGTGACCATAGAAGAACAAGAATATAAGTTTACTTTCAAAATCGATACTGTGACTGTAGAGACCTTAGAAGTAGAAGAATGTTTATTTTCAAATTTAATTTACATCAATACAGCAGGAAAATGTGTAGCGAAGTGATAAATTATATAGTGAGATGTTGAAGGGTTGGTGCCAATAGAAGGTCATATTAGACTATATATTGTAACAGAAGATAAATTGATCAATAATGGACTTGCATTTACTTAATATATTACAATCATCGTCTAAAATTTTTTAACTTGCTTTTTTTTTGTGACCTCTCAATAGCAATAAAATATTTATCTTAGAGAAATCTCCATGACACATTTAGCATGGTAATGATCAGTAAATAGTATTGGGTAATGTTTATATATATGGGCTATATGAACCCAGTCTGAGTAGAGAGTCTGAAGTCTGTGGTTGGGAGGTTGGACATAACAGAGTGAAATGAAATGAGATGAGATTAGATGGAGGATTAATGACATCTACTACTATAGTATAGTGCTGTGGGTTGGGTGCAACAGGTTGCTCCTAAGCACTGTGCTAGGGGACCAGCCCTGTAGCACAATTGGTTTGATAGTGGACCTTAAAGGGGACAGTATTATACTACCTTGCGACATTCACGGAGAACTGTCTCATTTTCTGCCACTCATTCCTGGCGCTGGATCTGGAACATGTCCCGATGACGAAGACTATGTCGACTGGCTGGTTGCAGTAATTTAGTTCTGGTGGGACTATTGGTGGTGAAGGTGTGGTGTTCTTGCTGCAGGTGTCACAAATCATTTTGACTACTGAAGAAACATAATTATTAAGACGGGAGACCTCCCTTATGAAGAACTCATCTTGGAGGCTTGGGTATCTTGCCATGGCTTGGAGCTCTTGATACATTCCACGATGGTCATCATGACCAAAAGCGAATCCAACAGGAATGAGTATGATCCCAGCACCAGTGACACTTGCTACTTCCGCTACAAGTCTGTTGTATTCGCTTGAACTTTTGCCATCAATCAGAATCACTGCAATGTTCATCGCATTTCTACGGTCGCCACGAGCTAGAGTGAACTGGTCTTCCTTCAGCATAGCCAGGCCATTCACCAGATTCAAGCCAGACAAAGGGCGATCGAGTTCTCCCAGGCGCCTCATTACTTCGTTTTGGTTTGTGTATGAGTTGAGGTAAAACTGCGATTGAGCCGTCGCTCCCATAGTCACAGCACCAAACATGGCCGAATCTGGACCGACATTGAAGGACCTAGGAAGAAGAAGAATATTTACAAATTTATTTTAAAAATCAACATCACTTTAGCGACCTTAGAAGAAGAGGAATATATGTTTATTTTACAAATCAACATCGCTACATCAGAAGAGAAATATAAGTTTATTTTCAATATCAACATCACTATGGCGACCGCAGAAGAGGAACATTAGTTCGTTTTCAAAACCAATACTGGTCTGAGTAAAGAGTCTGAAGTCTGTTGCTGGAAGGCTGGACACCCCAGAGTGAAATGAAATGAGATTAGATGGAGGATTAATGACATCTACTACTGTACACTGTACCGTATGCTCTATGTGAAGCGACCTAGTTAATCACAAAATCTTAAATCTTAGACAAGAAACCAATACAATTGTAACATAACATAGCCAGTATGCTGTATTTATGTACTAGACATCTTGATGTGAAATTAAAAGCATTAAATATTCAACAATCAAAAGATTTGGGGATTCTAGTAAAAAATGCACTATAATTTACTAAAACTTCCTAATCTCCCAGAAAACTTAACTGATTGATTTCAATTTTTTTATGTGTATTACTTGTACTATAAGACAGCATACTGGCTATACGAGGGGTTTTCCAAAAGTTCTGTCCAACTTGCCATAACTTTTGCAATTTTTAATACAGAAATATGATATCTGAGTCAGATAATATTGAAGTAATTTGCAAGTTATGGTTAATCTGTTGCTATGGAAACCAAAAGTCATGAAATGCGGCCCAGGGCACTATTAGAGACACAGATTCATTATATCTTCTTTAAAAAATTAATTTTTACCAGGGTTAACAGACAAGAAACCTATTAAAAATAATCCCTAACGTTACACAATTTCTTGTTATAATAAACTGGCCTCTGAGTACATTTCCTCTTACCTTATATCCCTTTAAAAAATCGATGCCTCATAGTCCTCATATTTAGATCACAGTTGGTGTTTTGCAGATTTTTTTTCTTCACGATGGATTTTCCATAAGTTCTGTCCAACCTGTCATAACTTTTGCTAGATTTTATACAGAAAAGTAATATTTGGGTCAGTTGATATTGAAGTAATTTGCAGATGATCTCCAAAAAATCAGATCAAAGAGGTAAATATAAATTGTTGATTTGTTGCTATGGAAACCAAAAGTCACGAAATGCAGCCGGGAGCTTGTAATCAGACGCATACTTGATATATCTTGTCAAAATATCTAGTTACTACAAGTGATATAGAACAGAATGTTTTCAAAACATTCATAGCCATTCCACAACTTCCTAAACTATAATGACTAGGACCAAGTAAATACATTTTTTCATACTTTCCATCCATGTCTAAATAAGATGTTTCAGGCTTCATGTTAAGGTCAATATTGGCATTGTGCAGTCTTCTTTTTTGGGGTTTCCAGTGTGTGCTCTCTTCATTCAGAAAAAGTCTGTACTATCTTCATTTGGTTCTATCACTCATACTGCCTTCCTTGAATGAACGATAAAAGGTTCTCTCTGCTAGTTTTTATCCAAGTAAAAGGAAGAAATTTAACGGGTACATGATATTCATCTATATCCAAGAAAACTGCTCATCTCGTAAAAAACTGAGAAACTGTATGAGTGATGGCAAAGTAACTGAGATGTGAGAATAATACCAGTTTACATTGTTTTTAATGACTTTACAATTAACTGATTGTATTTCATGAAAAAAAATTATGAATATACTTTAATTAAATAAGTCAAGACACGGATAATGCAAGCAGGTGTTAATCAATTTTTAGTGAGCACTACAAAGTCGGGGCCGCATTTCACGACTTCTGGTTTCCATGGCAACAGATTAAGCATTTATTTTTACTTATATGATCTGATTTTGTGGGATTCATTTACAAATTACGTGAATATTATCTGACCCAAATATCGTCTTTCTGCATCAAATCTAGCGAAAGTTATGACTAGTTGGACAGAACTTATGGAAAACCCCTCGTAATGCAACGTTTGTTGTTTGCTCTATATATGAGAACCAGCAAAATGTAAACAAAAAATCCTTAATTAGGTCACTTGGTTAGTACACAATGTATAGTATAGTGGATTGGGTAGAATAGGTTACTCCTAAGCACTGTGCTTGGGGGCCAGCCCCTTAGATCAACTTGTTTGATAGTAGACCTTTAAGGGGGCCACATAGAAAATAATCGGCGATAATGTTCGTGAGAAAGGTCATGATTTTCACTTACATCAAAATTTTGCAAAAAAAAGTACAAAAATTCTGGTACCAAGCAAAATCATAACCTCTCATGCAAACGTACAGAAAAGAAACCTCAACATCCATTGCAACACATGTAATTGGACCTTTGCATTTTCTATGATTAATGACTTCTCGTACTATAATATAGTACTGTGGGTTGAGTGTAATAGGTTACTCCTAAGCACTGTGTTGGGGGGCCAGCCCTTTAGCTCAACTGGGTTTGATAGCAGACCTCAAAGGGGACAGTATTATACTACCTTGCGACGTTCACCGAGAACTGTTTCATGATCTGCCAGTTGCCGCCTAACAACTCATTCCTGACGCTGGAACGGGAACATGTCCCGATGACGAAGACTATGTCGACTGGCTGGTTGCAGTAATGAAGCGGTTGCCCACCTGCTGAGGCAGCCAACAGGGACACCAACAGGGCCACCATACAGAGAACAACTTCCATTGTTGCCCTGGAAGGAGAAAAAAAGAAAAAATTATGGCTATTTAGAGGCAACATCTTCAGACAGAACAAGTTAGTCTTTCATGCCAGTGGCATATCCCAGGAATAAAAGCAGAAAACAATTTCCATTGTTGCCCTGCGAAGGAGAAGAAATTGGAAGATTGAGAAATAAAAGCAGAGAACAACTTCCATTGTTGCCCTGAAAGGAGAACAAAGGAAATCATTTTGAAATACAATTACGAGCAATAATAAATCTTCAGACAGAGCGAGTTAGTCTTTCATGGCAGTGGCATAACCCAGGATTTTTTCCAGGGGGGGGGGGGTGTACCACCAAGTTATTTCCCCAAAAATAGTTTTTTCGACCAACACCTTTTTCAAATATTGCACATTTCACCATACATGTAATAAGGCGAAAATGCTAAAAAAAAAACGAGGAAATTAATGTGTTCTTTTTTGGTAATTCAGTAAAGACTTAAGGTAGATATATAATGGTTCATCAAGAATAAGTCTCCCTTTATGAAAACGTGAATATCTCAAAGATTTCTTTGCCGATTTCTATGAAATCTGGTCAGTTTGTAGGCGTGTTGACATTGTGCATGTGTGTTTGCAACTTTATTGCTTAATATTTCTTTGAGCCAGCAGACCCCAAGTGCACGTACCCCTCTTTTAAAAAAAAAAAAGAAGTTTTGACTTTTGTATGAAAAAACTTCCCAAAAGGTGCTCAAACTCCGCTCGAATTATTTCTAATGTAACTCAAGGAACCTTAACTGAACATGTTACAAAAGAAGACATCAGTTGTCTACTAAATATAACTGCGAAAAAAATTTTGACCAGTCACTTGATCAATGCCCCAGCTGGTGGCTCCCCTGGATGGAGGAATTGTTCATGTCCATTGGAAAAACCACAGATTTTTGAAAAGAGGGGTAGGCTCACTCGAAGGTTGCTGGCTCAGGTAGGAATAATGCCACTGAGCAACAACTTCCATGATTGCCCTGCAAAGGATAAGCAATTTGAAGATTGAGAAATAAAAGCAGAGAACAACTTCCATTGCTGCCCTGCAAGGGATCGAGAAGAAATTTGAAGATTGAGAAATACAATCACAAGCAATAAATGAATCTTTGGACTTTAGACAGAGCCCATCAGCAACAGTGTTGGCTATTTAGAGGCACTGTTACTAGTCTTAGTATATTTTGACATAGAACTGTAAAAATGTAACTAAAGAGTTCAACAAAAATAAGTCCCACTATGCATAAACTTGAATATCTCAAAAGATTATAGCCTCGCATATCGCATGAGTGTATTTATAGCTCAGTTTCTCAATCATATTTAGAAGATAACTAAGGACTTCTTTCATAACAGTTTTACAGTTTAGGTTGCTTGGATGCAATAACAAATAATTGGAGTGGAGTTGAAACACCTTTTGGTAAAATTATTTTTTGGAAAGGCCAAAATTTCGTATTTTTGAAAATAGGATCAAACCGCGCCGTTTCATCAAATTTCTGAAAATTTTCCCACCTGACCCCCTCAGAATTTTCTGAAAAAATCATCAAAACAAGGTAATATAGTTAGTCGGCTGTGTGCAAAATTTCAGGTCTCTATCTTCAATAGTTTTTGCTACACAAAATAAAAACGAGAGTAATGTTTTGTCGATTTTCGCCCTCGATTTTCAAAATACTACAACTTAAATTTGCTGCCAACACACGGCAGATCTTTTGCAATTTTGCTGTATAAAAAGATTTGCATTAAATTTTAACATTTTTTCCCAAACTCTTTTTCCAACTTAGGATTAGAGTTATATTAAACCTATTCTAACAACAAAATTTACTTATAGCAGGGAGGGAATCCGTCAGAATTGTGCACTTGGTGACAAGTTTTTGCAATATGGCATGGTGTTTGATATGGCTAGAGGGAATTGAAAAACCACCGGACACAAAGTGGGGGTCCCCCCTGTTGGACGGTATGCACAAAATCCAATATGGCCGCCGTGAAAACAAAAAAAGCCATATCTTGGTCACTATTTGCTCTAAATTCAAGTGCAATACATTATTTTCAATGTTTATGATGATGCCAAATCTGTTTCTGGGGTTGGTTTGGTTGTAAATTGTGATTTTATGGGTCTGTGGTACATCTCCAGGCGATTTTTTGACAGATTTGTGTTTTTTTTGCCCTTCAAGACTTGAAGATAATTTTTGTGAAGTATTTGAATTTCAATCAAGTTTGGAGATTATTTCCTCAGAGCTAAAACCAAAGTCGAAAATATAACCTGTCTTGTTTAAATGGTGTCTTATCTTTTTAAGAACTCAACAATGAGGCATACTGCTCGGACTCTCATTTAGAAGGTCATTGCATACTGTGCAACACTGTTAATTGAAATGTTATTCCCCAAAGACATTGGCTCTCCTGAAATAAATAAGCCATTATTGAACTTATTGAAATGGCAACTATTATACCTCACTGAATGTTTCACATCTGAAGTGAAAAAGTGACATCTTATTAAAACCTGCCTTCTTGTATCATTTTTAGAGATTCTGTCTCCCTTTGCTGTTCAAAAGTACAACTCCATCATGCGTGTATCAGCTCTTCATTGCATGTGATGAGAATCAAGTTTGAGTCATGCTGATTCATGGATTAATGCCAAAAGTGAAAGATTGACTTCAGGAATGTGCTGAAGAGGGCTTAGACAATAGCCTTGCTGAGTAATGCAATATAAGGAGTGTCAGCCTCTTCCTGCTAATAGGGTGATACAAATGTAATGTACTGGGTGTTCAGAACAGGACAAACTTTACCTTCATTTTTGATAACAGGTGCAAATCTGGATGTTGTGTTGCTATTTGCCATTAAACTGCAAGAAGCCTTCCTGGTGCCTCGTCTTCCAGGAACTTCAGCCATGACTAAGTTCTTTTGAACTGAAGAACAACTGGCAAACTTTTGACTTTCTGAACTTATCCTCCCTTTGCTAATTATGTCTGGGACTTGAGATTTTGGTTTTTGCAGGCATTCAACTGAATAACAATGCATCTGCTCAGGCTGTGCTCTTTGTCATCCAGTTCCACAAAGTAAACCACTGAGCACTGTCATATGTGACAATGTGACCACAGTAGCCTGGTTTCCTGAAGGTAAGCTACCAACATCAGGCATAAATGGAAGACAATGGTGTTCTGCAGATTAAGGGTCAGAGCTACATTTACCTTGCATTGATTGAGATGGAGTCGTGCATGCTTGAAGAAATCATTAATCAGTAACTTGTCCAAACTCTTCAAATGATTTAAGGACTTCAGACTTTGAATCATTGACTTTTTTTTCTGTTACCCACAGAGATCCTTTGGCTCTCCATTCTCTTTCTAAAACTTGACACAATGCTCACCGCTTTAGAATATGGCTATGAGTCTCAGATAGAACTTCCTTTCACTGTGCTAGACAATAATCACATCTTTTATGAAGGCTGTCAGACGGAGGGGTAGAGGTTTAGAATTTGTTATGTTTCACACAGAAGGAGAGGCATCCAAATTGCATAGTGTGTGTCTCCAAAGATAAATTATGGAAAGAGACCACTTGAAGATTGCAGAAGAGACCAGCTGATTGATTATTGACCACTGGCTGTTGATGAGAAGGTGATATCACACCAAAGACCAGTAAGAGACTGGCTAGTGAGTGAGTGCAAATTGCTCTTCTGGACAAGATGTTCATGTGTTCTAGGGATATGGAGCTAAGAAAGTGTCAATTGGTGTGCATACCTTGTCCTCTTTGTGTAGTTTCTACTAGAAACCACAAAACGGACAAGGTACACACACCAAACTTTTGTATGAAACCATCATGTACTTGTAGCCAGAGTAAACTAACAGCTCACCAAGGTCTGTTGTCTTGAGATACCAATCTCAATATTATTAGAAAAGCCCATTTTCAAACCACTTTACTTTTGTCTCCCTAATGTTGAACTGAAACATCACTTTATTACTTCCTCTGTGCACACCATGAGCTGCTTAATGTAATGACTAGAACCCGCCTAGCTTTGTAAACTGATGGAATTCCTTACTGCGAGCTGAGATTACTTCTGCACTGCAATGGATAAAGCTTTCTGACTGATTATGAGAAAACAAGCCAGAACATGTGACAGCCACCACCAGGAACACTGCTTGGTTAAGAGCAAGGACTCTAGTGAAAAGGTTTACTTTGTAGGAATGTTTCCACAAGGGTTTGCAGTGCATACTGCCTCACTTCACCATATCAACCCACATACTCGTAACATAAGATACAACAAACTTTTTTTGCTGAAGTTTGATAGAGTCATCTTCATATCAGTGAGTCAGAGAAGAGATGGTTCTTCAACTTCCAGTTTTCTAGTGAGGTATGTGTGCCCATATAGTGGCACATGTATTGGATTCACCCAGAACACTGGTATTGATTTGAATTAGCAATTCTCAATTATCATTGATGTGATTGATCAGAAGTTCTAATGAGTAATAATATCGCATTTGGTATCATTGGTTCACACTTTAAAATATCACACTGAAAACATTTCAAGATCTCTGTTATTAAAAATTAAGCAGAGTAAAGAGACATGAGGATTATGGACATTCTCCTACCACAGAGCTTGACTTCACTCGAACTCTGCTTGCAAGGGTGCTAATAGTCTGGGATGTGATGAATATGCATGAGCAGACGTTGGAATTTAAATGCACCTATCAGCAGTGATGATGACACAGAAAACAGCAGCTGTACCCCTCATCACCCTCATGCTCCTTTAGGTACCCCATTTCCGTTGCCGCTGGCAGGCTGCCCATACCCCAGGTTTAGGCAGGGTTGGCAATCAGGGCTTGGTTAGGGAGCCCTGAGTTATGAGGATCGTTATGAATGACTTGGTGCATATCAGTCACGTGGCAACATATTTTTTGAATAAGGGCACATCAGCAATTATTAAGCCTCTGATGTACATAATAGCTTATTACATATGCATTAAAAAATGCATGCAGCATTTGTGCCCCTTGCCCACCAGACAGAGCAGTATCCATAATTACATGAATAGCACAATTATAGAACTGATTCATCCCCATAACTTTCCTCGGCAAAAATTAGTCATGACAGTGTACAGTTAATTCACATTCATTTTAGTCAGGCACAAGTGAAAATCACTGAGTCTATAATTGAGCCTTTGGCTCTTCAGCAAAGTGATTAATAGATATGTTTAAACCAAGTGAAAATCCTAAAAGGGACACAATACCAAGTGACGTCTTTTTTACATCTTGCTGCTGCATCGAACATTGATTTTGGCATTGAAATTCACATTTGAGCTGCGAAATAACAGCAAGAAAACATTTTCCATAATTAAAGTAGTGGAAAATGATGTATTACACATCAATATAGCACAAAAAGTGACCGAGATATGCTAGTTTTTGTGTTTTGTGGCGGCCATATTGGATTTTGTACATACCGGCCACCAGGGGGCGGTCTCACTTTGTGTGCGGTGGTTTTTGAAACCCCTTTGGTCATATAAACACCCATGCCAAATTGCAAAAACTTGTCACCTAGTGCACAATTCTTAGGGATTTTGACGAATTCCCTCCCCACTATTAACTGTCATTCTATGCTCAATATGTGAAGATAGATTCCTTCAAATATGTAAACAAGCAGTATTTCATGTCGTGAAAAAGACTTGTATTGTTTACAAATCAAGCAATGCAGGGCTCTCCTTAAGCTTTACTATCAATTAAACTCAATTATGGAAAACACATAATTCTGTTGCTTGGAGGTGAGGTGTATACTATACTTAAAATCCTTCTTTTGGACATCATTTTATTTAGCGACATACTAACTTTAATTATGGAAAATGCGCAATTATTTTGATTGCAAGTGAACACCAGGGGAGTGACCAAGGAGGGATATAGGGGTCAGAACCCCCCCCCCCTTGGCCCAAAATTAAAGTCACCTTTACCAGACTTTTAAAAGTCAGTCCTCACAAATGCCAAAATGAACTTCATTGCAAAAATATATAATTTTAAAATAGCATTTTTTCCCCACTAAAGTTTGTTACAATGGTTTTCCTCGACGTCAGACCCGTTTTCACGATGCAATATGCAATTAGTGCGGATTTTACTAAAAAAAATTTTTAATTTCTTTCTCGTTCCTTTTTGATCTAACCTATTTTTATAAATTCCATCTTTTGCAATTTCCGTGTAATTTAGTGTATTCTACCAGGTGAGCCCTGTAACGATTTTAACGGGTCAAGAATATAAAGCAGTGGAAATGTCTGCTGATTGGTTTTGATGTAAGAGGGGAGGTCCAGAGGGGATGGGAACTCAGCACACATCATTTGTAACAGGCGCATGCATACCAACAATACCCAATAAGACAATACAAGCGTATGCAATTCGAATTTAGAGATTGCAGAAGCAGGGTCATTTTGCAAATAATGTACATATATGGTGCAAATGCAATAGTTGACCTTGTACATCTCACTTATTTTGAAAATGCTGTGTCATGCAAATCATTTTTTCCTTTATATTATTTGCATATTTAGAAGAAATACAAAAATAGTTGGAGCCTATGCCAAAATCACATGACAAATTCTAATTAACATACATCAACAGAAGTGACCACAAACTGTTATACATTGTTTGTTACTATTTGTGCTTTTAGCAGTTAGACATAAGAGAGAAGTAGATACAAATCTGCAACTTAAAGAAATAACAACACCCAACAATAACTGAATTTCGGGAGAATGTTTTTCATAATCAACTGTCAAATTGGATAGTATCTGTGACAAATATATCAAAACACATATTTCTTGGGCATTTCTTTGATTTGTCATTATGCTAGATTATAGGTGCACTGAAGCCATTCGCTAGCCCTGATACTTCAGGTCTCTCAATGATTGGTATGGCTGCCCATGATTTGTAAATACGAGGAAAATCAGGACTCACAGGCCTGCAAATTGTTCTTCTGAAATGTCTGAGAGTCTATTTTTGCGTTCTTGCACTTTGCCAAAAGACAAAAATCCTCCAATTGGCATGTTTGCCAATTGGAGGATGTTTGTCATTTTAAACCCAGAAGTCTATGATACAGTTTTTAAATCATGGATTTAGATTCCATAAAATCACTTCCTTGAATATTGTACCTTATTTAGTATAGGGGCTGATGTATAATGGACATTTTTGTGTTATTGGTGTAGGAATCTCAACTCTCCAGTGTTGTCTTCGATTATACATACAACCCAAGGATGAGAGTATCAAAATCTCCCATGAAACTCAACAAAATGTATAATAACAATTCTAAGTATAAAAAAAAAATTAAACATTATTGGACATCTTTGCCATATTCTCATCAAGGCGCGGAATAAAGAGGGATTCTCAATTTACACAAGTTTGTATCATGATAACTCAGAGAAAAGGTTCGAAAAAAAAATCAGCATTTTTACCTTTTAATACCAGACCTTCCATGAAAGAATAATGGCCTTATAACTGCTCAGAATCATTTTCCAGCAACATAAAATCCGTTGGCTACTGGGGGCCTAAAGCGGCCCCCAGACTCCCCGCCTAATAGGCTTCGGCCCTACGGGCCTCGCCAAGGTCATCTTGAACAAAAACCCCCCTTACCTGGTTTCTGGCTACGCCCCTGGTGAATACTATACTTAAAATAAGTTTATGGTCTATAACTGCATTTAAATTTTACATAGAATCGACAAACTTACTAGCTTCAAGAGAATGTATCTTTATATAAACTGCTCACGCTTAAAAATGCACACTTCCAAAAAGGCTAATAATCGTACTTCCTCTTAAAGTATCAAGATGGAAGTTTGAACACTTCTAGTAGTTGCCATCAGGTTTATTCATGAAAACTTACAAATCTCTAAGTTCTGTACTTTTGTGTCAAATCAAATCTTCATGGTTACTGTCAAAAATGCAAGTCACAAACTGCACTTCAACACAAAACGCACCAATGGAAATATTGGTTTTGTGGCATACTGGATGGGATTAATCCTATGAAATGTTCACATGACAGGCACAGGACATCCAAAAGCTGCCCCATGGAAGTTTTTGAAAAAAGAAGTTAACAATAAAGCAGATTTTTAATTGAAAACTCAAAATGTATGACTCAGCATCTGGAAGTGATGCATGTGAACCAAAACAGTTAAATTATTGGGCGTTTTTCTTACCCAGATTAGAAACGCACACATAGACAATCATTCCATATCGATACTCTCATAATTCTGAATAAAACATCTTTTTTGAAGATTTTGACAAAAGTCTCCTGTAGGGGGCGGGTCAGCATTGACACTTAAATTTTATTAATTTCATCCTCTTTAATTGTGGTTTGGTCAAATATCTTTTTCCCCAACCCATCGAGCAAGTAAAATTGTAAACTTTCCTGGCTTATCAAAAAATATTGTGGAAGGAACGGATTAGTTGTTGAAATTAATGATCACAGCGATATTTGAATTTTGTGACTTTTGTTTTCGACAGCAACCACGACGGATTAATTTGACACAAAAGTACTGCACTTAGAGATTTGAATTTTTCTGTGAATATACTTGATGGCAATTTCTAGAAGTGTGCAAACTTTCACCTTGATATTTTAAGAGGAAGTGCTATTTTTAACATTTTTCGAAGTGTGCGTTTTTAAGTGTGAGCAGTTTATATATATGGCTAAGAATGACAATTGCAAAAGTTTAACAGTTTAATACGGCTCTATATATATAATATATTTTTTTAAAGCAAGTTTTTAATTGGGAGACAATGTACCTTTCAAAACACTTAAAACACCCTTAAAAACGCCAAATTGGCATGCTTACATGAGTTTTGTCTAAATGGGAGGACTAATTTGATATATAGACTTTCATCAGTATACTGTATTCAGGAGGCCTGCTGGGAGGCTTGTTTACATTTTTTTTTTTTTTTTATTAATTAGATTAGTAGCCTCAATGAGACATTATTCAGTGTTCGAAATATGGGGGTTAAGGGGGTTTTAATCCCCCAAATGCCCTCATGACTCCCTCAAAAACGCTTTTCAGAAGGACCCAGAGCGGTCCTGAAACCTCCCCCCCCCCAAATACTGAATATGAAGGAATAGGCGAGAAGCAGTAAATGTAGCCTAATCAGCTTGCAACAACCTGATTTACATACAACTGCAACGACTAAATAACATTGCCCATTTCGAACACTGGTATTATTCAACCCTAAATGTCTGAGTAATGCCCTTTACATAATTAAAAATAAAATAAATTTATTCTTTTGTAATTTAAATATAAAATCATTCTTTTCTAACTTCTACATTAGACAATACTTTAAAAAGATACCTTTCACTTTTGTATACTTTTTAAAGTTAGTATGTCGCCAAAAGAAGGATTAGAGTCATATATTAAACCTATTCTGTTGCTTGGAGGTGTATACTATACTTAAAATCTATCAGTTTATGATCTATAAAGGCAAGTTTAATTTTACATAGAATCGGCGGACTTACTACCTTTAATTTGTGAAATGCATTCATATTTCTGGTTGTGGTGTCAAGACTCAACATATTTCATGCCTTCCTGAATCAGTTGAACTAATTCCTATCTTTGGTAATCTATCTGGTAACACTGTAAAAACGAAAATTGCAACGATTCAGCTGCTATGTGAATCTGAGCAATGTCTATTGGTCTGCTAAAAGGAAAGCAATTTAAACGTGAAATGAAGCTTTCTCTCGAGGAAATAATACTATCATTAGTCAGGCAAAGGTAACCAAATTTAAATCTGAAATTTAACTACTTGTCTTTCAAGTTAATTATACTAATGTTATTCTGCCAAAAGTAACACAATTTAAATCCGATTTCTTTCAAGGAATTACTAATGTGAATTGTATTAAACACAGACTGTATTCCTAATTAATAGCAACTAATAATAACTTCGAAGAAATGAATATTGAATAAGTCCTCACCTGTAAGATAGCCTTCCTCTGGGAGCTGACCAGTGTCACAAGCGCAACTCCAAACTGGCAACTGAGTTAAGGCTGAATAGTGGCATCTAATCTACCCAAAACAGTAAAGCTGTTGGTTGTTTTCACCTGATAGGTGATTAGTCTTAACAGCTTCATTGCTAAATCACAAATGCACTTTTCCAGAGAACTGTGGGCCTACAGAAAGATTGATAGAAATAAAGAAAAAGAAAGAACGAAAGAAGGAAAGATACATAGATACATAGATATATAGATAGTCTTAAGTGATAGATAGATAGATAGATAGGCCTAGATAGATAGATAGATAGATAGATAGATAGATAGACAGTTGCGTGCCCCACCCCATATTGGACATGTGTCCCCCCAAGTGCCCCCAAATAAACTTTTCACTTTGGCTAAAATATATAAATAGTACTAGTACGGTGGGTCCCCCCGAGGTGCCCCCCCCCCCTCATTCGAGACCCCTAGTTGCGCCACTGTAGACAGATAGACAGGTAGATAGATAGGTAGACAGATAGGTAGATAGATAGATAGATAGATAGATAGATAGATAGATAGATGGATAGATAGATAGATAGATAGATAGATAGATAAATAGATAGATAAATAGATAGATAGATAGATAGATAGATAGATAGATAGATAGATAGATAGATAGATAGATAGATAGATAGATAGATAGCCTTTACATTTGACTTCAATGAATGAATATAGATGGAACATAGATAGATTAGTAAATGCTTCCAGTGACGGTCACAATTCAACGATGAGCAATTCAATTCAAGTCAATTCAATTGGGCATCAATGCCAATTAAATTCAATTCAATTCACTTGTTTTTTGGAATGAGGTCAATTCAATTCAATTCATAGGGGCAGTCAATTCAATATAAATTCAATTAATTTATCATGTAAGTAAGTGATCTTCGTGGTAAATTTTCTAAAACAAAAAAAAACTACCCATAAGGAACAGGCTTATGAATTAATTATGCAACATTTAATATATTGCTCACTCATCATAGACAAATAGATGTATTATGAGGTTATATCATGGGTGTGGGCAGTATATCCCTAGTATAGTCACCTGAGACCCAGTATATCCCGAGACCCGAGGATGGAGACGCCCTGAGGGGTGGGGCAATTTTTTTCATGTTTCATTTCGGCCATTTTAATGAATTTGTTTTGGAGAGCTCAGGGGTGGGGGCACCCTGAGGGTTGGGGCCCCCTCCCCCTGATTAGTGGGACCCGCTGAAGTGTGGGGCCTGGGGGAAATTTATTTCACGTTTTACGCTATATTTCTGTCATTTAAATGAAATTTTTTGGAGGACTCAAGAGTGAGGGCACCCTGACGGGCAGGGGCCCCCTGAGGGGTGGGGCCCCCTGACGGATTGGCACCCTGAGGGATGGCACCCTGAGGAGTGGGGGCACCCTGATGATGGGGGCACCCTCAGGGGATGGGGCAATTTATTTATTTCAGGTATAATGTCGTTGTTTTTTTTTGGAGGGCTCATGGTGCCCCCTTCTAGCATGGTGCCCTAAGCTGCAGATTTTTCAGCCTATTTAGTAATCCGGCCCTGACTGTGATGTCTTGATGACACCCTACAGCATGACATCATCATGTGAGTTTCTTGTGATCTCACAGTGAGTGTTGCGCTGACTCAAATGTTGACTGGGAACCGTTCAAGTTGTGGCTTAACTTGACGAATAACACAGCATTGTTAACTCCTACACCAGACATCTTACATGCAGATATATTTACAAAAAATTGATTATTTTGGCTTATATAAGTACACCAACAGGTAGAGATTTTTGTTTTAAATTGGAAATAAAAGCTACAAAATACAACTATTTACCCCAATATAGGTTTTGTTATTCAAGGTATTCAGTAGACAGGTGGTATACGGACATTTCACAACAAGTCTAAAGGGGGGTTTGAGAATATGAAATGACGACTAAGTGTTTCAGGGTTTCCTAACAATTTGCACCAATTGTACTGGGGGGGGGGGGTTGGTGGTGTGAATATTAAATATCTGCATTGATCCTGGAGGGAGGGCATTGATCATAAATGGAGTCTTTTGACCAAGCTCCGAAACCCCCACATTTGGTGAATTCTGAAAGGTCCTGTGTTTTTACGTAAAGTTGACTTATTTGTGACATTAAAAAAAAAGTCAAAAAGACATTAAAGAACATTAAAATTACATTAAAAATATGTTGCAAAATCACTTCTTTCAGAGTGAGCCAGATGTCATTTCTTCCTATTCATCTGAAAACTATGAGTCGATGGTATCTGTATGTCACCCATCCAAACACTAACCATGCAGTGTGGTGCTTAACTTGACAGCTGGGTGAGAAATGTATGCTGCATAGCTGATATGTTTAGTGAAACAATCGTCTTCGATTTGCATGATGTATCTATAGATGAGTAAGTAGAAATTTGATGTCAAATTTCAAAAAACTCCAACCTGAAAAATAAAACTATTTAGCCCCATTTCAGATTTTGTTGTATATCATCCTGTTCAGCCACAAAAAAAGACACATTGTTCACTGCATTTTCACATGTACAACCCTTGTCTATATCGCTTGGGACAACTGATGACTGTAAAATTAATATTTATTTTACAGAAGACTTTCAATTAAAAACTCATCCTTGACCATATTTTTTAAATCTCAAGCAAATACTTCAACGTGAAGCCTAAATTGTTTGAGATTTTTATTCTTCAGACATTCTCAAACATTCAAACCTTTGGAAAACTTATTTTAACCTAAAATTGACATCAGTGAAACATTAAATAAACGTCAAAAAGACATTAAAGAACATTGAAATTACGTTGAAAAGACGTTAAAAAATTATTTGCTTCAGAGTGTATTGGATGTCATTTCTTTCTATTAATCTGAAAATTAGGAGTTAATAGTATCTGGAGGTCACCCATCCAAACACTAACCATGCAGTGTGGTGCTTTACTTGACAACTGGCTGAGAATTGTATGCTGTTCAGCTGAGTTTCTTACTTAAACAGTAGTCTTAAAACTGCACCATGCATCTATATATAGATATGTATATATAGATATATAAGTAAAAATTTGGTGTTAAGGTGACTCAAGCGTGGTAGTTTGACCAGACAGATTTTTCAAAATTTTGCAGAGACACTTTATGGGACCTGTACATTCCAAAAATGAAAAACAAAACAATGTCACTGACTGGTTTGGTTGCCATGGTATGTTTAGCCTGTTAACTGCTTAAAAGTTATAAACTGAGTTTTGGTTATGCTTTCCAGAATAAAGCATCTCATGCATTAGTCACTCGAAAACATCAGAAAATTTTTTAAATACTTAATTCTGTGAGACATCGAAGTGCTACCGCCCGCTGGTTTATTTTTTTTTGGTAATTTTTGACACAGTTCACAGAAATCAATTTTTAAAATGTGTGGATCAAAGTGGAAAACTGAAATTGTAAAGAAGTATAGAATAGATGTTACCACATTCAACAGAATAATTATTATGCTTCTAGCTGTATCTGATCTTATATAAATAGAAAATTACTGGCTGCCATGCTGTTAAAAAAAGAAAGCAGAAAATGGTAACGTCACAACTTTTTCTGGGCCTGCAGCAGTCGCGACGCTATGTTGCAAGGCAACCAGGGTGCTCAGAAGTATGTGCAGTGTACCACGCTTAAGCAAAAAAACAAAACTGTAAGCGATTTAGCTCTATGTCGGATTTCGTTACATGTCAACCTGGTCAGCCAGAAAAAAAATACAACATTGTTCACTGCATTTTCTCATGTACAACACTTATCTATATCGCTTGGGACAACCGATAACTGTAAAATTAAGATGTTATTAGATTGCAGATTTTCAACCAATGACTTATCCTTGACCATATTTTTAAATCTCAATCAAATACATCGATGTAAAGACTAAATGGTTTGAGATTTTTATTTTTCAGACATTCAAACCTTTGGAAAACTTGATTTAACCTAAAATTGACATCAGTGGAACGTTTAAAAAAAGTAAAAAATATGTTAAACAATGTTAAAATTACGTAGAAAAGACGTTAAAGAATCAGTTGTTTCAGAGTGAATCTAAGATCATTCAATTCTTTCTATCGATGAAAACTGAGAGTCGATGGTATCTGGAGGTCACCCATCCAAACACTAAACGTGCAGTGTGGTGCTTAACTTGACAGCTGCCTGAGAATTGTACACGAATAGCTGAGTTGTTTAGTTATATAATGGTTTTCAAATCGCATGATGCATCAAATAGATGAGTACGTAAAAATTTAATATTCAAACTGAAAAATAAAACTATCAAGCCCCATTTCAGGTTTTGTTGAATGTCACCCTGGTCAGCCATAAAAAAAGGCAACATTCTTTGTTGAACTTTTACATCTATGACATTTAGACAATTTGATATATCAGTTCAGACAACTGAAGACTGTCTTATGGAAATTATGAATGGTTCAATGTATTTCTGGCTCACTTTGTCATCTGTTAAAGTTATCAAAAACCTGGGAACCCACATCATTAGTGAGCCATGTGTCGCCATCTATGAAGACCTAAGTGTCATCTATCTCCAAACTTTGTAATTATTAAAACCCCTCTAGGATGCAAGTGCATGGGGATTGGACTAGGCAATTGCACATTAGCTGATGCACCTTTCCAAAAAATTCTGAACTGATATCCTTTAAAATGTGAAAGATTTGCTAGGTTGAACAATTTTTAGAAACATCATCACAACCAAAAATTACAACATGAGAATTGTTTAAGACCGAATTTGAATAGTAGGTTTGTACAACTTGACCTATTCTGGATGCCAACAGAAGGTACTAAAGCAACTAATTGGTCCATAAATGGACTTGGCAAAACAAGGAAAACCATTTTTTTGCTGTAGCTCTCTCTCTCTCTCTTTTCTCTTTCTCTCTCTTTCTCTCTTTCTACATCTCTCTCATCATTTCACCATTTTTGGTTGGGGGGAAGGTTAGTCTAGTGGTAGCCTGCTGGACTGCCAATCGCTTGGTCCAGGGTTCAAATCCAGCTCTTGCCGGGTCACCTCGGCCAATGTTGGATGGCTGTTTCTATCATCCTTCACCTCATTGCCGTGTCCTCCTCCTGTCCTAATTGGCCTACCAAGTGCATAAATACTGGATGTAAAGCCCCAATCATCCATGCATCCCATTTTGGTTTATCCTTTTTTGGCTCAGAATTCAATCACAATAAAACATTAAAATGATATTGATTAAAAAATGTTGAAAAGGTGTATGCATTTCAAGGTTTTTTGAATGTTCATTTTTAATTTTGCTTTGAATGACTTTTGAACATTTAGACGACATTGGTGAAAACAACCTTCTAACAATGAATTGATTTTAAGGTTCTAGGGTGAAAATAAAATCGCTATTTTAATGTTCAGATTATATTTGATAAAACAGTATTCTTTAAACATTTAAATAAAGGCATCCCTTTAATTCAATCTTGAGTTAAATCAAAATTGCTAGCTAATGTTAAGATGATATTCAAATTGCGAAGTCTGAAAGACATTTAAGTATACTAATTTTTTTAATGTTGCCTTTGTATGAAATTTAGACAATAAAGTTAGGTTGCTATCATGACATTTCCAATACGTAATCTTTTAACGTTTAAAAAATTTTCATTCAGGGTGAACCTCATACGTTTTTCTAATGTCGTCAGAGAACGTTTGTTCGACATCAAATCAATGTTAGGTGCTTGCTGGGAAGTGATTACCTTGTAAGGTTGTATTATTATTTTTGTCGTAGCTCACAAATCCATGAAGGAGTCCTATCACTCACAAGGGAGATCACATGTTATTAGAAAATTTTCGGACTTTATTTTGCTTTGTACTGTACATTAAAATAAGTTGGCATTTGTCATTAGGTGACAAGATTTCCATCAAAAGGACTTTCATAAATTTTCGATTTAGACTTAGGAAAAAAGAAATAGGACATTCTTAGCAGGAATATAAAGATAACTTGCAAAGACAGTTATGAAAAAAAACAACAAAAAAACAAGAGGACCATTTCACTGTAAAAGTGACTCTTTGTGACTCATGGTAATTGATGAGGTGTCTTTGTCATACTTTTAATATCAGAACCATAGAATCTGTCTCATTATTTTTTGATAAGTCAACACTGATTTTAGTGAAAGTATGAGATGCAGGGGTGGACTTGCCCTATGGGCCAGAGGGCACTGCCCTGGGGCCATCCCCTGAGGGGGCCCACAAGCAGCCTAAAAAAAAACTAAAATTTTTTTCTGGTTGAAATGATGTGGACACTCGCAGGAGCTCGCGGAATAGCACACTAATCACTAGGTGGCAACACAAGACAGCATTTCATTGCAACCAGAGGAACACACACAATTTTGTCTGGAAGACACCCGGACTGTTTCTGAGTGTGGTGATGGCCTTGTCTACTTCCTTAGAGAATGTGATTGCCGAGTCTGACTCTGGTATACATCGATGTTGAATAGAAATTTTGTCAAGGTGCAATGAAATTGGAACTATTTCTTTGGAGCTCAATGCTGAAGCATACAAAACTAACTTTTCTGCCAGGTGACAGCAGCATGCAGTTCTCATTTTCATCAGACTGATTGAGGAACATACAGTTGCAGATTCAGGGGAGGGGGAGGTGGGGGATAGGGGCCATGCCCTCCAAGAACACCAAGTGAAAAGTGTTTTGAAGCAAATTATAAAAGAAGGGCCCACGAATGTTCCAGCATGTCTGGGCCCCACAGTCTACCATAACTGAATCTGGCACTCGGCAGGGGCCCATCATTTCATTGTTGATTGTGTTGGTCAAGCTTTAATTGATGATTAGTTGATCTTTTCATTCGGCCAAGTCCTCTTTAAAGTAATCTTTAAAAATTTAAGTTTGTTTAGGCTTCTTTTGGGCCCCCTCAGGTGGTGGGCCCCAGGGCAGTGCCCTCTGGCCCATAGAGCAAGTCCACCCCTGCATCTCATACTTTCACTAAAATCAGTGTTGACCTATCAACCTCCCCCAAAATAATTTGGGAAACATTATAATTTGGGTAAAAAGGCAAAATAGTTTGGGGAGATAACTAAATAAACATGATTAACAATCAATAGTTTCAAAGAGACTTCTTTTTGAAAATTATTTAACCTATATCCTGAAATTCGGGCAAATGTTGCTCACCCCTTGAAAGGTTTGCACGCAGTACACATATTGCCAGATATATTCAAATAAGAAAATCAAAAATTGTCAAACACCTCATTCTAGAGAAAATCGGGTATAAGAGAGCACTGGCGAAGGCCACAACTTTAGAAGGACGTGTTCCAGCAACTGTTGCTGCTCAAATAATTTTTCTAATTTTTCAAATCTGAAATGGGGGGGCCAGTTGGGGGGCCACTTATCCATTTGGGGGGCCCTGCATGCCCCATAGCTACGCCACTGCTGGAATCAGGGAAAAGTAAATTGATTCTCAAAAAGGATGAATAGGGTTTTGCATCCTACATTTAAGAAAAGGAAGCTCAGGCCCTTGACCTCCCTTTTGACATATACAAGTAAAATAAAGGCGTTTTTTAATGAAGACTCTGTCAAACTTCTAAATAGGCCTATAAATGTCATGAACAGCAACATTTTGAATAGGATATAATTATTATACAGATCAATACTTCCTATTCATTTTTGTATTGTCACATGGTTGCCCTGTGATATCGTCATTCTACTAATTCAGTGACTAGTGATGCGGACTGGACCACCCCCCTACCGGGCCAGAACCGCCGGTCCAGAGGTGAGGTGGTCCGGCATGCCGGTATGTACCTGTTTTCGATCTATGTGCAATTTTCGCCAAAAATCCTGAGAAAAGCAGCTCGAAGAATGAAGGTGTGAAAATTAATTTCTTAAGTTTTTTCGGCCTTTTATCCGATTTTCCCTGTACCGTTCCCCACCGTTACGAACAACCTCTGGATCGATTTTTTGGAACTGGGGGCTGTCCAGTACTAAAACGGTGGTGGTATAGGACTGTAGGCTACCGCTACAAAGCGGTCCGGTCCGCATCACTATAAGTCACACACCTTTGATGCTACTACAGCCAAACTACTTATTATACAGTAATGAAAACTTCAAAGCATTGCCGGGTTTAGGGTTTGTAAATACTGTCCATGAAATTGAAGTGATGCTTTCTTAAAAATCTGACAAGGTTTTCAAAATACTCGCAATTACTATATTGCACCCTTCCATCCAAAGTCTTCACTTGGGTTATGCTAGTATTAAGCAATATGCAAAGAATGCCCATTGCCTAATGAAAACACAAAATTAGCTTCCTAAATTTCAGTTGATTGGGCTACACTACTGCAGGGGTGGACTGGCGTCATTTCGGGCCCCGTAGCAAAATAAGTGTGGGGTCCCCCGAAGTTCCTACTGCTGGCGTTATTTCACAAGAGAAAAGGAAAATGCTGCAGCATGGTATAGTTTGGTAAAGAGTTATTAGGATGGGGCCCACTTAAGAGGCTTCTGTCCGATTCAGATTATTTTGCTTCATCATAAAATCATGAATGTGATGGCACTATGAAAACTCACTGTCCTTATCATTCATGGTAAAATTTGATCCATTATCACCCAAAAGTGAGCTACATAATGTTCACTGATCAGACCCACACCAAAAATTCCTTACAAAATTTAGATTAATATGAGCCTTGTCTGATGAGTGAACCCCATGTACATGTAGCTTGTAGTGAAAACTGGCCTTAAAAGTTTGAATCAAGGAAATTTCAAAATGGTCGCCATTTGTTATTGCTCTCTGCACATGCTCAATAGGTCTGAGCATGCTCAGTGGAATCAGGTCACTTCCCGGGCATGCTCAGTCCCAAATTAGTTCAGAACAAATTTTCCATTGCATTTCTATAGTGGATGGTAAAGTTTTGCTTTTCAGTTTTTCAGGAATTTTTATATCTTTTCACGTCGTGAATGGGCCCCCCTGAGTGGATGGGCCCGGGGCAGCTGCCACTCTGCCACATAGGCCAGTCCACCCCTGTACACTAGTACACTGCATGCTCAGGGCTTTGGATTTATAATCATGCATCAGCAATTAAGGCCACACATAATTGATTCTTAGCTTCGCGAACCCGCCGACACAGTAGATTTCCTGCCGATGGAAAAAAAAATAGAAAAAAAAAAAATAATTTTTTTTTCACCTTTTTTTTTGTTGTCCTACCGACCAACCCTGGAAAAAGTGCCTTGAGACGAATCCGAGAAGCTAAAGATCAATTATGTGTGGCCTAAGGTCAACATTTCATTCTGATCAATGTATATACCGGAAGAATCATTACAGAAGATTTCATATATGTAGACTCTGAGACCAAATGTAATTTTTTTTCTACACATGTTGTTTTAAAGAAGAGTGATGTCATAAGTTTTTGATGTCACTTTTCCCTATAGAATACATGTCCTAGATAAAAATTAACATTCAGTGTCTGTGTCTACAAATATGAAATCATCTGTAAACATAAATAAAATAGCAGGTGGTATTTAACAAGAATGATAATTGTGTTGACTGCAGGATTTTTCCTTTTCTTGATTTCAACAAATTATCACTGATGGACTTTCCCTGCCCCATGTTCAGTATTTATATAATTTGTCAGATTTTAAAATTTTAATGCATACATCCTGGTTGATATGGGCCTGCTTTGGGACATTAAATTTAAATTTAAAGGGATGTTGATTGTTGAGTCCTTCCGAAAAGTTGACATTTCAATACGACAGGTATATATATATATACGTATGGTGTCATTCATACTCAAAAAATCGCTCATTTCATAAAAAACGAGAAACAACATAAGGGATGGCAAAGTAACTGAGATGTGACAATAATACCATTTTCCCTTGTTATTAATTATTTTACAATTAACTGATTGTATTTCATGAAAACAATTATGAATATACTTTAACATGCAGTGGGAGTTTCAGTTGTATGTTGTAGTAAGAACAAGCATACATGGTATACAAAATCCCCACGCACAAGAAATGTGGATTCCAGGTGGCATGCCAGTCTGGACTGCTGCATGCATACAGGGAGGACCTCTGGTGAGCGGATGAGAGCAATGGCTGCCAGACACGAAGTTCAATAAGGGTGGTGAAACACTCTTCTCTGGAGTCTTAATTTAGGCATTATTAATTCAATTAAAGTCAAATTTGACAACTTCAGACCATTTGGTGTATACTCACTAATTGTCATGCGCATACATGGTGTGGTATTTGTGATATTTGATGGATGCCATATATATGGATATCAAAACTAAATCCCCCACAGCATAGCTGCGTTGGGATAATTACTTGCATTCTTGTGGAAGTCCCAGAATGGAAGAGCAGGGGAGACCAGGGCACGTTGGTCCACTTTTTCATTTTTTGGCTCTCAGTTGAAAACTTCTCCAAATGTATTAAAAATCGTTTTACTGATTGACTTATCATAACAGCACCCTTATGCCAAACCAAGTCCTGGCCATGCTGGTCCAGTCTAACCTGCCCCATGTCGACTACTTATGAAAATGCACGTGCCTCAATGGTACAGTGGAACATTAACTCAGAAAACATATTTCTAACTTTACTTAAGTGGTCATAGTTCTAATTGATGACTAGTCTGACCACATCTCCCATACTTCAAGAGGGGTGACATAGTAATCGAGACTTGCGAAAAGTCACTCTTTGTGTCGAAAATCGGGAAACTAGATATGGAGTTCACACTTTTCATTCAATGCTCATGGAACTTCTGGGCCAAAAGGCATACCACGAAAGGTACCTTCCTTAGGGATCTGGATAACTATACGTATAAATTATTAAAAAAATATTGGGGATGATCCAACATGTCCCGTTCTCCCCTACCTGTTGCCATCGGTTATGGATAGCTGCTGACCCAAATAAAGAGTTATGAATTCAATGTAATTTATTTATTTATTTATTTTTCGTTTAAAATAGGGAAAAGATACAAAGTCTGTTGAAACAGTTGCAGGGTTCTTAGGGACCATTAAGAATTTATGACAGGAGGGAGTGGGAGTTTGACAACAAAAAAAAGTTGTAAAACAGCCACACACTCAGTGTATCCGCTTTTTTACACGCACAACTTTACATATTTCCATGTTTTCCCTTACTTTAGTCACTGGGAGCTATAGTTTCAGAGGAGAAAAGGCTTTGGATAACCGAAATGCTTTTACAAAACTTTGTCTGTAGGGTTTCAAGGAACATTTTCTTCAATGGGTCAGGTTTATTAATCAATGCTTCTGGTGCACTTGGGAGTGTTTTTAAAAGCTAATATTATATCTCTTGTGTCGATTATTGTCAATCTCACTAATACAAGTGCAGTGGCGGATAGAGGGGGGGCCTAGGGGGCCCGGGCCCCCCTACCCCACTGAGATTAATAATAGCATTTTGAAGAAAATACGCTGCGACGCAAGTCCGCGAATACCGAAACACGCCCGGGCCCCCCCTAGATGATCATGTCTTGAACGCCACTGAAGTGATAGAGTGATGTCTCTCTCAGCGACAATTCATTGGCTTTCTCGATCTCAGTATTACCTGCCCCACCTACCTGCACTTTCTGTTTCCATGGCAACCACAGAATGACTCAGAAATGTCCAAATTTTTGGAAATCCATTCCAAAACTGCTGAATGTTGTCCTGTAAAAAAATCATAGTCACAGATTGAATATATTAAGTGTCCAGATAAAGAAAAAAGCCGTAAACTTTCTGAATGTCCCTCATACTTGGCAAATTTTTTGCATTTGCCAAAGCTGACATAAAGTGGCAGTCTTTATGTGATGTCATCAGCAATGAATTCGAGATAACGTCATAGCAGGTGGTGTCATGAACAGACCTAGCCTCGATGTGATGCATGTCTACCTTAAATGCAGCATGCAGGCAAAGGTCATCATTGCTGCATGTCCTCCTGTAGTCAGCCTCCCAGGGTCAGTTTGAACTGGGAGGCAGGGGCGGACTGTCTATGGGCCAGAGGGCAGTGCCCTAGGGCCCAGTGCTTCAAGGGGGCCCACCAGCAAGCTTTAAAAAAATCTAAATTATCCAATGTGATGTAGAATAGGTAAAAATCGAATTGTGGGCCTAATAGAAAGATAGAAAGATCTTCTATTAAAAGTTGAGAAACATAATTAAGTAAGGGGTATTCACACTGGACTTGTGGAGGTCCTTAAATTGTATGGAACCAATGTAACCCCCTTCTGAATCCCGAACTCCCTGCCCCTCAATTAGCTGTATAAGGGAGAAATGTTTTCTTCTGACTTTTGATTTTTCTCATTTTTTTTGTGATGATAATTTTCATGTTATTAATATCACACAAACAAGGGCTCACTCCTATACTACACTCTAAAAAATTCCAGACAAAATTGGTTTTTTAGATTCAAAATGGTTTTTTGAAAAACCAAATTTCAATGCAAAAAACCAAAATGGATTTTTTTAAAAATCCATTTTGGTTTTGCATTGAAATTTGGTTTTTCAAAAAACCATTTTGAATCTAAAAAACCAATTTTGTCCCGACATTTTTTAGAGTGTATCGTATAGAAATTTTTTATTAGCATCATACTACACAAAGTAAATATCATACATATTATACTATTCATAATTTCATATCATATCATGCAGGTAATAGCTTAGGCGTAACGGGGGGGGGGGGGGGGCAGGGGGGCGGTCGCCCCCCAAAAAGTTTGGGAAAAAGTAAGATTCGGGCAAAAAGGCTAAAAAATTTGGGCAGATAATTAAATAAACCCAATTGAAAATTAATGATTTCCGGCCAATTTTATTTGAAATTATATTACATCTAGGTCTTGAAATTCCGGCAGATGTCGCTCGCCCCCCAAAAAATCGCGCACGCCGTACGCGTATGGGTAATAGCCATTGATTTCTGCAATTGCATGGATTTCGATGAAGGCAATAATAAATTTAGAAGTATAATTGAAAATACCGCTATTGCAGTAATAGGGGCCCGCCAGTTTATTCATCCAGGGGCCCACTGTGGGGCCAGTCCGCCCCTGCTGGGAGATCAATCTATCTATCTATCTATCTATTTATCTATCCATACGAGGGGTTTTCCATAAGTTCTGTCCAACTAGTCATAACTTTTTCTAGATTTAATGTAAAAAAATGATACTTGGGTCATATAATATTGACATAATTTGAAAATAAATCCCAAAACATCAGATCATGAAATTAAAAATAAATGCTTAATCTGTTGCCATGGAAACCAGAAGTCATGAAATGCGGCCCAGACTTTGTAGTACTCACTTAAAACGATATGAACACTTGCTTGCATTATCTGTGTCTTAACATATTGAATTGACGTATATTCATAATTTTTCTTCATGAAATATAATTAGTTAACTGTAAAAGCATCAATAACAATGGAAACTGGTATTTTTGATACATCTCAGTTACTTTACCATCACTCATGTAGTTTCACAGTTTTTTACGAGATGGGAAAATTTTTGGATACAGATGACATCATATATACCTTTTGCATTTTTTCATTTTAATTTGATAACACTAGCAGACAGAGTAAACACCTTTTATCATACATACAAGGAAGACATTATGAGTGACAGGACGAAATAAAGATTGTACAAACTTTTTCTGAATGAGGAGAAGACACATCGGAAACCCGAAGAAAGGAAGACTGGAAAATGCCAAAACTGACCTTAACATGAAGACTGAGGTATCATACTTAGAGATGGATAGAAAGTATGAGAAAACGTTTTGACAAGGTCACAGTCGTTACTTTTGGAAATTGTGAAATTACTATGAATGTTTTGAAAAAATTCTGTTCTGTGTCTCTTGTAATAATACATATTTGACACAATAGGTCAAGTATGTGTCTGTTAACAAGCTCTCGGTCGCATTTCATGACTTTTGATTTCCATAGCAACAAATAAACAATTTATTTTTACCTCTATGATCTGATTTTTTTGGGATCATTTGCAAATTATCTCAATATCAATTGACCCAAATATCATTTTTCTGTTTAAAATCTAGCAAAAGTTATGACAGGTTGGACAGAACTTATGGAAAACCCATCGTTAAGAACAAAAAGTCAGCGAAACACCAACTGTGAGGCATTGACCTTTTAAGGGATATGAGGTTATAGGAAATGTACTCAGTGTCACGTTAATTCTTACAAGAATTTGTGAAATGTTAGCGATTATTTTTAATAGGTTTCTTGTCCTGCAACCTTGGTAAAAATTAATTTTTTAGACATGATAATAATGAATCTGTGTCTCTAAAAGTGCCCTGGGCCGCATCTCATGACTTTTGGTTTCCATGGCAACAAATTAACCATTTATATTTGTCTCTATGATCTGATTTTTTCAGGATCATTTGCAAATTACTTCAATATTATCTGACCCAAATATCATGTGTCTGTATTAAATATTGCAAAAGTTATGGCAAGTTGGACAGAACTTTTGGAAAACCCCTCGTATACATGTATATATTTATCTATCTATCTATCTATCCATATCTTTATATATATATATCTAACCACAAATATATATTTTAACACCACAAATAAATTTCTAAATGTCCTGTACGGCTCACTATGCTCTTGTGCATTATCATATTAGGACAACTGGCAATTTTAAAATCACAGTGACAGTTGTTTACCAACATGCTTTTCATCTAAATTAGATTAGCTATGGAGCTGTCAAGTTCAAGCATTTTGTGTAAGATTTGTAGTTTTGTTGGTTTCCCTTTCAACGTAAATCTACAAAAATTTACCAGAATCCTGTATTGCTTTGTTGGCTGTTCGTAACTTGTTACAGCACCTAGCGTGAATATCTAAGGATCAATTGACAAGTTTTGAGCAGAGTGCCCCCCAAACTGGTAGTTCTACTTTGCACCAAAGTTGTTGTTGTGGTATTATTGGCAACTCTGGCAAGGCTATGATGAAACTGTCCTCAAGAAATGCCTTTGGCCAGTTTGACAATGGCATCATTGATTGCAACAATTTTGTGCCAAGCAATGGAATATTCACCTATGACATCATCGGTCCACTCTGGCACTGAGAGAAAACTTATTTCTTCAGATCAATTACAAGAGCTGAAAGTACAGGGTGAGGAAGCAAATTTTTCAAAATTTGGAATATTTCAAACTTCAGTCGAAATGAAAGGTTTTGCTGAGTCATAACAAGTTCATATTCTCAGGCCTTAGAAACAAGACAAAAAGGATCCTTTTTGTGAAGTTTGACTTGTATTATCTCCAATCAAAAATTCAAAATGGCCGTCTAAACTTGGTGATGCTTTGAAAAAAAGCGATTTCATATTTTGAGGCCGTAAGCCATGAAGACTTGAAGGAGGACAACAACATCATGGTGACAGGTCTTGTTGACCAACTATTATAAGATGCCCCACACCGAAAAGTAAGGGGAATTAAGGTCCGAGCTGGAGAAGGGCCAGAAGTTGGCTGCCCAGAAGTCTCCGAAATTTCTTTAAGTGGAAATCCTGAACTTTCTTGGCCATAAGGCATGGGGAACCATCCTAAGTTTGCCTATAGTTGCCATTGGGGTAATTCACATCCAGCCATGGCAAAACATGATATCACTGGACCTAGTAGTATGCATCAGGTCCGTCCCCCTTTACTCGCATGAAAAAGAAATAAAGCATAATTTTTCTATCTGAAGTCGTGACTCCCGAAACCATCGCCTGAGCTGGATACTTTGGCCTGAATGTCCCATAACACTTTTAACACTTTAACACTTTATTTAAATTTACAGTGCTGCAATACATTTTGTATTCTGCCACACTTCACATGAAAAAATAAGAATATGGAAATTCAAGAGTGTCTTTGCAATAAAAATATGGAAATTCAATAATGTCTTTAAAATGTTCGTAACACCAAATCAGTGAAAAATTCAATACGATTTCACAAAGTAAAAAGTCTTAAGTTTGGACTTAAACAAATCAAAGTTATTCAGCAGTCTGATCTCATCTGGTAAGCTGTTGAAGACAGATGGCGCTGCATGGGTAAACGCCCTTGGTCCCAGGGTCTTCGTCCGACTCGCAGGTTACTTTTAGTACAACTTGTCACTTGATCTTGATCTATTGGGTGCATGAACTTGGACAAGCTCACTCAAACAGTCAGGCACAAGTTGATGAATGTATTTATATGCAAGTAGGGCGACTTTGTAGTTAATTCTGCTTTCCACAGGAAGCCAGTGCAGGTCCTTCATTTCCTGACGTATTGAAGAGTATTTGCTCACACCACAGACAACCCGCGCTGCAGCATTTTGCAGTCTTCTGGATAACATACTTCGGTGCACCAAACAGCAACGCATTGCAGTAGTCGATGTTGCTTCTGACGAATGAGTGAATAAGACTCTCAACATCTTCTATTGATTTTATATAGAATTTGCCATTTCTTTTGTTGACAAGAGAATCCAGAACCAAACGTTTATAGTTTGAAAAAAAAATTTAATATCGAGCCATGCTTTCTAATGTAGCCCATCATTTTTTCACCATTTCTATCTTCTGGCCACCATGGAATAGGCAGAATGGTGTCTTTGTGGTCCTGACATATGATTTCAGGCCAAAATCATTTTGCATAGCCGCTCTGGCAGCATTGCGGTCCACCTGAAGCTCTTCAACCACCTCTCTCATGGAGGTTGCAGGTACCTTGTCAGTTTTGTCGTCAGTGACTCCAAGAATGCTCCATTCCTCTCTTAATTCTCTCCACAAACTCCCAAACTTCCCTCTTATTCCTTTCCCATCATTGATTGCCTTCTTGATATTGTATTCCGGTTGTGAGGTCACTCTGACTATGTCAGGGATTGTTTTTTAGTCCATTTGGCACTGAAGCAAATCTGACCACCTCTTCCTTATTGTCTCCTGTGGAGTCATTTTTAACCACAGCTCATTCTAACCTTCCACAGGTAGGGGAGACCGGGGCTGGTTGTCACAGGGGCAGGTTGTCACACTGTGTAGAACTTAAATATGCTACAATTTCTATTTAAAGCATGCAGGAGCACTGCCAATCTATATGAATGTTAAAAGGAGAGTGACTTAAACCTATCTGATCAATATATACCAATATCATTCGAAATGTTGACGTACTATGGGACATTTTTTAGAATTCAGAATTCGGGGCAGGTTGTCACATTTTCGGGGCAGGTTGTCACACTCTCGGGGCAGGTTGTCACACTTTTGGTTAAGAGCTCAAATGCAGGAAGTGGGACTCTGTAAGGCAGATCTTGACTAAGACAAGTTATTTCGGACATATGAGGAATCCTCTACTTGCCCAGTGCAGACCTCAACGAACACGCTACTGTGTACAAGGGTGCTGCAAATGAAGGCTTACCAAGCAGCAGAAAAGCATTCTGATCAGGAGGAGGAAAATTGCAATTATTTTTTGAAAATTTCTTTATAAATTTGAAATAGATTTATTTGGACACTATGCCATATATGCATACATCTTTAGTCATCAATAGCATGTATAAATCACCAATTTATATTTGTGTTAGTTTTTTGGTTTAAAAAACCTGGTCCTGACGGATAACAACCTGCTCCAAAAAGTGTGACAACCTGCCCGGTCATTTTGTGACAACCTGCCCCGATTGACGGAAATGCAAAAAAAGGGTGACCAAGTCCGTTCTTACTATATTTTTCACTATTTCTTCTTATCATTATTTAAAGAGATATTTACATGGTAAATGTATGAACTGTGCCTTTTTCAGCAACTATTTGATAAAGAGTAGGAGAACATGCAAGTTTTAGGCAAAAATTTACTTTTTGTGATCGGAAATTTTTAATGGACCGTGTGCCTACCAGACTCCCTTCCAGGGGTCCAGATTTCTCAAAAAGACTCCAGTGTGTTATAAAAGCAGTAAAAAATGATTGGTTGAGCTGTATAACTCTCTAGTTTAGTGCAATAAAAAGTGTGACAAACTGCCCCTGAGAAAACCAGCCCCGGTCTCCCCTATGGCTGATATCTTAATGATTATGCTGTATTGTTTTCACAATTTTCCTGTAGATGTGAGATGCTTTTTAATTACAAGGAAGTTTGTGGAAAATTTTGGTTCCCCACCCTGTAAATATAATTAAATCATGAAATATGAAAGCGATCACTTTCTTGTTGAAAGAAAAGGCTGTTTTGTCATCTTTCTCAGTTTTCCTCATACACAACTGACCTGACAAAAGCAGCCAAAAACATAAGACAAGTTGATTCACAGTCTAAATTCAGGATGAAATTTATAGTTGAGACTCAATCATTTCAAGGATTCATGAATAAAAGCTTCAGTAATACCACACACATTGAAATAATAAGACTTGATTATGATGTCTAGACCTGCAAAATCAATAGCGTTTTCTGCATTATGATCTTCACCATCAATCTTGTTTGAAAGGTGTGGTCATCCATCACAGTTGACAGGTATTTAGTGGCAAACAAGAGTGCAATTATGCTTGAAAATATCATAACTCTTAGTTAGCAAATGAAAAATATACAATTCTTGGAAATCGCATAATTGATGATTATGATAAAGACATTTAAAATGATGAAAGGATTTGGTAGCCAATCCATTCACACTTGCAGGATGATATCAGTTGGGTGGGGGGGGGGCAAGAGTATTTTCTAAAGGACAACAGATATACAGTCAGCACAAAAATTATTTGCACATTTTGATTTGTTTTGTCATATTTCACAAAATAAAGCCAATATGCATAATAATCTTAAGTTCTACTGTAGCGTTCGCATTCATAACCGGATCACAACATCAAGAATTCAATTTTCTACATATCTTATTTTTTGTAAAAGTGAATTTCGAAGTCAAAAAAATTAATTGCACACTTGAGCAAACAAGCCAAATCAGCAATGTTTTTTACAACATCGTTCATTGTATTGGGACTTTGTGACAAAATGTTCATCCTGTTTTGGTGAATGGTGAAAATTTTATTGATAAAGTCAACAAAAGATTCCGAAAAAGGGCAATTCTGTAACGTCTAATTTACATATTTGACACTTCAACAGCCTATGTTGGACGGCTTTTCAATAATCGTTCGCAATTCGAATCAGGGTCCTTTCAGGCTAGTGGATTCAAAATCAACCCTTGTAACCATTAAGCCACAGAATAATCTGGCACCATTATATAGGATGTAGTTCCAGGACCAGGATTAGAACCAACACCCTCTCAGACCAGTTGATTCAAATCAAGTGCTGTAACCATTAAGCCACAGAATAATCTGGCACCATTATGATGTAATTTATATGATACAGTTTATATTTATACAATGATATAATTCATATGATACAATTCATATCATATTAATATGATTTTTAACTTAGGCCCATTTGCTGAAGGCGTATCAAAAGTTATTGCAATGAATATTAGCATAAATTAGCATGAAATATGATATGTTAATAGTGAAGTACCTCCCCTCCCTCCCCCCCCCCACTATACTCCCCCCCCCCCACTTTACTTGACACCACGTGTCTTCTGTTCATGTATAAATGTGCAGACGCTTTTGCAACCTTTGCATAACTTTCTAAAGTTTTAGCTAATCGTCAACTACTATCTATTGCGTCCTGTGTGGAACAGTAGCCTGCAAAGATGATAGCGACAAGGATGATGTGCATGATCATGCTGCTGGGACTTCTGCTTCTCTCATTTGAAGCTCAAGAGTCAGCAGCCCGATCTGTAATTAACGACTTTGAAAACCTTGAAGATAACTCCGTTGCTGCCTCGAAAGACTCGTCAAAACACTCTGATGATAGGGAAGACCATGAGGTCTCGGAAGACCACGCTGTTGACAATGAGGTCATAGAAGAGTCAGATGAGCAGGAGGATTCTGAAGACTCGGAAGATCACGCTGTTGACAGGGAGGTCATAGAAGAGTCAGATGAGCAGGAGGACTCTGAAGACTCGGAAGATCACGCTGTTGACAGGGAGGTCAGAGTAGAGTCAGATGAGCAGGAATACTCTGAGCAAGACAAGTCAAAGGACTCTGATGATCAGGTGAAATCCGGTTCTACAGATGGCTTGGCAGAAGTGTCAGGGCTAGTTGTTGGTGATGATCAATCCAGTTCTCCCAGTGGCTTTGAATTAGCAGACGTGTCAGGGCCAGTTGTTGGTGATGATCAATCCAGTTCTCCGAGTGGCTTTGAATTAGCAGACGTGTCAGGGCCAGTTGTTGGTGATGATCAATCCAGTTCTCCGAGTGGCTTTGAATTAGCAGGTGATTCAGGGCCAGTTGTTGGTGATGATCAATCCAGTCCTCCGAGTGGCTTTGAATTGGCAGGTGATTCAGGGCCAGTTGTTGGTGATGATCAATCCAGTTCTCCGAGTGGCTTTGAATTAGAAGGTGATTCAGGGCCAGTTGTTGGTGATGATCAATCCAGTTCTCCGAGTGGCTTTGAATTAGCAGGTGATTCAGGGCCAGTTGTTGGTGATGATCAATCCAGTCCTCCGAGTGGCTTTGAATTGGCAGGAGTGTCAGGGACAGCTGTTGGTGATGATCAATCCAGTCCTCCGAGTGGCTTTGAATTGGCAGGAGTGTCAGGGACAGCTGTTGGTGATGATCAATCCAGTCCTCCGAGTGGCTTTGAATTATCAGGAGTGTCAGGGGCAGCTGTTGGTGATGATCAATCTGGTTCTTCCTCGAAACGGTAGAGTATATCTTTCATAAACACTTCCTTATTTTCTCATAAGGGGCAACATGGATTATTGAAAGCAATGAAATCTAGTCAGCGAATAACAGCCGGTTAATTTGATATTTGATGTAAAACTAGGACAGGTTAATGTTAAATTCTGTGTGTCATAACAGCCTATGATGTGTCATGATCATTACATTAGTTCTGGAAACACATAATGCTGTTGATGATTCATGATCACATTCATATGCCACAGCTGTGAAGCAATGTGTGAATTATTTTGAAATGGTTATAGCAACAGTACATAGCATGTAGCTTGTACAGTAGATTTTGTTTTACAGCTGTTGTGAGTAGTTATTCATGCCATTGCAAAGAAATCCAGGGGGGGGGGGAGGGGGTGTTCAAGTTGATACCTGTGGGAAAAGATAATTGATAATCATAAAAAAAAATTTGTTTTGTACAATGCACATGAAATATAAAAGGCTTTTTTCCACAATTACCTTGGGCACCATAGTGTTAAAGCTGTGATTATGATTCGACCTATCGGGAGAATCATCTTGTTTTCTTTGATTTTATTATTATTATTAGCATTCACCATCACTATGGTGAATGGTATTGATTTTGGTCGTATTATTATTAGCATTCACCATCACTATGGTGAATGGTATTGATTTTGGTCGTATTATTATTATTATTATTATTATTATTTTTCTTCCCTTTTTTTTTGGAATTTCAACATGAAAGTTAGTGTATAGATAGTCCTAGATGAGTAGATTAATTTCCCAAAATATTTTTGACCTTGACCTATTTATCAAGGTCACAGGTCACCTCAAAGTCACTGTCTTTGGAGGTCTATCTCCTGAAATAATAAAGATAGAGACACCAGGTCTTCACTGTTAAGTTAGTAGACCCCTATTGAACAAATATCAGCCATGAAATTGATCATTTTCAAAAAGGGGTAATTGCCCTAACCCCTTTTAATGAAAACCAGTGTGCGCACGGATTTAAGAAAACTACTATCAGCACTTTCATGAAATTATAGTAAAAGGTGCCCTATAGCATGGGCCAATGCAGCAAGAAATGTGGTGAAAATCATGCAAGTGGTTACTGAGATATTCTACTTTCAAAATTAGAATATTTTGCCCAAAAGTGAAAATATTTTTTAACTTTGTTATGAATGAAGACAACTCAATGAAACTTGGCAAATATATAGCCCTGTGATAGAGGAATATTTTCATCAAACATCCATGACCTTGACATCAAGGTCAAGGTCACAGAAAGTGAATTAAAAGCCACGATAGGTACATTACACAACTTTTTCAAGCAAGGTTGTTCAATTGTGGTCTATCATTTCCAATCAAGAGAAACTTGAATGATCTAAAATATATTTGACCGTGAGAAGAGGTTAATCACTTGTCAAGGTCATCACCAGTCAAAGACAGGAAAAATGATGAAATGAGATAAGTACAGGATAGAATGCATTAAAGAATAAATTAAGATCAATATGAACTCAATATGAATGTCATTATGAATTCAATATGTATGTCAATATGAATGTCAATATATATGAATGTCAACATGAATGTCAACTTGAATATCAACATGAATGTCAAAATTAATGAATCTCAAAGTGAATGTCACTATTAGTGTAGATATCAGTGTCATCAGAATCAATATCAGTGTCATCAGTGTCAATTGATATCAGTGTCAATATGAATGTCATGAATGTCAATATGGATGTTGATATGAATGTCATTGTGAACATCAATATCAATTTGAAGATCAATATGAAGGTCAGTATGAATATCAGTATGAATGTTGATATGAATATCAGAATGAATGTCAATATGAATACTGTCAATAGGAATGTCAATACAAAGGTCAGTATGAATATCAGTATGAATGTCGATATGAATATCAAAATGAATGTCAATATGAATTATGTCAATAGGAATGTCAATATGGATGTCAAAATGAAGTCAATTCAAGTGTCAATGTAAATGTCAATATGAAGAATTGAAGTCAAGTTGATAATCAAGTAAATCCTTTTTTATGGTGAATGCTCATTACTGGTTCACCAGTAATATTGATGTCTAGTTATTAGCATTCACCACCACTATGGTGAATGCTATTATTTTTGTAGATTTTTTTATTTTTATTAGCATTCACCATCATTATGGTGAATGCTATTATTTTTGTAGATTTTTTTATTTTTTATTATTTTTCCGTCATTTTTGGTTGAGTTCAGGGTTGTCCTTTGGTGGATGGATAGTGCTAGGTGAGATATTATGATCCCCCAAATTTTTTTGACCTTGACCTATTTTTCAAGGTCAGAGGTCACGTCAAAGTTGAGATTTTTAAAGGGCTAACTTCAGAACTAATGAAGATAGAGAGGTCTGGATTTCAGTGTTATGTAACCCATCAATAGCTTGAACAATATCAACAAAAACATTATTCAATTTCATAAAGGGGTAATTACCCCAACCGATTAAGTTGACAAAACACCAATTTTTTTGCCGGACTTCTCCTCAGAAACCGCAAATGGTAGGATGATGCTGATAAGTGTATTATGTTTCCTAGAGATGGGTCCATGGTAAGTGGTATTTCATTTTTGGATCACACACTTTGTTTTGAAGATATTCAACTTTCAATTTCCATAGATTTTCAATTTTTGGTATCCGTTGCGGCTGGCAAAATAAAGCACAGCTAGCACCATCCCAGGTAGTTGTCACAATTGCTGTTAGATGTGTCAAATGTGTGAAGTCAATCTGAAGTCAATATGAAGTCAATATGAAGTCAATATGAAGTCAATATGAAGTCAATATGAAGTCAATGCAAGTCAATATGAAGTCAATATGAAGTCAATATGAAGTCAATATGAAGTCAATATGAAGTCAATATGAAGTCAATATGAAGTCAATAAAGTCATTTCATTATAATTTCATTTTGAGTTCATTTCATTGATCACTTCATTGATCATTTCATTGATCATTGATCATTTCATTGATCATTTCATTGATCATTGATCATTTCATTGATCATTTCATTGATCATTTCATTGATCATTGATCATTTCATTGATCATTGATCATTTCATTGATCATTTCATTGATCATTGATCATTTCATTGATCATTTCATTGATCTGATGAAATGGTGAATGCTCATTCCCAGTTGCACTGGGAATATCTAATGTCTAGTTATTTTTATTATTTTTCCGTCATTTTTGGTTGAGTTCAGGGTTGTCCTTTTGTGGATGGATAGTACTAGGTGAGATATTATGATCCCCAAAATTTTTTTGACCTTGACCTATTTTTCAAGGTCAGAGGTCACTTCAAAGTTGGCATTTTTGGAGTGCTAACTTCTAAACTAATAAAGATAGAAATGTCTGGTTTTCACTGTTATGTAACCCATCACTGTTACAAACCATATCAACCATCAAATTTGTAATTTTCGAAAAGGGGTAATTACCCCAACCCATTTAGTAGTTTACCCTTTGCTGTTCTTCTTCTCAGAAACCGGAAATGGTAGGATGATTCTGACAAATGGATTGTGTTGCCAAAAGATAGTTCTAGTGCAGCAGCAACTTTCATAAAGATCACTCAAGGGGTTTTTGAGATATTGAAATTTCAAATTTTGATGATTTCACCCAAAATTTAAAATGTTGAAAATTTTGAGTTTGAATGAAGGGAAATTTGTGAAACTTTATATGGAAATAGCCTAATGCATAAAAAAGTATGTTGCAAAAAATGAATGACCTCGACCTTGATTTCAGAATTGTCATTTTTATAAATTTGGTCAATTTGCTACAGATGAGGTTCCAGCTAACTTCTAAACTAATAAAGATAGAAATGTCTGGATTGCAATGTATCATTACTTATCATAAGCATAAACAATATCAATCATCAAGTTTGTCATTTTCGAAAAGGGGTAATTACCCCAACCCATTTAGTAGTTTACCCTTTGCCGTTCTTCTTCTCAGAAACCAGAAATGGCAGGATGATTCTAACAGCTGGATTGTGTAGCCAAAAGATAGTTCTAGTGCAGCAGCAACTTTCATATTGATAACTCAAGGGGTTTTTGAGATATCAAACTTTCAAATTTTGATTATTTCACCAAAAATCTAAAATGTTGAAATTTTTCAGTTTGAATGGAGGGAATTTGTGAAACTTAACATGGTAATATCCTGATGCATAGAAAGGCATGTTACAGGAAATTAATGACCTTGATTTCAAAATTGTCATTTTTATAAATTTGTTAAATTTGCTATAGATATTTCATACTTCATTGGATTGAACATTTCATTTTAATTTAATTTCACTGATCATATCATTCATCATATCATTGATCATTTCATTGATCATTTCATTGATCATTTCATTGATCATTTCATTGATCATTTCATTGATCATTTCACTGATCATTTCACTGATCATTTCATTTGAGTGATAAAATGGTGAATGCTCATTCCCAGTTGCACTGGGAATATCTAATGTCTAGTTATTATTATTATTATTTTTCTTCCCTTTTTTTTTGGAATTTCAACATGAAAGTTAGTGTATAGATAGTCCTTGATGAGTAGATTAATTTCCCAAAATATTTTTGACCTTGACCTATTTTTCAAGGTCACAGGTCACCTCAAAGTCACTGATTTTGGAGGTCTATCTCCTGAACTAATAAAGATAGAGACACCTGGTCTTCAGTGTTGAGTTAGTAGACCCCTATTGAACAAATATCAGTCATGAAATTGATCATTTTCAAAAAGGGGTAATTACCTTAACCCCTTTTAATGAAAACCAGTTTGCACACGGTTTTGAGAAAACTACAACCAGCACTTTCATGAAATTATAGCAAAAGGTGCTCTATAGTATGGGCCAATGCAGCGAGAAGTGTGGTGAAAATCATGCAAGGGGTTACTGAGATATTCGACTTTCAAAATTAGAATATTTTGCCCAAAAGTGAAAATATTTTTTAACTTTGCTTTGAATGAAGACAACTCAATGAAACTTGGAACATATATAGCCCTGTGGTAGAGGAATATTTTCATTAAACATCCATGACCTTGACATCAAGGTCAAGGTCACAGAAAGTGAATGAAAAGGCACGGTAGGTACATTTCACAACTTTTTCAAGCAAGGTTGTTCAATTGTGGTCTATCATTTCCAATCAAGAGTAACTTGAATGATCTAAAGTATATTTGACCTTGTAAAGAAGTTCATCAATTGTCAAGGTCATCACCAGTCAAAGAAAGGAAAAATGAAGAAATGAGATAAGTGCAGAATAGAATGAATTAAAGGATAAATTAAGGTCAATATGAAGTCAATATGAATGCCATTATGAATTCAATATGAATGTCAATATGAATGTCCATATGAATGTCAATATGAATGTCAATATATATGAATGTCAACATGAATATCAACATGAATGTCAAAATTAATGAATGTCAAAATTAATGTCAATATTAGTGTAGATATCAGTGTCGTCAGTGTCACTATCAGTGTCATCACTCTCAATTGATATCAGGGTAAAATGAATGTCAGTGAATGTCAATATGAATATTGATATAAATGTCAATATGAATAATGTCAATAGGAATGTCAATATGAATGTCAAAATGAAGTCAATTCAAGTGTCAATATAAATGTCAATATGAAGAATTAAAGTCAAGTTGATAATCAAGTAAATCCTTTCTTATGGTGAATGCTCATTACTGGTTCACCAGTAATATTGATGTCTAGTTATTATTATTATTATTTTCTTGGCCAGTAGGTTTTTGTGCTAGAGACTTGAAACTTGGTACATATATAGTCCATGGTTAGTACTTCATTTTGGGAGAAGATGGTTGACCTTGACCTTGAACTCAAGGTCACAGGTCATCTCAAAGTCGAAAATTGGAAAACTTAAAAGTGGAATAACTTTTTTAATATTACAAGAATCAATTTGAAACTTTGGAATATATATATAAACATGTATCCCAACATTTGTAACCCATAATTGTTTTTGTGCAATGAGGGTAAGGGGGTAATTACCCCAATTTGACTAAAACAGGTTTGCACAGGTTTCCAGAAAAACTAAGCAAGCTAGAAACTCAGTTCTTTCACTGATAGGTAGCCTGACTAACCATTCAAGGTAAGTGATATTTTATATTTTGATTATGTGAAGGGGTAACTATGTAATGGGGTGTTGAAAATAGGGTGTTTTGCCCCAAGAGTGAAAACATTGTAAAACTTTGGTTTTAATGAAAGGATTTCAATGATAGTCTGGTAATATATTAATGGTTTCTGTATTATGTAATCCTTGTTGCCCGAAGCTTGGTAATTACCCCCCAAAAAGGGGTAAATGTCTATAACTTGTGATTGACCTGGACGATTTTCTTCAAATTTTGCACACGTTTGGGATATTGACACAGGCACATATTAAACAAATAATTTTAACAGTATTGCCAACATAGGGTATTTACCCTCGTAATCAATGCCAAAAGGGGTGAATATATATTTTGAGGAGTTATGTTGTTCAAAATGAAATATCAGCTGTATGTTTGGTCTACGGGTATCCGGTTGGATTTTACTGGATGAAAAGTTTCTGTTTTGGGTAATTACCCCCAAAAGGGGTAAATGTCTATAACTTGTGATTGACATGGACGATTTACTTCAAATTTTGCACACGTTTGGGATATTGACTCAGGCACATATTAAACAAATAATTTTAACAGTATTGCCAACATAGGGTATTTACCCTCGTAATCAATGCCAAAAGGGGTGAATATATATTTTGAGGAGTTATGTTGTTCAAAATGGAATATCAGCTGTATATTTGGTCTGCTGCTATCCGGTTGGATTTTACTGGATGAAAACTTTCTGTTTTGGGTAATTACCCCCAAAAGGGGTAAATGACTATAACTTGTGATTGACATGGACGATTTACTTCAAATTTTGCACACGTTTGTGACATTGACTCAGACACATGCTAAAAGGAAAAAATTCACAGAATAGGGTGATTTACCCTCGTAATCAAGTTCTAAGGGGGTAAATACATATTTTGAAGAACTTGGTTGTTTAAAATGGAATATTAGTTGCACGTTTGGTCTAGGTTATTCGTATGGATGTTACTGGATGAAAAGTTTCGGTTTTTAATAATTACCCCCAAAAGGGGTAAATGACTATAACTTGTGACTGACATGGACGATTTACTTCAAATTTTGCACACGTATGGGATATTGACTCAGGCACATGTTAAAAGAGAAAACGTTACAGTATAGGATAATTTACCCTCGTAATCAAGGTCAAAGGGGGGTAAATACGTATTTTGAGGAATCTGGTTGTTTAAAATGGAATGTCAAGTTTATGTTGGATCTAGGCTTGTACTTAATGGATGTTACTGGATGAACAGTTTCGGTTTTAGGTAGTAACCCCAAAAGGGGTAAATGGCTATATCTTGTGATTGACATGGACAATTTTCTTCAAATTTTGCATGGGCTAAGTGTGTCTACTTTACGACGTAATATAAGTAGAAACTTCAGCTTACAGGGTCTCTACCATAATAGTCCGACATAGTCTCATATAATTTGTTTTACTCATATATTTGAGGTCGAATCATTGCCTAACCTTTTTAAAGGTTGAATACTAGTTAAAGTTTGTTTTCCTTTTGCAAGAAAAGCAGTTTGTCTGTGCTTTGCACATAAAAAAAGTTTTTTCCTGAGGGTATCATCCATAGCCTCCCCAAGCGCAATTTGGTTACAAGTGTGTAATATTAAAAATCAGTTGAACATTTATACATTGTAGATCAGTGTTAAATGCAAACAATGGATATCTGGCTCAGTGAAGCTAAACAGCAACATTCATTGATCAGTGAATGCATCTTTCAAACAAGTGATATCCTTTAATACAGCACTGTATCTCACTCATAGAAATACATAGAACGGAATGAGACTGCATGACGCCACCTCGAGATGAGGTCACCGAATCCGCCATATTGGAACTGCCCTGAGACATGATGTCATTGTGACGTCACAGCAGGAGCAACAAGATGTTGTGTTTGGCTGATTGTGACATGACATGATGCCATTGTTACTGGTGACGTCACTATTATTGGTGACGTCACGGTTACCAAATGCTAGGCTGCCAGGCAGTTCCAAGATGGTGGATTTGGTTGCTTCATCTGCCAGAGCCTCATGTCCGTTCTATGTATTTCTATGATTTCACTGTATCTCACCTCAGTGCCAGATTGTATTTTGTCTGACGGAGAGGGAGTTCTGGTCAGACAAATTAACATTTTGTCAGTCAACGTAATAAATATCTATAATTTGTCAAATGCCTGAAAGCCATTTTATGGAATACTATTCTTTTTAAATAACTAAAGATAGTTCTGCAACATTACAATTAGGTTTCTTGAGATCTTACGATACAATTTGATTTCAGAGAGGATTAGCATGCAAATTGGGTTATTTCCTACAGATTTTCTGCCAGTAAATTTGTCTGGCCTAAACTTGAGGCTGGTCAGACATTCACAAAAAGTGCCAGTAATGTCGGACGTGGCTGACCATTTTCGCATGCACTATCTGGCACAGGTGGATGAACTCTCATCATAGCTGGTAGACCAATCGCTATACAGGAGCTTCACAGAATATTTTGTATATGACTTTGGAGCATAGAAATACATAGAACGGACATGAGGCTCTGGCAGATGAAGCAACCAAATCCACCATCTTGGAACTGCCCTGAATACTGGCACAATGGACCGTGACGTCACCGGTAACTGTGATGTCACTTATAACAATGGCATGACGTCACATCACAATTAGTCTATTGTGACGTCATGTCTCAGGGCAGTTCCAATATGGCGGATTTGGTGACCTCATCTTGAGGTGGCATCCTACAGCATCATGTCCGTTCTGTGTATTTCTATGCTTTGGAGCTGTCGTGATCATGATTCATCAGCAGCATTATCTTTCTATATACTAATGTCATGATTAATTGATCATGGCAATTATGACTCACAGAATGCAAAAGATCGCACGAATACCCTAATTTTTTTGCACATCAAACTGACCAGCTGGAATAATGGCAGTACTGTTTTGTCTTAACAGCTGCAAACAGACTTCTAACAGCTTTACTACATAATAGTATAAGTCAAATGTCCATTCGAACATGGAAATCTAATTAAGTTTTATCGAGTACTACGTCAAGTTATTTCTTAAAGCAAGTTAGGGAGACATGTTTACAAATTTACAAGTTTAATTGGGAAAAACCAACTCAGCTTCACAAAAGTACATTGCTGCTATAAGTTTGATGATTGAACAAACATGTATACCGTAAAACGGGGTAAATTTGGCAATCTGGAGGAAAGTTGACAGGCTATTTTAACCCACTTTTAAAAAGGCAGAAATACCAACTTTCCTCACTAACACAGGTGGAAAATTGTCCAAAGAAACCTGTGTCAGTGAGGAAAGTATTCATTTCTTACAGTAAGTGGGTTAAAATAGCCGGCCAACTTTGCCCTGGATAGGCAACTTTACCCTGTTCTAAAGCACTCTATAACCAGATCTGAAAGATGAAATGAAATCACATTTGGAGATGATGATCTTCAAAACTTGAATCATTAAGAGTAAATGCTGAAAATAAAAACTACAAAATTTGTAAATTTTGTCTGACCGGTTCTAAATCACATGAAATATAAAAATAAATGATGAAAATATGTGTAACACAGTATCACGGGGGCAAAAATTTCATTAAACTGACAAAATACCCGAACCATGATATTAACTCACTCCATCAAAAAATCTGAATAGGCAGGAATATGGGAAATGGGAATACCCTGTGTATTCAGGAATTTCCAAGGTCTTTCAGTTTCCCCAGAATAAAAACCCTGGAAATCAACCCACCTCCATAATTTATAATGTCCTGTGTCTTCTGGAACAAATAAATAAACATTCATTTCCAATATTTCCAGGAAGAAGAAGGCTGGGGCTAAGCGACCAAAGGCTTCAGATGAAGAAACCGAGGAAGATCCAGAAGATCCGGAAGATCCGGAAGATTCTTCCAATTATAGGCAAATCGAATGAGCCAGCAAATTGCAAAATAACTTCTCTTCGAAAAATTGACCAACAAACCGGTTGCGTTTGTCAAATTCAGGCTGAATTATATATGTGGCAGCAATGGAACTGTATAAAATTATGGTTTATTGGTGTTTGACGTATACCAAAAAGAATAAAGATTTAGATTAAGCTACACTTGACTTTTTGTGTCTTGCTTCAAGTTCAATTACTTTAGAATTTCCTGATATGTTTGAGAATATTTATTAAATATGCTTGAAAAACACAATGGCCCGATTTCACCAACAAAGTTAAGCCAGGTTTAAGCCTTGCACATGGACTGAGAAGTTCCAAATTAAAACTGAAGTGTTAATTTCAGTGATGAAATGGCAGCACCTCCAGTTAGCAAAATACTTATTACCAGATTTAACTTTAAGCCTGGTCTTAGTTATTTTGGTGAAATCGGCCCAATGTGCTGAACGGTTAACCTGTCATCGATCAATATTATTGATATGAATTATTAATATATTTTTGCAATGCTTATACAGCTAAACTAGCCTTAGGTCACTCTGCCTGTAAATAGTGTAATAACTGTCCAACTATGTTTTGGACAATTATGTAAATTTACATAAAATTGCACGGGGGACTCTTAACTATATCCAAGGGACCACACATCTCAGATTAGTAAAGAACATCCTGTCAAAAAACAACAACACCTAGTGACTTAGATAATCAAGCTGCACTGATCTTCCACTATGGAACTCCTTTCTCTCAAGTTGGGAGCATGGAGTTCCATAATATGGCCTTGCCACCAGTATTATACCTTTTCAATAATTATTCAGTTGAATTCTGACTAAACATATCTTAAATATCTCAGGTAGAAAACCTTTAACAAATTTTTACATGAATAATGTTATTAACCTATGATATATAACTGATGAAGATTAAGAAATTTGATTGTTTGTATGGAGATTCAGTGCGTAACCTGAAACTAGCTGGTGAAATATTCCTAATTGTTTATTCCTGAAGGTATGCTTGTAACACAGTATTTAAGATAAGGGTAAATAAAACATAAGCAAAGTGAGATGAGTGCCTATTCGGTTAATATTTTTTCTGGCTTTGCATAAGATTCCAAGTCCCTTACCAATCTTAGGTTTGATATATTGTATGTGTTTCCCAACATAAGTTTTCATCCAGCAATACACCAATGAATTTTGTAGTTATTATGCGGTCAATTTCTGAGCCAATGATTTTCAATGGAAAAAAGCAGTCAATTTTGCAACTGTTTGATCAAAGAACTATGTGATGCGTTTTAACTAGGGCTTTGGAGTCTCAGTCAGAAGGATCGCTGTTTCTCCCCTTGTTTGCTACGCAATATCTGTACACTCTAAAAAATGTCGGACAAAATTGGTTTTTTAGATTCAAAATGGTTTTTTGAAAAACCAAATTTCAATGCAAAACCAACATGGATTTTTAAAAAAATAGATGTTGGTTTTTTGCATTGAAATTTGGTTTTTCAAAAAACCATTTTGAATCTAAAAAACCAATTTTGTCTGATTTTTTTTAAAGTGTATGCAATAACGAATGGATGCTGAGAGATGCAAATACATTCTAACTAAGAATGGTAACCTGAATCCAAAAAATCAATTTTGTCAACAAAGACAGCTGAAATTTTATGCAAAAAACTTCAAAATTCATTTAATATTCATTTGATGACTGATAACACAAATTCATAAATGATGAGAAAGATTGCATGGTAAATCTTAGCTGCAGTTACAAAAAATGATTTCATAATTGGAGACAACAGTGGTAAAAAATACATCATTTTTCCTGCAATTTCCATTGGCTGAGAGAAGGTACGACACCACTCTCTCCTGAAAAGTGACATGGGTGACCATGGCATTCTAATCCAAGGATTCCTCAATGGAACTGACTCCAGCTGTATCAAGTGTTTGTATTTCCCTCATTTTTAGCACACTCATTTTCAAAATCCAATACTATGCACTCGGATGATTGGGAGCAGATGATCCACATAGAGTAGCGTGGGGCATGCAGCCCCCCTTAACTTCGAGGTGCGATTTGACCTACTTTTTGTGGTCGATTATTTACATGCTTATGTTGTCAGCAAGGGATCACTTGATTCTACCCATAACTGGTGAAACAAATGTCTACCAATTTTAATAAAGGAGTTACGACCCTTTTTGTAAAAAATATAAAATGGCCTTCTTACCCCACCCATCAGGCAAGAAGCCCCCCTATTATAATCCTATGGCAATTTTTTTTGCGAGCGCATTCAGCTTGAAAGTTATTTCTTGGGGTTCTTCTATCATTTTTGAGGCATTCTATTCACTTTTTCTGAATTTCAGAATTTTTCTGTTCATACATTTAGTTTTTAATATTTTTTGCCCTGTTTTAATTTTGGCAAAATTTTTTCGATTCCGATTAGCTATTCTATTAAGATTTAAGGTAAAGTACACATTATGAAATGGTTCCTGAAGCAGCTTCGAGGCCTCAGTGAAGGGGGGCCTCATGCCCCATACCATGTGGGGCCTCTCGCCCCAAACTCACATATTTTACTTTGACCTCTATAGTTTGAGCTAAAATGCAAAAAATATGATCCAAATCATATTTATGTAATGGTCATAAAGTGAAGCAATGCAGATATCCATCAAACTTTCAAAAATTTCCAAAGCTATTTCTGACAGCCACTTTCAAAGAATTAATCAAAGTTACATAAACCATAACCAATTTTTTGTTTCTTTAATTATTTCTATGGTTTGGTGCTGTTTGCCCTGAAAATTTGTGACGTCACCTAAAAAGCCTCTAGCTTCAATCCTATCAATAAGAAAAAGCACCAAAAATGTAAGTTTAGATATAACCCTGGGGGGGCTTCTCACCTAACCCGGGCTTTTTGCCCCGACCCACTCTAATGATTGTTTTTACAGAAAACAAAAAAAAATGTATTTAACATTTTTTCAGAGGAGGACCCTGCTCAGACGACATGACAATGGGCTACCGTCCCTGGGTGCCTGGTTTGATTTTCACTGTGATTTTCTTCCAAATGTTGGCGACATCTCTGGATCAGCCTCCTCTCCTGAGGGACCATTCAGAATTTATGACCCCTTGGGAGTTTTGATGGAACTTTCTGTCTAAAAGGAACACCCCACGTTGGTTTCACGCATATTTGTAGTACCCCCCTTTTCTTTTGTTAAAATTTCATTTGACAATTAAGCACGGGCCTAAGCAGAGGGGGGGCCAGGGGGGCCAAATGGCAGGGGCCCCCACATTTCAGGTGGCCTACTTCCAAAGTGATGTTAAGCACGAGTCGCAGATAATAAATTATACTCGATTTGTACAGGGTTGGACTGGTGCCATTTTGGGTCCGCACCAAACAATTTTGGTGGGCCCTCACTGCCAGCAATAACATTTACGTAATTATAAAGGTACTGTATTAGACAAAAAATCCATGGATTTCTTTCTTTCCATATTCATCAGAATTACAGTTAATGTTAATGTGCTGTTGTCTACGTCAACTAAAGGCAACTGGAGTCCTTTCATGTCTTGTGCATAGTAAATAGATGTCTCATTTATTGTCAATCATTCTCTATGATTCCTAAGTGGGTATTCTGTGAGACTGTGAAGTTGTTGTCAGTGTTGCCCGTTTGTCCTCTGATGTCAGAGGGCCCTGTACAATACTAGGTCCTCTTCCCTTGGGGCCTTATCTTAAAATTTGATTTTTGGTCCAGGATCAAGCAAGCACACCAGACTATTGGTTGTGTATCACGCAATCCAAAAACTTTTTGACATTTTTATGGATTTTTTTTTTTCAATTTGTAAATCTTTTTGGCATCTTGAGTGAATTTTAATTTACACAGGATAGGCTGTGTATTGTAGTACTTGAATTGATTATGATGGAAATACTGGCACATTGATGTTTCTTAATTGGACAGACGCTTCAGTAAAGCCACTTTTTTTTCTGTGCAGTTCATGAAAGATGTTTTGCTGTGTCTGTGACTGTGTGAAGTTTCCTTCAATTGGGCATTTGAATATTCAAAATTTATTATTGAAAACTTGTGCCTCTTTTCTTTGAAGTAAACTTCACACATTCACAGACTCAGTAATTGTTCATGAACTGCACAGATTCTCTGAATGCATGATTGTAATTAAATTTGGCTATCCATTAGAGTTGTAATAAAGTCTTCAGTAAACTTAATAGAAATTAAACTACCGTTGGCTCAAAACGTTTTCATGGAAAATTGGATTTTATTTTTTTCGACTGACTGCTCAAACATAAAATATAAAAAAACATTTAAAGTTGACATATGAAGCCTTTTTACTTTATTTTCTGACCGACCGACTGCTCAACATGCTTTCGAGAAAGTTTACAGTAACAAGGAATCAAAACACGGTGGCCTGAAGGGGGGGCCTACTTTTTCATTTTGGCCTGGGCCTACTACAGGCTCTGCACTGCCCTGATTAAGCATGTTGTGAAAAATAAGTAGTGGCATTAAGTACCCCCCTTGAAACATGTGAAAAATTGGTACACTGTCAGGAAAAATTACCATTGCCCCATGTCATAAGATGCATGTGCAAAAAGGTGATTCCCGCTCAAGTAAAAGCATCGAAACTACCACCCGCCTCGACCCAGTCGTAAACTTTAATTCTGAATAGTCCCTTAGCTACTGTTGTCACAGACAATGCTTTTGGTTAAGGCATGATACTTTGGCGTTCAGAGATGTGAAGCCATCCAGAGTCAGCTTGAGACTGATTAAGAATCAACTGAAGCAATCAACAGTTGCACAGGAGTGTGCAATAGCTACAACAGTTCATAAGGAAATGTAAGAGGTCAATGTCATGACATTGTGGATTGCGGTTTGACATGTGTGAACAACTGACGCAATACCAAGTTGGCCTTTGCAGCAGTTTATTGGTTGAAATTATAAACATCATTTTTCCAGGCAACATCACTTGCTTGAAGCAAAATGAAAAAAAGGTGACACGCTACATGTATATGCAGCTTGAATAATCACAGTTTCTGATTATTTGTTCTACAAATATGAAATCATCTGCACAAACAAGTACTTATAATTTTGACATTCATAATAATACTTGAATTCAGATATTGCATAATTATGCAGTAGTTATGTGTAATATGTTCACATGCGGTGTTAATCATGACTTTTCAAAATTCATAATATTCTGCGTCTTAAAATTAAAATGAACAAAGAACATCATTACTAACATAAATGTGAGGGGCGCTTAGAAAGTTCTGAAAATATTACAGGGTCATCTTTAAGTTTGGAATTTAGTTTGAAGAAATTTTCAAACACCAAACTTGAATCCTCGGGTTCAAAGTGAATCAATCCTATAACTCAACATTTTGGGAAACGGCAAAAACGGTTTGACCAAATTTGTAATGTCCATTGTTCTGAAACTGTTTCAGTTGCACATTACATGTTACAAAAGGCATAACTTGAATGGGCCTATTATAGATTATTTCATATTTGTAGACATTGGAGGTGGAAAATACATCTTTTTTTTAGAGAAGGTATGACACTACTCTCTCCTGAATAGTGACATAGCGTTTTACATGGGTGACCATGGTATTCTAAGCCATTGATCTCCTAACAGGGACTGACTTTAGCTGTTTCAAGTGAGAGTTTCAATTTGTGTTTCACACATTTTTACCTTCAGCGAACGAAGTTCGAAGAAGGTATTGTAATCACTTGGGTAAAAATGCTGTCCGTCCGCCAGGCGGGCGGGCGGTCGGTCGGGCGGCGGGCTAGATCGTTTCCGGCACAGTACTCAGCCTCTATTGAATGTACGTGGATGAAATTTGGTACATATCTAGCCTGTATGGTCTAGTTGTGCCTTTTGATCGTCTGATGAATAGATCTTAAATAGATCTACTTTTTGAAATAATTAACAAAATATGAAAATTATTTTTTTTCGTTTCCAGGCCAAGGCTCGGTCATTATTGCATGTGCATTGATGAAATTTGGTACACATGTGGCCTATATGGTCTAGTTGTGCCTTTTAATGGTCTCATTGACAGATATTCTATACTTTTTGAAAAAATGAGAAAAAATATAAAAACATGTTTTTTTGTTATTTTGGCTAAGACACTATTCATGAATTCCACGGTAACGGAATCACCGCGGGGTCATGAAAATTGACCTTTATTGATACTTTACCAAAGATATGATGAATAAAATCATCAATTTGTGATTTATTCTGATTTATGTATAGGTTAACTTGATTTTTTGACATGCAAAATTTCTGACATATGCCCGAGCAGTTTTTTATGGCAAATCAAACTTTGGGTAACGGAATCACGAGCAAAAACACCCATTTTCATGACTTTTTTATCTCATCGTCTCATTTAAGAACAATATTCCAACTATGGGAGATAGAAACTGACAGTGCTCATCCCAGGAATATATTCTCAAAGTAATTCCATTTTGATGGACTTGGGTCTTCACAGATGGAAATTGTGCTGCTCCCTTTAGGATGGGATTTTAAGGGAATTGTGTGATTCCGTTACCGAGTCAAATGTGATTCCGTTACCTTAATTGAATTTAGCCTATGAAGCCAGACAATAATAAAATGGGGAAAAATATATTAAAATTTTGAATTTGAAAAATATTATCATCAAGTGATGTCAACATCAAACATCAAGAACTAAGTTATCCACTTGCATTGATGCCTCGAAAAATGGCATTTTTCATAATTTTTTTAGTGAAATAAACAGTAATGAAAAAAAAAATCACAATTTCTGATGAACATTGAAAGAAAACAATCTAACCAGCATAAAGATTTCAAAATTTATCTAAATAACAAGTAACCTTACATATCTGGATCACAAATAATTTTGTTTTTGGTAAATATTTTGAAAATTGTCAGTGCCAGGTTAATTCATGCAAGAAAAGGTCAGGTTTCCAAGAGATGCGACATTTGCGTGGAATTCATGTATTGCATGTATATGGATAAAGTTTGGTACACATATGGTCAATATGGTCAAGTTGTGCCTTTTGAAAGATCTGATGGAAAATATTATATACTTTTTGAAATATTGAAAAAAATAATTAAAATTTATTTTTTGTTTCTGGCCCAACATCCGGTCAATATTACATATATATGGATGAAGTTTGGTACACATGTGGCTTATATGGTCTATTTGTGCCTTTTCATGGTCTGACAGATGGCTATTCTATAGAGTAATATTGAGAAAAAATATTTAAAATAATTTTTTTATATCGGAGCCAAAACTTGCCCACAATTGCATATACAGTAATGCAATTTTCTAAACAAGTCACCTATACAATGTAGCAGTGCTTTTTGATGTGTATAACACTTTGTGAATTATATTTGTGAGTTATATTTTTTGGTTTTCAACCGACACCTCCTAACCTATACATTGTACATGCATGAAACTATACCATAATATGTGTAAATTAGTCTAATAAGGCCTTTTCTTGATTTTAGAAATCCTGGCAAGCAGATGGCAAGATGGCAGGGCAGCGGGCAAATACAGATAATTGAAGGCCACTACTCGACCACTATTGCATACCTATAAGCAATTTCGTAAACACACCAATTTTATGATATTTTTGTAATCTTCTAAAGGTGTTATTCGCTGAAGGTTTGCTGCTGCGCAGCCTATGTTTAGTATACACATTCTGCAAGTCCAATACTGTGCATTCTGACGATTGGGATCAGGTGATCCGTGTAAAGACTGTTTATACAGAAAATAAACATGCATAATTTTGAATGTGACATTTTCTCAGGGGAGGGGCGCAGCTCAGGTGGGCAGGACAATGGGCTACCAATCACAGGGTCCCTTGTCTGATTCCCATTGTGATTTTCTTATGAATGTTGGCCACATCACTGAGCCACCATCTGATAGAGGCCGGTGCCATGACCTATCCACCACAGGACCAATGGTGGAACCTTATTTTTCAACATAGGACCAATTCAGAAATGGGTTGAAATGATGAAGATTGCTTGTCAAGCATATTGCATGTATGATCTATTCATTATGAAGAAACTCTCTTGTGCTTGTCCAATCATTCTGTGTAAATTTGTTGCCATTCTGCTCATTTAATCAGATGTTACATCAAATATATACTTAATATGTAAATGGCACAGCCATGAAATTTGCACAGCACTTATCCTAAAAGGTTTCTTTCAGGATTTATAGTGTTACCATAACTTTCATTTAATTTATTTGACATTCGATGTATAAAAGGCAGAACTTTATGTTACTGTTTCAAAAAAAATTGAAAGACGGATATATAGAAAAATAGAGAAAAAATAGACTAGAAACTAAAAATACATACATACATACATACATACATACATACATAGGCCTACATACATACACACATACATACACACATACCTACAAACAAACATACATACATACATACATACATACAAACATTATTATACATACATACATACATACATATTAATTGCTAACTGTTACAATATCATCAGTTGACAAAGATTATGCAACTTTAATTTTGTTAGGTTTTCTTGTTGTCTTGTTTGAAAAGAATGAATCTCATGTTAATAATCCAATTTAGCTTTTCAAGGCTTAAAATTAACAATTCCATAAAAATTATAGATACAAGGAATATTAATGGAGAAAATTTAATTTTTAAGGCACTTTTGAATATGAATGTGTCATGTTTTGTTAAATTCGAAACTTAATCATTGATAAGGAGCTGGACCCACTTGACCTAATTTCCTGCTTTCGACCATTAATGTTGAGACTATCACTGCACAGATTTTTGAAACGTCTCCTGTGCTCAATAAGCTTCACGAAACGGCCTTTGGCCGTTTCGCTGCGCTAATATTAGTGGTTTCATTTGAGCTAAGTTATGGGTACTTCGGCATGTTGCAGTAAAATTATAATGGACAACAACTCCTCAATGGGCACATCTTCCTTTGCAATAACATTGTGACTACATTGAGTGGTGTAGCCAGGTCACTGCCACAGGTGGGGCAGTGGGTGGGTTTTTGAGGGGGGGCAAGATACATGACTGATTTTATCGATATTTATCGACATTTTTTGGACTCCCACAATGGTCATTTTCATCATCACTAAACAAGTAAACATGTTAAATTGAACATGAAGTGCATTCAATTTAATGATATGTTGTATTTGCATATCATTTCAAGGCCTTAGATATTTTGCCGCTAAATGTCTAAGAGTTTATTATCTCATATAAATTTGCGTAACTGAATGCCACTAAATATTTAATCTAGATGATTGGATCCTTAGATGATTAAAAACCCATAGAAAACATCAGAAAAGCGTCATTTTTATCTGACACAATGAAAATCTTTCAGTCTTGAACAAGAAACAGAAAAGTTATAATTATCATCACATAGCAATCGTCATCTTAGCAATGTAATCACACTAGAACAGAATAATTGCATTTTTCATCAGACTAAATCTAATTGTATAGGAATTTGATGAGTGTCATATAGAATAATGAAAAACTTTCCCGATCCTTAATTAGAACAGAGCTGTGTGATAACAATAGAAAAACTAAATTTCACATAGAATTATTGCTGAATGGAATTTAGCAACATCAGTCTCAGATATGAGTTAAAGAAGCATGATCCTTCTGTGATTGTGAGTGTTTACAAATATGTCCAAAAACTCATCTAAATGAAATAAATTTGACCTTTGTCGTGCAATATGGATGACTAAGTTTGAGAGCTTCTCATTTGCCATGAATTTCTCACAAAGGTTTTTATCCCCTTCAATGCCTTCACGGCAGAGAAGCTTTGCTCACAAGAAGCACTAGACACTGGGATCGTCACTGCAATTTTACAGAGTTCGAAGGCCTATATTGCTTATGGAAGGCCTCACTGTATGGCTGAATAAATTTCACAAATTCGGTACAGTCCAGATGGTGTTTCTAGACCCTGATTTTTTTTGCAGCTTGACCCAATAAATATATTAGGTCGACGTTTGAAACAATATTTGGTAGTGGGCATCCTTAGAAGAATAGTAAAACTAGATCATGCACAGGAATTTTTAGGCTAATTTTAATTTTTTATACTCCAGAGCCAGAGGGGGGGGGCAAGAGGGGGGCAAGAGTAGCCACAGGTGGGGCAATTGCCCCACCTTGCCCCCCCCCCCCCTGGCTACGCCACTGACTACATTGTGGCAACGTTGCAATCTCGGTGTAAATTATGTAGAATTGTTTTGTAGAAATTATGTTGTCACAAGGTTGCGAAGCATAATCAGGATAATAATATGTTAGCATGCACTGTTGTAACTGTTGTAGTAAATGTTTTGTAAGATGTGCTATGGTACTGAATATTTACTTTGTATTATGGTACTGGAAATTTACAGGGAAGAATCATCTGTCCAAACACTATCTTGTAAGAGAAGGAATTAAAAATATTTCTAATAATTTGGATGAATGACACAAAACAGGGCTGGCAAGTCGTCTGGCACCATTATGATTAAATTTATTGGATATATTTTAATGATTTTATATTAATATGTTTGTTTAACTTAGACCTGTTTGCTGTAGGCTTACCACAAGTTATTGCGATGAATATTAGCATAAATTAACATGAAATATGATATGTGGCTTTATCATTAAGTACCTCCCCGCACACCCCCCGTTCTATACTTCCCTCCCCCCTACTTTACTTTACACCACGTGTCATCTGTTCATGCATAAATATGCAGATGCTTTTGCAGCCTTTTCATAACTTTCTTAAGTTTGAGCTCATTATCATCAACTATTGCATCCTGTGAAGAACAGTAGCCTACAACCATGATCGCAACAAGGTTGGTGTGCATGTTCATGCTGCTTGGACTTGTGCTCCTTTCCTTTGAAGCTCAAGAATCAGAGGCGGGTGAAAGCACAGTAAAGGCCTCAATTGCGTTTTGATCAGATAAAAGTAAATTTAGGGTCCTATAAACCAATTTCTGACATAAAGAAGAAACAGTGCAGTATTTAAGCCTTATCAACAAGTAAACCTGAGAAATTTAGGCATTTTTCATGAGCACACAATTAAAACCATGCCCTGGGCAGACCTTTAAAGTGGGTATCATTTGTTAATTTTGCCGGTGACATTATCTGTTTACTGTACCTCCCTGGCCTTCTATAGGGACCATTGGCTGACTTTTCAACATGATGATTATGGCAGCAATGACGTCCAAAGAAAAGGTCTGCTTGTAACCATATTTTTGCAATTTTACAGTCAGGGGTTCAAAAGGCTGGCTGGAGGGTATTTTTATGTAATAATTAGCCGAATTTGGTGCTTTTGCCTAGATATGATATTGGTTTAATGAATTCAAGCAAAAAACTACCAATGGCCACTGATGATTTAAAGATACAAGAACCTTTAATGGCTAAAATAGATGTCCGTCCATTACGTCCACAACTGATTTTTTGGTAATTTAAATTTATTAAAGACCAGCTAACACGTCAACTGAGATAGAAATGCATGTCTATCTCTCTCTACCTATGTATGCAACTGAAAAATTTAAAAACACAATGAATTCAACGTATACACTGGACACCAGGCTAAAAAGTGTAAATGTCCGTCCATTACGTCCACAAAAATGTTCAAATTAGTCTGGGGACTGATGTTTGGAGGTCTGGTATGTCACGAATAAAGCAGGGATACCATGTTTAGTGACAAATTTGGATTATTTTAGTGAACGCTGACAAGGCTAAAAAATTTAATTGGTCACAGTTCATGCCAACTGTCCATATCACATCTGCGAAAACTGTCGAAAAGCCAATGGTCCATTTCAGCAGAAAAAACTAGATTTTCATTGAACTTTCATGATCTAGTGCATTGGAGCCCAGCAAATACCTGTATTGATTTATTAGACAAACATAATTCTGTATTCTACACATTATTAGGTTTAAAGTGATGTACTACACTTGCACTTCTGATAAAAATAACTATTAGGTCATAGGGGCCAAATATTGAGGCGCTTACTGTGCTTTCACCCAGGCCCGATATGTACTTGATGTCTTGCCAAACCGGCTATTGAACTCTGTTGCTACGTTGAAAGACTCGTCAGACCAAAATAATGATAAAGATGATTCGGAAAAATCATCCGAGCACATTGATCATAGAGAAGACTCGTTAGTTGATCATAGAGAGGACTCGGAAGTCTCAGAAGACTGGGAAGAGCACACTGATCATGAAGAGGACTCGGACAACTCGGAAGACTTGTCAGAGCAAATTGATCATAACGAGGACTCGGAAGATTTGGAAGACTCAGAAGATTCGTCAGACTACACTAATCATAGAGAGGACTTGGATGACTCGTCAGATGACTCTGATGACCGTGTGAAATCCGATTCCACCACTGCCTTTGAAGACGCGTTAGCGCAAGCTGATGGTCTTGATCAATCTGGTTTTCCGAGTGGTTTGGCAGAGGTGTTAGGGCAAGCTGATGGTCTTGATCAATCTGGTTTTCCGAGTGGTTTGGCAGAGGTGTTAGGGCAAGCTGATGGTCTTGATCAATCTGGTTTTCCGAGTGGTTTGGCAGAGGTGTTAGCGCAAGCTGATGGTCTTGATCAATCTGGTTTTCCGAGTGGTTTGGCAGAGGTGTTAGCGCAAGCTGATGGTCTTGATCAATCTGGTTTTCCGAGTGGTTTGGCAGAGGTGTTAGCGCAAGCTGATGGTCTTGATCAATCTGGTTTTCCGAGTGGTTTGGCAGAGGTGTTAGCGCAAGCTGATGGTCTTGATCAATCTGGTTTTCCGAGTGGTTTGGCAGAGGTGTTAGCGCAAGCTGATGGTCTTGATCAATCTGGTTTTCCGAGTGGTTTGGCAGAGGTGTTAGCGCAAGCTGATGGTCTTGATCAATCTGGTTTTCCGAGTGGTTTGGCAGAGGTGTTAGGGCAAGCTGATGGTCTTGATCAATCTGGTTTTCCGAGTGGTTTGGCAGAGGTGTTAGCGCAAGCTGATGGTCTTGATCAATCTGGTTTTCCGAGTGGTTTGGCAGAGGTGTTAGCGCAAGCTGATGGTCTTGATCAATCTGGTTTTCCGAGTGGTTTGGCAGAGGTGTTAGCGCAAGCTGATGGTCTTGATCAATCTGGTTTTCCGAGTGGTTTGGCAGAGGTGTTAGCGCAAGCTGATGGTCTTGATCAATCTGGTTTTCCGAGTGGTTTGGCAGAGGTGTTAGGGCAAGCTGATGGTCTTGATCAATCTGGTTTTCCGAGTGGTTTGGCAGAGGTGTTAGCGCAAGCTGATGGTCTTGATCAATCTGGTTTTCCGAGTGGTTTGGCAGAGGTGTTAGCGCAAGCTGATGGTCTTGATCAATCTGGTTTTCCGAGTGGTTTGGCAGAGGTGTTAGCGCAAGCTGATGGTCTTGATCAATCTGGTTTTCCGAGTGGTTTGGCAGAGGTGTTAGGGCAAGCTGTTGGTGATGATCAATCTGGTTCTCTAGGTGGCTTTGAAGATGCGTCAAGAGAAGGTGTTGGTGATGACCAATCCATTTCTCCGAGCGTTGTAGATCTGTCAGGGCCAGCTATTAATGATGATCAATCCAATACTCCGGTTGGCTTTCTAGATGCGGCAGGGCAAGGTGTTGGTGGTGATCAATCCAATTCTCCAAGTGGCTTTGCAGATGCGTCAGGGCTGGCCGATGGTGATGATCAATCCGGTTCTTCCCCTAAAAGGTACAATATTTCTTTCATAAACACTTCCTTATTTTCTCATAAGGGATAATATGGAATATCGACAGCAATGAAATCTAGTCAGCGAATAACAGCCGGTTAATTTGATATTTGATGTAAAACTAGGACAGGTTAATGTTAAATTCTGTGTGTCATAACAGCCTATGATGTGTCATGATCATTACATTAGTTCTGGAAACACATAATGCTGTTGATGATTCATGATCACATTCATATGCCACAGCTGTGAAGCAATGTGTGAATTATTTTGAAATGGTTATAACAACAGTACATAGCATGTAGCTTGTACAGTAGATTTTGTTTTACAGCTGTTGTGAGTAGTTATTCATGCCATTGCAAAGAAATCCAGGGGGGGGGGGGGGTTCAAGTTGATACCTGAGGGAAAAGATAATTGATAATCATAAGAAAAAAAAAGTTTTGCACATGAAACATAAAAATCTTTCTCCACAGTTACCTTGGGTACTATGGTGTTTTAACTATGATTAAATTATTTTTTCCTTTTGCAAGAAAATGCAGTTTGTCTGAGCTTTGCACATGAAAAATGTTTCTTCCTGAGGGTATAATCCATAGCCACCCCAAGCACAGTTTGGTGACCAATGTGTTATATTAAAAATCAGTTAAACAAATATACATTTTTGATCAGTGTCCAATGCAAACAATGAATATCTGGCTCAGTGAAACTAAACAGTAATATTCCGTTACTGTTTCTGAGTGGGCTGATAGCCTTGTCTACTTCCTTAGAGAATGTGCCGAGTCTGACTCTGGTATACATCAATGTTGAATAGAAGTTTTGTGAATGTGCAATGAAATTGGGACTATTTCTTGGGACAGCAATGCTGTAGCATACAAAATTAACTTTTGTGCCAGGTGGCAGCAGCATGCAGTTCTCATTTTCACCAGACTGGGAGTTAATTGACCATGTTAGGATAACCCGTGTTAAGCATTGATACAATCTGGCACAGGTGGATGAATTGTCATCATGGCTGGTAGACCAATCACTATACCGGAGCCTGCATAGATTGGTTGTGACAAATCATGCCTATGATGATTCATCATCCTGTATCAGAATAATATTATTTTGTGTGTGGCTTTGGAGCTGTCGTGATCATGATTCATCAGCAGCATTATCTTTCCTATATACTAATGTCATGATTAATTGATCATGGCAATTATGACTCACAGAGTGCAAAAGATCACATGAACACCCTCATTTTTTGCATATCAAATTGACCAGCGGTAATGATGTCAGCGTATTTTGTCTTAACAGCTGCAAACAGACTTCTCACAGCTTAACTATATAAATATAGGTAAAATGTCCATTCGACCATTGATATTCAAATTTGAGACATTACCTTCTTAGTGATACTTGACAACATCAATGTTGATAGCTTTGTCTAGGGTGCAGGTGCGCATGCGTGAGATAAAATCCAGTGATGTTATGATTATGATATGTACAATGTCTTTGGTGATGAAGATAAAATCCTTGGCTTAAGTGCTATCTACATAGATGTTTTGTCAGGCGGTCCTTGAAGATGTCTATGGAGTCTGCACTGACAATTTCGTCTGGTAGAACGTTCCATTCCCTGATGGTCTTTGGGTAGAATGACTCCTTGACATATGCTTTGGATGTTTCTGGGATGTTGAAGACCATGTCGTTGTTTCTTCGGCGGGATGGTCTGGTGCAAGGCTTGAGACGATCTTTGTGGCTTGGTATGTCTACATAATTATTTATGGCTTTGTAGAGCATGCATAGCCTTGCGATCTTCCTCCTTGTCTCCAGCTGGGGCCATTGTAATTCATGGAGCATTTCTCTGACCGAGCTGCGTTTTTCGTGCCTGTTTAGCACGTATCTTGCTGCTCTTCTTTGGACCATCTCTAGACTCCTGATGTTACTTAGGGTGTGAGGGTCCCATACTGTGGGGGCGTATTCTAGAAGGGGTCGTACCAGTGCCTTGTACGCCCTGTCTTTTATCTTTGGCAGATTGCTTTGCAGGTTGCGTCTGAGGAATCCCAGATTTTTGCTGGCTTTGCTGATGATGTTGGATATATGGGTGTTCCAGCTGAAGTCGGATGTAATTGTGACTCCTAGGTATTTAGCTTGCTGGACATGTTGTAGTTTGTGGCCGTGCAGTTTGTAGTTGTGATGGATCTTTTTTCTGTTCTTGGTGATTGAGAGTACTTCACATTTCTTGGGAAGGAATTCCATTAACCATTTCTTTTCCCAGGTTCCAAGGCAATCCAGGTCCGCTTGTAGCTGATTTGCATCATCCATGCCCTTTACCGCTAAGTAGGCAACGGTGTCATCGGCAAATAAGCGCACGGTTGATGTCATGTCGTTTGCTATGTCGTTGATGTAGTATATAAAGAGGAAGGGTCCAAGGACTGAGCCTTGAGGCACTCCTGAGGTGACAGGGACTTTGTCGGACTTCTCGCCGTCTAGGACCACACACTGCTGTCTTTCTGTTAGGAACGATTGTATCCATCGATTGGTCTTTCCTCTTACGCCGTAGAAATCTAATTTCCTGATGAGATGCCTGTGGCTGACTTTGTCGAAGGCCTTCGCAAAATCCATTATGAGGACATCGGTTTGGCTGTTGGTATCGAGGTTTTCCAATATGTCGTTCTGGAACTCCAGCAGTTGTGTCTCGCAGGAGCGTTTGTCAATAAATCCATATTGGAGTTGGTATAGGATGTTATTTGTCCTTGAGTGTGCCATTATGTTGCTGGCTATGACATGCTCCATCAGTTTGCATGTGATGCAGGTCAGTGAGATTGGCCTGTAGTTGGAAGGGTCTGATTTAACCCCTTTCTTGTAGACCGGGACTACATTGGCTTCTCTCCACTCCTGGGGCACAATTCCACTGTCATATGAGGCCTGAAAGAGTATTCTCAAAATTGGAGCAATCGGTTGGGCCATTTCTTTTAAGATTCGTGCTGTGACATTGTCTGGAACTGCAGCTTTGCGGGGCTTCAGTTTTTTTAGCATTTTATAGATGCCGTGTGTTGTGATGGTGATGTCCTCGGCCATTGGGTGAGTTGAGTCTCCCAGTAGGTCTTCTGGCACGGAGTTGGAGGTTGCTGAAAAGACTGACTGGAACTGTCTGTTGAGTGTGTCTGCCTTGTCCTTGGGTGAAATACTGACTTTTCCTCCTGACTTGAGTCTTGGTACTTCGTGTGAGTCCTTCCTGTTGGTCTTGACGAAGTGCCAGAATCTCTTCATGCTGTCTATTTCACTTGAGTCTGCAGAATCTGGGTCGATGATCTTGTCTACGTATTCCCAGTAGGAGCGTCTCATTTTCTGTTGGATCTCTCTGTTCAGGAGTTTGATGTTTTCTTCTAGTTTGATGTAGCTGTCTGTTGATTGTTCTAGATTCCGTTGTTTCTCTTTCAGTTGCTGGTATTTTCTATTTCTTTTCCTGATGAGCCTCTTGATTTCTCTTGTGATGTACGGGAGTTTCTGGATCTTTCTTGTCTTTTTTCGAGGGATGTATTTCAGGATCAGCTTGTGTAGTTCCTCTTTGAACAAATTCCATAGTGCTTCCGGGTTTTGTACTAGGTCGTTGTTTGTCATCTTTGCTTGGAGTTCATTAAAAGTAGATAAAGAAATAAAAACTATATGTGTGCTTTGACTGGGCCTAAATCACGTAAAATATGTTTAACATTGTAATACGGGTCAAAATTTCATAAAACTGACAAAATAACCAAACCGTGATATCAACTCCATCAAAATATTTAATCGAAAGGAGTAGGCCTACGTGAATCTGGTATATGCCCTGTGCATTCAGGAATTTCCAAGGTATTTTAGTGCCCCAGAATAAAAACACTGGAAATCAACCCACCTTCATACAAAGGCCTGTGTCTTCTGGAAAAAATAAATTGACATTCATTTCCAATATTTCCAGAAAGAAAAAGGCTGGGGCTAAGCAGGGACGAAAAGCTTCAGACGAAGGAACCGATGGTGGGGATGAAGATCCGGATGATTCCCCCAGTTTCAGACAAATCGACTGAGCCAGCAAATTACAGAATAACTTCTCTTCGAAAAATCGACCAACAAACTGGTTGCATTGGTCAAATTAAGGCTAAATTATATATGTAGCAGCAATGAAACTGTATTAAATTATGGTTTATTGGTGTTAGATATACCAAAAAGAATAAAGGTTTAGATTAAGCTACACTTGGCTTTTTGTGTCTTGCTTCAACTACTTAAATTTTCCGAGATTCTTGAGAAAGTTTTTAGCAGCGCCATGGCGCAAGCTTTTACCTTAGGATTATGGGAAAACTTTGTCAACAAAGTGATGGTTGTCCTATCCTATGAATCACACCAAAAATTTGCATACAGTCTATTAGTAATTTTTACTCGCCAGCCTTAACTTTAAGCATAACAAACTGAAATATATTCAATTACGAAATCACACACTTTACCTTCTTCTTCTTCTACTTGTGAGTTCCTCCGCCAGCCAGACCATATGTGACTGATCCACCACCCTGAGTGGGTTTTATTATGTTGCCAATCATGCATCCGCAATTCAGGAGTGCTCTTTAACAAGTATGACCATGGAGAAGCTGATCAAGGAAATGTGTGTAAAAGCATACAGTACAACCCGAAATAAGGTATGATTACCCCAGCAGGAAGGAAGAAGCAGCCACTACTTTACCCTTTCACAACTTTTGACTACCTCTGAATCACTTCCTACTTTTACCTACTTGAAACTACCTTTTAAAATTGCATTAAAATCATATTTAAACAACACCAATTTAAATTTAATCACCCCCATTGTGTTTGATTTACTTGTTATTTTGCACCTTTGCTAATTGCATTTACATTGGTAGCTGTCTAAATAGAGTTCTTAATGTGGGCTAAGGTTGTTGCAAGGAGTCAAAGGGAGTTGTAAGGAGATTTGGGGTGGAGAGGAGAAAAGAGGGCAAAATAGGTAAACAGAGGACTTCTGACAGAAACTTTTCTTACTTTATTTTGCATTGTACTGTATATATTATATTTAGATTTAAGAAACCTGTCGAAACTCTGAAAAAACCTGGACAAGGAAATAGTTAAAACAGCTGTCAATGCACTTGTCACTCCTCATTTAGACTACGGTAATGGGCTGTTGTATGGCACTGCTACCCGATTGTTAAATAAACTTCAGGTTGCTCAAAACTTGGCAGTTCGATCATCTGAGAGCTTGAAAAAACACGAAAGTGGCAGCCAGAGTAGGAAACAACTGCACTGTTTACATATTGTACCAATCACAGCACAAATTCAGTTCAAATTGATGACAATTACATGGAAGACAATGAACAATAAGGCATCACAATACATCCAAGAACTTGTTCAAATCAACTCTCAAAAAGAACATAACCTGAGAAGCAACCACAAACCGCTGTTAGCAGAACCTGCTCCATGCAACAAAAATAAGTTTGAAGATCAAGCATTTTCCTGTGCAGCACCAAAACTCTGGAACACTTCGTCTGAAAAAGTGAGAACTGCACAAACATTATAAAGCTTCAAGAAGAATCTAAAAACCCAGAATTCCTGCAAGTGATTTGATCTGAAAAAGCACTAATTAATGAACAGTTTATTGAAATAGTGCTATATATATCCATATTATTATTACATACAGTGCCGCCTGTAAGTAAGTGAAACACATGACATACATTGTGCCATTGCATCAATGCTAAACATCATCAGCCAAGCTGCTTGCGGAGGCATGAATTCTCATCGGATGAAAGGGAAACAAAGTGGGTCATAAAGGCCGATGTGTAAGGCAAGTGGGATAAAAATAGCAGCCCATTTTCTCCACTGTAATCGGAGTTAGGTATGGGTCAAAGTCTTTGATAAGTAAGTGAACCACCCTTCCCTATGTTTTAACATTGGGCCTGCGTTTCACTTACTTATCAAAGACTTTGACCCATACCTAACTCCAACTACAGCAAAGAAAATTAGCTGCTATTTTTATCCCACATTCCTCACATATCGGCCTTTATGACCTAAAATGTTTTCCCCTCATCGGATGAGAATTCGTCCTTCCAGAAGCATTTTGGTTAAGGATGTTTGACATTGATGCAATTGCACAAAATCATGCGTTTCACTTACTTACAGGCGGCACTGTATATATATGATATATGTAGAAACTGATTCAAGTTTCTTGTTTGGGTGACCTATTTTGATTCCAGTTTCTTGTTTGGGTGACCTATTTTGACTCCAGTTTCTTGTTTGGGCGACCCATTTTGAGATGAAAGCACTAATATTAATCCATCAGTGATAACCTATAATGTGTACGACGAGATTATATCGAATCTTTCAGAACAGAAGAATTATTAATTAGAACTCTTTAGAATACAAAATGACATGTGTCTTGGACACATGCCAAGAACACGTGCCTATTGTCACACTTTATTGAACAAACCAAATTGTGAGAATTAGGTTGTTGGTCGAATGTTGTGGAACTGTTTCAGTTTTGTATACAAAAATAACATGTCTGAGGGCTCCCCAATATTTGTGCACACCAAAATAATATTGTGATTTTCGAAAGGCAGATATAATGTGAAAGGATTATTTTCTGAACTGAAATATTTTCACAGTATCAATAAAAGGCCATTCATCCATTGATTTTACGTATTACTTTATTTACTATTTTTTCAAACCTTCATGAAACGTTCAGAATCTATGATTTGGGTCGGGATAGGAGTTTTGCCCAAGAAGTTATATTATTATTTCTTACAGCATGTCGAAGGAGGAAACAAAAATGTGAAAAAATATGCGCACACGATGCAAGTCCATTCATTTGCATTTGCAAAAGTTCTGAATGCATAATTGTCAAAGACCTGCATACGAGGGGCATTCAGAAATATCGAGGCTTTTTTTATATGGACACCGATTTTCAATCTAGAACTATGAATTTTTCACAGAATAAAAAAGTCAGCATATTTGGAACAAATTTCCAAAATTTTGGACAATTTCTGTGGTAGCTATGGAAACTGAAAGTTCAGCTAGTTGCCAAGTAGTTGGGGCAGGTAATACTGGAATCAAAAAAGCCAATAAATTGTGGCTGAGAGAGACCTCACTCTATCACTTGTATTAGTGAGATTGACAATATTTCACACAAGAAATATGATAACTTCTAAAATATACTTTCAAGCACACCACATGTGTGTAATCTTGCACTGAACCCAAGTAGGAAAGCACTCCTGCATGCCAGATTTGGCAAGGGAAATCCAGGCGGCAAGGGTGTCTTTCCTTAACTTTGTAAGGCCTTGTGAAAGCATGGATTCAGTGAAATGAACGCATTATCCATCGAAGCTCTTCCTGTGAGATTATCCTTTATGTAAGTCCTGGTTTTCCTTTACTTTAGTCCACGGAGCTTGAGTTTCAGGCACTGGAGGAGAAAAGGTTGTGGAAATGCTTTCACAGAACTTTGTTAGGAGTACTAATACAAGTGATAGAGTGAGGTCTCTCTCAGCCACAATTCATAGGCTTTCTTGATTCCAGTATTACCTGCCCCAACTAGTTGAACTTTCAGTTTCCATGCCAACCACAGAATGACTTAAAAATGTCCAAATTGTCCAAAGTTGTGGAGATCCATTCCAAATATGCTGAATTTTATTCTGTGAAAAATTCATAGTTCTATTTGAAACTAAATATCCATATGAAAAAAAGCCTCGAACTTTCTGAACGCCCCTCGTATATATAATGTTCAACATTATATTATGTGTGTAAGTACTGTTCTGCATGTTGAGAGGTTGGGCGAAACTAAAAATCCACATGGATCCTGAGGGGGGAGAATCGGGAGATATTAAGAGTCTGCATGGAATCCAAGGGGGCGTTAATTATTTTCACCAACTTCTGACCAAACTCCCACACCCCCAGGCCTGCCTCTGCGTATAGTCATAAATTCTAAATGGTCCCCAAGTTCACGCCTTATGTAAATTAATAGGAGATCAACAAATAGTTGACAGTTACATGGGTGATATTGAGTCTAGTAATCAGGGACGGACTAGCCTAGGTGGCAAAGTGGCAGCTGCCACGGGCCTATCCACTCAGGGGGCCTATCCACTCAGGGGGCCCATGCAAGATGCCTAAAAATAAAAATTACAAGAAAACAGCAATATTTTACTGTCAGGTTCATGATTGTGTGTTACAACCCTGCATACTGTAAAGGACGCACCAAAGCTTTTCATGTGGGGCCCCCACCCTAATATTAAAAATTTTCCAAATAAGGCATGTGGTATTTGCTTTTCTATTCTTAAATATCTACAATAGCATCGATGAAGGGGCCCATTGACTTATTTTGCCAGGGGGCCCAAAATGCCACCAGTCCGCCGCTGGACTTTAGCGTGTCCATAAAATACATAAACTATTTGATGCTGTTTGCTTCTCTTCAAATTTAAAGAATTGGCAGTGGTTAATCTGCTGGCACATCACTGCACACTCCTCTATGTGCATTAAGTTGTTTTCTTCTGTTTTTGTGAAACCTTGAATTGATGTAACTTGCTTCTTGAAATATGTGGCACATCCCTCTGTTCTATATGCTTGCATGACTTCTGCTGTAGCTGTGAAATAAAATAATATAAAATATTTAAAAAATAGAAATAAAATAGAGTCCTTAGCATATTACAAGGCTATTGGCCTAAACAACTGCATGTCTCCAGCAGGGGCGTATCAAGAAATGGCATGATATATCCTATCTCTTCAGTGTTAATTTTGGGCCCATGGCCCAATTCCTCGCCCCCAGTACGCCTCTGCATGTCTCACATCTATGGCTGTACGGCAACTGAGTGGAAGACAAAGTAAAACATTGTTGATAGTTCCAAACCCAGAATAGAGAATTGTTTTCCTTGCGCCAGTAATAGTATATTCAAAGGAACCGCACTCTGAACAAGCCTGCTAGCCTGCTAAAGTTCTGCATCAGGACAGAAAATAGGTCACTTTTGAAGGTCATATTTGTCAAAATGTCTCTGATTGGCTGAATGATTGTGAATCCTCAAATGACCTACTTTCGAACACAGCCATATTTGTTAAAATGTCTCTGATTGGCTGAATCCTCAAGTGACCTACTTTTGAACACGGTCATATTTGTCAAAATGTCTCTGATTGGGTGAATCCTCAAGTGACCTACTTTTGAACAGGGTCATATTTGTCAAAATGTCTCTGATTGGCTGAATCCTCAAGTGACCCACTTTTGAATAAGGTCATATTTGTCAAAATGTCTCTGATTGGGTGAATCCTCAAGTGACCTACTTTTGAACAGGGTCATATTTGTCAAAATGTCTCTGATTGGCTGAATCCTCAAGTGACCTACTTTTGAACACGATCATATTTGTTAGAAAGTTTCTGATTGGCTGAATCCTCAAGTGACCTACTTTTCAACACAGTCATATTTGTCAAATTGTCTCTGATTGGCCGAATCCTCAAGTGACCTGCTTTTGAACTCGGTCATATTTGTTAAAATGCTCTGAATGGCTGAATCCTCAAGCGACCTACTTTTGAACAATGCCATATTTTGTCAAAATGTCTCTAATTGGCCGAATCCTCATGTATACTTTTGAACATGGTCATATTTGTTAAAATGTCTCTGATTGGCTGCATCCTCAAGTGACTTATTTTTGAACAATGTTATATTTATCAAAATGTCTCAGACTGGCTGAATCCTCTAGTGACCTACTTTCTGTCCATAAGAAGTTACCAGGGTCCATCTGAGCACAGGGCTTTTTGCACAAAATCTTTTGTATAATTATGCAACGACATATAACTTATATAATATTTATATTTTACACAACAATGATAGGTGCAAAAGCCCCTATGAGTAAGAGGGTGTTACCTTTGAATATACTAGTTACAAGTAAAGAAAAAGACCCTTATATGGGTCTGTGTATTGTGAGTGTTTCTTCGCCCAAACATATCAGACTTTTCCTTTGGTTTATTGGTAAATATACTTTATTTATTCCTGAACTCTTTGTTACAGTAGACAAAAAACAAGTTTTTACAGGAAAGCTGTTGGTGGCCATCAATGACCTCACAACATGCCCCATGAAATACATTGAAATGAAGTGTTAATTTGTCATTCAGTAACTTGTGACCTCTTTGATGAGTGGTATGACATGTCAAAATTAATGGCTTCCCTTGTAAGCATTGCAAGTGTAGGATATCACCTCACAAACTGCTTATGACTTATACAGAATAAAATGGTAGGGATAGGGATGTGACCTCACAAGAAACATTCAAGTGCTTTTCTACAAGCGCTACTGTTTTTTTGTCTACTGCAGTGGTATGAAAAATGTAAAGTTTGTGTTATTGTGAGTTACCATGTACACAGCAGATAGTTTTTTGTGAAGGCAACCCCCTCCCCCCCACCTGCTTCAGTCAATGTGTACCTGTTCCCCATACTTTTCATATAAATTTCCAACCTACCTTGGCAGTTCAAATCGTACTCTGTGACAGCATTCCAGCTCTTGTCAAGACAATCATCTAGTATTAGTGTGATCCTGGATGATGTTTTTGCCCAGCACAATTTAGCGTCACATGGTATGGAATTACCAGTCGATGTGATTGTCAGGTTTTCGCAAGCTGATCCGGGGCAGAAACTGTAAGGATTGAGCAACTCGGAGATGTTGTTGTTGGTCAGGAGAAGAGTCTGTAGCCTCGGCATATACTGGAGATTACTTGTATCAAAACTGGAGATGTTGTTATTTTCTAGTTGGATGTCGAGCATACCAGTTGCATTCACAAATGTGTCAGCTGGAATTGCACCAATAACACGGCAGTCCGTCAAGTAGAGATTGATCACTGATGGTCCGATGGATTTCGCCCATGATATTGAGGTGATCGGATTTTGTCTCAGACGTATTTCTAACAACTGGGTGCAGCTTTCAAAGTAGCCATTTGGTAAGGTTGTGATCTGGTTGACGTCCAAGTCTAATATTTGTAGGGTTCTGCAAGCATCTTTGATGTAGAGAGGTTGAGTCAGCATGTTTTGATCAAGGAGGAGCTGTGTAATCGCTACATTGTTCATGAAGGCATCCACGGGTATAGTAGTGACTCCAAATGAAGATGATTGGAGTATTTCCATCTTGGGGAGGAGAGATGTATTATAGATTGTGCCCACACCTATAGGATTGTCATGAATTTGGAGGATGACTAAATTTGGCAGGTTCAGAACACCACTGATTGCGTGGATGTTGTTGCGTTGGATGGAGAGCTTCCTCAGTTTTGGGAGGGCATTGAGGGTCGTTGCGTTCAACAGTTCGATGCTGTTTATCGGGATAGTGAGTGTGACCAAAGTGGACGCAGATGCGCTCATGTCTGGAATGGGATTAATTTCATTCGATTTCAGGTTAAGAACAAGCAGTGCCCTGTAGTGAATCACATGATCCCAGGTCAGGTTGGATATGCCGCAACTATCCAGAACCAGTTGTCTCAAGCTGTTGCGTAAAGCCGGAAAGTAAGGAACAGTTTTCAGTAATGGGTTAGACTTAATGTATAGATGTGTGAGAGGGTTGTTATCAAAAGCTGAGGGCGAGATATTAGAAATATTATTAAAAGAGAGGTCCACGTAAGTTAGCAACGTCAAGGTGTTGAAACTGGTAGAAGTGATGGTCGTTAAGGCATTGTTTTTTAGGATGACCTTCGTAGAAGTAACAGGTATGTCTGTGGGAACGGAGGTTAGACCGCCATTTTCTCTTGAATATGTCGAAGCATTGCATAGAAGAGTAACAGAAAGTAATGTGACTGTCGCAAAAATTATTGGTCGAGCACCTGAAAAAGTTTTAATAATCAACTTCATATAAAATCATTATATTTTTCAATTCGCATGAAAGTCTCAAAATGACTCACTGTCATTCTTCATTTCAATGGTTCATTGTCTTTCTTGTAAACTTAATTTACATCAGCAGTACTAATTAGGGAATGGGCTTCTGTTACCTGAGTATGATGCAAAAAATCATTAAAACTTGATCAGAAGTCATTGTAATGTATTCATAATTTAAGTCATTCAGCACTTCAAAACCCTGATTGGTACCTTACCCCTGGCGGCTTGCGCCCCCCCCCCCATAGACATAGATAGGGAAATTGATTTTGTTTTGGTTTTAAAAGTGGAGAAATTTAAGTTAAAAGTAGTTTCACCATAATATTGGAAGAGAATAGCAGAAGTTACAAACAAATTCAAGCTTACCCTTTGCTGAAAGCATTTGTAGTCTATTCAGGTGAATGGGGTAGCAATTAAGCTGTCACTTTAAATAACTAGTTCTACCATTATGCATTGGTCAAGACAGAACTGTAAACAACAGTCACGCAGATAATATTCTCATAGTTCGCACATATTAACAATAATACATACATTGATTATTTTGTTGCAGCATTGGGAATAGAAGAATTGTTAATTTGAATCCTTTGATGAAGAAAAGAGCCTGTCCCAATTATTTCCATTTATTGATCATGTCAAATGTGAGAATGGCGAGTGGGTTGTTAAGCGAATGTCGCATTTTGTTTTCTTTTATTTAATTGGATTTGGGTTTGTGTTGTTTCTTTTGTTATTGAGTCATATTGACCTTATCTTATTGATATTGCACTTAAGCACTCTTTAGGCCAGGCTTAATTTATTTTTAGCTGCTTGGATCGAGATCGACCGACCTGACAAATAAAAAAAAAGGCACTTCTATAATTTAGTTGATTGACCCAATGAATTGATGTGATTACAGCATTTTTTAATCATACCGACAGCCAGACAGACAGACAGACAGACAATAGACATTTATTTACATAATGAAAATATAAATAGAAGCAAATTACACATTTATACAAAAGGAAAAGAAACAAAAATAACTTTTTTAGTGTGTAGGGAGATTCCTCTAAGGCCAAAAAATTGCTGCTATCGAGGAACCACCCTAAGATAAAGAATACAACTTTCTAGGAACCTCCTGAGCCCAGAGACATATAACCACATATTCCAACATTTAAAGAATTTGTAGCTTGCAAATAATAACACATTTTAGATTTACATAAAGAAAGTAAGTAGTTAGTTTTAAATAGTAATTAACCCCAGTAGGATGAAATCTGAATTCCAAAAATCCAATTGCCCCTTTCGACTGAGACAGAAAATTGCATTGAAAGCCCAAGTTTTAGAAAGCAGATCACACATATATCTAAGCAACATAATTATAAGTCCAATGAAATTCACATGCCCCATAGTGTAAGACAATTTCAGCAAGAAATCTTTGACCACTCCCCATAGACAACAGACATAGATATAATAATTCCACTATTTATCACGTTAAAGACAGGCCTCCATCAAATCACAGTTGTGTCTGTATTCCACAAGTACATTGTCAAGGACGTTCACGTGCAAACAGAGCGAACATTTACAGTAAAAACTATGATTATGCAGCTCAAGTGACCAGAGCTTGTAATATTGCAAAATCTGTGTAGTTTTGAGAAACAATCAAGTAATCCAGGTCCGCAGCTGGTTTCTGGAGCTAAAATACGAAGATTTCTTAAATGGGGCTTTGTCACAAGCGTGACGCTATGGAAAATATTGATCATATTTTCATGGTTTTCTTGTTAGGAGTAAAGCAATCATTCTAGTATCACTTGTAGTGATAATCAACACAATATTTCAGTTGGAGTCAATGTTTAATTATCAATATTTTGTGCTTTGTTTAGCTTTCCTCAAAATTTAGGGCCAATTTGTTGAAAAAGGCAATAACCAATACAAATTTCACTTTAATTCTGTAATTACTCTTACGCTTCATCCAGTTATTACTGACAATGCATATAAATATATATATATATATAAAATCGATTTGGGTCAAACCAGCACACTTTTTTTTTACTTTAGTGTCAAAATTGGCTTTTTGTCTGAAAAAATAGGCTAAAAAACATGCATCTATCATCATTTGCTCTGTTCGTATTCACTTTCAGGGCACTTATTTGGTACCAATTTGAAGCCCACATACAGACGCAAAACACCGGACAGGTGAAATCTTTTTAGAGGAACATATGTAGATCTTGGGAGAAAATATGTAAGTTTTTTCAATATTGCAACAAAATTTTGAAAAATACTGTTTTCCTCAAAAGATATTTGGTGAATTTGGCTGAAAACAGCCATGGAGACTTAAGAGTATATGACTTTTGTCATCCAACAAAAAAAATAGATTTAATTTGAAGATAAGTTACCATTTAGTCTACTTCTCTTTTACTGACACGGAAAAATAAATAAATAAAATTTGGTAATATTTGGCTTTTATCAGTTACTTCCACAAACCAGAGCAAAATGGTAAATACAGTTTCTGGAACTTAGACATGTTTGTCACAATATTATGTGTTCATTTGATAAAATATAGACATTTTAAAATTTGGATGGTCATGTCACACTTTGGCTTCATTATTTTTGAACTAGGCCATAATTTCTAATCATATTTGGCCTATCTCCTTCTCCTGATTAAAAAAAAATCCAAATACATGTATCACCAAACGCCAAATGTATTTACTTTTTGTGGCCATGCACACCACTTCAATTTGGTACCATTGGAAAGAAGATAGGCCTATTCTAAACTTCATTTCCTTATTCCATGTAGAGTTCTAGCAAGGCCAAGGAATATGCAAATGAGGGGGAAAACATTTGCATAAATAGCCATTTTGCCATTTTTCACATTTTTAATGTGTGGGTGAGAGTCAACTAATTCCCATATATATATATATACATATTTATTCAAACACAGAGGTTTACATTGGAAAAGTAGATTTTATAATATTAATTAATTTATGCAAATGTCAGTTGTAATCTCTTTTATGAGATTGTCATCAAATTCACTGAGAGTCTTTGTTCCGTGCAGACAGTCCCACAGTTCTCGAACAACTGCCACTTTTGCAACATCACATATCTCAGATTGAACAAATAATGTGCATAGCAAACCTCGGTGGAGATTTCATAAAAATGAAACATTTATTATATATATGGTCATAGGAGGCTGGGCCAAATTAACAAAGCTTGATAAACTTTCACAATTTAATCGTAATACACGGACTTCAAATGTAAAGTCAGGAGAATATTTGCATTTAGCCTTTTTTGATAAGTGATATATCTAGAGAGTCAACTAGTTCTCATATCTCTGTGAATTTGGCTCAGGTTGAACAAAATTTGATAATGTGCGTGGCAATCCTTGGTGAAGAGCAGTGTTTCAAAATGAAACTTCTGTTCTATGGCATATATGGTCACATAGGGCAGGGCCAAAATTGCCATATTTGATGTTTCACAAAAACTGAACATAAATAGTATGCACTTCAAATAGAGTTTCATTAGCTTCTCAGTGTCTCCTTATAATTATGCAGAGCCCGTTTCAGGGTACGTCAAAGTCACCAGTCACAATTTGGATCGCAATTCGGTTGAAACAATTCCCTCTTTTTTCTTACGATCATCTTCATGTTTCTATTGGCATGAAACAACTTCTTGAGGAGTCCAGAAGAACCATCTGAATTTGGCCACCTAAAAAAAAAGGCCTTAAGAAAAATCGCCATTGAATTCATACAAAAGCTCCACAATTTTTCTACAATTTTACCAATTTTTTTGATGGAACTTCACATTTGAAGTATCTGCAAGAAATTTTCACAATAATAACTTCAGGCACTCTGCTATAGATCTATATTAGTAGTACCGAAATGCATGGAAGGACAAAGCTGAAAATTAGGGCAGATGAGGCAGGGTTTGGATGCTAGAGTAGAAGGCGCAACAATTTCTCAGGCAGCCACGTGGTTATGTGTGAAATTATGCTGATGTTGTGATTTTTGGGAACCAGCCGCCATTTTTACCCTCAGCGAACGAACTTCGAAGAAGGTATTGAACACTTTCGTAAAATGTTGTCCATCCTAAGGGCAGGCGTCCGGGTAGTCGGGCGTCCGGTAGGGGGAGCACAGATAGTTTCCGAGCCAGGACTCAGGCCCTATTGCATGTACATGGATGAAATTTGGTTCACATTTACCCTATATAGTCCAGTTGTGCTTTTTGATAGTCTGATTGATGGATATTTTGTACTTTTTTAAATAAACAAGAACTTTGTTCGCTGAAGGTAAAAATATTGGTGATGGTCCAAGGCGCTCCGAGGTCAAATGTGCCCTGGTCTCCCCGAGTTTAAACACTTCCAACAGGTTCGATGAGTTCAAAACAGGTGGCAATACCTGAAATCAATTGCGTATAAATCAAATATATTCAGTGCCGCCTGTAAGTAAGTGAAACGCATGATATTGTGCCATTACATCAATGTTAAACATCCTTAACCAAAATGCTTCTGGAAGGACAAATTCTCATCCGATGAGAGGAAAACATTTTGGGTCATAAAGGCCGATATGTGAGGCATGTGGGATAAAAATAGCAGCCAATTTTCTTTGCTGTAGTTGGAGTTAGGTATAGGTCAAAGTCTTTGATAAGTAAGTGAAACGCAAGCCCAATGTTAAAACATATCGAAGGGTGGTTCACTTACTTATCAAAGACTTTGACCCATACCTAACTCGGACTACAGCGAAGAAAATGGGCTGCTATTTTTATCCCATTTGCCTCACACATCGGCCTTTATGACCCACTTTGTTTCCCTTTCATCCGATAAGAATTCATGCCTCCACAAGCAGTTTGGTTGAGGATGTTTAGCATTGATGCAATGGCACAATGTCATGCATTTCACTTAATAATGCCTAGATCACACGGAGACGTAACAGAGGGTTCTTGTCGCGGCGCTTCTTGCTTTTCCAGGAAAGAGGGAGGTTTTTAAACTACATTCAACAATTCCGCGACGATATTTTCGTCTACGGCGCATCTTAAACTTCCTCGCCAAAAGTTCCTAGAAGTCACATGACAGGTTAGTGAAGCAAGAACTTGCTTCAAGAAAGATTCAACCGGTTGAATCTTTACGAAGGAAGAAGCCACGATGTAAAAGACCAGAAAGACCCCCAAAATGATTGGGCGAAGGTAGAGACAGCTTGGGCGAAGTTACAGTACAACCATCATAAAGTGGCTCGTCAGTTGTGATCGACACTTATCTGTCAATCCCAATAGATATGTAGTGATCTGGATTGATACTGAGTGATCTGATTCTTTGTGATCTATTGTGATCTGTAGTGATAGTACAGGTGCTGCTGCCTAGTGTAAATGTTCACTACTAAAGCAAATGCTGGTATTGTTGGTTCAAGATGATTTAATAGGGATGTTTAATGAAATGAACTTGCAGTGAAACCTTTCATACCAATAAAATGCATTTATTCCAATATAAAAAACTGCATCCTTAACATTTATGAATCAACTCTCAGTAATTCAAAATTATAAAACATCAAAGTTTTCAGACTCTCCCTGACCTGAGTTTTAAAGATAGAACTAAAATTCTTTTCTTTATTGCATTTGCCTATAACTAAGTCATGTGTATGGCCTTTTAAATCTCCTAAATAGCTAAGTTTTAAATTAAATTCGGAAATTAAAACACGCTATTGTGCGACCTTATTCTGACCTTATTATTAAAGATATGGCGGCAAATCTTTCACTATTGTCTTCTCCCGTATCCAAGCTATATATGTAGCTTTGAAATTTTGTCTCTAGCTCAATTATAACCAAATTTAAACCAAATATCAAATTTCTGGCAAATTCGCCACAACATCGCAAACTTCCCGCAAATAAAACAAGGTACTTTGCAGGCTCACCATGACCTTAATATTAAAGATACAGCAATAAATCTTTCACCATTGTTTTCTCCTATATCAAAACTATACATTTGTCTTTTAAATTGTGTCCCTATTTCAATTATAACCGAATGTAAGCCAATTGTTGAATCAATGTTTTCTGGAAAATTCTCCACAAAATCGAAAAATTTCATTTTTAATAATTTACATATAATTTAGTTTGTAATAATTAATTTACTTCAGCTGCATCAAACAATGGACCCACATGAGTTTAAGCTATTGTGAAGGCAATTGGTAATACAATGGACCAGACAGGTAGTCTCCAATTTGTACCCGCACCCCTCCACAACCCATGTTTGTTTAAGGGGTGTCAATATAATAACTGCTATTATGGACAGATGGCACTTTGGTATACAGATCACTATAGATCACTAGAGATCTATTTTAGTCAGCTAAGATCAATCCAGATCACTTAGTATATGGATAGATTTGTATCACTACAGATCGATATATTGAGCCATTTTAAGATGGTTGTACTGTACAGGCAGATTGGGCGAATCTAGAGAGTGCTTGGGCGAGGCTACTTATCATTGAGTCAATGGAACTTCGGCGAAAAAAGAGAACAACTCGCCGACGCAAACAAGCTGTTGAAACGCCGAAACAGCTACTTACTTCACCGTCATTGAAGATTAGGGCGAAGTAAGAGGATGCTAGTGCGAAGTTAGAGGCAGATTGGGCGAAGAAAGAGACTCCTTGGGCGAATCTAGTTTAACATTGAAGCAATGGAACTGCACCGAGGCTCCTCACAACTCGCCGACACAAGTCTCTTCTTGCCTCGTCAGAAATTACGAGCCATTCGGCGTAGAAAACGAGAGCCTCGTCGTAATAGGAGCCATAAACGACGACTTATAATCCCTAGTTGATTATATAATTGTCCAAAAATTGCTTGAAACGCCGAAAGTTGGCGAAACTTGAGTTCCTGGCACCTCCACAACTTCGCAGTCACTTAACCACTCTCGTGAGAACTAAGCATTTACTTACAGGCGGCACTGTAGAAAGGTCTGTGGTGTAAGAATAGAATAGAATTTATTCATGTAGAGTAGCATACAGTACAATTTGTTTTGTTTGTAGTAAACAGTCTAATTTGTGTTTGAACAGTCCTGACTTTTTTGACTTTCTAAAAAGCAACTCAAGACTCCTCAGGTATCCACAATTACGCATCCGACTCCATACTCCACGTAAGAAATATATTTCTTACGTGGAGAGAAAAGCAATTCTACAAATTTCTCTAGGATTTTGTGCATGAATTCTTGTTTGTCAAGTTATGTAAAATTTGGGATAGGCCTACATTTCACGTTATTGTAACTGTGTTTTGTTAGTTATACTAATTATTATCTTTAGGAGTCGGGAGTCACCAAATTAATTTTTGACTCCACTCTTAACTCCACCTGAAAATCGAAGTTTGACACAGACTCCGACTCCACCAAAAAACCTCCTACTCCTTAACCCACACTCCTGACTCCGACTTCGAAGCCCTGGTGTCAATTATCAAATGTCCTCTTTTTACAATGTCATTTTCACGGAATATAACTTATGAATTACAGTGCGAGCTTATTACTTCCTGAAACCTGACCATAGGGTACATTTTGATGGGGATGTGTAGTATGGCTCTCGTTCTAAAGTGTCTTCCCTTTGCAGTCAGTAAACCTGACCCCTCAGGGTAGGAATTTTATAACAGGTGCCGCACACCCATCAAAAATCATAAGAGTACCCCCCCTCTCCTGAGCCGGGTATTGCACAAAAGTAAAATAAAACGAAAATCTAGCCATGAGGAAAGTCATGTTCACGCTGACTGCTCTTTCGAATGTAAGTAACAAAATTAATGACCATGTCAAACTTGTTTTGTCAGTTAAAAAAAAAACGAGGTATATATTTTACGACCATCGTCACTGACAAGTTGCAACGTAATAAAATATTATACAAATATTGACTGATTTTGAAGCAAATCTATTTCCCTCGAGAGTATGTAGGCGGAAACTATTTCATGCAGCTGAAGGGGCAGCAGACTGAGAGAAATAGTTTTCCTTACACACATCGTGACACATGAGAGGGAAATAGATTTGACTAATTCCCAAAAGTCAATCTATATTTGTATCATGATACCGTATACATAAGCAGACACAAACATGTATATCACTAAGTTTGATACAGGAAAATAGTCTTAGTAAAGCCCTCACTTTTTAATTTTAATTTTTTTATTTTCTTCTGCACTATTGCAGGGAATTGGTTTTAACTCAAAACCCCCTTTTCAGAGTTGTAGGTTATTATGAACTATTGCAGGGCAATATTAAATAAATATTGGCTGATTTTGGGCATCCATTAGTCAAATCTATTTCTCTTTCGTGCGTGAAAGTGAAAACTATTTCACGAGGCCGAATCTAATTTCGTCACAAAAGTGTAATATCGCGTAAATAATAATTTCACATTTTTGTCTTAATTGAGACCTATTATTCTACATTTTAAGATTAAAGGGCATAGCTTGCCCCCTCCCTGTTCCGGCATTGTTCCCAACAAGCACTTAACATATTTAAAAAATTGAATAAATGTTATAAATATGTTTAGAAATATAAACTTTTCTAGTGGTTATTTCAATGTTTAGTGCTTGCTGGGTAGTACCTGTTTTTGTTACCAACTTTATCGAAGCCATTTTGTGAAGCAAATGTGGACCCACAAATGCAGAAAAGAGGCCAACCCCCCCCCCCCCCCCCGACCACACTGTTTGGATCCACAACTGCCAAGCATGCACAAATATGTAGATTTTAAAATAAATACAATACCCGGATGGAAGGAACATAGCGGCTGATTCCTGAGCTTCGAAGGAGAGAAGCAAAAGTCCAAGGAATATAAACACGCACATCCATTTCGCACCAGTCATTGTGGATCCTTCACTAAATGTTTGCTTAATGTAAAAAGTAATGGGAGAGTAATAATGTTCATCTATTCAAGTCAAAGCCAAGCTCAAGTATAGTTAAGTTTTATTGAAGTATTCAGTGCATGAAAGACTAAACATTTAACTTATTCTATGAGGGAGGTCACAATCATAAAAGGATATTGTTCACCCCATGCAAACTTATTACGATCTGACGCAATAATTTCATGAAAAGAATATTAGATTGGTCCAAAAAATATTTAAAATACACCCTAACACTTAGTTAATGATATGGTGCACTGCACATCATGTCAAGGAGGGGTGGGGGTAAAAAGTTAATAAAAGAAAAGAGTCATAAATTCGCATATACTCAGATTATTTATGCCTTTGTAGCGACGTTAGTGTGCAAAATCTCGCTTTAAGCTATAAAATAAGCAATTAGTGCAGTTGGTGCCCCCTTCCTGTTTTGATACCCACGAGACGCTACTAGTGATGCAGACAGTACCACCCAGTCCTGTGCTGGATCAGACCAGTACAGTGCCAGTCGGGACCGTCCCAGTGATTTTCGATGTCATGAAGGATATTACATGATTTTTTCCATATCTAAAGATGAATTTCAAGTCATATAGCTTGTTCACACCCTCATCTTTCTCATAATTTTCGAAATTCGAATGGACCGCTTCTGGACCGGTCCAGTAACAAAATAGGACAACCTCACCCTGGACCAAACCAGGACCGGACCGGTTTGTAAATACCGGACCACCCTCTTAAAGGGGGTCCAGTCTGCATCACCATATGCTACTGAGCCCAACATGGTGACACTGTGGTGAAAAAATGGCCTATGTCTGTCTCAGACCATGTGATTATGTAAATGGCAAAAAAGCAACAAGCCAAAGCATATATAATATTATAAATGGTAACTGTTTAATCCGAAAAAAAAAAATCTTTTTACATCATAAAGATGTAGCATCTTAAAACTATAAACAAAACAGAACAATATCACATAACAACAAATAAAAACAGAACAATATCAGATAACAAAAAATAAAAACAGAACAATATCAGATAACATCAAACAAAAACAGGACAATATCAGTTAACAATAAACAAAAACTGGACAATATCAGATAACACACAATATCAAGAGTAAATAATGAACAGTTAATAAACAACATTAGATTCAATATTAGATAAAAAATCACATACATTTAGAACTGGCAAACAATTAAATGGTACTAAAAAAAAACATTTGGAAAACTAGATCTTTTAAGTGACTATACCAACAAAGCTGGAGTCTACTAGTTTAGACACTAAAGGCCTTCCTTGCGAAAAGTTATACAGTCAGACCAACAATTATTCAGACACATGCCGTTTTTTTAAAATTTTGAATGAATTAAAAAGTGGTGAAACATGCAATCATCCTTAGTATTAAATGTAACCTGTCCAAAACAAATCCATTGCAAATTGACACAAAATCTGATGAAAAGAGCTACTTTTGTTGATTTCAGGAACCAAAAATTATTCAGACGATTTCAAGAAGTTGTGGAAAGTGTACTATTTACTAATATTTATCTCAAATACTGCCTACATACTACCGCGGGATCATTGTGAACACATTGGATGACAAGCGTGACCATCAGTCAAGACACTTTGGTTTAATATGGAAGATAAACATCTGATTCAGTTAATACCAAGGAAGATTTTGATTGCATTTTTCACAACTTACTTTTTAATTGGTTCAAAATAAAAAGAAAACAGCAGGTGTCTTAATAATTGTTGGTCTGACTGTACATCAGCTACATATATTTTCCTTCGAGATACTCTTTTACATCATCAGCAAAATGTGCCATTCAGTATCAATTAGTCTGCGGAGTGCGGAGTGGAGCATTCAGGTGTTTGTTGTGTTATGGCAGACTAACTTTACATTTCGTTAAATGGTATTAATATATAAACTCACAATTTACATGATTGGAAAGCATTGTTTAAAATTTTGTTTTAAGCTGGAAAATAAGCAACTACCAAAACATTTTCTAAGTTCAGGCATTTTTATGAAAAGGAATGAAATTCATGACCATTATAACAGGAGAATGAATGATTATTACATACCAAGGATACGACATGAGTTTATGAAACAAGGAATAAGATTTAAAGTAGCTGTTACTTTTAATAATATGAAGCCTGTTTTCAGGAACAAGATAGATACTCACAGCCTTCTTGGTTTTAAACACTATGTGAAAAATGCTATACATATGCAACAGACTATAAGTTATTATTACTTTTTTATCTTATATTTCTGTCGTTTATTGTTTTGCTTCATAATTTACTTGACAGACAGACAGACGACGTTGAGTAACTTTGTTTACAAAACAGTTATGTGACTTTTCAAATGGACTGATACTACTGAATGACTGACAGAAGCCGACTGATTTAATTACTTTTGTTTACTGGCAACCTTTTTTCTTTGTTTTTCTTTTCATAATTATATATCTGCTGTGATTCATGACAACTTTTTAAAATTTCCTTTGCTGTCTCCCACTCTGCCTCTCAATCATTTTTTTTTTCTTTATGGTGGCCCTAAGCCAGCGGCCAATTAGGCCTTTTTGGGGTCTCCGACCTGACAAAGTTGAATTTGTTTATGCATGGTTTGTACTGCAAAACTGAAAGGTAAATAAATGAATCTGAATCTGAATCTTTTAAACTGGTGTGAGCAAACCTCATCGTAACTACCACATCTTCATGGAGTAGACTAAATTGCCCAAATTCGTGGTGTCATTTTAAATAATTTGAGATTGTTTCGAAATTAAAAATACAATTTCAAGGTTTCTGAAACTGTCATAGACAAAAAACATGACTTAGTCACAAGATAGGCAACATCCTTGAAAAAAGTTAGCTGAATTTTCAAATTTCACGTAATCATATCAGTAATGAGTCACTTTCGCTTTGAATTTCAGACAACTGATCACTGGGCGTTGAGTCACTGAGTCTGCAAATAGCTGACGGGGAATCATTTCTCAATTGAGATTTAGATCGTCGGTGTAAAGAGATTATGATGATCAAAGCTATGACTGACAACGTCATGATTCCACCGATCATATATGGTAAGAATTTGGAAAAGGAATGCAACGTACTCCTCTCTTCTTCGTCATCTAGTGCCAGCTGTTTCCTGACTAGAGGTGATATTAATGGAGCTGAAAGAAAAAAAAAAAAACCCAAAAACCAGATATGCATGGATACTTGGATAGTCAAAAATAGCAGGATACTGGACTGTAATTAGGCAACACCCTCTGCCAGATACCGGATAGGAACTTGATAGTAGGAAGCGGATAATAAACACAAAATTGAAGTTTTGCAGCATTCATTGTTGATTTTGTTTTTTTCTGATAGCCGAGAGTTACCATGTCCAGAAGGAGGGCTACTCCCATGATGGAAAGTTTTTTGTTATGACTGACTTTAAAATTTGGAAGACGTTTTATATCATGCTTTTGACTCTGATCTTGCAACATTTCTTTATTTAAATATCCACATTTCTTTAGCTTTTCACTTATTTTCGACTGAAAGATATCCAGTTCTGATACCTAACTTTGTCGGATAAGCCTGCTGTATATCCTGCAAATTTTAATATCCAGCCAGATACCAGATATCTGCGCATAACTAAAAAAAAAGCTTTATCAATAGATGTCTCTGGAATTTGGTAATTATATACTTTTGTTGCTTATGCAAAATGCATACAATTCTTACAAGAATAAAATAAAACAGTTTCTAGAACGAGATGAGTAGAGAAACACAGCAAAATTTAATGCTTCTCTGCAAAAACACAAAATAGGTCATTACGTATTTTCATAATATGTAAACTGCCAAGGCAGGAGAGAGTAAGCAACTCTCAAGATAGCCTTTCAACACTGTTGAAATAAATAGACATCTTTTTTTGTGGAGGTGCTATTCAGCTAATTGCCATCAACGATCAGGGGTTAATTGACATTTGAAGTAAATGGCACTATGATATTAATCTTTTAAAGCTTCGCACATGCTCAATTTTTAGGAAAAAAGATGTTGCATTGTAATTTAACTTGATATGCCTCCGCTCCCCCCCCCCCCAAAAAATACAAGCAACTTAACAATAACACAACCATCATACCTTTTGGAAATATAATCAGACAGTAATAGCTCCCAAAAGTATTGAGACATCTTTCTCCTGGTCTGCATACGTTTAGGTCACATTCGTTCACATCTATGTAATTGATAATAAATAACAGCAGTAGAGACAGGGTTGCTTGATTTAAATCATTCGATTTAAATCATTGATTTAAATCATGATTTAAATGACTCAATAAAAATCATGATTTAAATCAAAGTTGTGATAAAAAGGCTTAAAAAAGCACAAATAAAGCTGGCAGTGAGATATTACAGCTTGCAACCTACCATTTAGCAATACTCTTTCATAAATATGTCTAATGATATATCACACAGGCCCCTTGGCCTTGTATATATATAAGATATAATTTTAGATATATGATAAAATAATTCTGATAAATATATCCGAGTAGAATGACTACATACATGTAAATAAAGATTTAAACAATTTTATTTCAATCATGGCATTCTCATGATTCTCTAAACAATTTCATTGCTGCAATGAAAAACAAAGCCCTGTTCTGCAAATGCAGCACTGTCCTCAAAGCCCCTACTGCTAAACTGATATCAAATACACTACATGTGAAACAAAATTAACAGGCATCGTGAGACTGAGTGCTGAGACTGGTGATTTAACATAGCAGTTCAGTTCATTGCAGAGTAGGGAAAATGATGACTCGTTTTGACATCTCTTTTTATCTTTTAGAAGGTGTACTTCTATTACAAGCTGTATAGTTATGATTGATGTTCAGTGAAAAAGACATTTATTAACACATCCGTATCAAAATGTGGAACTGCTGCCGTAGCTTACATTATGATTATTATATTTAATACATCACCTGCCTTGATTTCATAATTTTGCATTATAATTTCTATAATTTAAACAAATATATATATATGCCTTATTGATATCCATATATGTGTCATTCATAATATGTCAATGAATAAAAACTAGTAACAGTTGGTGAAATTCATACGAAAAATGAACTTTTTCTATTAATGATTTAAATCCGATTTAAATTAAAAAAATCGGAATTAAATAAAAAAAATCCGATTTTTTTGATTTTTTTATAAAAATCAATAAAAATCGCAACCCTGAGTAGAGACACCTTTGAAAAGTAATTATTAAATGTGTGTAAAATCCAACTCATAAATGCGCACTTTCAAAGATGACCAGGTATTTCTTACACATGATGTCATCATCAAAATGTTAAGAACTTTTTCATTAATTTTGCCATTTCAGTAGATAATATATATAATGCAGCGTGAATAATATTAATGTGCCAATTTAACAACGTTGGCAAAACAACATTCGACAAACGTCAAGGTCTCAGGTGATGTTCGTTCATAAATAATTCATGACTTGGGGGGGGGGGGGGGGTGCGGAATTTATGCTTGAGTGGGTGCTAATTTTTCACATATGTTCCTGAAAGGGGTAATCATTTTTTGAGTTTTCAAGAAAAGTTAAATCTGCAAAATAAGATTCAATTTCAAAATAAACTATTGACACATCACCTCGACAGTATCTGGATTTCTGGGGGTCCAAGGTCGTTCGTGTGTCAGGTCGGAATCCATTGTTGCATTGGCAAAAGTAAGACCCAGGGGTGTTGATGCAGAGTTGGTCACACAAGTGCTTTTCACGACATTCGTCTATGTCAATGCACGAAGTGTCATTGATGGGCGTCACGTCACACTGGGAGTGCTCACAGTAGCACTGTTCGCCAACATCAGGATGGTATGCACATCTCACTCTCCCCAATACTTGCTCTTACACCATTACTGCAAAATGAAGTTAAAGCTAATATGTCAGGATATTTAACCAATATGAAATTAAAGCTAATATGTCAGCATATTTAACCAAACTGAAATTAAAGCTTATATGAAGAATATTTAACCAAAATGAAATTAAAGCTAATATGTCAGCATATTTAACCAATATGAAATTAAAGCTAATATGTCAGCATATTTAACCATACTGAAATTAAAGCTTATATGTCAGCATATTTAACCAAAATGAAGTTAAAGCTAATTAGTCAGCATATTAAACCAAAATGAAATTAAAGCTAATATGTCAGCATATTTAACTAAAATGAAGTTAAAGCTAATATGTCAGCATATTTAACCAAACTGAAGTTAAAGCTAATATGTCAGCAGATATAACCAAAATGAAATTAAAGCTAATATGTGACCTGCTCCACCAATATCAGGTCTAAGTAGGCAATTTATATTTCCCAGAAATGAGCAAAATATGTCAAAAGGTCACATTTCAATGTTTTTTTAGCTGTTTGTACCACGTTTTAGCAAAATGAATTTCCTTTAAATAATTAATACCATTTTACAAGAAATTGATTTTAAATTATCTAAATTTGGTAGTCTTCTTTATATTTTTAGTTCTTTCATTGCAGTGGTGGGATATTCAAATGCGATTTTCTCAAAGTTTGATGTTTCGCATCATCAATGTTTGAGGTGCCTGAAATTGAAACTAATAGGTCAGCATATTTAACCAAAATAAAATTAAAGTAATATGTCAGCATATTTAACCAAAATGAAATAAAAGCTAATATGTCAGCTGATTTAACCAAAATGAGGTTATAGCTAATACAGTTGTGCTTGAAAATTAGTGAACCCATAGAGATTTACCATTGAAGACAATGATAAAGTTGTCTCACCGTACTGGCCATAACATACATGATATTGCACGAATCATTGAACCAATGACTGTATTATACCATTGAGGTATCCCACTACATGTACCAGCCTGGCCATTGGATTTGTATCAGGGGTCTTTGTGCTAGATAGGGGTTATAATTGTGCAAAAGTAAGTGTACCCTCTGCTCCTATCTTTTAACATTACGCTTAGGGTGCACTTACTTTTGCACAATTATAACCCCTATCTAGCACAAAGACCCCTGATACAAATCCAATGGCTAGGCTGGTACATGTAGTGGGATACCTCAATGGCATAATACAGTCATTGGTTCAATGATTTATGCAATATCATTTATGTTATGGCCAATACGGTGAGACAACTTTATCATTGTCTTCAATGGTAAATCTCTATGGGTTCACTAATTTTCCAGCACAACTGTATGTCAGCAGATCTAACCAAAATGAAGTTAAAGCTAATATGTCAGCAGATTTAACAAAAATGAAGTTAACGCTAATACATGTAAGTGCGCTTGTCAACTGGCTTTGAGGGCGTGGGTTCAAATCTCACCTAGGGAACTCACTTTAGTCCGAACCCATGGGACATTAAATGGAGGCGGGTTGTATCCAGTATTCTATGCTGGGGCAGCTGAAAGACCCTGGGCATCCCTGAATTAATAGGGTATGTGCCAGACTCACAGTCTTCTCATCTCATCATCATACGGCAATCGCCTGCCTCGATATAGCCCACTAAGGTGCTGCAGAGGCGTAAAACACAAACAAACAAACAAACAAACATAACGTTCACTGCTTCAAGCTGCTTGTTGTTCAGATGCAACTTTTAATTGATGGTACCCAGAAGCAAACGGATTTTACGTGCTCTGAACTGAACATTGAGCAACCTGAATGCTGTATTTACCTGCTTAATCCAACAGATATTTTTTTATTTTAGTGTTTCATCAGAAATGAGTGTCCAGCTACGAACTAATATGAAGAGCAGAAACCACAAACTTTCATGAGAAGTCATATTGCTTTAAACATGGATGACATAAAATTGTAATGGGACACAGTGACGTCATTTTCAAAATAAAATGGTGGCCAGTGGTGGGGCATTGGCAACTTTCTTTGCATGTTCACAGCAGAGTTACGGAACTTCTGAATTTGTTTACCCTTTTTTTGGCAAAAAAGTGGTGGGCTATCTGCCACGCCAGCCCCATAGGAAATGATGCCACTAATGGGACAGTATGAAATTCACAGTCCAGATTTACAGGATTAATGTTAAATGTCAAAAACATAGGCTGCGCAGCAGCAAACCTTCAGCGAAAGACATCTGTAAAGTCATAAAAGCGATGTTGACAAAATTGGTATAATGCAATTGTGGCCAAATCTTGGCCTGAAATTATCTATATACCCGCTGCCCTACCATCTGCCCGCCTGCCTGCCAGGGTATGTAAAACCATGGAAAGGCTGAACTAGACAAATTTACACATATTATGTTGCAGTTTCATACATGTACAGGGAATAGGTTATGAGCTGTGGGTCGAAAACCAATAAGTATATTAATTTATATTTTTCAAATATTTTCTAAATATTTAAAAAGTGTTAAAACTACCTATCAATGAGACCAGTGAAAGATCTTTATAGGCAATATGTGGATGCATTTTTGTCAAGGTACATCCAAGAGAGGCTAAGTTTTGGACCAGAAACCAAAAATGATAATTTGCAATATATTTTGTCAATATTTCAAAAAGTATAGAATGACCATGAATCACACCATCAAAAGGCACAGCAGCATCATATAGGTGATATGTGTATGAAATGTCATCCATGTACATGCAATACTGGGCAAGTTTTGGGCCAGAAATGAAAAAAAATTGTTTTTATTATTTTTTCTCAATATTTCAAAAACTATAGAATACCCATCAATCAGACCATCAAAAGGCACAATAGGACCACATAGACTATATGTGTACCAAATTTCATCCATGTACATGCGATAGTGACCGAGTCTTGATCCGGAAACGAAAAAAAAAAATTTTTATCTTTTTGTTTAATATTTCAAAAAGTATGGATTATCCATCAATCAGATCATCAAAAGGCACAACCAGACCATATGGGCTATATGTGTACCAAATTTCATCTATGTACATGCAATAGGGCCCGAGTTCTGGCCCGGAAACTATCTATCCGCCCGTCGCCCGACCGCCCGACCGCCCGGACGCCCGACCGCCCGGACGCCCGACCGCCCGCCCGGCGGACGGACAACATTTTACCAAAGTGATAACAATACCTTCTTTGAACTTCGTTCGCTGAAGGTAAAAATCAAATAAAGTGGACTGGCAGAAAAGTTTCCCTATAAGTCTTTAACAGAGGTTTGAATGATATCCTCAGTTTTGAGTTTGCAGCTGTCAGCATGTTGGACTGCCACCAGGGGCGTAGATCCTGGGGGGGGGGGGGATGGGGGGATGCATCCCCCCCTAGGATGAACCTGGGGGGGGGGATAATCATATGATTATCAAATTAGAATATCAAATTATTCATATACTTAGTGTTGACAATTATCTGTAATATTTAGCAATTTTCCATGATGCCAGTTGCATGTTGTGTGGCAAAAAGAAAGTCTCAAAACTAACCTTCGATAATCTGTAATATATTGGCTTTTGGGCCCTAGAGTGGCCCTCGAAATCAACTGCTGCGCGACTTTTGGCCCGTTGGGCCATGTGCGAAGTTTGCGATCCCCCAAAATCATCCCCCCTACAAAAATGAAAAATCTACGCCCCTGACTGCCACAGAAGACACATTCATGACATAAAAAAAGGTAAGATATTATCCATTGGATCAAGTTCAGTTCAGGTGTCGCAATTGGACTGCAGAGTGCCATTTACTCTGCCAGGGAATTCCTTGCAAGCCTTGCTCTCATTTCTTGGATTCCAAGAAGGAAACTGTTACTTGCATCATCCTATACATGTATACCATGAACCCCGGGCAATTCTCTTATTGGATCCCAACCATCGAAACAGCTGCAATTTTGTACATGTTGTAGACTAGCCACCCAAACTGCTATAGTGCAGCTAGCAAGGTAGTGATTGTCAGCAATGCGTCACTTTACTGATAGCATTTTAGCATCACCAATTATCCTTTTCAATTTAGAACCAAACAGAACATTGAGACTACTTTGTGAGCAGAACTCCAATGTTTACGTGAGTGCAAGGTCTGTATTTTCCTACTCCCTGTTAACATGGTTAAAGTGTAAAACACGAATAGTTTCTAAGTTCTTGTTGCCCAATAATTATCAATTTTGGCACTTTTGATATAATGTACAAAAAAAAAGACACTGTAACAACAAAGTGAAATATATTCCAATTTTACACAAAACTTCCTTGACGAGTATTCATGCAGGGCCTACAATATCCTATGGAAATTATGTATTCTGCGCCTGTTAACCATATATATATATATATATATATATATATATATATATATATATATATATATATATATATATATATATATATATATATATATATATATAAAATATATATACTCATTAATTCAACGTTTTGGAGACGTGCAACCTTTAGGGGACAAATTGCATAAGCTTAAAAATCCCAGAAAAATAAAGTTACGAAAAAAAAATCTTATGCTATTCCCCTTCCTTTATTACTCCTCTAGCCTAACACATTTTCAAATTTGTACGCCACATTTTAAATTATACGATGTCCCCCAAAGGTCAAAGCCAAATGATAAAAACACAATAAGTTATTACTCTGTTAGTTTACCATCCTTCGCCTCATTGCCGTGTCCTCCTCCAGTCCTAATTAGCCTACCAAGTGCATAAATTCAGGACGGAAAGCCCAATCATCCATCCCTCTATCTCTGTTAGTTGTCTGTTTCAATTGTAACACTGGCGATTACTACACGTTGCATTATAGTTATCTCTGAAAAAAACTAATCTAATCTATCTGGCATACCCATGGTAACTATGAGTGAAAATTTTGTCCTCAATGGAGTTGGGACAGTTGTTATAAATTAGTTGAATTCTACATCGTAAAGCCTGCTTGACAAACGAATGTCTCATAATTGGAAATAGAAGATAGTTAGCAACTCAGGTGTGGTAGGAATGAACACTATGTTGAAAATTAAAAAGTTCATTTTGGTATTTATAACAGAACTTTTATTATAATGGTAAGTTCATGCAGGAAATATGAAGGTAAAGTCCCATCTTGGTACTCATAGCAAAACTTATATATTATGCTATTGTTTTGGTTTAAGTCCATTAATAATTTTCTGAATCTTTTTTAACATTGTGAAATTGAAGATTGGTGTCATTGTTAGAATAATTTTTCATATAGTCTTGTGCGATACGCCGGTAAGCCAAAAAACCCATGGTGGCTCTCATTGCTCATGTTATTGTTGTACTTTCTGCGGATTTATTCGCATGCCATTTCCTAAAAGTCAACAATGATTAAAAAGTTACTGTTGACACCTCATCCCTTTGAAATTGAATTTATCATGACCAATTTGGTCATTCCAATTTTGTAAGCACACTTCAATATAACCCTTCAACTGTTGGAGTCTCTGCCCAACATACATGATATATTCTCTTAATTATATGTCAACATCATCTTTGGGGGACATCATGCAAAACAACCACCTTTAGGAGACACATGCTAAAAATAGCACAAAAATCTAAAAATAGATTGTGTCCCCAAAAGGTTGAATGACAGTTGGCCCCGAAAGGTTGATGATATATATATCATTTGGCTTTGACCTTTGGGGGACATCGTATAATTTAAAATGTGGCGTACAAATTTGAAAATGTGTTAGGCTAGAGGAGTAATAAAGGAAGGGGAATAGCATAAGATTTTTTTTTCGTAACTTTATTTTTCTGGGATTTTTAAGCTTATGCAATTTGTCCCCTAAAGGTTGCACGTCTCCAAAACGTTGAATTAATGAGTATATATATATATATTTACAGTAATTCAACGTTTGGGAGACATCGTACCAACCTTCAGGGGACATGCTTCATGTTTGGGGGACTTGGCCATGTCCCCCAATTGTCTTGACTAAATTTCTCCCACCCAATGCGATCTACCAACTTAAAAATTTGAAAGCATCTGCAAATTGACTTAAGAACATGACACCAAATTAAATTTTTTGAAAAACTTTATAACTTTCCAAGATATTAGGGATTACATTTTTGCAGCCCTGCCACCTTTAGGGGACAGTACTTTCACCTTATTTGCCGTGTAAAAACCATATATGTTCAAATCAAAATTTTGGCAGCTATATTTATGGGCTACCATCCTGATAATTGCAAAATTTCGTAATGCTGTGTTCAAAATTAAAAATAATAAAGAAATCATGACCACATATTTACTGTTCTGTTTGCAAGGCCATTTAAATTTGTTACCTGGCCTGTGATTGGCTGACACTGTTAGTGACAGAGAGCTGTGATGTCATTGGTCAATCCAACTAAATGGCTCCAAAACAAAGGAGGTGGAATGTCCAAGTCAGTGGTAAGTTCATTTTCTTACGAGTATTGCCTGATGACAGTCATCTTTTAGTGTCAAACATCATTATTATCATTTTAGAGGGCATTGTCTGGTGTATTTCATCGATCTTGACGTCATCACAGGCGACGTCATGGCGATGTTGTTTACTTCAGACTACATTTTTCTGTCATGTTTTTGACTAAATCGGCCAAAAATGGTCGTATTTGAAAAATTTAAAAGCTAGATATATCAAAGTCAACCTTCTGAGTTGATTTATGGACTCCGATTTACTCTAGCTTCAGTGATAACGACGTAGCCTAAACAACGAAAAATCGGCGCGGGCGCTATCGCAAATTCTATAAGAAGTGAAGGTAACTTTTAGCAGGGGTAAAAAATGTGTTAAAAAATGATAGTAGCCATTCGTAGGCCTAATGATAATAACATTTTGTTGTCGGGCATTACTGGTGATTAACTGGGGGTATCATTCTGATGCTATCAGCCTTGACAACCAATTATTTTGGTGACGGAAAAAGTCGGAAATCTAACAAAAATGAGTAAGTTTTAGCTATTTTTTGACTGATTTGCTTAAAAAACATCTTTAGGCAGGGGGTTAACTGATCCTGCCCTAGGTCATGAATAAGTCATTAATGTCCTCACCAAGGCTCGGGCATTAATGACTTATGACTTGAAGGCATGTGTCCAAGTATTGAAGAAAAAAGTCAGAGCAATGTACCCGGTTATGTCACATGTTAAAATATTAAAAAGAAAAAAGACCTGTGAACAAGCTGTGGCTTAATATTTATTTATTTTAGATGGAAAAACATTTGAATGACTGTACAAGTGCCTCATTCTTGATTTCGCTTGTCAAACTTTGAGAGCCCTGCGATTTGAGGCAGTTTGTCCGATCTGAAAAACGATTACAGATTCTATGTGATATGTGCTACAAGCATCAGATTTTTATTCCAAGTATTTTAGCTGCACGAAGGCCTTGAAGCCTCGATGTTGATGGTCGGAAATTTGTACGGAAAATTCTACCTACAGTCGTCATCACATCACTCGTGAACTGTGAACCTAATGGTGGTGGTGAAATGGACTGAAAACAGACAAAATTTTCCGTCATTTCCGAAAAACGGAAAAACATGCGAAAACATCGCGAAAGTGTGATAGTTAAGTTATAAACAGCTTAGACAAGTAAGTATGTGAAGAAATTTTGTCTGGTTGCCGTGGAATTGACGAAAACGAGTGTTCGCGATTGACGTGATGACACCTGTAGTTCAAGTGATATTGATATATCAGGTACTACAGTTTGTCTCACAAAATAGGCATGCTCATGGATAGAAGAGCAAATTAGTCATTTATTTGGGACCATTCAGAATTTACGACTGGGGGGGTGGGAATTTTGCCTAAACTTCCTGTCAAAAATTGATACCCCCCTTAAGTTTCATGCGGATTTTGAGTACCCCACCCTTAGGGTTTCAAGCGTATTTTCAGTACCCCCCCCCCATCGACATACAGAGCAATACACACATATAGAGTAGCGCGGGGCATGCAGCCCCCCTTAACTTCGAGGAGCGATTTGACCTACTTTTTGTGGTCGATTATTTGAATGCTTATGCTGTCAGGAAGGCATCACTTAAATCTACTTATAACTAGTGAAACGAATGTCTACCAATTTTAATAAAGGAGTTACGGCCCTTTTTGTAAAAAAATTAAAATGGCCTTCTTACCCCACCCATCGGGCAAGAAGCCCCCCTATTATAATCCTATGGAAATTTTTTTTGCGAGCGCATTCAGCTTGAAAGTTATTTCTTGGGGTTCTTCTATCACTTTTAAGGCATTCTATTCACTTTTTCTGAATTTCAAAATTTTTCTGTTCATACATTTATTTTTTTATATTTTTTGCCCTTTTTCAATTTCGGCCTAAATTTTTTCTATTTCAATTAGCTATTCTATCAAGATTTAAGGTAAAGTACACATTATTAAATGGTTCCTGAAGCAGCTTCGAGGCCTCAGTGAAGGGGGCCCCATGCCCCATACCATGTGGGGCCTCTCGCCCCAAACCCACATATTTTAATTTGACCTCTATATTTTGAGCTAAAATGCAAAAATCATGATCCAAATCATATTTATGTGATGGTCATAAAGTGAAGCAATGCAGATATCCATTATAATTTTAAAAATTTCCAAAGTTATTTCTGACAACTACTTTCAAAGAATTAATCAAAGTTACAAAAACCATGCACCTTTTTTTGTTTCATTAATTACGACTATGGTTTGGTGCTGAATGCCTTGAAAATTTGTGACGTCACCTGAAAAGCCTCTAGCTTCAATCCTATCAATAAGAAGAAGCACCAAAAATGTAAGTTTAGAAATAACCCTGGGGGGGCTTCTCACCTAACCCGGGCTTCTTGCCCCGACCCACTCTATACTGTTATACACGGCCATGCATACAGATTTGCGTCATTTCGCGGACTTTTGCGCGTTAAAAAGTCCAAACAAAATGAGTTTATGGGTGTTTTTTTAACATTTTTTCTTTGTTAAAATTTCTTACCCTGAAGGTGTTGCCAAAAAATAATACGGGGCCCCCCTTGAAACACGTGTCAAAAGTTAGTACCTCTGGCCAAAACTCCCAACCCCCCAGTCATAAATTCTGAACGGTCCCTTATCACATTTTTGTGATGTTTTGGTGCTTTTTTTTTACTGATTTTTAACGACCACCGTGCGTTTAGTTCTAGAAATGAGACAGACTGTATAGACACTGAATTGTTTGAAATTTGTTTCATAACAGAGAACTTCCAATGTTTACATGTAGGCCTACAACTGTTTTTTAAAATTTTGTTTACATATGTATGGTAAATTTAAAAACCAAGTAGCTTAGGCCTATGCTCGGAAACAAATTTAAACAGAAAAACTTTATGCCGCATCCTGTTTGCAATCATATCGAGGGGCATAGCCACAAACCAGGTAAGGGGGTTTCATGGGGAGGTCGAGTGGGCCAAGGCCTATTCGGCTTTCTGGGGGCCGCTTTAGGCCCAAAGAAACAAATGGACTGGTACAAAAACTTTAAAAAAATTTCAAAACTTGTGTGATTTGAAAATCCCCCCTTACTCGGGATACGGAAAAAGTGTCCAATAATGCTTTTGAAACTTTTTTTAAAAATTTGGATTGGAATACTTTTAGGGGCGATGCATCAGCTGCTTGCTGATATATTCTTAGTAACTATATGTGGCACCATTCGCCTCTGTTTAGATTGTAGATGAGTACAGACCTCCGGACAGAAGGCCAGAGGTCAAAATAGGAAATACAGGCTTTGAGGCCACGTCAGCAGCACGCTTTTTGCTGGATCGGCCGTAATTTTTAAAAATGCAGATGGGGTCAAATATGTGGAACAAGCTGAATTTCCTTTAAAAATTGCCACTAATTTTTTTTTTTAATTTATGTTCTTGTTTATGTTGGTAGGAAGTGTGTGAAACTCTCATCCTTGCGTTGTTTGCATAATCGAAGACAGCACTGGAGATTCCTTTAGGCGGCCTACCAATAACATATTGTGTCCATTATAGTATAAGCCCCTACATTTTAAATGCATGTACGTTGTACAATACGCAAGGAAGTGATTTTCTGGAATCTAAATTCATTGATTTAAAAACTTTATCATAGACTTCTGTGTTTAAAATGACAAACAATCTTCAATTGACGAACATGCATTCTATTATGGTTTGTCTTTTGGCAAAATGTAAGAATTCAAAAATAGTGTCTCAGAAGAAAGCAAATTTAAAAATGTAAACGACAAGTGACTAGTCTTGATTTTGTATAATATATTTACATTGATCTAAGTTGACCAGCAGACATTTCCATTGCTTTAATATTCTTGACCCACTAGAGTTGTTATATGGCACACCTGCTAAGATAAACTAAATAAGTCAGATCTAAATTGAACAAGTCAAAGAAATGTTTCAAATTTTTGGAAATTCCACGGTTATTGCCCCATAAATATGGGTCTGACGTCTAGTAAAAACCGTGGAAGCTTTTGTGATGAAAAATTTAATTTTGAAATTATATTCTCGCAATCGACTTTGCATGCTTTGGCACTTGTGACTTTCTTTTGAAAATCTGGAGTGTGTGTGTGTGTGTGTATTTGAGTTTTACGTCTCATCAGCACCTGAGTGGGCTATTTAGAGACATACTCAAACTTGAAGAAGTTTCACGGTCACAGGTACATTAGCGATCTTTTTCAATTCACATAATTTCCTGGCGTGAGTGGGGTTAATGACTTGCACCAATAGATTGCCATTATGTTGTCATTTAACTGACTGTGGTTTGCCAATCATGTCCATAATTGTCTTGTTGATGACATAGGCTGACATACCTTTCAGGCTGCAATCCCGTGAAATGATGACAAGTTTGTGTAGTGAGGATTGTTCTGTTCTGCTAGCAGTCTTTCTCTTGTCCTTGGGAGGTAACAATTGGTCTGTTGAGCATTCTTGTCTTGCTTGAATGGGTGCTTTCTCGGCAGATGATAGAGCGTCTTTTTCCTTATATTTGGCTGAAGTCCTTGTCTGTGAATTATCAGAAGATTGACTTTGTTGGAGCGTCCGTGGTGAGGTGTGCACAACTTGTCCAGGGCAATTCTCAGGTTCTTTTGTCTTTGGTTGTGCCGGTGAAGGTGTTTTCATTAAGACATCTGTGAAGAGGTTCCTGTCCAGATGAATCTTTCTCTGGGGTGATGAATGAAGAGTTGGTCTAGGGGAATCTGCTTCTAGATCAGGTTTGTCCGAGTCCAGATGAATCTTTCTCTGTGGTGATGAATGAAGAGCTGGTCTAGGGTAATCTGCTTCTAGGCCAGGTTTGGCCGTGTCCTGTTCTACCAGGCGTCTGGCCTCGGGAAATGATAGTTGTCTTGCAGTTTGTAGTTGAAGAATTGCTTTTTCCTTCTTGAAGACGCTGCATTCATGGCTAAAGGCAGGATGGTTCCCTGAACAATTTACGCAATGTGAAAGTTTAGAGCACGGTTTGTCGTGTGTGTGAGTATGATCACGGTCGCCACAATTGGCACAAACTGGTGACCTGATGCATGTATGACTAAAATGGCTGTATATTTGGCAATTGAAACAGCGCTTTGGATGGGGAAAGAATGGAGAAACTCTGCACCATTCAAAGGCCACAGGAACTTTCTTTGGTACACTGTCGTCTTTGAACGTTAGCAACAGTAACTCATAACCGTTCTTGTGAGCCAGACGTTTGAATTTTTCAATGCCATGTTTGTTAAACCAATTGGTAAGTTCAGAGTCTGAGCAAGTCTTGCTTTCCTTGGAGAATATAATGCCTCTGCCTTGTCTTTTAAAAGGTTCAATAGTGACATTGGCATTGGCTATCTCATGGATGCCGGTCAATTTATCTTTTTGGTCTGAGGTCGCTGTTTTCAGGAGGAATGAGCCATCAGTTTGGCGCCTCAGGCTATCTGCTACTGTCTCGTCGCAAAGATCTGCAATTGTTTCATATAGAACAACAGATGATAGGTCTTCCAGTGATTGTGTGACACCTTTGATAACAAGCAAATTTTCAGTCTTTGACAGCTGTGGGGGACGGTCAGGGTCAGTCAAGTCATCCGAAGATGTTCTTGTCCATTGAAATCTTGGTATTCCAGTTGCAAACTTTTCGATCTCAGCCTGGTTACCCGCTGAGGGACGCGCACCTTTGTTACCCGGTTGACGTACGATCCGGTTTTGAAACTTGGTATTTGACATAATCATTGATATTCCCCTGTAAGGTAGGGGACACACCGTGCATGCGCACTGTCTCATGTTGGCCACTAAGGATAGAGGTCTTCACCTTAGTGTTACCACCCACCGCCACGAGGAGGCCCAAGACCTGCGGGGGCTTGAAAATCTGGAAAAGGTGACTTTAGTTTTGACACAGGTCTATATCCCCCTTGGTAAAACCCCTGATCATATCAATTTATATGATTCTTCTGACTCAGAATGGCTATTTATAATAATAATAATAATAATATGGATTTATATAGCGCTAATTTCAGTTAACTGCTCATCAGCGCTTTTTTAGATCAAATAACTTGTAGGAATTCTGGAACAAATGAGTTTTTAGATTCTCCTTGAAGCTTTCTAATGTTTGTGCAGTTCTCACTTTTTCAGGCAAAGTGTTCCAGAGCTTCGGTGCTGCATAGAAACATGCTCGATCTTCAAACTATTTTCGTTGCATGGAGCAGATTCTGCTAACAGCAGTTTGTGGTTGCTTCTCAGGTTATGTTCTCATTGAGATTTGACTTGTAAAAGTTCTTGGATGTATTGTGGTGCCTGATTGTTGATTGCCTTCCATGTAGTTGTCATCAATTTGAACTGAATTCTTTCTGTGATTGGTAACCAGTGCAGTTGTTTCCTACTCTCGCTGACAATTTTGTGTTTTTTCAACCTTTCAATTAATCGAACTGCTGAGTTTTGAGCAACCTGAAGTTTATTTAACGATCGGGTAGCAGTGCCATACAACAGCCCATTTCCGTAGTCTAAATGAGGAGTAACAAGTGCATTGACAGCAGTTTTAACTATTTCCTTGTCCAGGTTTTTTTGGAGTTTCGAACGGTTTCTTAAATTGAAATACGTGTTACGACACATTTTGTTTATCAGCTTCTCCATGGTCATATTTTTGTCAAAAGAGCACTCCCAAATTGCGGACATGGTTGGAAATTTTGATTTCAACATTGTCAACATTGATAGATGTCATTTGCAGTTTCTTCAGTAAACTGTTGATTTAGTGCTCCAATCCGAAGAAGTTCGGTATTAAGTCACTGAAATGGTCTGGATTTATCCTCACAATGATTGGGCTTGAATTTTACCCGTGAGTTTAAAGATTCAAAAAGACCCTTTCAAACATTCCAGGTTGTGTCATGTACTGCCAGTATACCTTGAAATCCAGGATCCGCCACTGTCCGCTGACAGTCCGACACAGTCCACCGACAACTCCTCCACGTTTGACGTTTCAACTCCGGGAATGAAAGCGATGTTTGGGGCAGAATCAAACATGTTTGATTTTGCTTACAGTAGCCAAGGCAAACAGTCAACTGCCCTATTACCTCAGTATTTATGTCATATTACCTAAATTTAACAGTGTAGCCTTCAGTTTAATCCTTGTAAACGTCAGTTTTCCTTGCTTGCAAACATCAGAAGAGTCAGCCCGTTGGCTATCTGACCTGATTCCGTTCGTTATCATACTCTCAGGCGTGTCTCCGTTAGTGATGCACTGATAGTGAAAATATCCGGATACTGGATAATCCGGCAACAACTACTGCCTGATGCCAGATAGTAACAGGATAGTTGGAACCGGATAATAAACATACGAAAAAGGAAGTTATCCACTGTCGTGGTTGATTATAAATATTCTTTCTGAAAACCAAGAGATGTCTGTCCAGCAGGAAGACTGTTCCTCTAAAGGAATGTTTTTTTTTGTGTTCTGTAACTGAGTTTAAATTTTGAAGATGGCTACGTTGTGTTTTTGACTGGTTTCTTGCAACATTCTTTTATTTATTAACAACGTTTTTTTAGCTTTTTACTTATTTTTGAGCATCCCAGATATCCGGTTCTGACATCCTAATTCTGGCAGATACCGGATATCCTGCAAATTCCACTATCCGGCCGGATACCTTGCCGGATATCTATGCATCCCTAGTCTCCATCAATGAAAATTTGCGGCCATGTGTGAAAGGAGTTATTTTAAATGCCCTGTCATCAAGCCAAATAAGATTTTTTCAGAGCCGATCAAGACAAATGCTGCCTAAAATCAGGACAGACGACCCTTAACATATAAAATTTTCATTTTTCATGATAAAATTGTGACAGCTCTGCCCCTCCCCCAGTAATGTACACTTACGAAGCCATTCAGAGCATTTGTGGGCTCAATTTCACACTGTGACAAATTGTGAGCATAATTTTCCAGTAGCAGTATCATTTTCGGTATTGCATTATTGAATCAATAGCTTCATTTACAATTAGCTAGAAATATTCAGTATGTTTTTATGAAGAAATTTTGTTTGTGTTATAAACTCGCAGGCATATCCAGTTAAAAAAAACAAGTTTCTGTTTGTGGATCAAACCTCTTGTGGTTGAAAGTGAAATCCAATGTCAGATATCTATTGTTGCAAATCCTCACAATCTTTGACATATCTCAATATTTTACATCTGTGTTTCAGGACATATAACAACAGCCTATAATGCAGTACAGTGGACCAGAAGCAGGCGCAGTGGAGCAGTGATCTTACCTAGAGCGATCGAACCTTATATGACAAGAAATTGATAATCATGACTGGATGAGTCAATGCGGGAACTCAATTAAGGTAAGTCAATAATGCAGTACAGTACCTTTTTATAGTTTATTGGTCAAACTGCTGCTAAGTTGATGAAATCGAATTCAATGAATTGCATAAACTTTGTACTTGATGGACCTAACCATGCTTTTGTCATTTCTGCTGTTCAATTGACCAGGACAACTTGCAACATGTGAAAATCATGAAATTGGCCTATTGGTGGAATTGTTGATTTGTGGAAATTTGCCGAAAGTAAAGTTTTACTTAAGGCAAATGGTAAACAGAGTTTTATTATTTTGATTGCATGCATGTTTCATGTGGGGTGCAGCAAAAATGCCCTATCATCATGGCAAATATGATTTTTTAGGACCAATCCTGACTAATATGATATTATATCAGGACAGATGACCTGTAACATATGAAATTTTCATTTTTCCTGCTAAAAATAGTGACAGCTTTGCCTTTCTTCTAACTATGTCGTCCTATATTCAATTTGTCACGAAATACCAGAATGTGCAATTCGTTTTCTTTTTCAGTCTTGATTAGCACTGACCGTAAGGAGGAGACTGATGTTATATAACATGCAACCATGAACTTAACTGAAGAATCAGATTGCAGACATTCTGCAACCATCCAGGTAATGCAAATATACTTTTAGCACTTAAATTTTAAAAGACAACCTCTGTAAACATGGAAACAGAATTATAGTGCCGTTTCCTGTAGAAATACTCTAGATTTTAGTGTTTCAAGTACATTTTCTTCAATTTAAATCAACAAAATACTGTGACTTAAAAAGATATTATTTATTTGTGGCAATGGCATATATTTAGGGGGGGGCCATGGTGCCATGGCCCCCCCCCCCCGGCCCAAAATTAACATGGAACAGAATGGGAAATGCCGCTGAGCGCCACCTACAGTATTTGCCCCATGCTATGCCCCCCCCTTCAGACCGTTTTGAGATACGCCTCTGCTTGGCGGGAACTGAAATCCAATGTTAGGTATCTTCGCTAATCTTCTAAATGTTCTGCAATCAGCATTTCTCATTATATTTTTGCCTTGCAGGACCTGTAATGTGCAATTAACAACCTAAGATATGCATATTACACCAGAAGCAGGCACAGTGGACCAGTGGTCTTAGCAAGGGAGGTCGAACTTATATGACAAAGATTGATAATTATGCCAGGATGAGTCAATGTGTGAACTCAATTAAGGTAAGTCAATGGGGCAGTACAGTACCGTTTTATAGTTTATTGGTCAAACTGCTGCTACCTAGTTGATGAAATCGAATTCAATGAATTGCATAAACTTTGTACTTGATGGACCTAACCATGCTTTTGTCATTTCTGCTGTTCAATTGACAGGACAACTTCCAACATGTGAAAATCATGAAATTGGCCTATAAGACTTGCACCCAACATTTTGGAAATTTTAGGCAGATCAAACCTAACTTTTTTTTGCAGCCGAGGTTGGTATATGGGAGATTGTGTGTAAAATGTCAGCTCATTCAATTGATAGTTAGAGGTGGCAAATTTCACTTGAAGTTTATAATGTAAATCCCCATTGGCGAGCCCTGAAAGGAGCATTATTTTCCAAAAATACTTTTCAACCATTCAAAAACCATGGGGGAGGGTAGGACTGCACGATATTGGGAAAATGGTCGATACCGATATTAGGGGTTAAATTCTCGATAACGATATCATTTTCGATATTTGGTAAAATTAAAGAACTGCCCCCTCAACCTACTACTCCCTGTGCCCACCAGTGCAAGGCACTGCAAGCCAGTGGGGCCACGTACCTTAGTGGGTCAGATGGTGCCAGTGAGAACTGCATGCAGCAGCATGCTTCGGATTTTCCACAATTTCTTGCTAATTTCGTCAAATCAGGTCAGATTTTAATAAAATAAATGTGACCTGCTCCACCAAAATGAGTTCAAAGTAGGCAATCTGTGTTTTCCAGAAATGTTTGAGGTGCGATATCTTTGTATTGGATGGAGATATCAAGACATATGAAACATCATTTTAAAGCCAAATTCCAGTAGAACAAAGTCAGTTTCGAAACTGAATATGATAGCAGGCCGACTCTGCACCCATTTTGGTGGAGCAGGTCACAAATGTTAAAATGATTAGAATTTAGTGCCTTGGCACCTTTCGCCACCTTCTACGGACGTTTAACGGGCGTTTTTGCCGCCGAAACGGCAATCGGCAGCCCAAAAGTGGGTTGTATTTTGTCAATTTTTGAAAATAATGATATCATGATCGTGTTTTCCACGATATCAATATCGTGGCATGTGATATCGCAATATAGATATCATCTCAATATATCATGCAGCCCTGGGGAGGGTTTTGGGAGGGCAGTTCAGAACTGGCATCCATTTTGCTATAACACATATTGGAAGGCCACTATAAGGAGCTAAAATCTCTAAATTTAGGCGTTTTTGAGTCATTTTCGTCATATTGGGCATTACATTGTGCAGAGATGAAAAGTGGAAAACGCAAAATTATGCCAGATTTAAGCTGCCGTCCCAAAATCTTCCCCCATGGTTTTTGAATGGTCGAAAAATATTGATTCTACAGTTTGTCACGTCAAGCATTGGGACGGAAATTTAGCATTGTTTGTACAGTCCATAAAAATCAACACAATGAGATAGGAAGTTCTGGGAATAGTAATTTGACTAGAACTAAGTCTGAGGTGGCACTGCAGTGCACTTTTGTGATGTCACAGCCCATTATGTGTCAGATTGGCTGCATTAGAAATGTCAATATTTTGTGAAATTACACAGCAATATCCACAAATTAGCAAAAAAAGTTGTGAGAATGGGATATTTATATTACAAACAGGTAAGCTACACATAGGTAGGTATATTTCTCCTGTAGGGCTTTTGGTTGCTGAGATATCTGACCAAACGTCTGCCCTCTGTTTGACGTGACAAATTATAAGTCTTATTTTTGGAAAATCATGCTTCTTTCAGGGCTCGCCAAACTTCAAGTGAAATGTGCCAGCTCTAAATATTGATTGGATGAGCTGACATTTTACACACAATCTCCCATATATTTATACCAACCTCACCTGCAGAAAAAAGTTAGGTTTGATCCGCAAACAATGGGGCGCCAGTCCCATCCTACTATTGGTGGATTTGTTGATTTGTGGAGATTTGCCGAAAGTAAAGTTTACTTAAGGCAAATGGTAAATGGAGTTTTATTATTTTGATTAAATGCATGTTTAATGTGGGGTGCAGCAAAAATGCCCTAAATCAAGGCAAATACAATTTCTTTAGGGCCAATCAATACAAATCCTGACTAATATGATATTATATCTTGACAGATGACCTGTAACATATGAAATTTTCAATTTTCCTGCTAAAAATAGTTACAGCTCCCAATTTTTCCGCTTATGTCATCCTACATTCAATTTGTCACGAAATACCAGAATGTGTCATTGGTTTTTCTTTTTCAGTCTGGATTTGCACTGACCGTAAGGAGGAGATTGATATTATATAACATGCAACCATGGTCTAACTGAAGAATCAGATTGGAGACATTCTGCAACCATCCAGGTAATGTAAATATACTTTTAGCACTTAAATTTTAAAAGACAACCTCTGCAAACACGGAAACATTATTATTTTGCCGTTTCCTGTAGAAATACTCTAGATTTTAGTGTTTCAAGTACATTTTCTTCTATTTAAATCAACAAAATACTATGACTTAAAAAGAAATTACTTCTTTGTGGATATGGCATAGGCCTATTTAGGGGGGGGGGGGGTATGGTGCCATGGCCCGCACCCTTCAGGCCCAAAATTACATGGAACAGATAGGAAGTGCCGCTGTGCACCACCTATTTGCCCCATGCTATGCCCCCCCAGGCCATTTTTAGATACGCCCATGCTTGATGGGAACTGAAATCCAATGTTAGGTGTCTTTGCTAATCTTCTTAATGTTCTGCAATCTGCATTTCTCATTATATTTTTGCCTTGCAGGACCTGTAATGTGAGATTAACAGCCTAAGATACGCATATTACACCAGAAGCAGGCACAGTGGACCAGTGATCTTAGCAAGAGAGGTGGAACTTATAAGACAAGTAATCTGAGATCTTGACTGCATTCATCCAGTGTGAACGCAATTGGGGTAAAATTGATAGGACATTGCACGGTTTCATAGTTTATTGTTCAAACTGTTACATAGTTTATGAAATTAAATTCAATGAATAGCATAATGACATTGCTTGACGGTCCCAAGCGTACCATGCCATTTCTACTGTTCAGTTGACCCGCACCACAAGTGACATGGCAATATTGATTGACTCCAGACAAAATAAAACCCATCACTTGAAGAATTATGAAGGCGAAATTGACCATATCAGGGGAGTAACTTGGTGAAATTATGAAATAGGCCCATTGTTGGAACTGATGATTTCCTAATATTTGGCAAAACTAAAGTTTACATTAGGCAATTGGTTAACAGAGCTCTATTATTTGATCTCTTGCTAATTTTATGTGGGGCATTATGGGAGTACAGCAATATCACCACAGGCGACAGGTCTCTAACATCTAACAGCAATTTGCATCCCGGTAATAGTAATAAATTATATTACAATCATTTAGTTATTGCAATGATAAGTTCATCGCTCATCGACCGAAATCTCTTAATATTTGAACCGCAAAATAAATACATTATATTTCTTATTTTCAGGTCAATGATTAGTCAGCTCCCAAGACAATTCACTCACACCTTTCCTGGGGATATAGCTGCTTAGATTTGGAAGCATCGGAAACCCTGGCTTTATTTAGGTAAATATGAAAGAAGCCAAAATGTGTGTAGACTGATATTATACACTCTTGCTCATAAATATGGAATATAGGAAAACACGAAAACTACCATTGAATTGTGGCTATCCCATTTGAATCCAATGGTTAAAATAGCCCTTTTAAGAACTAAACTGGATTCCTGAAGAGTTATTTGAAGTCTTCACTTTAATACTTGGTTAAATTTTTGAAAATTTGGGAGGCTGGAGGAAATTGAAAAAACGATGCAAAAAAATTCAAAATATGAATTTTGTTTAGGGTTAGAAATCCATCAAAAATTGTTTATTTGTGAAAGTTGCTGGTATCAAAGGAAAGATTAACCTTTAAATGAGTCAATTCAATGGTCATTAGCATGTGGAATCTCTGAGACAAATAATCACAGCACAGACAAAATGGGTCATATTTATGCTTGGTCCAATGGAACAGTTTTTTACATTTTCAAACTCCAAGACTGCATGATAACCAGGAACGTTTTATTGATATAGGTTTATACACCCTACGTGTGCTCTACCAAAATGTACTATAATTTCAACTAGAAATTGTTTTGACTGCTAGCAATTGAGCGTTTATCACTATAAACAAGCTTGGTTTATCACCGTTGTTCATGAAAACCTCAAAACAGGCAAAATCCACTCCAGCCATTCATATCGGGCTAGTTGAGCCTCTTCTCAGCTCGTTGAAGTTAATTTTCTGAGTCTGGAGTCTGGACTCACCCAGAACAAGGGTAAAAAATAAGACAAGGATCGTGGTTATTTAGGTATATTCCATATTTATGAGCAACAGTGTAGAAAAGGGTAAACATTTGTTGTTTCAACGGTTGAAATATTTCATGTTTGGTAGTTATGTATATTTTGCTTTTTCCAAAATCAATTCAAGATTCAAGATTTAATAATTGTTAATTGGCCATCATACGATGAAATTTGTTTTGTGAAGAAGTTTCATAGTTTAAACATGACAATGAAAAAGAAATACACTCATTATAAACTGTTCAACAATCTTACACTGCTTGGCATGAAACTGTCATTGTATCTAGTGGTTCTGTACCTTAAGGATCTGTATCGCTAGTCATCAGTGGTGGGCATTAACTCGCTAATTGTTAATCCGTTTATAACGAAGCTAACAAATTTAGTAACTATTTACTAAGTTGACTTTTTTTTCATGTCAACGGAAGTTAAGAATTTTCGTTACTTAACTACAAGTCCGTTAGTTAATGAAGTCACCTAATTTACCATCAAAAAAGTAGCAAAAAGACACATTTTTGCATGAAAAAGACTTTGGTATAGACAAAGGATAACTAAATAGTGAAACCCAAACAGACATTCTGTGAGCTTTTTCGTCGGGGAAATCTAACCCCTGCCTCTTTTTGAGACAGAAGAGCCTCATTCTGGTACTTGAGGTAAATATTTGCACAGATATTGTCTCATGTTTTCATCGAAGTAAAAAAAATTAACTTAACTTTTTAACTTTAACTTCAGTTTACCTTTCAAAAAAGTTAACTTTTTAACTTCAACTTTGCTAAATTTTTATATTTGATTAACTTATTAACTGTTGACTCAGCTAACATTGTTTGTTAATTTGCCCACCACTGCAATTCATGAGGCAGTAGAATATAACATTTACAAATTATTTGGGCTGGGCAGTCTGGTCAGCAATCACATTTATACACTGGCCAGTGGCCACAGATGGAGCCACTGTGTTGACTTCAGGTCGAAGATTAATTACTTTTCAAGTCTGCTGATTCGAAAATATATTTATAGAGTTAAGGAGGGTAAATCCGTCCACTTTTGGCTAAAACTGTATTTCCAGGAAAATGGTATATGATTCAAAAATAAAAATGAATCAGTTGGAAGGGGCATGTTCTGTATTATCATCAACCACCAAAAAAAGTCAAAATGTTTAAATAATTTTTGCTGAAACCATGGCAACAAAAATTGAAGGTTAGGTCATCTAAATCCGTCCAGGTTGCTTCTAAATCCATCCTGCAAGGATCGCAAATCCGTCCACAGGGCATTATGCAGCACATTCCTATCATATCTTATGATCTTTTGAAGTTTTGCAATCTATTAACTATCACTAAGGATTTTCTATCAATATTAGAATATTGGGGTGCTGATTACACTTATAATAGAAAGAATCAAATAACAAGGGTAAGAACCATTTTTACCCAATCAAGTGATATAATTGCTCAATCTAAATTCTTTAATGAATGTTATACCATACACAGATATTAAAAGTCATAAAAGTACTTTTAAAGACAATTTGAAGTGAGTGGATGGATTTACAATCACCCAGTCAAGCCAGTTTTAAAATAATGATGGTAAATCCGTCCGATTTTATTTCTAATGTGTCTCCTTTCCATGTGTTGGAAATCAGTTATTTAAGAAATCCTATAGCAAAAATAAAGTTTTTTGTCTCATGCAATAGTTATTTCCCTTCAATAATTTTTGTTGTTGATGGAAATAGACCAACAGGAAGACTACCTGCAATGTGCAAAATGGCTGTGATGACATCACAGGTTTTCATTGTATTTTGTCTTTTGTTTTTAAATGGCCTGAAAGAGCATTTAAAATGCTGTCAACACAATAAATATGATAAAATTAGTTGAACGACGAGTTTTTCTTGCTTTCACAACTCACACAACTGTAACTAATGTATATGCCTATATCAGGGGGTGGAAGGATTTACCCTCCTGGACAGATTTACCATCATTGACTCTACCTTCCCCCCTTTTCTCTAATGGCGGGCAGACCTTTGCAGTCTAAAGAATGCTACGTACCGTCGCGTTATATTTTTATCATTTTATGGGACATGAATGTTTTTAAAAAAAAGGCAACCACCATTGTTTTAACAGCATTGGTACCCACGATTTTGCATTCTAGTTACAGTCCTTGTCATATTTACATGGAATCTCATAGGTGCTGTTGAACTGTGATGTCAGAGATCTCTATTCTAGCATTGCAATATATGTAAATTGACTACAAGCTGTGATGTCATTTTAAACTGGGACAGATTCCCCAGCTTCTAGCCCATGAGGATCCGCCTGAACTGAGTATCCCAATTTCAACACAGTGTCTGAGGATCCAATAGTTTTCCTGTAAATTGCCGTTGAACATTTGTAGTGGAGAGAAATCCTGCAGGCTGATTGACTATGACACTTAATATGATCCAAAATCTTATGACAATGGTCGGCGACGGAATGATTCTCCTTGGGTAGATTTTCTCTGGGTGGTGGTTCAGATATGTTTCCCACAACCTGGTGGATAACTGAGCGGTTTAAGATAATGTTCTGTACTGCTCCTGAGGTCCATGCATGACAAATCCCAACTAGAAATCTATTTGGTGTAAAACTAAATTTACTTTTTCAGAGAGAACTTGGCTACTTTGACACTGGTGTGCTGTCGAAAAGACGGATTACCATCAAACTATCAAAAACCATGAGTAACACCCGTGGTGAAAGTAAGTAATAAACACAGCAATGTAACAGCATCTAAGAAAACTATAATTTTTTGATGATAATAACATGTCAGAGAGGCTCTGGATGGGTATTTGTTTCCCGCTGTCCCTGGGCCATTTTACTTTTGAATTCCATGTCCCTTTGCAATTTTGCTTTTGAATTCCCTGACCCTCAGCTCCATTTTGTGTCCCTTGTCCCTCAAGGTAAAACAAGAAAATCTCATAATGAAATGACCAAAAATATGTGAAAAGACATTCTCTTCATAATGTACAGACTGTCATTGGCGTTTTAGTTGATACCTTGATACTTCAATCACAGCTTTTTTTGCCATTCAATATACTTGAAAATTTACTTAGCAATCACACCTCATTTGTAAATAGTGCTCGTTGGAGTAGAGCTTGTCAGTTAAGCTTTGGAATATATGTGGACAGATGTGCTCTGGCTGGGCAATCCAGTCATCAATGATCCTATTTTGAATCTACCCAGGGAAAAGTGTTTCCTCGGGTTTCGGTGTCATATCTTGGCTTACAGAGCTTTTTGGTGTGGCCTCTTTTTGGTACATATTGATGGAAACTGTCTAATATGTCTGGAACAAGTGTGTCATGGACCCGACTCATGGTATATAATGATTCTGTATAGAGCGGATAAGGTCTCTTATAATTCGTCTATTTCTAAGAAGGGGGAATCTAGGGGATTCTGGTCGTTCTTCGGCGGGAAAGTCAGCCAGATGTGGAACAAGTTTGGTTGCACTTCTTTGCACTTTTTTATGTTCTTTGAGTTCATGGCAAAGTGTGGATGACATGGGCCATGTCTGGCCCGCCCCACCTACTCTGGGACTGTCTTTTTCAAACATAACTGAAAAATTGAGGGTATTCCTTCTATGTATACCCAGTGAGTTAAACATGAGCCCCACATTGGCTGCACCACCTACTCTGGGACTGTCTTTTTCCAACAAGAAGTGACTTGGACATACTCCAGCTGTGGCCAAGGAGTCTTGAAGAGCAAGGGAAGGCTTGCTTCATCCAGACTTGGGAATGAATATTTGATTAGTCCCAGGATTTTGTTGTCCTTTTTTACTGAAAAGTTTATAGTGGGGGATCTTAGTGAAAGGACCCTGCATTTCCGGATAAAAGCGTGAAAGTTGGCATCAGAGTAAAACAGACCTAGAGAACAATTTTTTTGATGGAAGCACTTTGAGCCACCCTGCTTCCACCTAGACCCCGGAGCCGTCGACAAAAACCGCCGCCATCAGTCACTGCTGTTCAAAGTCAAGTCAGTGTGATAATCCAAGTCGTCACTTGTGTTTCAAGCCAGCCGCCGCCGACTTTGCAGCCCATTATGTTTGGTATCGTTGGATTTGTCTTGAAGATATAAAAATAGGATGACTCTGGACCAAACTGTACAATTGTAAAACATTTGTGTCCAGTTTTTCATCAAAGCATTTTTCATAAATTGGTCACACATGAAAATGAGTATGAAACAAAGTTATTTCCCAGTTTTACAATGTTTTCTTGTTAATTTAGTTCCTAAGCTGACTTAGTCAGCCAACTTCCTTAGCCAAGTCAGGCATGATGACTACGTCAACTAAGTCAGTCAAGTCAAGTTACTGAACATCAAGTCAGTCATCTTAGCATGACTTGACTGACTCCGGGGTCTACTTCCACCACCATCTTGGATTTCAAAATGGCCGCCATTCTGGACTTTTTTCGATCCATATCTCACAAACTAAGAGAGGTGGAGAGTCCATTCTAGTGGCAAAACCTTTCTTTTGTGGTCACAAATTCATGTAGACAAATTTTAAACTATGCAGATGGCTGCCATATTGATTTTCAAGCTGGCCGCCACTGAAAACCTATTTATTAACATATCTTGAAAACTCCTTCAGTTAGAGAGTCCATTTCAATGGCTATACCGCTATGGTCAGATAAATCGTTATTCCAGCTACTTCGGCTAGTGGAGAGATATTTGAAAATGCAGATTCATGTTGGCTATCTTAAAAAATCCAAAATGGCAGCCATTCCATCCATTCTACAAGTGGTGTATCTAGTGCCTTGGCCCTGGAAATGGATGTAGAGCCACTGAAATTATCTTCCCAGCTGCCTTAGTTCCTGAGATATGGAGTAAAAATGATTAGCCATGGTGGCCATCTCACAAAATCCAATATGGCTGCCATCCAATCATCTCCAAAATCAGTTTATCTGATTCCTTGACCCCAAAAATAGAGCCATTTTTAGGGACAAGGAATTAGATGCACTTACAGCAGGGTTTGAATATCAGTCATTTTAGATTTTCTTAAGGATTGGTCGAAAAGATGTATAAGCCAATCCTTTGGTTTATTCAGTTGGAGGATGCCACTCACGGTTCGATTCCCAGTTTGGGCTCACAATTATTCTGTGTTGAGACGTAGAACGTCAACATTTAGGAATTCATGGAGACAATGATTACTTCTCCAGGTTCTCTATTGAAACAGATGGTCAGCAACCACTGATTTCCTAAATCATTAACTTAGTGCTCAACATTTTAGTTTTAACTTTGCTGAGACAGACACAGTCGTGGTGGAATTTTAGTATTTGTATTGTATTGTATTGTATTGCATATACAGTCAGTCATGCACTGCAATGCAGGCACGAAATTCGTGGTGAGCCTTCCACAATGATACAGCTCAGGGCAGCCATAGTATGGTGCCCATGGGCAGAGACAAGGGGAACATTGCCCAAGGTTCCCACGCCATAGCATTCATTTAGCTGAACCTCCAAAATCTTTCCAGAGCAGGTCGACTCGAAGAGACATGAGGAGTCTGGACCAAGTTTTGGCAACATCATGACATAAAAACTTTACTTTTTCTAAAGAAGTTGCCACATTGGTGTAAGCGATGTTGGGAAACATAAATTAGAACTCAGACAGAATTGTTGATGGCCGCGGCGGCTAGCAACGATTAATATGGTGAAATAAAAAGACATGTTTTAAGAACTGAAACATCATTCAAACATGGTATTTTAGGTAGGGGATCTTTGGGACTTGTGCAAGCACTGGTAAAGGTTTTTTTGAGCTGTCATTGCATCTGTGAAGTGTTTTAAGAACCAAACCATCTTTGGCATTTTTGTGTTCTCCCTTGATAACAGGATGCATCGCAACAAAAGGTGCTCTCTGAAGCCCGAGCCCACAAAAATTAAAATATCATTAAAGCATAACTTTTGACATATATGAGAGAAATGCACATTGCGTAGAAAGGGCATTATCAACTGCAAAAGTGATTGATAAAAATTGTTAGTTAAAGTGTGCTCTTTAGTCTGCTTACTTTGCATAGTTCTACGAGAACAAGAGGCATTCAACTCTGCCAGCAACAACATTCTATCTTAGAGTGATCTCCAATCTACTTAACATTCATTGTGTATGTTGCCATGCTGCAGTATTTGTCACTAGCAAATATAGGAGTTTCGTGTCTGACTAGGGAGTCACAATTTTTGAAATCTGCAGCAATCAGTGTGAAAAACAGGACATAATGAAGTGGCTTCTCATTCACTGACTTAAAAGTAGTTATATAATTATAAGTGTTGCTGGGTGAGACTGCTTCACTCAAGTTCACTGTATGTCTTGGACCACATTGATTCAAACCTTGAATGGTGATTTCAAAAATCCTTTTGAACGTTCAAGAAATATCAAAGCTGGATGTTATTCGGTTGACACATTGAACCTCCTAAAATATTTTGTCAGCCAAAGACAATATTTGACTTCGTGTCAAAATGGCTTTTTAAACTAAGTGCCAAATCTGAGGACAGAAAGCTGGATGGGACCTGCTTATGTTTTTAAAGTTGATATCTCCTAAGCTGTGGCCTGACTAAGTAATTTGCAACGTGAACCTGAAGTATTTTTTAATTATTGATTTTAATAAACAATCTGTGGATGTATACCTTCTTTTGTTAGCACTGACAGCAGTGACTCCTGTAGACAAGTATCACATGTAGCTACATTAATTGTCAATGAGCTCCAATGAATGAGGCATAGAAAACTCTTCACAGATTGTGCAGCATGTCTAATTTTTCTCAACATTGCTGACACCTATGTGGCAACTTCTTTGGAAAAAGTAAGTTTTTATGTCATGATGTTGCCAAAACTTGGTGGATGCCCCTCATGTCTCTTAGAGTCGACCTGCTCTGGGAAGATTTTGGAAGTTCAGCTAAATACTAAAATTCCACCACAACTGTGTCTGTCTCAGCAAAGTTAAACTGAAATTCTGTGCACCAAGTTAATGACTTAGGAAATCAGTGGTTGCTTGCCATCTGTTTAAAAAAAAAACCTGGAAAAGTAATCAGTCGTTCAATGAATTCTTAAATGTTGATTAATTGACGTGCTACGCTTGAAAAGTCTCAACACAGAATAATTGTGGGCCCAAATTGGTAATCGAACAGTGAGTGGCATCCCCCAACTGAATAAACCACAGGATTGGCTTATACACAGTTGTTCACATCTTTTCGACCAATCCTCAAAAGAATCTAAAAGGACAACATAATCAAGTGTCAATTTTTCTGCTAATATACCAATATTTAAAACATTCTTTGCATGATTCATGAGAATATGGACTTGAATTAATATCTATTGCACATTAAATTTGTTTTTTTGTCTTATTTCATTGATTTAATTGATATAACAGATATGTCACTATTTTATGTCAATTTTTTTGTCCACTCCGTTGCTTGCCATAGCTTGTTTCGTTATTGTTTTGTATGAGCGATTTTCACTGAATATCATCAGGCGCTTGTGCGCTGCAGTACCACTCCCTTGCAGACTTTATAAAACATATATTCACTAAATTAAGACATAGTTTTCATAGGAAATGTTTCTGTTCTCACTAAAATGTCCACTCTGTTACCTTCATTTCCAAGCTTACCAATGACAGTTTCGAGAGCCTTCTGACTTTTCTGTCTACTGACCAATGTGTCTTTTAACTTGTGGGCCTTCCATCTAATGGACATTCTGATGACAGGGCAGACCTAAAATGGCACATTTTAAATGTTAGCTACCATTGGGAGACATTATATACCAGCTAAAAATAGCACAAAATCTAAAAATAGATCGTGTCCCCCAAAGGCTGGGCGGACTATGATTGGAACGTATTTAACGGATTTGTCATTGGGGAATGGTAATCACCATTAGGGGACATATATATTTTCCAAAAATAGCATAAAATCTAAAATTAGAGTGTGTCCCTCAAAGGTTGTATGGTAATAACTGTTGTCCCTGAAAGGTTGATGTTTTCCATACAATTTTGCAGTTTGTTGCATGATTTAGCAGATTTGTATTTAGGGAAAGGCAACTACCATTAAGAGGCATAAATTACAGCTTAAAATAGCACAAAATCTAAAAATAGATTGTGTCCCTCAAAGGTTGGGTGGACCGTAATTGCCACATATTTAACAGGTTTTTTACTTGTGGAATGGCAATCTCCCTTGAGAGAAATACTGTATATATTTACTAAAAATAGCTTAGCATGTAAAAATAGATCTCCTTCAAAGGATGCCTGACAGTAACTGATTGTAGCTTGAAATGCGGCTGTTTTATACAAAGTTGCTGTTTCTTGCATTCGTTTAGGACTTGGCTGTGGGCCAAAAATGAAATATTTTTTTAGCGATTATTTGTAAGAAACTTTTTCTTCAGTTATAAACATTTCAATTAATCCGTGCAATATAATATTTTCAGAAAACATCCACCTTTCAGGGACAACTTTCATGCAACATTTGAAGACATGGTCAATTGTTTAGATTTATGCTGGCCTTTTTACATATGGAGAGACACCTTGATTCAAGTCAAATAATTATGCTTACACAGTTTTGACTTGCACACTTTCGGCCTCATTTGCCTTTTAAGTTTTAGGCCTTCAAACTCGTGGGCCTCTCATGTGATGGGCCTTCTGATGAATGGGCGGACAACATTTAATGATTGAGCGGACATATTTAATGATTGGCATATAATAACTGGATTTATCCCTTGAGGAATGGCAATCCCCTTGGGAAAGATATATTTACTAAAAGTAGGACAAAACATAAAAATAGATTATGTCCCCAAAAGGTTAAAGGTAAAAAAATGCGGGAGAAAAACTCATTAAATATATGCCATTAAATATTATTCCAATTGTCACATATTTTATTGCATACACCAATAGGAGACATAGATACTGCCTAAAAATGGCAAAAAAAACCTTATCTTAAAAAGGTTGAAGGTAAAGACTGATGGAGAAAATAGCTCTCTAAACTTAACATCCAAAATTGACATTAAATTGCACCTGTTTGGCCACATGTTCTGGAGGGGCATCCTTTTTACAAATTGTTGCCCTTGATTGAGAGCCTTCTGATTTTTATGTCTTCAGACCAATGGACCTAAAACTTGCGGGTTTCTATCTGATGGACCTTCTAATGACAGGACAGACCTAATATGGCATATATTTAATGTCAACTACCATTAGGAGACATACACACCAGCCAAAAATAACATAAAATCTAAAAATAGATTATGTTTAACAGATTTGTCATTGGGAGACATGTATTTTCTAAAAATAGGCTAAAATCTAAAAATAGGTCATGTCCCCGAAAGGTTGCATGCCAATAACTTGTGTCCCTGAAAGGTGGATATTTTCTATGCAATGTTGCAGTTTCATGCATTTATGAGATGTGGCCTGGGCTTTGTGCCATAAAACATATTTAATGATTGCTAATATTTATGGCCGATGGCCCAGACTAAATCTTATAAAAGCAAGAAACAATTTTTTCACTATAAACAATACAATTAAGCTCAGAAAAATACAATTAGAGGCAGATAAAACATCCACCTTTCACCTTTGGGAACATGATCAATTTTTGATGGAGGTGTGCGCACATCTCCATTTATGCAATCACAGTGAGGGAATGGAAAGTTTTGGTGGGAAATTTGAGCATTTTCAGAATGTCTTTTTGGTCCTCACTTAGCCATTTTATTTGGAGGTGTTTTGAGTCAAGAACGATGTATAACTTGATTAAAGAGCATTCGTCTGGCATAGGAATGAATAACAAGCATGTTGTTATAAGGATGTGGCTTTCTTTTGTATCTCTCTTGATCCACTGTGGACTGCATCATACACTGTGTATTGGTCACTGTGCCTAGACTATTGCACTTGTGTATGTGATATTTGGCACAGGAAGGGGTCTTATAGCATATAATCATGTTCCTTTCAGTGTTCATATTAAAAAGAAATGTAACAGTTCTTTGTAAAATATTGAAAATTTAAAAAAACAATTTTCAATTTATTTTACGGAGCAGAATATGCATTAAATATCCTAAATGTGCCTCAATGTGCCTCTCTAGAGTCAAAATGCTCTTACAAAAATTAATAACAGCAAATTCAGCAAAATGTGTAAAATTTTTTTTTTTTAATGCTCCATGAATCTTTCAATTTTTGAGTTATACCTCTGAAAATTTGCATTTAGATGTCTAAAATTATTTCCTTTTTAATGACTGAACTCATTCAGAGGGGCAATCTTATGAAATTTTCATAACAGCCCAAAAATTAGAATTTCTGATACTTTTCTCAAAAAATGGATTGGTAAAATTCAACAAATATTTTAATTGAGCGTAATTATCAGGAAGTAACTTTTATAGCCGTATATATTTTAGTGTACATTTTTGTGAGGGAACTGGTTTTTCAGGGCCCATTAGACTTCGATGTATGTCAGTTAATGTTGTATCCAGTGTTCCATACAGAGACAACTAATTTTATTATTGGATAGAGTATGTCTAAGATTCTCAGACTTATTCATACGACAGTCACCAAAATGAATGTGCAGCTCCTTCCATAAAAAGGAGGTAGAGCAATCTGCCATATCACACTCATTTTCATGAATCATTTTAAAGCTCTTTCAAAGTTCTTTAATGAAATGTACGCGGGGCGTTCAGAAAGTTGACGGCTTTTTTTATATGGACACTTATTTTCAATATAGGGCTATGAATGTTTTACAAGATAAACTTCAGCAGTTTTGGAATGGATTTCCACAATTTTGCACAATTTGTAAATTTTTAAGGTATTCTGTGGTTGCCATGGAAACAGAAAGTTCGGCTATGCTGCGCCGGAGATGTTGAGGCAAAAAAAGCCAATGAGTTGTGGCTGGGAAAGACATCCCTCTCTCACTTGCATTAGTGAGATTGACAATATTTAACACAAGAAATATAATTTTGGCTTCTAAATATACTTTTAAAAACACCAAATGTTTTTATTCTTACACTGAACCCACGAGGGAAAGCACTCCTGCGTACAAGATTTGGCAAGAGAGATTCAGGTGGGAGGTTGTGGGTCCTTAACGAAATCTTGACAAAGCATGGATTCACTGGCAAGAACAAGAGTGCTAAAGGGACAGGGTTATCCATCCCAGTCATACCTGTGACTTATAGCTTTACATAAGTCCTGGTTTTCTCTCACTTTAGTCACTGGGCTACAGTTTCAGGCACCAGAGGAAAAAGGCTTTGGATCAACAAAATGCTTTCACAAAACTTTGTCTGTAGGGCTTCAAGTAACATTTTCTTCAATGGGTCAGGTGTATGAATTAAAGCCTTTTGTGTACCTGGGAGAACTTTTAAAAGCTAATATTATATTTCTTGAGTTGATTATTGTCAATCTCACAAATACAAGTGATAGAGCGAGGTCTCTCTCAGCCACAAATCATTGGCATTCCTAATCTCAGTATTACCTGTGCCGCCCAGCTTAACTTTCAGTTTCCATGGCAACTGCAGAATGACTTAGAAATATCCGAATTTTGCAAAATTTTGGGAATCCATTCTAAAACTGCTGAATTTTATCCTTTAAAAAAAATTCATATTTCTACATTGAACAGAAGTGTCCATATAAAAAAAAAGTGAACTATCTGAACGCCCCTCGTATTCTTTTTTTTCATACCACCTGCGCCACATGGCCATTTTGTGGCTTGAAAATTGATTATTTGAAAAATTCGGAAACTTAGCACACAATATTTTAACAAAAGCTGGTTCTGGGCACTCAGGGAAATTGTCATTTTCAGGGGATATGAACTTAGGACACTACACCACTTCCATTTTGAACCCCTGGGTTCTTGTTTAAATTTATGCTATTTATCGGCCTATATGTAGGACACCTTGTTTCAAGTCATGAAATTATGTTTACTGAGTTTGATTTACCAACCTTCTGACTCTCGGGCCTTCAGACTTGTGAGCCTTTAGTGTGAAGAGCCTTCTGATGAAAAGGTTGACCTCATTTAATGATTGGCCATATTAAATGATCGGCACATATTTAATGGACTTGTTCCTAGGGGGATGGCAAACAAAATCGGGAGACCTACAGGTAAATTTCTGAAAGAGGGGGCCAAAGTGTCCATGGCATCAAAAATGAAATTGTTGGAAAATCCCATATAAGCTGTACACAAAAAATTTGTTTTAGGTGTCAGAAATTCCCAAAATAATTTTTGGTCCGTTTGGTCCATATCTATAGACAAGGTAACTGGATGATAATCTGGCAATTTAGTAACTTGTGACTATTGTGACTGACAATTTTTTGTTCAAAAAGCACAAGAGGAAGTAACTCTAATCACAATATAAAATTTATCACCTGGTTGGCTGTGAATATCACTGTTTACAGTCAAAATATCAGGGCCTACGATATTGTAAAAAATACCACCCTTCAAGGGCGATATTTTTTAACAATAGTTATGACATCACCAGCATTTCAGCTGCCTGATGACGTCACAAACCAAACAATGGCCAAAAAAATAGGATTGTGACGACATGTCCATTGTTGCTCCATGGTGACCTTACATTTTTGTAATGGCAGAAAATAGTCTCTCTTTATAACTAAAAATTGAGGTAAAACCAGGTGATAAAAATAAAACAACCATGCGTCAGGGTACTTCGTATAATATCACTCGCTGTTGTGTGAATTAATATCACTCTGACCCTACAGGCTCGAATGATATTAATTCACACAACAGCTTGTGATACTGTTACTCAGTGACCCTGACTTGGGTTGTTTTGTTATAATGTTACTGTGGTGACTTTCCAGCAGAACAAGTGCTAATGCTACCAGTGTGCTCATCTGACCATCATCCAGAGAATATTTACAATTTGATGAATGCTCGATACCTGGATATGTGTCAGTGTTGGAGGTCTCGAGGCCTAACTGGTAATTACACAGTTGGACTACGCATATGTCTAATACATTGGTTTACCAGACTGCGACCTACAAAAACTACAAAGAGTCCAGAATATGGCAGCGAAGATAGTCCTAAACGATGGGGATAATTCTATCAATAGCCTTAAACGTCTGCACTGGCTCCCCATCAAGCTGAGGATACAACACAAGGTGCTTACCCTGGTTTACAAGAGCCTACATGGAGAAGCTCCTGCATATCTCGCTGATCTCCTTTCAAACCAAACACCAGGAAGATATGGGCTTCGATCACAGACATGCCCCCTATCCCTTTCTGTTCCATTCGCACGAAGAAAAACTTTTGCTGATAGAACATTCAGCATTGCTGGACCCAAATGGTGGAATACACTCCCGCTCCATATCAAGCAGTCGCCAAATGCAGAGACATTCAAGAAGCTTTTAAAGACATTTCTTTTTTATTTGATAAATTTTAGAATTGTATACACATATATTTTTATCTATTTGCTACTTTATCTATTTACTCTTAATCTACATTTGCATTTGCATTTTTATAACTTTTACATTTCTGTATACATGCATGTGAAGCGCATCTGATGAACATACTTTTTAAGACAGCGCTATATCAAATAAAATATTTGTATTTGTATTTGTATGTGTAGATTTCTTGTTTCCTATGTTCCCTATGGTCCAATGTTTCCCCATGTCCTATGTTCCCAATTCCCTATGACCTACGTTCCCCAATTCCTGATTGTGAATTATTTGACAGATTTCCTAAGTCTACGGTGATCGCGCCAGCTGACAGTGATCGGGCCAGTCTACCATGATGAGGCCTGTCACCATACACCCTCCTGAGGCCTTCTTCCCCAGTGCTGACCAGCAGGCTCTGTCACTTTAGCCGGTGCCATCACCACAGGCACACACCCATCACTGTAGAATTTAGATTAGATACAGATCCCCGTCATTAGATTTAAGTGATTAATCATTTATTCGTTAGAGAACTACATGTAGTAGTAACAGTTTTACACATGCACAACTGTGACAGATGTGAATGCATATATATTTAAAACATAATGCTTATATAGTTTTCTCAATATTTTCCAATGATTCAAAAAGTGTTACATACACATTAAAAGGCTCAGCTACATTGTATAGGTGATATGTGTGGAACATTTCGTTGCTGTTTATGCAATAGCCTAGTGGGCAACTTCTGGCTCCCATGCCAAAAAAAAATTATTTTAAATATTGTTTCTCAATATTACACAAAAAGTATAGTCTATCTATCAGTCAGACCATGAAAAGGCACACCTAGACCATGTAAGCCATATGTGTACCAAACTTAATCCATTTACAATTGTACATGCAATTGTAACTGAGGCCTGCGCCAGAACAAAGAATAACTGTTTTGGTTTTCAATATTTCAAAAAATATATAATATTTTCCATCAAACCTTTCAAAAGGCACTACTAGACCATATAAGGCATATATGTCCCAAACTTTATCCATGTACATGCAATAGTGACAGAGTCTTAGCCGAAAAATGTATTTATATATTTTTTGTAATTTGTTGAAAACGTGCAGAATGTCTATCAATGAGACCATCAAAAGGCACAACTAGACCATATAGGCCACATCTGTACCAAATTTCATCCATGTACAAGCAATAGTGACTGAGCCTTGGCCCGGAAACGAACAAAAATAATTTATATGTTTTTTTTTTTATTATTTCAAAAAGTATGGAGTATCTATCCATTAGACCATCAAAAGGCACAACTAGACCATACAGGCTATAGGGGAAAGAGGGGCCAGTTAAACCAAATATTAGAAATTGCTCTCCTGTGTGCATATCTACCTTTACAGCTTTCAAGGAGAACAAAGATGAAAAAGGTAGTTTGAAAAGTTGTCTAAACATCCCAACTTCAGGTTTTTGCGTATATCTTACCACGGCCGACATATGAGCCTCCAAAAATAATAAAAAATTGGTTCAACTGGCCCCACCCTCGGGGCCAGTTGAACCACCCATTGGGGCCAGTTGAACCATTGGAATGATGATGGGTGAAGTGTGGGGCAGCTGGGGCTGCAGTCCTTTATTTGTGCTAACAAGTTTAGCAAGGAGCATAGCATGTTTTGGAAAAATTTGGCATGTCTCGCACATTTCTTTCTGTTCAAAGAATAGCCTGGGGCCAGTTGAAACAGTCGACGGTTAAACTTTAATAATACATTTTTTTATCTATTTTAATCTATTGTAATTAGCCACTCAGAAAAGTAATCACTGTTTTTCTGTGGTGATTAATGAGAATAGTAATAATAATAAAAGGTAATAGAAGAATATCAATATAATCCCCCGCCCCCAAGCGGCGGGAGATTATAATAAACTGCCGTAAACTCCTCTGGTTCAACTGGCCCCACTGAGACCTCCATGTATCTCTATATATAGCCAGGCTGTACCCTTGTAATGGGACACCATTTTAAGGAAGTGGGTTTCCATCTACACATAGCATATTATCCTATGATGACATGACGTTCCTGCAGAGCCAAAACATCTACATGGAAAAGACTAGCCTTATAAGGCCTAACACACGGTTGTATGTATGTTCCCATGCCTGCTCCACCTGGTTAAAAATCAAGGGTGGTTCAACTGGCCTGCCGGTTCAACTGGCCCCACTCTCCCCTATCTGTACCAAATTTCATCGATGTACATTGAATAAGGGCCGAGTATTGGCCCGGAAACGATCTATCCTAAGTTCCAATCTGCCAGTTTGTTCTGAAATTATGTAACATATTTCGTATGTTCTCAAATTCCTATCTGTGAATTATTCAACAGATTTACTAAGTCTATGGTAATGGGACCAGCCTGCAGTGATGAATCCAGTCTCAAGGCTGGTCGCCCCATATCTTAACTATGTTCCCCCATTCTTGTTGGTGAACTATTCAACAGTTTTCCTAAATCTACGGTGACGAGGACCGTCGTGCAGAGAAGAATCTGATCTTGAGACTTGTCACCATATTCCTTCCTCTCACCTTTATACATGTATTACTGTGACCAATGTTACTGATTTATGGATATTATGTACCCTGGATTCTACGTTTCCAAGGTCTTATTATGTTATTGTTGTATTTTCTTCGGAATTATTCTGATTCCATTTCCAATGGAATCTTTATCATACATGACTGACTCCAAGTAGCTGTAAAAACCATTGCTCACAAAGCCAAAGTAATACAAGAAATAAAAAAGTTATTGTTAGCACCTCATGCCTTTGCTATTGAATTTATCATGACCAATTTAGTCATTCTGATTTTGTAAGTAGTAGTAAGTACCACAATTCAATACAACCCTTCAATTTCACTTTTTGGGGTATCTGCCCAACATATATGATATATTCTCTTAATTATATATCAGCATCAGCTTTGGGGGACATCAGGCAAAACAACCACCTTTAGGAGACACACTGACAGCACTGCATGCGATGCAGATGGGCCAGGTTCGCGGGCTGCGAGTCCGTGCAGTTTCTGAAGCTTGGAGGGCTTGTTTGTGCCCATTTTGGTGTGTTTGGCCTGTGAGGCTGTGGTTTGACATGTTGAGAGTGATGATTGATGGTTTTGTGGATTGTGATTGGCTGAGGCAATGACGTGCCTGCATATTAATGATATTGTTGCCAGGGTAGGTCTGGCTTGTGTAGGCCTAAATTTTGTTTGGTTAATTTTTTTGGTAGTTGAAATCAATGGTGTTGGCATTTATTATGATTTGTTGATGAATGGGGCCGCTCTGATGCGGACGAAGGTATTGTCTGGTCGGAAGATTTTTGCTATTGAACCCTGCGAGCACACGTGTGTCATACTGGTGCACATCGCTGTTATGATCTTTCGACTGAAAAAAATCATGTTTCCAGGTGGCTTGGGTATGTCTTGCGATTTAGGGTAGTGTTGTTTTTCTTGATAAGGGAATCGCTAGTATTTTCTTTAAATCCTTTTATGTACCAGTAATATATATTTAAATGGAATTCACCTTCGTCTGGACCGGGGACACTGAAGCCCTTATTGTGATTCTCATCCACGGGATCACGTGGTCCAGTTCCGGAGCTTTTCTCCCTTGTCATGATTGTTCTTTTGCTTTTTCAAGAAACATTTTTACTTGGTTTTGTGTACGTGGGTATGGTTAATTTTGGAATGACTTGGTTGTTTTTCTCTCAATTTTTTGTGCTGTATTGGGGATTAAGGCCGCCAGAAACTGGACTGTAGTAATGTGAACGGTGAACATGTAATTTAAGTAAGTGTAGAGCCACGTAGTGGTCTACCAAAGGAAGAAGGTTGCTTTTGTGTTTTAGAGGTGTTTTGTGTATTTCAGAACCTCAACCTCGGAGAGGAAACGGAACGTCTGTGGAGCTAACTTGAGTGACCTGGTGTACTGGCGATTCCAGCAGAACTTTGGACTCAGCATCCCAAGACAGGGGCGGTCGAGAGGACGCTGGTGCCCCTCCCCCATTGCTCTTCACAACTGTGGTGAATATGAATGACTGTTATAACAATGTTGTTCGGACATACCGTTCACATTGTCAGACCTTCAAAAGTATACATGTATCTACTTTTTATTATCCAGTGGGTTATTGGATGATTGTTTAATTTCTCAAAATTATGGACTAGTGTGTCTGGACATACCATGCACTTTGCATTAATTACTGGCCATAATTAGTAATTTCACATTTTGGTCTGGTGACTAGGATGAAACAATTGTACATACATGTCGCACCATTGTGTTTTACAATGATGAATTGTGAAGGAATCTCAATAAATGATTTAAAATAACTTGGTTGTATCTTTTGTGTTTTTTGTTTGAGGTGGTTTTGGAGGAACTAATGAGTCATGTTTTGTGAGGTTTGGGTGAGGTTTTGGTATACAAAACATGACATATCCTAAGTCAGTCTATCTAACTGGTCTTGTTGACTGATTGGTTTTGACGATGGTGGTGGGTGGCTGGCATTGGTTTGCACCACTCCATACCTTAACACTCACGGCCGAGGCAAAGTGTTATATCAGTTGGGAAATGTTAGGATCCCAACTGAGATCACACGTGACGGGGACGTGACGTCACTTGTTCCTGAATTGGTGGGAGGTAATGGTTCAGCCTGATGCTTTCTGGTGTGAGTATATGCGTGTGGCTCAAGGCAAGCACTAGGTCGGTGGTTATGCATTTATATGCTTGTTTCTGGTCAATGGACTTGTAGATGCGATCATACCTTGGCCGTGAGATCGATGTTCAGTTGCGGTCGATGAGGCTGATGGTAAAGCCCAGCTGGTTCTTTTTGGTATGTTTGTCTTTGGTTAATGGTTTTGTATGATGTTCGGTAACACTCGGGGGAGGCTCATGGTACAGCCATGCTTGTGAATTATGGAATGAAGCAGCTGAGATATGATTGTGGGCAGAGACGCGTTAAAAAAAAAGGAGGGGTAGATTTGCCTCAGTCGTGTATTACTGTGCACTGGTTTGCACCACTCCATACCTTAACACTCACGGCAGAGGAAAAGTGTGATATCAGTTGGGAGATGTGACATTGTGACCTCACAAAATAATAAAGGTATTACACTGTTAGTTGTCTGTTATAAATGCAACACTGGCAATTACTACATGTTGCATTATAGTTATCTCTGATAAAAAATAATTTAATGTATCTGGCATAGAGGGAACCGGGGCAAATTGGGACGCGGGGCACAATGGGACGGTGGGGTTTTCTTGGTTCCTGGCAAGATATATGGTATGGTATATCATATCTTTTAATTTCACATCCTGACGTTTCTATCGTTTGATGAAAAATTACAGCCACATGCAGAAATATGGCGATGAAAAGTTTGTTTTCCTACTACTAAACATGGACGGGTTAAATTCAAACCATTCTGAGGACAAACCATGAACAACGAGGCTTTCTCAGTGCTTGTATGAAATTGATATATCGTAACGTACAGTTATGATAAAAACGCTTACTGTTGCCTGAGAAATTAGCATTTTGGTGTAAAAGTCATATCGAGCTCATTGGGACAGTGAATTCAGGGCACATTGGGATACACTTCATATAGCGGAATTTAAGTGTCCAAGTCAACTGAATGACCTGGGACAGCACACAACAGGTATTCAGGCCACAGTGAATAGCTCTAGACATAGTGGATTACCACGCTCTGTAAACAAATCTGACGCAAAGCACCATGTTACTTACATTATATAAGTTACATAGATGTCTGCACCAGGAGAGTTTATGTTAAATGTTTAAAACTGTTTAAAGTTATTAACTGTTGGCACTACAAGGTGTTAATGCACTGTATATTGTCTTACGCACTACTTCTATGTAATATCTATTGTACATGGAGTGTTAAAATGATTTTTTAATTGATGTCCCAATGTGCCCCGGCTGATATCCCAATGTGGCCCGCCGGGCACATGGCCCGGGACAGTCATTTTTTAAGACTTACATTTTGCTCTCAGGCTGCAAAAGGGTGGGTGCAGTCTAGTTTAATAAGCTCAATAGTATTGGTGATATTCATGCAAACTTCTGAGTTCTTCATTGCTTTCAGAATTGAGCGAAATTAGTAGACGTTAAAAGCGTCCCAATGTGCCTCAGTTCCCCCTACCCATGGTGTGAAAATTTTGTCCCATGAGTTGAATTTTGTCCTTAATGGAGTTGGGACAGCTGTTATAAATTAGAGTTCTATATCATAAGCTTGCTTGGCAAATTAATGTCTCATTAAAGTTCATTTTGGTATTTAAAACAGAACTTTTATTATAATATTATTATTGTTCTTTTTTAAAATTCTGAATATAATGCTGGAACATGATGGGTAGACCCAGTTGAGCTGCTGTAGTAGCCCTTTTAAAACAAAGCAATATTATAAATAATTCTGATTTTGTAAGTGGGGGAGGGTTAGTCAGGTGGTAGCGTGCTGGGCTGCCAATCGCTTGGTCCAGGGTTCGAATCCAGCTCTTGCCGGGTCACCTGGGTTATGTTGGATGGCTGTTTCAATCATCCTTCACCTCATTACCGTGTCCTCTTCCTGTCCTAATTAGCCTACAAAGTGCAAAAACACAGGATGTAGAGCCCGAATCATCCATCCATCCATCCATCCATCCGATTTTGTAAGTACCACACTTCAATACATCCCTTCAATTGTTGGAGTTTCTGTCCAACATACATGATATATATTCTCTTAATTATATATCGGCATCATCTTTGGGGGACACCATGCAAAACAACCACGTTTAGGAGACACATGCTAAAAATAGCACAAAAATCTAAAAATAAATTGTGTCCCTCAAAGGTCGTATGATAGTTGTCCCTGAAAGGTCGGTTTTTTGCACATTGTTTAGGTATCACCTTTAGGATCAAGGTCAAGAGCTGTAAAGCTTCATAAAGTTCCTCAGAGACAACAGTTACTTCCACAAGCAATGAGAAATTAGATTCAAGTTAACATTCCAAACCAATGATGCCTCACAACATTGTGACGTAAAAACACAATAAGTTATTACTCTGTTAGTTTACCATCCTTTGCCTCATTGCCGTGTCCTCCTCCTGTCCTAATTAGCCTACCAAGTGCATAAATTCAGGACGGAAAACCCAATCATCCATCCATCCATCTCTGCTAGTTGTCTGTTTCAATTGTAACACTGGCGATTACTACACGTTGCATTATAGTTATCTCTGATAAAAACTAATTTAATCTATCTGGCATAACCATGGTAACTATGAGTGAAAATTTTGTCCTCAATGGAGTTGGGACAGTTGTTATAAATTAGTTGAATGCTACATCGTAACGCTTGCTTGGCAAACGAATGTCTCATAATTGGAAATAGAAGATAGTTAGCAACTCTGGTTTGGTAGGAATGAACACTATGTTGAAAATTAAAAAGTTCATTTTGGTATTTATAACAGAACTTTTATTATAATATTATTATTGTTCTTTTTTTAATTTCTGAATGTGATGCTGGAACATGATGTGTAGACCCAGTTGAGCTGCTGTAGCCCTTTTAAAACAAAACAACATTATAAATAATTCTGATTTTGTAAGTGGGGGAGGGTTAGTCAGGTGGTAGCGTGCAGGGCTGCAAATCGCTCGATCCAGGGTTCGAATTCAGCTCTTGCCGGGTCACCTGGGCCTATGTTGGATGGCTGTTTCAATTATCCTTCAGCTCATTACCGTGTCCTCTTCATGTCCTAATTAGCCTACAATGTGCAAAAACACAGGACGTAGAGCCCAAATCATCAATCCCTCCAATTTTGTAAGTACCACTCTTCAATACATCCCTTCAATTGTAGGAGTTTCTGTCCCACATACATGATATATATTCTCTTAATTATATATCGGCATCATCTTTGGGGGACATCATGAAAAACAACCACGTTTAGGAGACACATGCTAAAAATAGCACAAAAATCTAAAAATAAATTGTGTCCCTCAAAGGTTGTATGACAGTCGTCCCTGAAAGGTCGGTTTTTTGCACATTGTTTAGGTATCACCTTTATGATCAAGGTCAAGAGCTGTAAAGCTTCATAAAGTTCCTCAGAGACAACAGTTACTTCCACAAGCAATGAGAAATTAGATTCAAGTTAACATTCCAAACCAATGATGCCTCACAACATTGTGACGTAAAAACACAATAAGTTATTACTCTGTTAGTTTACCATCCTTTGCCTCATTGCCGTGTCCTCCTCCTGTCCTAATTAGCCTACCAAGTGCATAAATTCAGGACGGAAAGCCCAATCATCCATCTCTATTAGTTGTCTGTTTCAATTGTAACACTGGCGATTACTACACGTTGCATTATAGTTATCTCTGATAAAAACTAATTTAATCTATCTGGCATAACCATGGTAACTATGAGTGAAAATTTTGTCCTCGAAGGAGTTGGGACAGTTGTTATAAATTAGTTGAATTCTACATCGTAAAGCTTGCTTGGCAAACGAATGTCTCATAATTGGAAATAGAAGATAGTTAGCAACTCTGGTGTTGTAGGAATGAACACTATGTTGAAAATTAAAGAGTTCATTTTGGTATTTATAACAGAACTTTTATTATAATATTATTATTGTTCTTTTTTAAAATTCTGAATATAATGCTGGAACATGATGTGTAGACCCAGTTGAGCTGCTGTAGCCCTTTTAAAACAAAACAACATTATAAATAATTCTGATTTTGTAAGTGGGGGAGGGTTAGTCAGGTGGTAGCGTGCTGGGCTGCCAATCGCTGGGTCCAGGGTTCGAATCCAGCTATTGCCGAGTCACCTTGGCCTATGTTTGATGGCTGTTTCAATCATCCTTCACCTCATTACCGTGTCCTCTTCCTGTCCTAATTAGCCTGTAAAGTGCAAAAATACAGGACGTAGAGCCCAAATCATCCATCCATCCATCCATCCGCTTTGTAAGTACCACACTTCAATACATCCCTTCAATTGTTGGAGTTTCTGTCTAACATACATGATATATATTCTCTTAATTATATATCGGCATCATCTTTGGGGGACATCATACAAAATAACCACGTTTAGGAGACATGTGCTAAAAATAGAACAAAAATCTAAAAATATATTGTGTCCCTCAAAGGTTGAATGACAGTTGTCCCTGAAAGGTCGGTTTTTTGCACATTGTTTAGGTATCACCTTTATGATCAAGGTCAAGAGCTGTAAAACTTCATAAAGTTCCTCAGAGACAACAATTACTGACACTAGCAATGAGAAATTAGATTCAAGATAACATCCAAAACCAATGATGCCTCACAACATTGTGACGTAAAAACACAATAAGTTATTACTCTGTTAGTTTACCATCCTTCGCCTCATCGCCGTGTCCTCCTCCTGTCCTAATTACCCAACCAAGTGCATAAATTCAGGACGGAAAGCCCAATCATCCATCTCTATTAGTTGTCTGTTTCAATTGTAACACTGGCGATTACTACACGTTGCATTACAGTTATCTCTGATAAAAACTAATCTATCTGGCATAACCATGGTAACTATGAGTGAAAATTTTGTCCTCAATGGAGTTGGGACAGTTGTTATAAATTAGTTGAATGCTACACCGTAAAGCTTGCTTGGCAAACGAATGTCTCATAACTGGAAAAAGAAGATAGTTAGCAACTCTGGTGTTGTAGGAATGAACACTATCTTGAAAATTAAAAAGTTCATTTTGGTATTTATAACAGAACTTTTATTATAATGGTAAGTTCATGCAGAAAATATGAAGGTAAAGTCCCATCTTGGTACTTATAGCAAAACTTATATATTATGTTTTTGTTTTGGTTATGTCCCTTAATAATTTTCTCAATCTTTTTTAACATAGTGAAATTGAAGATTGGTGTCATTGTTAGAAGAATTTTTCAAATAGTCATGTGCGATAAGCCCGGAAGCTAAAAAACCCATGGTGGCTCTCATTGCTCATGTTATTGTTGTATTTTCTTCGGATTTATTCGCATGCCATTTCCTAAAAGTCAACAATAAATTAAAAAGTTACTGTTGACATCTCATCCCTTTGAAATTGAATTTATCATGACCGATTTGGTCATTCCAATTTTGTAAGCACACTTCAATACAACCCTTCAACTGTTGGAGTTTCTGCCCAACATACATGATATATTCTGTTAATTATATGTCAACATCATCTTTGAGGGACATCATGCAAAACAACCACCTTTAGGAGACACATGCTAAAAATAGCACAAAAATCTAAAAATAGATTGTGTCCCCAAAAGGTTGAATGGCAGTTGGCCCGAAAGGTTGATGTTTTATATATCGTTTGGCTTTGACCTTTGGGGGACGTCGTATAATTTAAAATGTGGCGTACAAATTTGAAAATGTGTTAGGCTGGAGGAGTAATAAAGGAATGTGAATAGCATGAGATTTTTTTTTCGTAACTTTATTTTTCTGGGATTTTTAAGCATTTGCAATTTGTCCCCTAAAGGTTGCACGTCTCCAAAACGTTGAATTAATGAGTATACAGGGGCTCAACTAGAGGTTGTGGGGCCCGTAGGTACAGGAAGGCTGGGGGCCCCTACCCGCACCATCGGACGTCATTTAATAGGGCTGGTCATCGGTTTAAAATTTATGTTGGTTTATTGGACAAATCTTCTATTCTTGTTTCAGCTAAATATATCATTGGCTATTGCCTGTCTGATTTATGTGAAATTAGGTAGGCTACCAGGGTAGATTGAGAAGTATGTACTCAATTAAAGCCCACAGATTTCACTAATGTGCCTACACTTGGAAAAGCATAAAAGACTCAGTCAGACTCAGACACAGTTTATTATGCCTATCTAATATTACCTTATCAGTACAAATTAAAATTTTATCAATCTCAAGTTACTTTAATCCACCATTGAGGGGCCTTGCACAGCAGTCAGATGTACACAAACAAATAAATATAGATATTGTCTAACCACCACCGCATTATCTTATTTCATTGACAATTTGACATACTGAAATGGCTGTTTTTTTTTCAACCTTCCGCAAGCATATTACTAAGATTATTAAACATTCCATCCTAATAAGTTCACCACCATCTATACATTAAACATCCCAGCCACTTTCATGCTGAAAGACTCTGGGGGCCCCCGAACTGTTCCAACATTTTTCAGAGACATAATTCTGTCCGCCTCACTTTTGGACTTAATTTGAAGGGCCTCCACTGATACCTCATTCATGCTGAAAGACTCTTGGGGCCCCCGAACTGTTCCAACATTTTTCAGACACATAATTCTTCCTGCCTCACTTTTGGACCTACTTTGAAGGGCTCCCACTAATACCTCATTCATGGTGAAAGATTCTGTTGGCCCCCGAACTAATCCAACATTTTTAAGATATATAATTCTGCCTTCTTGACTTATAGACTTACTTTAAAGGGCCCCCACTAATCCCTCATTCATGTTAAAAGACTGCAGGGTTGCCCCATAACTATTCCAACATTTTCAGGTAGTTGAGCCACTGCGCCACCTCTTTCAATTTTTGTTTGATGTGTCCCTTCTTTTGAAAGAAAGCTTATATATTTTTTTTTATCTGTGGGGGCCCCTAAAGGAATTCAACATTTTTTGGACCAATAATGTATTATATTCTATAATTGTATCAAACCGACGTTAGATAATTAGGACCCCAGGCCCCACTTCAGAGTTTTTGGTTACCTAGTTGTCTTATATTTGACGTGTCACAGTCACTTCTTTAGAAATTAATGCAGATACAATGCCAATTCATCCATGATTGACCCCTAATGGAATTTAATAATTTTTTATTTTGCTTTTAACTTTTTTTACCCCACTTTGGGAGTGGGGGCCTCCCTTGAAGGGTGGGGGCCCCCTGAGGGGTGGGGGCCCGTAGGGCAGCCCTACCCAGCCCCCATGGTAGTTGAGCCACTGTGAGTATATATATATATATATATATATATATATATATATTCTGCGCCTGTTAACCATATATATATATAAATATATATATATATATATACATATATATATATATATATATATATATATATATAAAATACTTGTGTGCATTATGCCGATGAGTTGGAGTCAGTATTCAGGAGACCTAAAAAGTTTGAGTCGGAGTCAGTTTTCAGGAAGCCAAATGAGTCATTACAACGTTACTCCAAAACCCTCACTATAAATTTTGAATTTGATTTAGCTTAATTGATTGAGTGAGATGGTTGCACAATTCCTTTGAGCCAAGATAGCTTGCTGTTTGCAAGTAATAACAACATAAAGATTATCCTAACTCAAAACGGCAAGCTATCATGGCTCAAACAAATTGTGCAACCATCTCACTCAATCATTTGAGCTAACTCAAAATTTCACATTTTACAGTACTGGGTATGACATGAACAAAATCTGTGTCTGTCTGTTGTGGTGAAGCATTGATATGTAAATATCCATATATAATATTACATTATTATTCATGTAATTTGTTCCTGGTAACATCGAAGTTGTGCCAATGATATGTAGCCATTTTATCATATAAAACACCAAAAATAAATATCTTTGATATAATGGTTAAAAGGGAATAGATAAGTTAATGTCCTGTTTCATGTCAAACATCATTAGTCTAAAATTTTGGTCTAATTGTTTAATTAATACACTATAACCAATTAGTTACCAGGAAGGTTAAAAAAAATATAATATTGTTAACATCAGGAGGCTGCATTACAGCATAGACTATACGAAGATGGAAGGCAGCAGACTATTAAATAGGTGAGTTAAAATTCATTCATAGTCATTCAAAGTCCATTGGAGTGGTTAAAGATTGCAGTAAAATACGAAATCTCAAAAAATCCTTGATCTGCACTCAAAACTGGAGAACACACCAGTAAAGCAATGACACACTCTAAAAAATGTCGGGACAAAATCGTTTTTTTAGATTCAAAATGGTTTTTTGAAAAACCAAATTTCAATGCAAAAAACCAACATGGATTTTTTTGCATTGAAATTTGGTTTTTCAAAAAACCATTTTGAATCTAAAAAAACAATTTTGTCTGAAATGTTTTAGAGTGCACACATGTTTGTAATAGCAAGGAAGTGGAAGACAGCCTTTTCATGTTCGACTCAAAAGCTGGGGAACCACCTTCCTGATAAAGTAAGAATATCCTGATAAAGTAAGAATATCCTGATAAAGTAAGAATATCTGATTCTCTGACAAAATTCAAGAAAAAGTTCAAGAAACACATTTATTCAAGAAATACTACTACTATTGAAGTCTTTCACGATAAGAGAACTAATTACAGTCAGGAAATTTGATATGCAAAAGAAGTGGACTGCAGCACTGTGAAAATGGCACTTTGTGTGTGGAGACTTATCCCGCTTGTTGGTGACAGTCAAACAAAAGGATTATGCATCTGATTTTACTCCAAAATCAGTTATGACAAATCAAATGGCCTTCTCTTAATCATGACTAATCAAACAGCCTCTATGTTTTTCCATGTTGAATGTAGGGAAGATGACACTTCATCAGCCATCGTGCGCCAAAAAGTGCCATTTTCACAGTGCAACAGTCCAGTCTGTTTGCATATCTAATTTGCTGATTGTAAGGCAGCTGCTAAGGAAATACCTTATGAGTCACTTGGCTACTAACATTGTATATAGCAGACATGGCCTCTTGTAAAACAGATCTGTAACCCCCTCTCAGTCGCCAGGTCAGTTCAAAAGTTTGTGAGCAGTGTTACTGGAATCACAGTGGTACTGGAACCCTGCAACGGGGGGGGGCAAGGCTTGCTCTTTTTATCTTTAAAGCAAAGACATGCCAGATTTTCTAAAGGCAAAAAGTATTTCAACTGCATTGGCACTGCGACCTATCCACAACAGGCCATGCAGTAGTGGATAGATCGTGGCGCCTACCTCTATCAATTATTTAGCAGGATATATTCAAAATTATTAATAACTTTTCATTAACATTTTATGTTAACAAATTGGATGGTGGAATGAACTCCCGGATGTGATAAAAGTTGCGATAGTATTGACTCTTTTAAAGCGACACTAAAGACTCATCTATGTGATAGATTTTAAATATAAAAGTGATTATGTGTACATACTAGTTTCTAATTTATATTATATACATTCTCTATTTACATTTATTATACTGCCTACTTTTATCGATTTTACATTTTTTTCTTCTACATTTGTAAAGTGCATCTGAAGATTTATTTCAAAGTTTGCACTATATTAAACAAAATGATTTGATTTGCCTTAATATTACGTAATGCCTTTGATGAATTAAAATTTCGTCTGATATCAGACAGTAATTCTACAATATAAAAGTACGGTTTCGTAAAATAAAATAATATCCCACAATATGTTTATCTTTCCTGTATACTATAAACAGGACATGTCAGGAAATGTCCGATTATACATATTGACATTTCTGTTGTTTTAGTTAGAATTTACAGAAAATATTGACACTGCCCAATTGACTGCCTGTGCTTCATGAATTAGATAATCAATTATAAATTGTTATTACAGAAAACTGTTTCATTTTCAGAAAGTTTCCTCTGTGAATGATAATGATGATGAACATCTTATTACTTTCATTGGTTGCCTTTTGGTTATGCAAAGTAAGTGATATTAATGTGGTGCATGGATGTTGATAGAAAACAGATTATTGAATTCACTTCAAAATAATTTTTAGTGTCACAAAAAATCATTAATTGATGAAATATATATTATGTTTCAATAAGTGTTACAAAAAGTAATAAGAGAAAATAAATCAATATTGTTAATTATATTGTGTGGAAAGAAACACCAATCATAAATTTCTCCCTCACAATTTTTCTTCCAGACCATAACTGCCTCCTTTACCATATCAATCATGCTGCTTAGTTTCATAAACCCGGGACAGAAGCTGATGGACGGCAGCCTTTATGATACTTATGGTGATATATCAAATTTGTGTGACAACAAGTTCGAAATCTGTCTTGATCATGCAAATGGAACTCGGGATGATCATGATCAGTGCAATTTCAAGGGTCCCTTCTCACTGAACCTGGCACACCTTAAGGAGATAAAAATAGATCAACCGTGGATGGTAAGCAAAAACCCAAAGCAGAATTACTACAAGATAAAATATGATTGAAGATGATCACTATTGTACATGCAAAGCTATATTTGTGTTTTAGCCATACTAACAGCCTCCCCTCAAATCATAAAACAGCAGCGACCCCAGGGTATGGGGGTGTATCCTGCTATCAGGCATTATATGTTTCATTTATTTAGTTTAAATACAACAAAAAACTTTTTTTAGCTGGGAAGGCTCCATTTAAGCACTTAAGTCCCATTCGGAGCTTACATTTGGCGCTTCAGGGAATTACAGGAGTTAGCGACACTTATTGGGAGTTATCAGGGCTACTCAGGAGTGAGCGGTAGTTATGGGAGTTGACAGCAGTTACCGAGAGTTGTGGACATTAACCGGAATTGGCAGTTGTTGGGAGTTATTGGTAGTTGCCAGGAGTTGAGTTACCAGGAGTTGTGGGAGTTACGTGGAGTCATTGGAGTTGGCACGGGTTACCAGGAGTTGTTGAGGTTATTAGGAGTTACCGGGAGTTGTGGGTATTAGCAGGAGTTAGGAAGAGTTATGTGAGTTAGTGGGAATAGCGAGTGTTTGCAGGAGTTGGTGGGAGTTAGCGCGGGTTTGTCGGGCAAAGCAGGAGTTATGGTAGTTACATCCCTATGGGCACATCTACGTTGTAACAACATTGCAACAACGACACCCTGTTCGTCAAATGAAGTAGAATTGAATGGTAGAAATTATGTTGTCACAACGTTGTAAAACAACATCAAAGATATGACGTTAGCAAATGCCAATGAGGTGACGTTTTCACAAAATTGTGAAGCAATGTCAATGATTCAACGCTAGCTTGTGACGTTGTGGCAATGTTGTAAAAAACCCTGACGCCGTGTTCACGTTGTGGCAACATAATCTCTACCATACATATCTATGTAACCAACAGACCAGACCTCCACCAATTAGCAACGTCGCTATTTACGTTGTGTGCCCCCTGGGATGCTTGAATGCATTTTTCGATTTTTCTTATAAAAATGAATGCTGGATAGTTGATAGACATTTTCTAAGTTACCGTCTTTCTTGTAATGACATTGTCCTTGTTGCTTTTGTTTAACAGGGAAACATTTTAATGAAGACTCTTGCGTTGGATCGGGATTTCCCATTAGGTACAGATGAACTGGTGGATAAGTTATCTCATGTCATCCAATTGAAGGCATACAGCAACAGAAACGAGAGTCTCTCAGCAACATTGACCTTGAATGGGACTCACACAAGGTAGAGTCAGGTGGCCAGCATAACCTGGATTTACGGTCCATTCAATGTTTTTTGTTTGAATAAGGGTAATTTGAGGGTTCGGAATCCAAACCTGCGGAGTGCCACTTTGTCAATCTTGGGGAAAACTAGTTAATCTACAAAAAAAAAAACCCACGGGATTATAAAAGGGGGGTTAATTCTTACCTGAAGGGAGAGGTAAGAAGGCTATTTGCAATTCTTTAAACAAAAATTACCCAAACTCTTATATTCAAATTTGTAGACATTTATTTCACAAGTTATATCTTATAAGTAGAATCAAGTTATCCCCTCCTGACTGCATAAATATTCAAATAATCGACCATAAAAAGTAGGTCAAATAGTTCCTCAAAGTTAAGGGGGGCCGTAGGGGAGACCGGGGTAAGTTGTGCCGCGGGGTAAGTTGTGCCGCCCACTCTTGGGGTGAAATGAAGAACTGCAATGCCACCCATATATACCCACTTAGTTAACATCATTAGGCACCAAGAAAAATACAACCGAATATAATGGCATGAAAAGCTACACTCATAAATTCAATTTTGTTGTTGAAAACTTGAAGTGCCGAGGACTGACATTCTTGTTTCTCAGCCCGGTATTTGGTATAAGATGATGTCCCTCTGGCGCGATGGAGTTGGGAGGTATCTAGACATTGTGTTGTTAGATTTCATCTTGCATTGTTTGTTTATTTTTGACAACCAGTTTTATCCAGAAAATCAATTTGGGGTAAGTTGTGCCATTTTGATTGGGGTGAGTTGTGCCAATGGTATGACATAGGAATTAATTTTTTATTCATCTCTTTTTGTCTAAATTTTACGCACGGCCTAAAAATGTTGTGAAATTACTTACGCTGAAAGGAAAATGTGTTAGAAGTGTTATACCACCCTCTAAACAATAAATAATTCTAGTTTTTCATCCTTTTAAATTTTTGCATAAAATGGCTCAATTCATAGGCGTACGGCACGCGCGATTTTTGGGGGGGGGGGGCGAGCGACATTTGCCCGAATTTAAAGATCGAGATTTGATGCCATTTCCAATGAAATTGCCTGGAAATCATTAATTTTCAATAGTGATTATTTAATCATCTGCCCAAATTTTTTAGCCTTTTTTCCCGAATCTTACTGTTTCCCAAACATTTGGGGGGGCGATCGCCCCCCCCGCCCCCCTCCGATACGCCTATGTGGCTCATAAATGTTTCATTAGTTTCATGTAACATCTCGGTCATAAGTTAAAAACATGATACAATAATATTAATGATCTATCTGAAGAAACGCGTGAAATACAAGGCTTTTTTAGAATGAATTAAGCAGAACAACTTACCCTGTCATGCGGCACAACTTACCCCGCACCATGGCAAGTTGTGCCACTTGACCTACTTTTTTCAATGCCTACCATGATAATCCCAATGGTCAGCCGGCCCAGAAACTTTGGTCGATTCCGGCTAACGTAATATATTTTGATGTCTGATTTTCAGATTGCAATACAAAGCTTTGGTTTTTCGGAAAATCAGCCTGACATAAAAAATGGCACAATTTATCCCGGTCTCCCGTATGTCCCGCGTTACTCTATTGCCATCAGTTATTGTAGTTTCTATGGAAATTGCTGCCACCTGGTAAGCAGTTGGGCAGTTGGGTAGGCGTCATCACAAATGAAGTATTGAACACGTATAAATAATATTTGGCACATGATTGGGTCTTATAGTATATATTAAAACTCATTAGGAGGGCTTATCTTATGAAATTGCGATAAAACAAAATAAATAACAAGTAAACACTTATTGGCAAAAGCGAGATAGTCTGATTAAAAACTGGATACCTTTTGTTGTGTTGATAGCAGAGTGAAGGTCTTCTGAATCAACAGTATATCGGGTTCCTCAGAATGAGGCAAATCCTTGATAAAGTCAGCCGTCAATGGGACAGTCTAGTTCTATTATACAATATCAACTTAATCATGATTTTGTTGTGCTTTGGGTTTTCTTTGATGTTAGAAGTAGCCAATCTTGATACCCAACGTCCAGGGACATAGCCTTAGCCTTATCCTTGCTGGCAACTGTCATCTTGAAGGATCGAGTTCTCCATTCTGGCTTAGATAGCATCACAACGTTTTGCACAGTTATGCGCTTCGCTTCATGTCATCTACATCACATGTAGGGGAAATATTTGGTATAAATATTTGATATGAATATATTAAATATTTGAATCCTGGCAGATAACAGATGGTGCCACTTGTGGCAAGTTTGACACATGTAACAGCTTTGTACATAAGCACTGCCTTTATTCAAGCCCTTCCTTCTATTTATGCGAAAGAAATATAAATACTGAGCTTATATCAAATTGAAAATTTAATGGTGATACACCATTTCTATTGAGCTACTTCATTTGTAAAACATTATAGGACGCTCTGGTGTAGGATGAAAATTGAAATCGGCCACATTGTAGCCAAAATGATTGATTTGTAGAATCTATGTATTCTTTTAAGACAATGTATTTAAATTTACAGGATGTGGAACAGCATCGCTGTTGATCATCCAACCACCTATTCAAAAGGTCCCTCATCATCACTCGTCGTTCATATTTCAATTTACGTTTCATTTTTTAAGGTTCACGGACTAACAGGAAATAGTTGTTCTTGAATATTCTTTGTGGTTGCAATTGGCGCCACTCCTAAATTAACAGACAGCTGGACAGTTCAAACGTGACTATATTATAAGACTTTATTATCGAATAGATCTTCATGCTCAGCTGCTTATCTTTAGATGTCGCGCATCATGATGCTATGAAGTCCCATTGGTCTCCCAGTTGAAAATCCTTGAAAAATGCAGTAGCTTAGGACCATATTACCATTGGAGAAAATGGCACATTTGCCCTGCGCCCATGACCTGAAGGGGCCCATAGAGTGACCTGAAAAAAAAAAAAAGCAAAGTGACTTATGATTGTGAGGAAGCATTATTTGGAGATTGGACAGTATGATCAGTTGTCTTTTGTTTAGCTTCTGAAATGTATTGTTTGAAGATTTGTATTGCAATTTATTGCATGTCATCTTTATTCTTGGGTATTTATGTGTTGTAATTATATCTTATCCAAGTTCTTGGATATCATCTTCTTTTGTTCTCAGATTGACCCTAGCGGTAGCAGTATTCTGTAATCCCAATTGGATTGGACCAAACTGTTCCTGCAATGGCACACATCCACGTTACACTTGCAATGAGGACGGTACTAAAACATGTAAACCACATCGGTATGGCCATGAATGTGATGCTGTTTGTTACCCCCAGAGAAGTGAAAATGCCTACTACAACTGTTCAGCTAATGGAACCAAAGTCTGCCATGAAAATTATCATGGCAAACATTGCAGAGTGCAATGTAAACCCCAAAATGACGACAAAGCAGGCTACGCTTGTGCCCAGGATGGAAGAAGGGTCTGTCAGAAGAATTGGTGTTCCAAATATTGCAATGTGTCCTGTCCAGAAAGTAGTGCATTGGGAACCACCATACTCGATGCCACTCCAGGAATCACTGGAATGCCTGAGTCCAGCACTGAATCAGGTCAGATTCAGTAATTTATCCGCATATCATTTAAATATAGTTATTATAATTACTCATACAGTACTCTCAAAGATAAGTTGTACATATTCAGATCTATAGATGACACATGCATGGGTTGCTAATGACATTTTGAAATGGACTAGCATTTATTTCATCTGCTTACTTGTTCTAGCTAATATTTGAGAACCCCTTGTGGACAATTTCCTTTGAGGAACGTTGGTCTAAGGAAGCGTTAAACCTCCAATCCAAGTTGAACCCAACGTTAGTAAACTACGTAATTTGTCGACACATTTTTACGGCATTCTAATGCGTAAGTATTTACATAAATATTGCCTATTTCTCCAACCTCCCATCACTGCGTACCCCCACCGTTGAACCAGCGCTGGAAATACGTCTCTGCATGGGGCGTCAGGCGTGGCAGGCCAGCCCAGCGCGCTTTGTCTTGCGCATGCGCAAACATCGGACAAGACGCCAGCCATGGCCGCCGCTCTGTGTGGATTCGATTTATATCGGTCTAGAACACCATTTATACCACCGTAACAATTTATTTAACCATGGCCGATTGATTCTAGGATGTGTATTGGTTAAATGACTCCTTCGGATGGACTCTAGCTGCTGTGTATGCTTCACAATCACGCTGTCAATCGGCAATATGAAACATGTGGATTTATTGACAGCGCTTGTATTTAGGAATTAAATGGAATATATCTTGTCAAATATGACTCGTTTGAGTGTGGATTCCATGTATACATCGAGGAGAGACCTGTACACGAGTGTTACGGAGGTATACTGGTGTTCTGGACTGATTGCTGGTGTACACGACACGTTGAAATTGTCATTGTCAAAAAGCAGGCAGGGAGGCCCGTCCAGGGGCGGAGCGCTCGCATGCACCGGGGGGCTGCCGCATTGCTTCTGGCGGTCCAGCCTGCCTCCCAGGCTGCTGCCCCCTGGAAAAAAAGATTAACAAATTCAATAAAGACCTTTCACAATGGCCCTTATTTTTTTCTCATTTTATTTTGCTGCAGGAATTTTTTGGTTTTTGGAGGGGGGGTTCAAGAATATTTTTTATTTGAGGTCAGTGGTTGGGATGCATGGTTCGGATTTGTTGTTTAACACCTGCAAAGAGAAAACATGAGTTAATACAGTACAGTGAAGAGAAGAGAAAAACAGAGAGATAGAGAGAACAGAGCCAGGCAGCAAGCACTGAAGGTGGCTCCAAAATAGGCAGACTTTTCTTCCTTGTTTTACCAAGCAGTCTGCAGTCCATTTAAGGACAACAATATATATAAACAACAAAATTCACTTACCTTGTGAGGGATTAATACTTCAACTCTGAAGAGTTGGAAAAATCCCAATCCAAATTGGCCTGCTGGATAGTTGGCATTCCGATGCAAGTAGGCTCAGTTCAATTCCGGTCTTAACTGATTCTCTCTTGCTCGTTTGTGATTGAGCAGTACTTCAGAATTTTTTTTTGGCCTATCTAATCTTTCATATTTTTAGAGATATTTATTTGGTAATTTTTTTACTGGTGTAGCTACTATTTCTTCATGGCTTCATCCAATTATCGCCAGCAAGCGTCCTGTTGGATATTTTATAATCTCAAAGTTACCAGATACATTGGAACAGGTATGGAATAGATGGCGCTACAAGGCTCTCTGAGACCCAGGATCCCAGGTTCTGCAACTTGGGGCAAACCTTAAACAAACCTTTGGCAGATACGTATGATCAGACGTTTGCCCTGAACATTACTTTCAAACGTTGTCCATACATATCAAAAACACATTGGAGAAACCTTGGAACTTACGTATTGCCAAATGTGCGACCATACCTTTGATAAACCTATGAATCAAAGGTATGGTCATACGTAATAGTCTAAGGTTGTAAAAACCTCCCTAATCAATGTTCGACAAACCTATGAATCAAAGGTATGGTCATACGTAATAGTCGAACGTTCTTCAAACCTCTCAACCAAAGGTATGACTTACGTAATAGTCTAAGGTTTTAAAAACCTCTTGAATGAATGCTCGACAAACCTATGAATCAAAGGTATGGTCAAACGTAATAGTCAAACGTTCTTCAAACCTCTCAACTAACTGTATGACTTACATATGACTGACACGTTTAGCCAAACTTTACAAAGTATGACTTATGCGTGACTCGAACGTTAGGGCAAACTATAAAACAAACTATCTGCCAACCTCTAAGGTTGCGACCTACGTTTGGTTTTCCATCTGAGTGCAACGTTTGGAAATTACCTTTGCCCTACCTTTGTCATACGATGTTTGGCCCAACGTTTGATTCTAACCAAAATAATTACGTAGCGAAAGGTTTGATTTACATTGCTGCTCGGGAGGGACAGCGCATGCTCAAAATACAATAATTGCCCGCACTGCAACCATTAAAATAAATAATTTCCCATTGAGGAAAATTAAAGGCACCACCTCACATGGATATCTATGGTCTACATCTTCTACCAAGCACCTGCCATATACAGGTTTGCAGGGTCGTTAAGTAAAACATCACTCACTCCCTCACCTACCATATAATACCAAAATGACACAACCTCTCAAAGTTTCCTCTATGCACTGTAATAAATTATGCTCAACAGCAACGTCAAAAGCCTGAAAGCAAGTAGACACATGAAGGCATCTATTTTTTTTCTGAAACAGTTCTTTTATTCATACAGTTGGAAGAAAAGCTGAAACAACTATTGCGACTAAAAGAAATCCAGGAGCTCCTCAACAAGATCCAATGGGAACAAATGGAATTGGCATCACCCATGGTAAGGAATTTAGCTTATGGAGTGGCAGGTAGGGGGGGTGGGGTGTTAACCGGCCCCAACCCCTTTGGACCAATTATGTTAATTGGCACGAAAATGTGCGATGATGTGGGCCAACAAAAAAAAAGGGCCAGTGTAATACCAAACACTCTAAAAAATGTCGGGACAAAATTGGTTTCTTAAATGGTTTTATGAAAAACCAAATTTCAATGGAAAAATCTAACATGGATTTTTTTTATTGCTTTATGGGCTTGTAACTGCTGTTTCACTGTTGTTTCACTGCTGTTGATGATTCAATATGGTTTAAAAATGGTCTCAAGATCATGACTTATGAGACATTCTTGGTACAACATGGATTTCTTTTAAAATCCATGTTGGCTTTCTGCATTGAAATTTGGTTTTTTCAAAAAACCATTTTGAATCTAAAAAACCAATTTTGTCCAGACATTTTTTAGAGTGAACCTTAAGCCAAGTTTCAGGAAATATTCTTTAAATACAGGGTGGGGCCAGGAATCTTGCACCAAACTTTACAGGAGGATATTTTTCAAAAGCAAAAGTTAGAGTACAATGCAACTTGGCATGAATTGAAATAATGTTATTAGCTTTCATGTCCATTAGTCTCATTGGTTTCGGAAATGAATTGGTTATGCAATGAGCAGCAAAGTGACTGGTCGTTGATTTTGGCTGTGACAGCAAGATTTTGAAAGTTTCTAAAATCCCACTTACACATCCTTTAGATGCAATCCACTAAGTCAGGAGGTTCATGTAACATGGAAAAGATACCCAGAGCAAGCTGCATTGGTAAAAAAAAAAAAGTATTTGATTACTTTACCATTTGAAGATCTTATTTGGTCCGGATCTTATTTGGTCTGCTTGCGGCAGATCCATGGTATACCATTACTGTGTTATGCCAGATTTTTAAGCACACAGGTACCAGTATGAAGAAGTCCAGAGTTTTGCGAACATGTCGATAACTCCAGGACATGTTCACAGATAGAAAGCTGTTTCACTTGTTGGAAGAAGATTTACATCAGTTCAGTATCTTGCTTTTGAAGATCCACTGAAGATATTTGGTGTTCCATTCCAGGTTTAGAACATATGCAGGTATAGAGCTTCAAAGAAACATGCATGGACCATACCAGTGGGCAGATTTGGTCTCCCAGTCATTGCCAAATTAGCATCACTGGGAGACCAACTTTTTTCCAGAGACTCTCATCAATTTCTAATTTGGTTGTATTAGTTTGTTGTTCTTGGGCGCATTTGAAACAAACGCTTCTGCTTCTCATATGAAAAAAGATTCTTCACTATATCTAAAATACACTGTATATGTACTTCTGCTTATTAATGCCATCTTTCTGGTTTCCAATTAAAAAAAAAACTGTCAAGACTCTTTTTTGTGGCAATCAGCAAAACTCCAAATTAGCAGCCAGCTCAACAGTTCAAAATCTTTTGGGGAGCAAATAATCATATAAATGCTGATATATAAATGTCGCGCATCATGACGCTACAGGATTGCATTGGTCTCCCAGTTGAAAATCCTTAAAAAGTGCTCTGGAACATACCCTCCACCATCAAATGATTTATTGCTAGTCATTTTTGGTATTTATTTTCCATTTGCAGATCAACTCAACAGGTGGAAGACCTGGACCACAGTCCTCGGATCACTGCTGGGATTGGCTTGCATTGTAATAGTGTCTCTCTTGATCGCGGGGAAGATCTGCTTTTCAAGACAAAGGAAGACTATGAAGATAACCAAGAACACAGAAAACCCACAAGGAGAATATCACACATATTATGAAATAGGTCTTGCAGAATTGAGACCTGAATCTTTGCCAGGTGCCGCGATGCCACCCTTGGGTCAGTTGCAGAAACCAGTCACGTACGAGGAGATTTCAGCCAGTAATAAGTCAGAATCTGGTTATTTGGAGCCTTTAGCTGGAGGCGCATCAACACAACCTCATTTGCAGTCAGAAGAATATTCTTATGTTGAGGCATCAATCGCAGGTCCATCTGCAAGACGTCAAGCAAGGCCCTCAGCCCGCAAGAAATCTGAAGAATATGATGATGTAGCGGCATCAATCAATTGCGCTTCTGGACGGCCTCTTGCAAACGTTTCAGACGGCAAGACGTCGGAGGAATCTAACTACTTGGAGCCAATAGCAGGAGGCTCTTCACATCCTTATGCGAAGGATTCAGCCAATGAGACGTCAGAGGAATATTCTTATGTGGAGCCATCTAAATTGATTGCTGGCGCATCTCTGAAAACTCCTGTGAAGGATTCAACCAGTCAGAAGGATGAAGAATATTCCTACGTAGCGGCATCAGTTGGTGGTGCATCTGTACGACCCCCTGCAAAGGTGCCAGCCACTAACAAATCGGAAGAATACGATTATGTGGATCCATCAAATGCAGAACCTCATACATATGTTGAGGTATTGGCCAAGGGTGAAATAGCTAATACTTATGAGAAGTTATCAGCCAAGGATGATGAGCCACATGCTTATATGGATATGCGCAGACCTCGAGTGTAGGGCGCAATTCTCCTATTTTACTGCGGTGCCAGATCTACTTAATTTCAATGTGATGGGTCAGTTTAGCTACTTAGTTTAGCATTTTTGAGAGTGAATTAGCACATAATGTAAGGCAACTTGCTACTGAGAAGACATTGTGTACAAATGTTTTATAAAACATTGCATCCGGAATGGTAGACTCGGACGTTGAAGTCAATCGTGTTTAATTTTATATATTTTGTAGCATTAGGATCTTTGAATATGCCGTACCTTTTTTTTTATTGCTTTATGGGCTGTTTCACTGCTGTTGATGATTCAAGCGCGTTGTGGCACATCCACGCGCGTGTATGTGTCAAATCTTGCACATCCACGAGTCCCAAAAGCGTGGATGTGCGCGCTAGCGCATGCGTGGATATGTCATATTTGGATAAAAATATACCTCGAAGCAGGGCTACAGAGAAGATCACTATGTAAATATTTTTAGTAATTAGCATTGCTTAGACCTCGAAGTCAGTCAGAGTTTGAACTCTGACTTTCTTGTCAAGAACTCCAACTGACTGGTCAGCTAATGCCCCATTCACACGGCAGTGGTTAGGTGTCGGCGAAGCTGTCTAGGTGCCAGGAAGCCACATTTCGGCGATTCAAGCCATTTTTGGAGCCTAATATAATCAATTAAAGGTTATACTTCATCTTGGGTGGATCCTAGGACGACGAGGCTCTCATTTTCTACGCCGAATTGCTCGTAATTAGTGCCAAAGCAACCCCCAATGAGGAAGAGAATTGTGTCGGCGAGTTGTGAGGAGCCTCGGTGAAGTTCCATTGCTTCAATATTAAACTAGCCTCGCCCAAGGAGCCTGTTGCTTCACCCAAGCAGCCTGTAGCCTCGCCCAAATACTCAATTACGCCCAAGCAAACAGCTGTTGCGGTGAAGCAAACAGCTGTTTCGGCGTTTCATAAGCATCTTTGTGTCGGCGAGTTGTGCTGTTGCGTCGCCGAAGTTATATGGACTCAATGATAAAGTAGCCTCGCCCAAGCACTCTCTAGCCTCGCCCAAGCAATCTGTAGCCTCGCCCAAGCACTTTGGGGGCCTTTCCGGTCTTTTGCATCATAAGTATTTGCTTCGTCAAGATTCAACAGGTTAAATCTTTGGTTATAAATAGTATTAAGTACTTATATAGCGCCAATTCCAGTAAACTGCTCACTGGCGCTTAAACAAAAGGGCCCAATAAATTCTTGCTTCACCAACCTGTCACGTGATTTCTAGGAACTTTTGGTGAGGAAGTTTAAGATGCGCCGTAGACGAAATTATCGTCGCCGAATTGTTGAAAGTAGTTTAATCATCTCCTACTTTCCTGGAAAAGTAAGAATCGCCGTGGCAAGAAAGCCCTGATATGTCTCCGTGTGAACTAGGCATTAGTTGCTAAACTCTGACTTAACTTGACTTTCACAAACTTCAGCTGACTTCTGCAATTTATTTGGCCCTTCTATGAAATAATCGAAGTTCAGTACATTATAATTTTCCTAATTTTCACACTACGAAAAATATTACACATAAAAGTAACTAAAAAATAAATTGATACCAAAACCATTTCCGTGAGATAAAAATTGGGTAAGTTATGCAACAGTGACTTGACTGAAGCTGACTCAACTATGACTTGGCTTAACTGAACATTGACTTGCTGCTTGGAAACTCTGACTGACTATAGTCACTAAAATGCAGTCGACTTTGAGGTCTAGCATTGCTTCCTCTGGTGTGACCTGGAGGTTGGGGGAATTTCTGTTTCAATGTACCTATGATGCGTTCAATTTTTTATAAATATTTTTATTTGGGTATAGCTGATGTGCACTTAATTACCGGCCATGCTATGCATAGGCCGGTAATGCAGTGATATCCATCAAGTGTGAATCACGAGGCTCCAGGCCCAACCAGACTATTCCAAGGGTTTATTTTATATGTATTACTCAGTTATAACATCGTAGATTGTCCAAATACAAGTGTGTCTTTTTTTAGTTAAATGCAATATTATTATTAGATTTATAAAAATCCCTTCTAATACCCAGCGCTGGGTCAGTCAGGCTGATTTTGCGCCTCCATTTTCTTGTGTATTGGGGCTGTCACTACACTGAGTGCTGTATTTGAGATGTCACAGTACTTAATAGGGTGTTCATATCTTTTATTGTATTTCCTCTTTTCCAATTAATAATTGTTGTTCAATGCTGAATTGCTCTTCACCATTTAGGGCTAAAGTGCAATTCACTTTCACACCTCCCTGACATCTGTCTGCTTAATTGTACCCAATATTTTCAATCAGCTTCATACTTATTTAATTCCTATTTAAACTCCATGCTTGAAATTATATTGTTATTGGGAAACAATAAAGTATTGAGATATCTTACAAAAGAGAACAAGAATCCGCGGATTCAAAGCCAGGCTAAAAAACTAGACTGTGAATATTTATGCATAGCATATTAAAACAATTTTGTAATGTACCTGAAATTGGAGGCAAAATGAAAAGAAACAGTTTTTATGAGCAAGTTTCTGGTATTAATTTAAAATACACCCACGTCTACCAGGTAATGGAAAAAAAAAATCAATTAAATGTCTTTTTATTTTTCCCATCCACATGTATATATATCGATTCCACTGATAAAGCATGTGCAGCATGGCCGGTGCTGTGCTCTAAGAGTGCTTGTTGTTCATATTTTTATTGTATGAAAACTGTGTCAAGTTCATGACTTGCGAGAATTTTTTGTAATTTTAGTGGAATTTATAGACCACCTTTTTTTATAAATTGTGTCTGAAGCAGGTAATCCATTGAGGAAGGGTAAGACTGCTCATCATGTAATGTAATTGAATACTGTGAATTGTATATAATAGTAAGTCGTGCATCTGGACAGTAGGCCTGGAGGCTGGAGCCATTCATTTTCAATTTTATGATAACTACACTCTTAATGCAAAAGGTTCTTGATGGTATATATAAAGAACCCAGAGCCAAAAAGAGGTTCTAAATTTTTTTTAGGGTTCAACTGAATTGAAAAGGTTCAATAATTGGTCAGAAGGTCCTATGATAGGACCCTCTCCTTCTTACTTGAAAGAAAGGGGTTCCATTGAGGGGGTTCAGTGCAGCTGGATTATCTTAGTGCTGTTTTTGTTCGATGTTTGAACCTTTTTAATTAAAAGTTGAATAATGAACCTTTAGGGTTCTTTGTCTATAGCAGCTTATAGAACCCTTAAAGATTCCATAAAAACCTTTTTGTTAAGAGTGTAGTTTTTTGTTTCAGTATCGCTGAGGTGCATGTGGTTGTTTATATTGTTATTGCATGAAAAGTCTGTTAAATGCATGATATTTAGTGTGATTTATCAACTCTTTCAACCAATTGCACCATTTTGTATAAATTACACAATGCCATAGATTATCAATGTTCAGATTCATTACGATTGATTGATTTTACCTTCAGGAGATTTGAAGTAATAATAATAGTTCCCAATGATGTGACATCATTGTCACTGATGAGGACGATGTAACATCTTCGAAAATTCTGCTTATAACTTAAGGTGAAATTCGTCAATAACAATTATTAGGCCCGTTGTAATGATGTCTTTCGCAGATGTCCGACCTTCTGTCTAGCTGTCTGTCTGTCCGTCTGTTTCCAAAATTACTTGAGTGATAAATGAGAAAAAGACTAGAACCACCCAAACCTTTTTACTTGGCGGCAGCTCTATGCACTCAACAGTGTGCTACCACCTTGTTGACTGGTTTGTTTGGCCAACAGTGCAATCTACATGTATTTGGCGGGATTAAGGCTAGCTACTGTCAGTTTTGGGAAACAGTAGCCTACCCTGCCGCAATTCCTTGTACCAAACAGATTGCACTGCAGCTCTCAAACAAGCCAATATTTCCATGCTCTTGAATTGCAAGGCGCATGTTTTAATGTTTTTGCTCTTGAATTGTATGGCACATGTTTTATGGTGTAAACTGTTGAATTGTATGGCACATGTTTTTAGTTGTAAGTTTTATGTACTCAACAGTGTGCTACCACCTTGTTGACTGGTTTGTTTGGCCAACAGTGCAATCTACATGTATTTGGCGGGATTAAGGCTAGCTACTGTCAGTTTTGGGAAACAGTAGCCTACCCTGCCGCAATTCCTTGTACCAAACAGATTGCACTGCAGCTCTCAAACAAGCCAATATTTCCATGCTCTTGAATTGCAAGGCGCATGTTTTATGGTGTAAACTGTTGAATTGTATGGCACATGTTTTTAGTTGTAAGTTTTATCATAATTATATGCTTTTGTTATCTTGTAGGATTCATTTACTAAACGGTTCTCTCACTAGTATTTACTTTGCAGACGGTAATGGCTGATTAAATATTACAAAGGGAATGCGTAATTGTCCTTGTCCAGCAACTATAAGGCAGACTTTGTGTTGCTAATGAATTTCAAATTGAAAGTCATTTTTAAATTCGCAAAGAGACATTGCAACTTTGTCTGCATTAATCGAGAGACTTTCCATTTATGCAAAGGAAGCGGGGACACAGTGAATCGGCAAAGTTTGATTTTGCCATATCGCAGCAAGTTATTATTTTAGTTCCTTATGGGCAATTCCGTAAAGTCTGATTCACAGATTTGACACTTTAGCAGCTTGTGTAGCCCTACCATTACATCTCAGCTATTTTATTGTTAAACAGAGATGAGGCCAGTTAATAGGGGTATCAGACAAGCCATCAACCAAAGCTACAAGTCCAACAGGAGCTGAGCTACGTCAAAATTTCATTGTGTCTGATATACATCGTGTGAGTACATCCGACACTGTGACATTTTACCTTGTAGCTCAGCTCCTGGTTCACTTGTAGCTTTGGTTGATGGCTTGTCTGATACCCCTATTACCTGGCCTCATCCCTGTTTAACAATGAAACAGCTAAGATGTAATGGTAGGACTACACAAGCTGCCAAAGTGTCAAATCTGCAAATCGGACTTTACGGATTTGCCGTTATACTGACTAAACAATACATTCTTCATCATATTCATTTAGGTGTCCCACAATGTAATCTTGTAAATTTTAACTGACATTTCAGAAATATTGCTTAAATCAGCAATTCAGCATATTGACAAATGAACTGATTCATTGTGGTGAGTGGCTTACTATGAGTCTATGACCCCGTTCCCCCTACCTTTGATTGATGTGCAGTGTTTCTTTATTTGCCATTGAATGTTGTTGAGCATATATCTTCATTTACTTTTTAAAACTTGTTATTGAATGAATGCATTATTATCTTGATTCTAGTCAAAATGTTGTTTGTATTCGCACTGCATTAATAATAATATTATAATCTTTATCTTATGTTTATTCAATAAACTCATTATTAAAATTTCAAAATGTTGTGTTAAATTTCATTAATCACAATTTTTGTTCTAATTGACTGCAATAGTGCAAAATTACGGGACGAAATTCCCAAATGAGCTCTTTCATGCATCAAAGTTTTGAAAGTTGTTCATGTTTAGGTTTTAAAATACTGTGTTTGAGATATTACATGCCAGGTTGACTTGATGAAGTCTAGCTATGGACTAAATCCCTAAAAATGGATTTTACTAGAGTAATGACGAGTGTAAAATTATTTTGACTTGGTTGCCATGGTAACCAATTTGTGAAAAATTGCACCCCTTTACTAAACTGCATCCCCGAGTTCCATAATTTACAGAATTTTTACGATTTCAACTATGTATAGGTTGTCCATCCTTTTCTCGGGTGAGCCAACCACCCATTTTTTCTCCTTGGAACTTAATTCCCTATCAGCGTGTCTCGGCGGCCCAATGTCGGCCCAAAGCCGTTCCGACGCTGCTGACATCGGACCGACGCTGGGCCAACGCCGGACCGCCGAGGCACGCTGATAGGGACACAAGCTTATTGCTAATTTCTTGAAACCTAACAACTCCAAACCCTTAAGAGTTCATTGCGAAAATTGCGTTATACTCAAAAATAGAAAAAAAAAGTGTGCACTTGAACTGAGTAAAAGAAATTTTAAAAAAGTAAAGTAGATTTTGTCAAAAGTATATTTTTTGTAAAATTAAGTAAATTTTGACGAAAAATAGGACAGAAAATAGGTCACATTTGAACACGGCCAATCAGAGATGTTCTTACAAATGAGACTTTTGCAAGAACTTCTCTGATTGGCTGAGTTAAAAAAGTGACCTATTTTCTGTCCAGAAGAAGTTAGCATTTGAATAGAAAATATTCAAGAGTAAAAATCAGATTAAACAAAGCGATGGGGACTCAAGACTGATAATGAATATGAGAAAGAATGAGTAATTAATCTTAGCATTGGCATTGCATAGGTATATTTTCAAATTTTTGTTGGTCTGGGTATTAACTTTCACACAATAAATGGTCAAAATGTCTAACAAATTACACACAGCAAGCCTGAACAAACACTGGGGTTAAAAGCAAATTTACAAAAAATGTGGTTGGCGCATGATAAATTTATCATAACTAAAAATGACTAAATATAAAGCAAATGTCAGTTTAGAAATTTATTCATAAAAAGTGTATTTATAACTGAAGATTTGGACTGAATTTGCTGTCCGTACTTTTTCCTTCTGCTACAAAATCACTGAAATGAAAAATAAAAGTCAAATAATTACAATCATACACATGACCCTAGCTTTTGACAAATATATTTTCAATGGTCAATTGGTCATTGTACAGTACAATTTCTACTGAGGATCACGAATATTATTTTAGTATATTTCATCTAACACACATATTAATATATTACTGTCTTTCTGTGAATCATTATATTCTCAGGTAATATAGAACTATGTTGTACCTGTCTCACAGATTTAAAAATACAATTTGTCGGGATGCAGTTTATTCTTTTGTTTCCTAAATTATATGTGCTTATGTTTATAGACTTTATATAACATTCATTTTATTTATATGATTATTATTTGTATTCAACAACAGGAGAGGGCTACAAGCTGATTATTTGTCTCAGGTGCAAGGATCAGCAAATGTCGGAATGATGTTAAGTTTATCAGTCCCCAGCAAGCTTCCCCGTAAGAGGACAATGCTTTAAAAAAAAAATATTTTTGATCCTTTTTTTATTTGGGTCATCAGCTCTCAAATGTGTCAAGGCCTCTGCCCCCTCAAACGCAGTACCTGAGAGACAGATGTTTCATAATAAAGAGAACTTTGTGAGATATCTTACCTGCTTTAAACTGTTCCACTTGGTCATCATTAAGATTCCTTTTCTTTGTTCGTTCCCTCCTCCTTTCTGTTTGTATACAGTTCCACTAATTTAGGATAAAATCTGAAATAAGATATCACAGTAAAACAGGAATTTATGCAAATGGCTGTTTGGAGTTCAATGATGAGTGCAATCGGTCAAAGTTATAAATGAAAAAGAGGTTTTGTCTTTGATTATTACTGGAAATGCGAATTGCCGAGACAAGCAAAGGGTTGATAACCAACTGGCCAAGTAGATATCACTGGAACCCACCTTTCTGACCCAAGGTTCCAAGCTTACCCTAAATGATATTATTACAGTTTATGAACCTTTGGCACCAATTACGCCACATTTGTAGAACTTAGGGGCCGACCAGATGATGATCTGGGGGGGGGGGGGTTATCGACTTTTGGTTGAAAAAAAAAGATTGTTTCTCACTTGACAAGTTTGTTCAGAACATGGAAATAAAAAAAAGATGTCTCCACCTGTAGCTATGGTAGCGTAATGTTAAAAATCCGATAAAAAAGTTTGTCGCAAGTGCGCATGCGAAAAAATTGTTCCTCGGGAGGGGGGGGGGGGTTAAAGTCCATAGCCCCCCTCCAACTATCGGCTGGTCAGCCCCTTAGTGTGATCCACAATCTACATTAAAATGCATAAAGCCTGAGGAACATTGAGGAGGAAATGCAATATGTAAACTATTGATACAATTATACAATTTATGCCTCTAGAGGCTACATGGATGGTGTATATATCTTCAGCTTATTTCATCAAATATCCACCTATAAATTGTATTTACATGTTATTGGTAATACACAAATTCAATTATTGGCCAACAATTAATTAAAAAATAATTGAAATATATACTTACATATAGACAACTGAAAATGCAAATAAAAGTATCATTATAATCCAGTTTGGAAGTTGAATTAATCCAAGGATGTCAGTGTATCCACCAAGCTTCATTTTATCACAACAAGACATGTTGAAAAGTCAAACAGGCACTGAACTCTATGTAACTTATGCCTGCCACACAATAAAATCTGCTAATATAAGGGTATATTTTAATTGCAGGGTTATTCCTCTCTGCCAGAAGCCAGCCACAGAAAAAAATCTGCTAACTTAAGGAGATATTTCTGGTTATTCTGAGAATACTTAATATAATTTAAATATAAACACAGAACATGCTCATAATTTAAGGTGAGTACATAAACATCTGGCCAACTCCATGAAAGCACTAAATAAAATGATATTATACTGAATTTGACCTACTTTTCAAAAATACACTGTGTCGAGTAAGAAAGCAAGAGTGTTTAAAAATAAATCAATATGGAGTTTAAAAAGAGCTTTACAGCAACATTAAAAAGTATGAGTTTCTGCAACAGGACAGTAATGACTGGGAGACCAAATCAGTTTTAGTCCACTGGGAGAAAATTGAGGGAATCACCTGTTCTGTTTCGAGTCAAAAATAGTTGCATGTACAAACAAACAATGATGGCATAATTTAGAACTTAGTATACTTTTATTTGTGATGGTATAAAATTTACTCCCCGGAAAGCTTGTGAAGAATTGCGTGCATACATATGGTGCATGCATGCATAATCTCATGCAAATAAACTGTTTGCTACTTTTAAGTAGGAGTAATTATAATTTTCATAGCTGTCTGTTATTTTAAAACTTTGTTTTGCACTTTAACCGTGACATCATTGATACCTGCGAATGCAATTGGTCTAATCTTCAACCTGTGATGCTCAATTTAGCGTTTGACATCACGGTTAATGACAAATAAAAATGAACTGCCAGGCAAAATCATTTTTTGTGTAAAACCACTCACAAGCAACTTCTCGCTAAGCCCAGTTTTACAAATAACCAAAAGAGTCCACGAGTGGAGTCACCTTTTGTTTGTGATGAGCTTGTGATGAGTAGATATACAGAGTATGAAACTAGCATTTCACCTACTTTCATGGGCTGGTTTATCCTCAAATTCACACATTTTAAAGAATTGACAAAGTCTTACCTGATGTTTTTCTTGCTCCATGCAACTGCCTTGTTGTATGGGGCAGGCCAAAGGTTGTTGTCACCTCTGTATTTTTATGAAAACCACCTCTTTCCAAAGCTAACACAGCTATATAGGGTCTTGGGCCTAACAATGGCCGCCAATATCAGATAATGAAAACAACAGCCAAGGACAAAATTTAATTCTGAGATTTAGCAACAGGGGGACAACACCTGGTGAGAAATGTAATTACAATCCACAGCTGCATTGCAATGGATCAATTTCATTACTGTGACTACATATTTGATAAAGAGAATTGCTCTTACAAGGTCTTGCAAATTTGAATTATTACAAGCAATAAAGAAAAACACGACAAAAGGAAAAGCTCCATTTAGAAATTTTAAAAAATCTCCTCTTCCAAACTTTTAGAGACCATGACATTTTTCTAAGACTCAGTTGACAATAAGTAAAGACTGTAAAGTGGTCCAGGAGAAACTTAAAAGCTTCCCATTCATTTACAAATATCATGTGCATTAAAGTACAAGAAGTGTCAGGGGAAAACAGATATGGGCCTATCACTCTGAAAATGTTACTGTGAGGTGCTGCCTCTGGTGGAAATATGTGTGGTGTGTCACGCCATTTGTATGTCAAGCATATTGACTGCATGCCTTCCTGCAATTTACTGACCACCCAAAATTCTATTTTACTACAATTCCAACACTCCAACCCTGGTAGGTTGCCATGTTGGTGTAATTTCTGTGACAGAAGAATGAATTATGTAATCTGAGTGAATGTTTATGATTTTACAAAATACACCAGATATACAATAATACATGCCTGCACATTATCAAGGGTTAATTATCTGATCATGGTGATTGGAAACTCTAAAAAAGTCAAAAGTATCTATTTTTTGCTGACTCAGGAGCAAAAATGAAAAAAAAGGCCCATCATCTCACAACCACGCAGAGTAATGAAATAAAAATTAAGAGGAGACTTTCAGTATGCTGACCTAAAAGTAATGTCATAAATATTATCATTGACCAAAGAAGCGCTCATAAACCTGTTTTTTTAGAAACATCTTCAAGCAACTACACAGGTCTTCAGGCTACCAGGACCATATTTCAGTGCAGTGCATGAAGTGAAGCCATGGAATGTCAGCTGGCATTATGTTGTACAAAATCAGTGTTGTGTGTTATCTAATCCTTTTTTCCAAGTGTAATGTCGCATTAATCTAATTAATGATTTTGTTGATGACAGTGATCACTTGGTTTGGAAGTGATCATCAGGTTTGTTTGTCATTTGACAGATGTGTTGCTTAAATTTTGCTTAAAATTAGGCAGACAATTATAACAAAAATATCACCAGGAACGAAATAATTTTACAACAATTCCTGAATGATTTGCAACCAAGTAATTGATTATCTGGACAAATCATTTTTCATCCAATCACAGCATTTGTTTATTTGCTGCAAAATCATTGATGCATGGATAGCTTCAGTGAGGTAGATGTCCCTACATGAAATAGCAAATGAGTTGACGAATCTTTCTGTTTATAACTATGAAGCTGGCACCCATAAATGGATGAAATCATTGCAGAAATACACAAGGATGGTGTTCAATTCATTTTTCAGGTGGGTCATGCCTTATATAGATAATAATCAGCACACTAAATTTTATAAACAAATGTTCCAAATGGCCTATTATTCATACCCTTGTTAATAATATAGACACACATCACAGGCTCACAACTTTTTTTTGAAAACACTCGTGGAAGAGTCTCTGTTTCAATGTTTCCAACCAAAGTCTGTTTTATTGTTTTTCACAAGACACTAGTTATCACAATTTGAATTTGAAACCACTTTGTTACATTTGTTGTGAGTCATTGTACACTCAGGCCATAAGTTTGGAAACAGTATGTTGCTTGCCATTTGCTCAATGTTACCCAAATTTGCTTGTGGTGCATGGTGTCTTGTCTGATCAGAAGAAAATGGCATAACAGAACGAGGATTGTATGGGTAGTTTCTACAGTGAATATGAATGGAATTCAGTTTCCTTTGTTGCTTTCAAAAATACTGGTGGCTCCTAACAAGTGGAAAGGCATTTCAGAGAATTATCACCTGGTTGGCTGTGAATATCACTGTTTACAGTCAAAATATCAGGGCCTATGATATTGTAAAAAATACCACCCTTCAAGGGCGATATTTTTTAACAATTGTTACAAACCAAGCAATGGCCAAAACAATAGGATTGTGACGTCACCTCCATTGTTGCTCGATGGTGACGTCACATTTTTGTAATGGCAGAAAATAGTCCCTCTTTATAATAGAAAATTTTAGGTAAAACAACGTGATAAAAACAAAACAACCACGCGTCAGGGCACTTCATACAATATCGTGAGCGGTTGTGTGAATTAATATCACTCTCGCCCTGCGGGCTCGAGTGATATTAATTCACACAACAGCTCGTGATATTGTTACTCAGTTACCCTGACTTGGGTTGTTTTGTTATAATAGAAATGGCCAGTGCTTACTCACTTTGACACATCCACATTTTTTAGGGCAACCTCTGAGATTTAAAGCTATTTCAACAAACTTACCTTTAATAACCCACTTCAAATTTATGTCAGCCTATTTGATTTGATCAAATAAGAATCTGAACAAGCCAATACCATTTAGTGCAATGGTGAGCAGCTTACCATTTCCAAACTTCTGGCCTGCCGTGTAACTCGCTTTCGAGCATAAGTGGTCTGTTTAGTTCAGTTACAGTTCATTGAAGCATCTATCAACCAACTGGTGAAGATATCAAGGCTAAACAAGCTAAACATACATAATCCATGAGTGAATGCATTTAATCAGTTTCTTGAAATAATTATGTGCCTGTAATCAGTGGCGTAGCCAGGGGGGGGGGCAAGGTGGGGCAATTGCCCCCCCTGTCAGTGGCGTAGCCAGGGGGGGCAAGGTGGGGCAATTGCCCCCCCCCCTGTGGCTGCTCTTGCCCCCCTCTTGCCCCCCCTCTGGCTTTGGAGTAAAATAAAATAAAATTAGCCTGAAATGTCCAGTGCATGTCCTGGTTTTACTATTCTGCTTAAAATGGCCTCTACCAAATAGTATTTCAAACGCTGACCTAATTATTTAGCTGGCCAAGCGACTGGTGGAGCCGAAAAATGCATGGCCTCGAAACACCAACTGAACTCTCCCGAATTTGTCAAATTTATTCAACCATACAGTGAGGCTCTGTAAAATTGCAATGACAATCCCAGCGTCCAGTGCTTCTTGTGAGCGAAGCTTCTCTGTCATGAAGAGGACAAAAACCTTTGTGAAAATTCAATGGCAGATGAGAGGCTCTCAAACCTAAGAGTCATCCATATTGAATGACAAAGGTCAAATTCATTTGATTTGGATGAGTTTGTAGAGATATTTTCAAACAGGATCATGCTTCTTAACTCATATCAGAGACTGATGTTGCCACATTGAAATTTAGTGTCTCTATGGCAGGCCTCCTAGAACTCCTACTTTTCCTGCCTTTTTTAAAAATCATCCTACTTTTTGGCCAGTCCTACTTTTTTAAAATTCAGAAATGGTAAATTTAGTGAAGTGGCAAATCTTGTCTCTTCATAGAACAAAGTTCAAGATTTGAGTCAGAAATGTCAGATATTTGACTGAAAAAAATCTTAAGGCTCATTGTAAATTCTTTCGACAAGGTTTGGGACTTATCTTGAAGGAAAAAATTGTGTACTTGTTTGAAGGCGTCAAAAATGAATACAACATCTTGTCCCTTTGTCTTGTTTTTTGGCAAAATGTGACTAAAACAGGCTCCGACATGACCACAATATTATTATTATTATTAATGATCCTAATTTTTTTGGCCAAACTCAATTTTTTCTGGTGGCCTGCTAGGAGGCCTGCTATTGTTATTACACTGCTATGTTCTAATTAAGGATAGAGATAGTTTTTCATTTTTCTACATGACACTCACTACATTCCTATTTATGAATAGTTTATAGGCCTAGTCTGATGAAAAATCATGCAATTTTCTGTTCTAGTGTGATGACATTGTTAAGATGATGATTGCTATGTGATCAGCATTATAACTTTTCTGTTTCTTGTTCAAGACTGAAAGAATATTTTCATTGATACCAGAATTCTTGTTTTGATGTCACTTTTCTGATGTTTTCTATGGTGTTTTCCTCATCTATGGATCCAATCATCTACATTCAATATTTAGTGGCGTTCAGTCAAGCGAATTTATGCAAGATATAATAACGACTTAACATTTAGCAGCAAAATAACTAATGCCTTAAAAAAATGATATGTAAATACAACATATAATTAAATTTCTTGCACTTCATGGTCAATTTAACTTGTTTAATGATGATGATAATGACCATTGTGGGAGTCATGTGTATTTTATCCGAAAAATGTCGATAAATGTCGATAAAGGTCTTGCCCCCCCTCAAGAAGTCCTGCCCCACCCACTGCCCCACCTGTGGCAGATGTCTGGCTACACCACTGCCTGTAATCTGCAAAGCTATGCAACTAAATCTGTGACATCACAGTTTTCAGATGAAGAGAAGCACTACAAACTGGAAAACACATGTTTAAGAAAATGATAATAACAATAGCTTAAAACATTTTGATTCATTCAATGGTTATATATATTATATATTCATTAGATTTTCTTACATATTTTGAAAAACTTATGATGATTGCTTGTTGTAACACTGTAAGTTTCTTTCCAACAATTGACAGCATGAAATTATATCATTCAATTTCATGACTGACTCACAGTAACATCATAGACAAAGTTGAAAGTCAATATTGAAACTGTACGGACATCATTTGCAAAGAACTATAGTGCAAAAATTTTGGTACCGCAAATTAATTTTCTTAATTTTCTATTCAAACTCACAAAGAAAATGATGTGAATGGTATAGCCGGGAACATGAGATGTCTGCCCATTCACCATTGAACATACTGACGCAATCTTCCCAGTCTTTTCCCTGGGGTTCATTTTCATGCCAGCCTTTGTAAGATCCCAGCTCCTGTCCACTGTGTTCCCAGACGTATCTTCCTTCTGTTTGAATATCGTTCAGGCCAATGTGATAACGCTCTCCCTTTGGGATCTGGGATGCAATTGCCGAGTATTCTTCTTGACTTTCGAAAGCAGCAAGATGGCCGCCGAGGGCGTGACAGTGCGCTTGTGCCTTTGGCCATATCAGGTATTTCTCAATTATTTGGTAAGTCGAATAAGGCGATCTGATAACCGACTCAATATCTGCAATAAAAATGCAAAATGGCATCAAAATAAATGTGATTTAACATAGTAGCCAGCCAAGAGGCCTAAAAACAATGTAAATGTTGTTGAACCTTGATTTTTGTATCACATACACATAGGAGTACCAGAGGCGTTTGCTCCCGCAAAACTATGCTACAAAAATTTGGAAGCAAATAAATTCGGGCAAATGATCTATACATATTAATGAAAATCAATCATTATGGGTCTCAAAATATGCCATATATGAAATGGTATGAAATATGGATCTTGAAATTCGGACAAATGTCGCTAGCGCCCCAATAAAGTTGGTGCTTTGTGCCGATCATGTCTAGCAGCATTGGTGTCAATTTGTTTGTTTGTGTTTTACGTCTCTGCAGAGCCTTAGTGGGCTATATCGAGGCAGGCGATCGCCGTATGATGATGAGATGAGAAGACTGTGAGTCTGGCACATTACACTATTAATTCAGGGATGCCCAGGGTCTTTCACTTGCCCCAGCATAGAATACTGGATACAACCCGCCTCCATTTAATGTCCCATGGGCTCGGACTAAAGTAGGTTCCCGAGGTGACATTTGAACCCACTCCCTCAAAGCCAGTTGACAAGCGCACTTACCAATTAGGCCTCGGGGGAACTCTAAATTGGTGTCAATAAAATTAATTAAATCTAGCGCCTAAGCTCCGTTTAGGCCCTGCTCCATAGGCCTCATATGCACTATAGTGGCCATAGTCCTGTTTTTGGAATTTCACAGTAGCATAATTATTGTTCTGAAATTGTAGCGCTCTAGAGGAAGTCATAACTGAGCATCAGTAAACAGTGAATCAATGTAACCAATGACAATGAGTATTTAAGTATGCTTGAAATTACAATCACTGCAGCAGCTATTGCAAATGTCCTTCTTACCAGAAGGTTACTAAAATTGTTCTCCTTATACAACATTTATTTATATCTCAAAATTAAAACAATTCTAGAGATATCATAAAGATGTCTCACAAATGAAATTTTGATGGCTTACCTCTAAATCAATTGTGTACCTACCTTTTTTGATGAAGAGTTTCCCTTGAAACTCAGAGGCAGCCAAAGTGACATTATTCAACTGATAGTAGCAGAGGACACAATGGGTCTCATTGGCTCCCACCATGACTGACTCCACATCGGCTGCGCACAACAAAAGACAACTCGTGCGTCCTTCAAAGTGCCCTTCGAACAGTTTGTGGTTGCATCTCATGACTTTTAACTTTTGCCAAGCATTTGTGTTTTTGTCTATCTCTAAGAAATTAAACTGCTTGGATTTACCAAAAATAAGTTTTAATCCTATTAATGAAAATATAAGAATTAAGATAAAATGAGTGGTTGACATGTTGCCTTGAACTGTTTCACTTAAAAAGGTAGTTCAGTGTGATGTTGCAACCATATAATAAATGGCTTTGAATAAATTATTCACCGTGACAAATGAATGTCTTGTGAATATTTTTCAATCCACTTTCTATCTATGCAACTCATTCAAATATGTAATAAATGCATCAGAATTCACTGGTTTCGAATGAATATTTTCAATCCACTTTCAGTGAGTACAACTGATATATGTAATAAATATAACATAATTCGCCAGTGACAAATGAATGTCTTGTAAATATCTTTCTATCTATGCAACTCTTTCAAATATGTAATAAATGCCTCAGAATTCACTGGTTTCGAATGAATATTTTCAATCCACTTTCAGTGAGTACAACTGATATATGTAATAAATATAACATAATTCGCTGGTGACAAATAAATGAATATCTTGTGAATATTTTTCAATCCACTTTCTATGCAACTCATTCAAATATGTAATAAATGCCTCAGAATTCACTGGTTTTGAATGAATATTTTTGAATCCACTTTCAGTCAAATATGTAATAAATGCCTCAGATATCACTGACCACAAGCAAATGTCCTGTGAATCTATGAATGTCCTTTGAAACAACTTCAGTCTATGTAACTTGTTTTGACAGAGTTGTTTTGAAAATCAAACTCTTCAAGGAAGCAGTTCAACAATAGTGTGCTAGAAATAATTGTATAGGAGTGGTTAAATAAGCAGATCTCAAGTTCATAATAGGAGGCAACAGAATGTACACTAAGCAATTTGAAGATGAAAATTGCTCTTTATGGTTATTTTCCATGTTTTAGTGATGCTCACTCGTTTGAAGTGCACTTGCAACAGGGAAAAAAGCCTTGCTCAATAATTATTATTGATCACACTCAAGACAAAACATGACAGATAATGACAGGAACTTAGCGAATACTGTGTTTACAAGGCAATCCTTGCGTATTATTTCAGCCAGACATAGGCATATCGGAGGGGGGGGGCAGTTTGGGAAGCAGTAAGATTCGGGCAAAAAGGCTGACAAATTTTGGCAGATGATTAAATAAACGCCATTGAAAGTTAATGATTTCTAGCCAATTTCATTTGAAATGGTACTAAAACTAGATCTTGAAATTCGGGCAAATGTCGCTCGCCCCCCAAAAATTGCGCACGCCATACGCCTATGCAGCCACCAACAGATCATTGCAGATCTATTCATTTCCACAAATAGTGAGGAACAATATAATGCATAAGACAATGGTTCCTTCTACAACGGAAATTGATATAAAAATTTATTTAGTTCCAAAGCACTGGAATGCAGGTGCTGCCACCTGTGGAGGAAATAAAGAATGAGAGAGACAGCTAACTCGCCCTCACTCGGAATCCCAAACGGAATCTGTCACTCGTATATGCTATGAACTCTGGGATAGTATCCCTATCCGTTGCAATGGCCTCCATTACAAAGTGTTGAAAACATGACAGCCATGCTGCCGTGAATCAGCAGTAATGCTTCATTCTCACGGCAGCTCCCGGAGATCTTTTTGAAACGGGGGCGAAGTATTTTCAGGAGAGACGGAAAAATATTTCCTCTTTTTACGTATCGCGCAGGGGCATTTTAGCTTCCCGCCGGACATCTTTTGGTTGCACGCCGTCGAGAATCCTGCTTCTTACCGTCACTTCAAATCGCGAGGTCGCAGAAAAAAAGTTTCAACCAGTACAAATTTTATTAAAATCGACGGGGGAGCAGACCAGATAAATAGTTCGACGCCGCGATCAGAAAAGTAAGACTGGGTCGAAGTTTTCGCGCCACTGAGGGGCAAAAAGTTTCCCGCCGTTTAGGAAAACAAGCGGGATTCTCTGCGTGGCGCCAAAAAGGTCGACCCCGGGGTTCTTCTGCACTCCGCCGTCAAGGAAAATGCTCCGGGACGTGTGCAAAACCTTCGCGCCGTCGTCTGGACCCCCTCCCGGAGCAGACAGAGTGGCGCCACAGGGGCTATTTTTAGCAAAATCCTTTGTCCGCGGGGTACTGAAACCATCACGGGGTCGATCTTTTGTGCCACGGCGGGAAAGGGGGGTCTGCCATGGAGACGCACTGGCGCGCGCCTCGCATATAAATAGAAGAGCAGCCACTAGAGCACCATAACCACTCTGAACTTCAAGACGAACGCATCTATACTCCATGACACTCTGCTTCACAGCCTACTGAATTGCTGCTTCATTGCTGAATCCCTGCTTCATTGCTGATTGATCCTGCTTCATTGCTGATTCATCCTGCTTCATTTCTGATTGATCCTGCTTCAAGATGGGACCCAGAGGAAGAGGGAAGAAGACCTTGAGGGCACCAAGCAAGGGCAACAATCCAGCCAACACTCCACTGACCACTCCATCTTCAACTCCAGTTGGTTCACCAGCTCCTTTCATAGACTACGCAGCTGTTACATTGTCTCCAAGCATGTTCAGCTTGCAAGACAGCATCGTGGCAGTGACCACTGCTACATCAACAGTGACCAGTGAGACCATCTTCGAGGGCCCGCCACCACCCAAAGTGCTGCAACAACCTGATGAGGAGGATGAAGATGATGATGAAGAAGCTGAAGATCAAGTCCTGGCCAAGCTTGCTGCTGCTGTCAAGTCTCCAACCAAGCGTGGCAGGCCTGCCACTGCTGCTGCAGCCAAGAAGAAGCGTCCCAAGTCTGCTGATGCTGATGCTGCTGCTTCTGTCAAGTCTCCCACCAAGCGCACCCAGTCGGCTGATGCTGTCTTCAAGACTCCCACCAAGACTGCTCCAAGGGGAAGGCCTCGCACTCCTGGCAAGTCTCCTTCAGCCAAGCGTCAAGCCACCTCCAAGTCTCCAGCCAAGTCTCCAGTCAAGCCTCCAGCCAAGTCTCCAGTCAAGCCTCCAGTCAAGCCTCCAGTCAAGCCTGTCACTCCAGCCCAGACCCGAGCCAAGACTGCAGTCCAGCCTCCACCTCCACCTCCAGATGATACTCCTGCTGATGATGAAGATGATGACTGTGTTCTGACAGCTGCAATGATCCACCAGCAGACCCTGGACTCCGACTACGATGCCACCACAGAGGAAGATACTCCCAAGAAGACGGGTGCCAAGTCCAAGGGCAGCAAGGGGAAGAACCAGCCAAAGGAAGATTCTGACAACACTGGATCTGAGGTTGAGCTGATCCAGGACGCCGATGGCCAGTTTGTCCACAAGGAGAAGAAGAAGGGCTACAGAAAGGCAAACTCCAGGGACCTACTGGGCATCACAGAAGAGCAGGAGGATGAGCTGATCGACTGGTTCCGGGAAAACAAGCAGCTGTACTCCAAGGGCTCCACCACCTTCAAGAGTGCACAGAAGGACAGACTTGATGCAGAGAAAGCAGCAGAACTTACATTGCTAGTGGGGAAGGAAATCACAGCAGCTAAAGTCACCAAATGGAGGGGCAACCTCAGGACTACCTTCTCAAAGTGCATCAGACCTCAACCTTCTGGAGCTGGCAGAAAGAAGATGTCCGACCGAGACAAGTACATCCTGGCGAAGTGTGAATTCTTGAGGTCCTCCATCACTCCGAAGGGTGCCATGGAAGTCTCCAGCTTCACTGGACCAGGAGGAAGTAACCGCCTGTCGTCCGATTCTGATGCCCCCATGGACTACAATCCTATGCCCGACCTTGATGACAGCCTCCCAGCCAGCCAGCAGCAGTCCTCCCAGGAGATGTCCCAGCAGTCCCTCCAGCCATCCCAGCAGCAGTCGCAGGTCTTCCCAGGACGAAAGCCATCCAAGAAGAGGAAGGACACAGACCAGGAGATGGCCACTGCCCTGACTTCAATTGCTGGTCACTACACTTCAGACAGGCCCAGGAAAGCAGCACCACCTCAGCCGGCAGGACCATTCTGTGACATGTGCCCACAAACTTCTCACAGGCTGGATCCAGAAGTACACCAGTTGCAGAACATGTGCAGGAGTATCTTCACATCTGGGAAGAACATGAACCGTGCCCTGAGACTTCGCCTCCTGCACTCCTTGAGCCAGACGGACAACTACTTCGTACAGGCGGCCGTCCAAGATAAAATCCTGATGATGCAGCAAGAGAATGTGGAGATGATCCTAGGGCAGCAGCAGCACCAATACATCCCTCCTCCTGGTCCAGCTCCATCCTTTGTCAACGAGGACTTGCAGCAGCCTCCAACAACTCAGCATCAGCCCCAGCAGCCCCAGCAGCCAAGTCTTCAGATGCAGTCCCAGCCTCCACGCCAGCAGTTGCAGTCCCAGCCAAGCAGCAGCAGCCAGTTCCAGTCCCTGCAGCCAATTCGAAGCCAGACTCCAGCCCTGCAGCAGTCATCTTTAAGCTTCAGCCAGCTGATGCTTGACAGCCCCCAGAAGCTTGGCTTCCCCGGACCCTCTTTTGGGCAGCAGCAGCAGCCAGTACAGCAGCAGCCACTACAGCAGCAGCAGCACCAGCCTCTACAGCAGCATCAGCCACAACAGCAGCAGCAGTCTCTACGGCAGCAGCAGCCACCACTACAGCAGCAGCAGCCACCACTACAGCAGCAGCAGCCACCACTACAGCAGCAGCAGCCACCACTACAGCAGCAGCAGCCACCACTACAGCAGCAGCAGCAGTCTCTACAGCAGCAGCAGCAGTCTCTACAGCAGCAGCAGCAGTCTCTACAGCAGCAGCAGCAGCCGACAGTTGTCCACCAGCGGCAAACTCCATTGTCGTTCCAGTGGAGCCAAGTCAACATGCCCTCTCCAAGGAAGTGATGCCTGTTCAAGTCGTCTGAAAAAAGAAAAAAAAAAACTCCAGGCCCTTTTAAGGGCCACCAAATCCTCCCAAAAGAGCTGGCCACGTACACATCTTATGTTGACTAAAAAAACTCTTGCGATGACAAACAAGAGCAAAAATGAAAAGAGCCCCAAAAAAAAAAGTTGACAAATTCCCCCAAAAAAAAATCCGGTCCTGGCCCTTGTAAATTTTAAACACCTTCATAAAAGCAAGGTGCTATTTCCCTTCTTTTTCTTTTGGCCCATTTTCACTTTCTGCTTAACCAGTACAGGTGGCATTTCTGCTTTCTTAATTAAAGTTTTTTCACCACTTTAATTAATATAGATAGATAGATAGATAGATAGATAGATAGATAGATAGATAGATAGTCAGACAGATAGTCAGATAGATAGATAGATGGATAGATAGGCAGATAGATAGATAGATAGATAGATAGATAGATAGATAGATAGATAGATAGGCAGATAGATAGGCAGATAGATAGGCAGATAGATAGGCAGATAGATAGCTATATAGAAGAAAATATTTGGACGTCGCATATACACTGCAGCAAAGAAAAACGAGTGATCGTCATTTTGCAGTGATGACACTTGGATAGATAGATAGATAGATAGATAGATAGATAGATAGATAGATAGATAGATAGATAGATAGATAGATAGATAGATAGATAGGCAGATAGAAAGACAGATAGATAGATAGATAGATGGAACACAATGCTCGTTACATATATACACTGCAGAAAACAAAAGCAGTTATCGTCACTTTGCAGGGATTGCACTTGGATAGATAGACAGATAGATAGATAGATAGATAGATAGATAGGCAGATAGATAGACAGATAGATAGCCAGATATATAGCTAGATAGATAGGCAGATAGAGAGGAAGTGAAAGTGATTTAAATGGGTTGTACAGATAGATACAAAGCTAAAAATTTACCATTTTATGTACACTCTAAAAAAGTTCAGACAAAATTGGTTTTTTAGATTCAAAATGGTTTTTTGAAAAACCAAATTTCAATGCAAAAAACCAACATGGATTTTTTTAAAAATCCATGTTGGTTTTGCATTGAAATTTGGTTTTTCAAAAAACCATTTTGAATCTAAAAAACCAATTTTGTCTGAACTTTTTTAGAGTGTACGTCACAAAATATGTAGTTGTTGCAGGGAGGGCTTTTTTTTTGGGGGGGGGGGGTTTGTCAACATAAAGATGTGTACAAGGCCTGCTCTTTCTGGAGGAAGTGGTAAGCCCTTACAAGGGCTGGGTTAATTTGTGGTTTTTTAAGGGGGGCATTGAATTGCTGTTGCTGTTGCTGCTGCTGCTGCTGCTCTGCTTCATCTTCAAATTCTGTCCATCTGCCAGGGGACACTTCCTGCTGGGCTGTTCACGTAGTCTCGTAGGTAGTCTCGGTACTGTTTGGCTTGTCTTGTGGCATTTCCATATGCTGGAGCGAATCCAAGGTCATGCAAGGGGTCTCCTCTCCACAGTCCTTCAGTGACTTCATGGGTTGCAGGATCTTCTCTGTCCATTACGTCGTTGTCCATGGCTCGATGAATTCCTATTCTGTCTCGCAGAAGATTGTGTAGAGTGCAGGCTGCCAGAGTGATGGCTGCCACTCTGCCGGGTTTCTGGGGCATCGTAGTTAGGAAGCATCTGAACCTGTGGGACAGGATACCGAAGGCATTCTCCACCACTCTCCTGGCTCTTGAAATTCTGTAGTTGTAGACTCTGGAGGGGATGTCAAGGTTTCTTCTTGGAACAGGCTTCAGCAACCAGCTCTTCAGGGGGAAGGCCTCATCTCCAACGATGAAGTATGGAAAAGGATTCCCAACTGTGCCAGGTAGAGGTTCAGCAGGGGGTAGCCCAAGTCGTTCTTCTTCCAGCAGGTCCCTCAGCCTTGTGTCCAGGAAGACTCCTCCATCCGATGAGCTTCCTTGGCATCCAGCCTGCACGTACAGGAACTTGTAGTCAGAATCCACCAAAGCCATAAGCACAATGGAATGGAAGCCCTTGTAGTTGAAGTAGATTGACCCAGCTTTCCGAGGACATCTGATGCCAACATGCTTCCCATCCAGTGCTCCGATGCAATGGGGCATGTTCCACCTCTTCTCGAAGCCCTTGGCAACTTCCTTCCAGGATGCTGGATCCATTGGCAGGGCCAGCAGATGTTCGTAAGCTCGCATGATGGCAATGCAGACACTGGGGATAAAATTGCAGATGGTGTTGGGAGCCACTCTGAAACCGTAGGCCAAGGACTTGTAGCTCTCTCCTGTCGCCATGTACCGTAGGGTGACTGCCAACTTCAATCCAGGTTCCAGAGCCCTCCTCATGTTGGTGTCTTGTTTTGTAATTGCAGGAGCCACAGCAGCCAGGATTTCAGCAAAAATGTCAGGAGGCATTCTGCAGAAGTTGTAGTAGCCAGAGACATCATTGTTGGCCAATTCAGGCAGCAGCTGGTAGAAATGGCCATGTTGTTCCCTCTGCAGCAGCCAATTCCGAATCCACCATCTTTTCATCTTCCTCCTTCTCCGTATTCTTCTTAGATAAAAAGCACCAGCAACAGCAGCAACAACAGCAACGTCAAGGTCTTCCCCAGCATCTTCATCAGCCATCATGTCTGTCCAGCATCCAGGAGTGTCCCCTTCAAAGGTCAAGCAGCAAGTGAAGCAAGGCGGCCCTCTGCGGCCCTTTTTATTGGCTTTCGCAGCGCCCTCCTCCGCCGCGGTGCCCTTGACAACGGCGTCATGCTTTTCATTCCCGGCGTTGTGCCCTCGGGCCTACAGACATCCCCGTGGAGAACAAAACCATTCCCGCAGTCGTAAAAGCAATCCCCGGCGTTGTGAAAATATAGTCCGCCGCGGTGAAATAGGTTCACTGAGGGGCAGTTATAGGTTCCCTGCGGGGTACTTTTTATATCACGGGGCGATATAAAAGTATCCCGCAGGAGGAGGAAATTTCTTTCCCCCCGGCGAACTTTTGATGACGGCGTACAACTTTTCTGCCCCGCAGGGAACAAAAAGATCCCCGCCGTGGCTTTCGCTGCATGGTTATCGATTAGCCTTAATTGATTACATAATTGCCCTTCGCGCCGTCCTAACTGAAAATCTTGCAAGAATTCGTCTGGCTCTGCGCCCCCGTCGATAAAAAGCTTACCGTCATCCCCCGTGAGAATGGGGCATAAGTCTGTGTTGTGTCAACACTTCTATAGATCATTGCTGTTGACAGTTTTATTGACTTGCCTTGTTGGTATATGCTGGATAGATCACCCATTCCCCCTAGTGCAGTGATCACACGATCACACAAGGTGTTGGGACTACTTTGTTTGGATAGATACACTGTTTACATAAGTGAGGGGGCAGACATCCTTGCACCATATAAGTGTGAAGCGTCAAATGTGAGTGCCAGTTCTAGCAAACTGGCTCTCCGCTAAAGTGAGTATAATGGAAAGATAGTGTTTCATGCAAACCTGGTGAGGGTGGTCAAGTGGAGTGGGCAAATTGAAATGAGGGAGGAGTAAAGCCCTTGTGGGGTCCCATCTGAAGTGGGGGATAAAAAAAGAAGGATATGAGGATAGTTTGGGTGAGTGACCTGCCTGTGGGAGGCGTTAATAGCTGAGAAAGGGAGTGGCCATGCGACTTGAGATTTAACTCAAATATTAGTGGGATTGAAAAATCTTTTAAAATAAGGAATATATTAATAGGTCCATATTTTAGACAAAACCCTCTGTGCAAGATTATTTCAGACAGTGACTTGAAATGTGATGAAGGAAATACAGTAGGGGAGACCGGGGTAAGTTGTGCCATTTTTTGCACCAAGCTGATTTTCCGAAAAACAAGCTTAATCATGTAATCCGAAAATCAGACATCAAAATATAATATGTTGGCCAGAATCGTCCGTAGTTTCAGGGCAGTCAAACCATTGGGAAGGTCGTGGTAGGCATTTGAATAAAGTAGGTCAAGTGGCACAACTTGCCCCGGTGTCGGGGTAAGTTGTGCCGCATGACAGGGTAAGTTGTCCGCTTAATTTATTCCAAAAAAAACCTTGTATTTCACCCGTTTCTTCAGATAGATCATTTTATATCATGTTTTTAACTTATGACTAACATGTGACATGAAACTTATCAGACATATATGAGCTATTTTATATAAAAATTACTAATGCTGAAGAAACTAGAATTATTTATTGTTTAGAGGGTGGTATAACACTTTTAACAGATGTTCATTTTCGTGTAAGTTATTTCATAACATGTTTAGGCCTTGCGTAAAATTAAGACAAAAAAAGATAAATAAAAAATTAATTCCTATGTCATAATGTTGGCACAACTCACCCCGATCAAAATGGCACAACTTACCCCAAATTGATTTTCTGGATGAAACGGGTGAAACGGGTTGTCAAAAATTAAACAAACAATGCAATATGAAATCTATTAACAAAAATGTCTAGATATACCTCCTAACTCCGTCCTACCAGAGAGACATCATTTTATTACAGATACGAAATGACTGAGAAACAAGTTTCAGTCCTCGGCACTGCAAGTTTTCAGCAACAAAATTGAATTTATGAGTGTAGCTTTTCATACCATTATATTTGGTAGTTCTTTTCTTGGTGCCTAATGATGCTGACAAAGTGGGTATATATGAGTAGCATTGCCTTCTTTGCCCAGTTCTTCATTTAACCCCAACAGTCACTGTGGGTGGCACAACTTACCCTGCGGCAGGGCCGTCATTTTCACGGAAAATGTGGGGGGGACATGGCCGTCACGCGGTCAGAATCGGCTGATGGATCCTCAAATGACTAAATCAGTCGGTCTTTTTTCCGAACTTTTGCATGGCATGGTAACCTCCCGATGCAGAAAGGTGGGGGACATGTCTTGACGTCTCTTACAACGTCACCCTACCAAATTGAGGCCATTGGCTATTACCACGACAGTCACAACATATTTTATTTTCACACAAAAAAGTGGGGGGACATTTCATATTATGTCCCCCGGGGTCAGAAATGTGGGGGGGGGGACATGTCCCCCTCGTCCCCCACCAAATTATGCCCATGCCCCGAGGTGAAACTAACCCCGGTCTCCCTTATCTAATGGCAGTAATACAACTTCTATTCTGTTCTATGTGAATAATGTATACATCGCTGGTGAAAGTGCAAAACCTTGTATGTCAAAAATTTGGCATTTTTAGATTTTGGGTCGAATGACTATTTTTATATCCGATACATGTTGTCAACTGGTCACCTAGCCAATTTGCTATTTTTGGAAGGGGAAACAGAATGATTTCACCAAACCTTGTATGTCGATTTGTTCCAAAAAGTGAAAGTGCAAAACCTTGTAACTCAAATCAGAACTTTGGAGCGCATATTTTCGAATGTTTAGACTTTTTTGATATACTAGAATTACCCAGTGATGAATGAATAAAGGAGGAGGAGTGGAATTGTAAATTGGTTTGTTTTTTGTTATTTTGTTTAGGGGGGCTGCATTGTGGGGTTGTAGGCAGGGATGAACGTGGCATTGTTAAATTTAGTGTCCTGATTCAGATCTATGGCATATGAGGAAAAGTGTCGAGCAGTGCCACACACTACCGAAGTGAAGGCATAGGCCTGTAAGTTGTGGGGAGGGGCTTTTCCTTAAAAAGTTGAGGGGGAGGTGGGCCCTGTGAGAGAGATTGGCAAAAATATGAAGTCGGATCTGTCTATCTATTGGTATTGATGTATCTATGGGCAGTGATATAGCTATCTATTTATTTACTCCGTGTTTTTATGTATGAGTGAATGTATTTTTATCTATGTGGCTGTCCTTCTATATCGATCTATGGCTATCTATCTGTGGCTATCCATCTATCTCTCTATCTATCTATAGATGCAGGGGCAGACTGGCGCCATATGAGGCCTTTTGGCAAAATAAATCAATGGGGCTTAAGTCATTGCCAGTGGCAATAAGTAAAAAAAGAAGAAGAATCAAATCTATCTATGTATGTATGGGGCTTCCATGTATTTTGTTATCTATTCACTTATTTATAAGTATCAAGAGATTCACCATTCATTAAATGTAAAGTGCAATACATAGCAAGAGAGAGTGAAGGTGAAAGGGATGACTAATTGGTAATTGTATGATTGAGCTGTGATTTAATTGTGTATTGACAGGTGTGAAGATAAATTGCACTTGACAGAGTGACACATTAAGTCGGATTCAGTAATATCAATGACCGTAATAGCAATCTGTTAGGGTGTCAAAGACGGTTGTGTTTGAAGTATATAAAAGAAAGTCCACAGGGCAGCAGACATACAATCGTTTTATGCAGTTGAATTGCCGCGAATGAAATACATGAAACGGCGGGAAAAGACTGGATCCTCCTGGATCACAACAAAGCAGACGAAACGGAGGGTCAGTGTAAAATGCGGACCATGCAGGCCATGCGGACCATGCGGACCAGACATAGAACAAACACAGGAGGGTGGAGTAGGGGCATTGTTTGTTTAATTAAGCTGATAATACACAGTTAATCAAGCGGAAAATGCGGACCATATGCGGACCAAAGAGCTAGATGCAGACCACACAGACTGAAGCTGTAAATATAGGCTTATGCCTATAGTTGGTTAGAAATATAATTAAAGAAAAATTTCACTACAAAGGGAAATTAATTGGCATCAGACTGTCTTTTAAAAATAGCACTTCCAAGTGTCACAAACCAAGACTATCTTTGGACTATTTGAAGTCTATTTCCATGATATATTTTCATTTAAAAAAAAACCAAAAACTTTGGTCTGCATTCTATAAATTTTGGTCTGCATTTGGTCTGCATGATAGGAATTCTGGTCTGCATGCTATAAATTTGGTCTGCATCCCATAAATTTTGGTCTGCATTTGGTCTGCATTCTCTATAAATTTTTGCATTATAAAAATTTTGGCCTGCATTTGGTCTGCACTATAAATTTTGGTTTGCATGCCATTTATAAATTTGGTAAATTGAGAACAAATTAATAAATATTTATACTAACATTCACCAACCTGGCAGTAGTTCGAAAGGGAATTGGTGTAAATCCAATAATTATCCAAAGCTTTTGGTAAATCCAAATGCAGCTGGTTGTGTATATTCCAGAGACAATGTATAGAATGACTTTTTTGAGAAAACTTCTTACTATTAAATCCTAGTTACTGCCATTTATAGAGATTGGATTTAAAGTGCAATTAGATTTAAAAGTGTTAATTAGCAATTGTGAGACAGGGTCTTGTAATCCACTGTGGATTAAAGAGAGTGGGAATCATAGATGATGGCTTAAAAGCAATTAATAGAAACGACTCAATTGGATGACATTCTAGATTATACAGCCTGCACTTACAATGCATAGCATTCTTAAAATACATTTTGTTGATAGCAGGTTTTAAATGGTGGCCAGGTTCACCTTGGATCAGACAAGACCTTGCAGACCAAAGTGCAGACCAGATGCAGACCAGATTGCAGACCAGACTGTACTGACCAAATCATGCAGACCAGACCATGCAGACCAAATGCAGACCGAGTACAAGTACATTTTTAATATTTTATGGAAAAAAATACAAAGTCTCTTTTTTTTATAAATCATAAATCCATTTCAAATCATATATCCTGTTGTTATCCAGTTGGTCCGCATGGTCTGCACTGTTTGGTCCGCATGATATAACCCTTTCCTGAGTAGCCAGTGTTTGCCCAAGACTTGAGCCAACAGACTGGCTGCCAGTATGTCTGGTCCGCATGGTCCGCATGGTCCGTTTGGTCCGCATTTTACACTGACCACGAAACGGAAGTAAGCTGACGAATGGATGGAATCAGCAGCAAGGGGAAAAATAGAAAATAATGCTGAATCGAGGAGGAAGGGGAAACAGGAATTTATTCACATGTGTGTTCATCAGAAGGGTATGTAAGAAAAAGGAACGAATGTGCATAATTGATGGGGGAAGGGTTGGCAGGACTGTTGAAAGTATTGGACAAAGGGGGGCGAATGTGGCACTTGGGTTACAGCCTTATTTAGATAGATATATTTATATAGAATTTCATTTGACAACGAAAAATATCATCATTATACATGATTGTGTCATATAAATGAACTAACTACAAAGTGTAAATCGGAAAATATATGTACAAAAGAGGGATAGTAACTACAACTAATATGAAGGAGGAGGAGAAGCAATAATGAATGCAATAATACTGAAAATCTTGACAATAAAGCGATATAAAAGTTCATGTTTAATCATATTTTACCAGTATTTCAAGTCAGAATATCGTAGATTTATAATGAAGCGAAGACTAGCGGTAACCACTCAATGTCCATGCCACGAAGCTATAATATCAATGATGCAGTTGAAAGCACCATGAGATAACTATAATATTAGAAGAAAAAAAAACATAATATGGTAAAAGCTTGAATAGGTATTTAAAAGGAGCATCATTTGCTATTCTAGGATATCACAATGCTACAGTTTTTACACATAACTTTCAGCACACTAATAGGCATTAAAGACAAAGAAATACAATAAAGTCATCATGATTATGTACAGGTCAAATAAACATCGCAACAAAATGAAGCACCATTAACACAGTATAATTTGTACAAAGCAAAATATTTACATGATACAAAGCAAACACATGGAAGCAACACAGTCAATATGCCACCAACCACTCAGACACCAGGAGCAACTTACTTGACTAATATCAAGTGCAAAGTATAGTGAACATGGTTAAGTGTCAATTTTTAATGCCGAGTACAAAAATTTACCAAGTGCCATATTTAGGTTTAGATCTTTAGAGACCATTATTTCATTAAATTGTTCAAGTTGTGAGAGTGTTGTGAAACCGAAAATGGATTCAGATGCTACTTGTAATAAATTTACTCTGGCATCAGACCATTTGGTACAAATCATTAAACAAGGTTTGAGTTACATTTTTCACAAATTCTATTTTCTGCCAGAACAAATGGGCGTTTATGCCTCCCTAAATTCGATATTTAGGTTATGAGAACTAAGCCTAAAACGTGCAATATTGTAAACCGATTTTGGGAGGTTGTAGTTCAGATATGGTTCTATTCGCATGTCAATTTTAAAAGTTCTTAATTTAGGGTATTTAATGTGATCATTTCTGTCAGCCATCATCATTGCTTTTGCAGAATCGAACATGCAAGTTATCGATTTATTCAATTCAAAATTTGCGAGATCAATGTTAAACTATCAGAAATTTTACTGAGTCTAGTGAACCAGCATGGTCCACCTTTATCTTTTAGTTTTAGTTGGATCGCCAGGCACTTCTCAAGAAGTGATGGACAGTTATTATTCTTTAGTCTATCTAGATATTTTAGAGCTGAGGTTTGTTGTCGCACAAGTAAAGAAAACCTACCAGTGTCTGTTAGAATAGCAGTTGTTGAAGTTTGACTTCTGACCCACAACATAGTTTTTATGAAATTCAGTTGTATTTTTTCTAGATAATTTTTTTTTTTTCTGGGAACCATAACTCACTGTTATATTCTAATATAGGTAATATGTGCGTATCAAACATTTTCAAATTTAACTTTGGTGACAGATAACCCACAGTTGACATTGTATATTCTTTAAGAGCATATACTGCCTTTTGTGCCTGAGTCACCAAATGTGCATACATCTCTTTATGTACATTTTTCGAGTTGCAGATCACATGTACTAAGTACTTGTAAGAGTTGACTTGCTCTAACTCTTTATTATCGATCGAAAAGGTTATGTTACTTGTATTTTTAGTTGGCGCTTTATAGAATGTCATAACCTTACTTTTCTGAGAGTTAATTATTAGATGCCACTTACGGCAATAAGATTCAACATTTTTCAACAATGTCTGCATACCATTAGCAGTTTCAGACATTCACTAAATATTCACTCATGTCTGAGAGATACAGATTAAATAGCTTCGGACTAACAATGCCACCTTGAAGAACGCCATGAGTGCTGTCAATACAGGAACCAAGTTCACCTTGCCACCTAACTCTAGCCCTAGATTTGGAAAACATACTGTGAATTATCTTAACGAGTCGATCACCATATCCCTTCTTTATCATCTTATAGTAGAGAAATTCCGCCAGGGGGCCAGGACGATGATTGTGGTGTACTTTTTTTATGGCTCATAGCAAATTTCCTTATCAAAAAATTCCACATCTTTATATTTGTTTTGGTGATGTAGGCTTTTGAAAAAGAGCGTGCACAAAAAATTTGCAACAATTGCAACAAGTTGCTTTAAAATGTGATAAATGATCGAGTTACAAGGTTTTGCACTTTCACCAACTTGTAAGTTTGTGAAAATGCAAAACCTTGTAACTCGGCATTTTCAATCATATCTGATGGTAACATCAATGCAAGGGGTCAACGACCTCTGACAAAAAATATGCTAAAACAGGGTGTCACTTTCTATAAATCAAGTGGAGCCTGACTCACATACGTATGTGACCTGCTCTACCAAAATGAGTTCAAAGTAGATTTCCTGTCTTATCTAATTGTGAAAATGACTTAATTCTACTGGAATTGGGCATCAAAATAGTGTTCATATGTTTTGATATCTCCTTCCAATCCAAAGACATGGCATCGCAAACACTGATAATACGAAACATCAAACTTTGAGAAAACACATTTTGCTGATTTCTGGGAAATATAAATTTTGATGGAGCAGGTCACATATTGATAAGCATTACCATAAAAAGAGATTGACAGCATTTTTCAATTTGTGAAAACAGCTTTTTGTGACATACGAGGTTTTGCGCTTTCACCATCGACATATAATTCTATATAAGCTTGTAGGCTATCATATCCTATATCCGTTTATGGCTTATTTTCATGTTTTTGGTATGTGATGTCAGTATCGCTTCCTTCCGTGAGCCCTCTATGCGTTCAACAAATCAATTAAAAAATGAACAATGTCATCCTGTTATAAATAAAAGATGAGAAATAGGCAACGGAAGAAGAAATTTGGAAAAGAGGATATAACTCAGATTATAACATTATTGGATATATGTCTACATCCGTCACAGCATGTTCACTGCATTCTCGTTTGTATTTAAAAGTAATTCAAACATTTTGTGAATGACATTGCAACCATGGCTGGTCAGAAGTGGATCTGCATTTTCATGCTCCTTGGACTTCTGCTTCTCTCCTTGGAAGCTCAAGAATTGACTGCTGAGGATGACAGGTAAAGTACCTTTATGTAGTCAGTATCAATATACAAAATTTTGTTTGACCATCTTTATCTCACGTTTTTTCTGTAGGGGAGACTAGGGCTGGTTGTCACAGGGGCAGGTTGTCACACTTTTTATTGCACTAAACTATGGAGTCACACAGCTCAACCAATCACTGTTTACTGCTTTTATAACCCTCTGGAGTCTTTCTGAAAAATCTTGACCCCTGGAAGGGAGTTTGGTAGGCACACGGTCTGTTAAAAATTTCCTGTCACAAAAAGTAATTTTTTACCTGCAACTTGCATGCAATGCTAGTTTTGTCAAATAGTTGTTGAAAAAGGTACAGTTATTAAGCTTACCATGTAGATATTTCTCTAAATCATACTGACAACAAATAGTGAAAATTTGAATAAAAACGGCCTTGGTCACCGTTTTTGGAATTTTAATCAATCGGGGCAGGTTGTCATAAAAAGGCGGGGCAGGTTGTCACACTTTTTGGAGCTGGTTGTTACCTATTAGGATCAGGCTTTTAAACCAAAAAAACGAACACAAATATAAATTAGTGCTTTATACATGCTATCGATGACCGAAGATGTATGCAGATATTGCATTGTGTTCAAATAAATCGATTTCAAATTTATATATAAAATTTAAAAAAAAAAAGGTAAAAATCCTTCTCGAAATCAGAATGCCTTCCTGCTGATTGGTAAGCCTTCATTTAAACACCCTTGAACACAGTACTGTGTTTGTTAAGGTCTTCACTGGGCAAGTAAAGGGTTCCTCATATATATTGTCCAAAATAACTTTTCTTGGTCAAGATCTGCCCTACAGAGTTCTACTTCCTGCATCCGAGCTCTTAACCAAAAGTGTGACAACCTGCCCTGAGAATGTGACAACCTGCCCCGAAAATGTGACAATCTGCCCCGAATTCTGAATTCAATAAAATCTCCGATAGGACATCAAGATTTCGAATGATATAGGTATATATTCACCAGATAGGTTTAGATCACTCCCCTTTTGCCACTCTATAGAATGGCAGTGCTCCTGCATGCTTTAAATATACATAGTAGCATGTTTAAGTTTTACACACTGTGACAACCTGCCCCTGTGACAACCAGCCCCGGTCTCCCCTATTGCTAAAATCAAACAGCTTTATCATTCCACCTGCGCAATGATTTTTATTATGATTCTTACTCACTAGACTGTTGACAGCAATGAGAAGTTAAATAATACTAATATTTATTCAAATATTGAATAATAAGATAGAAGTGAAGTGTCTCTTATCATATGGAAGAAACTCCTGCATAAAAAATATAACCTTGATTCAAACGTAGCGCTGGGAAGAAATTATGAAAAAACCATGGAATATTTTGGGGAACCTCAGGCAATACTCCTCCTCCAGCCTAAAATCTACCTTAAATCAATTCTAAATAGACTCAAGCTTCATTTTCAGAAACACAGTACGAATGGATCATCATTTTTTTTCTCAATATCCATATCTTATTTCCAGCGTTCCACCTCGTAGGAAGTTTGCGAGACTGAGAGGGAGAAGATCACCGAAGGAGATTTGTCTCAGACTGAGAGGAAGACACAGAGAGGAATGTCTTCAACACAATGAGAATGAAGAATATACACCCTGAGATTACACTGTACTTTGACATCTTGTAGCTATAAATAAAATCTTGTAATGCATCAGCACTGGCCATAATGCTTTTGTTTTTTTTCCCGCAGAAGCTCGAATATGTGCAAGGTATTTTCTAACAGTGCAAAATATAGAGGCATCTAAGTGGTGGGGGGAGGGGCCTATATTCAAAGGTTTATTAATAATGAAGTGTCATCTTCTCTACTTCCAACATTGGAAACATAGAGGCTGTTTGATTGGTTGTGACAAAGAGAAGGCCATTTTTGTCATAACTGATTTTAGAGTAAAAATCAGATCCATAATTCTTTCCCCATCAAAACTGCTAGAGTCAAGGATGGTAAATCCGTCCACTTTTGGCTGAAACTGTATTTCCAGAAAAATAGTAAAATATATAAAAATAAAAATTGGTCCATTGAAAAGGGCATATTCCGTATTACCAAAAATAGTAATAGAAAGTCAAATATTTGAATAATTTTTGCTGGAACCATGGAAACAAAATTTGAAGGTTAGGACATCTAAATCCGTCCACCCTGCTGGTAAATCCGTCCAGCAAGGAGGGTAAATCCGTCCACAGAGCATAATGCAGCCCACACTTATCATATCTAATTATTTTTTCAAGTTTTGCAATTTATTAAGTCTTACAAAGGTTTTTGTGTCGATTTTAGAATAATGATTCACTTATTGCACTTGTAATAGATGAATTAAATAACAGAGGTCAAATTAAATTTGAATAATTTCAATTAACCAGCTTAATCACAATTAACGAAAAATTAAATACATTCAAAGGGGTAAAACTGTTCCTATCTAAATCTGTAATCAGTGGTACGCCGTTTGTACATATTTAAAGTCATAAAAGTACTTCAAAGGTTAATTTTATGGGGGTGGACGGATTTACAAACCCAAGATCAGTCCACTTTTGAAATTTTGATGGTAATTCCGTCCACTTTCATTTCCATTGTATTTCCTTTCAATGTGTCAGAATTTTACAAATCCGGCAAGAATAATTTAATTTTGTATCTCATTTACTGATTTTTATCTTAAATACATTTATTTGATAACGAAAATAGGCCTAAAATCTTGAAAATATCCGAGATCTGAAATTCTCAAAATGGCTGTGATGACGTCACAGATTCTGATTGTATTATCCTGTGTTATTAAATGGACCTGAAGTATTATTCAAATTGCTGAAAACGCCAAAAATGTCTAAAGTAGTTAAAAAAAACAAGTTTTTCTTGCTTATGGAACCCTAAAGAGTGTAACAGATGCATCTAGATCCTCATATTATGGGGTGGACGGATTTACCATCCTGGACGGATTTACCATCCCTGACTCTACCTTCTTCTTCTTCTTCTCAGATTAGTTCCCACCTCTCTCTCAGGTGAACCTCCAGTAGCCTGGAGTCATAATTTTTAATAAGATGAGTAAATAAAAGTCCATTAAAAGTCTCGATGAGTCAAAAGATTGTCACTTAATAGCCAAGTTACATCTACTAAAAACAACTCCACTTAAAATCAACTCTAAAAACTACAGTCTGCAGCTACAGCTACACATATAAATCACTGGTTCATAAATCCATTGCGGAGAACTCAAAAAATTTAGTCTGGAAAAAACCAGGGCTGTTTCTGAGTATGCTGATGGCCTTGTCTACTTCCTTAGAGCATGTGAAATTCCATTTCAATGAGATGGATAGGGCTTGTTGTGATGTCATTGATGTTCTCACCCAGCTTAACTAAGGCAAGTATTCGTAATTCTTTCACTATAAATGAAACCACTTTGAAACACTGACACAGATTTTTTCCCCAAGTCATCATCTATGATTGCTAAATTGGTGTCGAGGGGCCTATAAATTTATGCTATGAATAATGAGTTAATGTTGCTCGGTCAGTTTTCCAATCGAAAATTCTAAATTAAAACAGAACACACAATATCTAGAGCAGCATGTTATTGCAATGTATGCATGCCTACATCTACCAATTAAATGATGATGTGTAACAGCAACAATACTTTAAAAATGTCACAAACATAATTATTTCAGACGTCGTTATATCAATACAACTTATTAGTTCTATCTCTTGGCTGGTTGAAGTTATTTCAATTCCGGATTTGCTGGGCCATTTGAGTTACTATCATTTTGACTTGCTCCACCAATGCCAAAAATGCCTCCGTCATAATATTATTATACTGTACGGCTTCAAGATCTTCATTAGCATCATTGCTCTGGTTGTCATCATTTTCTGCCTCAACAGCATTGGTTGCCTCAGGTGCTTCCCTGAAAATATTTGAAATGAAGTTGTCATTGTTTTCCATAAGGTCAAGGGTACAAGCGACCATTTTAAACAAAAAATGAAAATAAATAATGAAAAAATATACTTTGAATACATTACCCTTTATTTGGGTCATCAGCTATCAATAACCGAAGAAAAAAAGGTAGGGGAGACCAGGGCATGTTGGACCATCCCCAATATTTTTTAAATAAAACATGTATAGTTATTCAGATCCCTAAGGAAGATACCTACTATAACATTATAGTGGTATGCCTTTAAGTCAAAAAGTTCAATGAGCATTGAATGAAAAATGTGTGAACTCCATTTCAAGCATTTTCTGCACACAAAGAGTTACTTTTGGCAAGTTTTGATTGCTATGTCACCTCGTCTGAAGGATTGGAGATCTGGTCAGACAAGTCTCGTCAATTAGGACTATAACCACTCTAGGTGACTCAAGTATGGTGGTTCGATCATATAGATTTTTCTACAATTTCGCACAGGAACTCTATGGGACCCATGAATTTCAAAAATGAAAAACAAAAACATTTCACCGACTCGTTTGGTTGCCATGGTAACAGCATGTCTTGCCTGATGACTGCTTAAATGTCATAAATTGAGTTTTTGGTTATGTACCACCGAATAAAGCATTACATGCATTCGTCACACAAAAACGTCAGAATCTCTTCCCAAGGATTTACCCCAATACATTTGCCACAAACTTAAGAAAAATGTTAAAACACTTTTTTCTGTAAGAGCTAAAAGGGCACTTACACACTAATTAATTGCAGATTTTGTATGTAGACATCAATTTTGGCAGTAATCAAATTTTAGGAAAACACATACAGATTTTTTTTTTAATTTGCATATTTCGTAAACAAATTATTGTCAAAAAAATGGCAAAAGATATTAAAAAATTCACCGAGTCCTTTTTTTTACTGCAGTACCATGACTGTGCCAATGTCAATTTAAATAAATAAAGACAATTTTTGACACAGTTGACTGAAATTTACTGAGAAAATGTTTTGGATAAAGATGAGAAGCTGAAACTTTAAACCAGCATAGAATAGATGTTACTGCATTCAATAAAAATAATAAGTACGCTTCTAGCTGCATTAGATCTCATTTAAACTGCCAATTACTGGCTGCCTTGCTGTCAAAAATAAGAACAAAAAATGGTGACGTCACAACTGTTTCAGGGCCTGCTGCAGTTGTGACGCTATGCCAGGCAACCAGGCTGCTCAGAAGTATGTGCAGTGTACCACGCTTGAGTCACCTTAAGTTAAGCAAAGCTTGAAATACATTTTCTTAGTTAATATTCCACTATGTGCCATTGAGGCACGCACGTTTTCATAAGAAGTCAACATAGGGCAGGTTGAACCTGCATGGCCGGGACTTGGTTTGGCATAAGGGCATGGTAAATGGTAAGAAGTCAATCAGTAAAAAGATGTCTAATATATTTGGAGAAGGTTTTGAGTGAGAGCCAAAAAGATTAAAGTGGACTAAGGTGCCCTGGTCTCCCCTACTCTTCCATTCTGGGACTTCCTTAAGAATGCATGCGATTCTTACTTCAACGGACAAGTGAAAGTTCCATTGCAGGGATATCAGTGCATTATTACTGGCATTCTAAAGAGTGTTGTCACTGAAATCCAGGGATATTTTGTGGGTAAACTTTCTGCTGCCTACCTTCTTCAATCCCAATGTCACTTTGGAGGAGTAATTTAATCCGCAAGCACTTTATTTGATCAACAAATATAAATAAATATTTATGGGAGCAATAGCTTTTTGTATGGTGCTTGAAGCAGCATCGAGGCCACAGGGAAGGGGCCCTCATGCCCCATGCGTGCATATTTTAGTTTTTCCTCATTATTTTTAGTGAAAAATCTAAAAAAACATGAGTCAAATCATTCTTCTGTGAAGAATGTGCTTCTGCACCCTGTAGGTCTGTCATCATTATGACCACTTGATATAATATAAAACAAATGAAATACTTTACTGTTCAACAGTAGAATCAGGTGTGTCCGGTGAGTCAGGTGTCTCAACTTCACGTTGGTCAGGCTGGTCAGGCTGGTCAGGCTGGTCAGGTGGGTGAGGCTGAGCAGATTGAGCTGCTGATTGTTGAGCTTCAAAGGAGAGAAGCAAAATTTCAAGGAGCATGAACATGAACATCCACTTTGATCCAACCTTGGGACTCATTGCAGTCATTGTTCCAGACTATATGGCTCTCCGCAAGTTGCAATAGAACGTGTTATGAAGCACAAACGGACGCTGGCGTCAAATATATTGGGAAGCACAGTGTACCATAAAGACATCAATTCAAATTAAATGATGGGGCCTCATGGATGCACATGTTGCATGCTTAGTTATCTTTTAATTAAATCTCAAAACAAAAATTGATTAAAGCAGACCTACCTCCTCCCCAATGAACTGACAAAAGCTGTGAAACTCATCTCCTCCTCTGACATACAGTGTTTTTTTCTTAACTTTTTACAAAATCCCTTTTGCAATTTACGTTATCCTCTACTAAATCCTTTTTGTAATTTACGTTATCCTCTACCTGATCCTATAACATGTCACAGGATCACTGAACGTAATTGATTTGACTAATTCTGTCCAAACCATCAGTTGTTCAATTTCTGAGAAATGGATAAGTATTATTGGATGAGTTATACTACACTGTGCAGTATGTCTCGTCAACGAGAGGACAGATGTTTGGCCAGATACCTCGGCAACCAGAAGTCCTAAAGTAGAAATCAGGGCTTTTGAGTCGGCTAGTAAGTGAACTGACTCCAACTCCTGACTCCTTTGGCTTTCTAAAAAGCGGCTCCGACTCCGACTCCTTAGGTCTCCTGAATTACGACTCTGACTCCCGACTCCGCTTATCGGCATTATTGCACACAAATATTACATGGTTAACATTGGAGAAAAAGTAGTTCTCAAAAGTTTTCATAGGATTTTGTACATGAATACTTCTTTAGGATATCTTGTGTAAAACTTGGAAACATTTTGCATTTTTTGTAACCGTTTTTTTTGTAAATTATTTTTAGGAGTCAGGAGTCACCAATTTAATTTTCAACTCCGACTCAAGACTCCACCTGAAAGTCAAAGTTCGACTGCGACTGCGACTCCGCCCAAAACCACCAATGCCAGAACTCCAACTCGGACTCCATAGCCTGGTAGAAATACACCTACCTATGCACTATGAATATAAGGACGATAATAAGGTGCCGACGAATGTCACAATTTTAACTGACACCTAAATTTTTCTAATCTTTTTTCCAAATTTTTGTTATAAGTTAAATCGTGACAGTCGTAGCCAACAGGGTAAAACGGTCGACTTCCTGTAATCTGACCAATCAGAGAGCCGGATTATTGACACATTAAACTGCTTGAAGCATTGCAACGACGCAAACGGAACCCATTGATATTCATAGTGCTATGTGTAGTACCTTGGCTTGTTGCAGGGGTGCCGGAAGTAACAGCTAGCGGCAGGTCTCCCAGTCATTACCAAATTGGTATCACTGGGTGACCAATATTCCCAGAAACTCTCATTGATTTCACATTTAGTTTGTCATGATTTGCAATTTTTGTTTGCATTTCTCTAATTTGTTTTGGTGGAAATCAGCCGAAATCCTAAACTAGCAGTCAGCTCAAAAGTTCAAAGTCCCTTTTGCTAGTCTTTACACGAATACAACTTATGGATCTTCAGCTAAGTGATAAATGTCGTGAACATGGCTATGCAAAATTCTGTCTCTCTCCCGGTCAAAAATCCTTAAAAAATGCTCTGATTTAATGTTCTCATGGAGATGGGTCAAATTGCTGAAAACATAAAAATGCAAAGCGCCAAGAATTAAGGCAGGCATCATCTACGAAGTTGGCCAACAACAATCCTCCCTTTCAGAAAAGGTGCCTTTCAGAAATGTTCTGTGGGTAAACTCATTGAAGCAATTCAGCCACGACTGACCTTAGATTTATAGTAAAAAAAAACACAGAATGTCAAGCAATATTTATGTATATTTGTAAATAAATACATTTAATTCAACACCAATAAACCATGATTTGACACTGCTGTGATGTCGTTACTCACACAGTTCTGGCATCAATTGATCAATGATACTGATTAATATTCGCGCAGCGAAACGGCCGAAGGCCGTTGAGCGAAGCGAATTGAGTACAAGAGAAGACTCAAAAATCTGTGCAGTGATGGTCTCAACATCAACAGTCCACAGTTTGGAATTGGGTCAAGTGGGTCCAGCTTCTTATCAATGATTTAGTTTCGTATTTAACAAAACATAACATATTCATCTTCAAAAGTGTCTTAAAAATTCAATTTTCTCTAGTAATATATCTTGTACCAATAATTTTTATGAAATAGTTAATTATTAGCATTGACAAGCTAAATCAAATTATTAACATGTGATGCATTTAATTTCAATCAGACAACAAGAAAACATAACAAAATTAAAGTTACATAATCTTATAAACTGATGATTATGTAACAGTGAACAGATAATCTACATGCAATGTTATTTTTTTGTATTACTATATTTATACTATTATGTAATATCAACAATCTAACATAGACTTGACTTTGGCAGCTTTCAGTGCTGTCTGCCTTTTTACCATTTATTTAATATATATATCTATCTATCAATTTATCTATCTATCTGTCAGTCATTATATCTATCTGTCTATCTGTCTATCTATTTATCTCTCTATTTGTCGATATATTTATCTATTTATCTATTATATTTTTTGTCTAGTTTATTTTGCTATTCTACATTTTTCTCTGTCTTTCCATGTATCTGTCTTTCTAATTTTCTGAAACAGTTACATAACTCCTTTCATACATTGATTATGAAATAAACATGAAAGTTATGGTAAAACTATAAGTCCTACAAAAACTTTTTAAAGTGCTGCGCGAATTTCATGGCAGTGCCATTTACATATTATTCGCGCAGTGAAATGGCCGAAGGCCGTTTCGCGAAGCGAATTGAGCACAAGAGAGGTTTCAAAAATCTGTGCAGTGATGGTCTCAAAATCAATGGTCGACAGCAGGAAATTAGGTCAAGTGGGTCCAGCTTCTTATCAATGATATAGTTTCGAATATAACAAAACATGAAATATTCACATTCAAAAGTGTCTTAAAAATTCAGTTTTCTCCAGAAGTATTACCTGTATATATATATTTATGGAATAGTTAATTATATGCCTTGACAAGCTAAATTGAATTATCAACATGTGATTCATTTCATTGAAAAACAGACAACAAGAAAACATAACAAAATTAAAGTTACATATTCTTTGTAGACTGATGATTATGTAACAGTGAGCAATTAATCTACATGCAGATCATGTTATTGTTTTTTATCACTATTATGTAATATCAACAATCTAGCCTAGACTTAAATTTGGCAGCTTTCAGTGTTGTCTTCTCTTTTACTATTTAGCTGATTATCTATCAATTCTATTATCCTTAATCCTATTTATTTCTCATCCTATCTATCTATTTATCTATCTATTTATCTATCTATCTATCTATCTATCTATCTATCTATCTAGCTATCTATCAATCTAGCTATCTATATATATATATATTCTCTTTTTGATCTATTTTATCTTTCAAGTGTAGATTTCTCTCTATTTTTCTGTATATCTGTCTTTCATTTTTTTTGAAACAGTAACATAACTGCCTTTCAAACATTGAATGAAATAAATTGAATGAAAGTTATGGTAACTGTTACACTATAAGTGCTACAAAAACTTTTTAAGTGCTGCATGAGTTTCATGGTTGTGCCATTTAAGTATTATACTTGTTTTTTGTCCTTGTAAAGTTAGCTTGACTTCCTCCACTTCCTCCACGTCAAGTTTACGTCGATCAAATATAGTAAGAATGATCATCTTGATTTTAGACTTTCTGTCGTCAATGTCATCTTTTTCTGCATCCACTCTTCTCTTCTTATGACTTTCCCTGAAAAAAATGAATATGAAATTTTACACAATGAGTGATTGTGTAATAATTTTTGAACAATTGAAAATAAAACGAGTGTTTCACTGTGCCCTGTCTCCCCTATTGCACCTGTTGTGTACATCTTGAGCATATCAAGGATGCCGGAAAAGGGGGGAGCAGGGGGGGTAATTGCCCCTCCTGCCCTTGGCCAGGGGGGGCAGGGGGGGCAAGGATGCCCTTGACATGTCAAAGAAAAAACATTATTAGGCCGTGATTTACAGTGATTCAGGTCAAAATTTTTTATTATTAATTCAAAATTATTATTGACACTACATCAAATTTTTGTAACGTGAATAATATTACATTTGCCCTTTCTCGAGTGACCGCCCCTGCCGCCCTCGTTTCCTTCCGGCACCCCTGGAGCATATTATGTCAGAGTATGTGTCATGGAGCTCACTTGTGTCGGCAGTGACAGTGCATCAAATGACTGAGATAAAATACTGTATAGGGTATTAAACTAACTAAACTATCAGAATATCAAAATTTAGAAATTGGCCTATCAAAATTATCATTGTGATATCAAATTGACAACTTTACGACACATCTGTTGCTCAGTTGACTGGAAGCTGTTTACCCTGTTGCACAAGAGATTTGAAATAAATAAACGCATGCATTTCAAGATATCATAATTTATAATGCTATAAACGAAAACTATGAGGAAAATTACAATACCCCATAATGTTTACAATACCACATGAAAAAGCAGTGGATATATCCCATGTGGTATTGCGTTGTATACTCAATGGTTTGTTGTATACTCCATGGTCAGATCATTGTTGATGATGTCATTGCATTGTTTGCCATTGTAGTCCTTGCCCTGGGGGTCATTTGTGTGACCGAGAGAGGGAGAGCATTTGACTTCATATTCTGTTACTATATGGTCTGGCCTTTAAAAAAAATCAGGGTAGACATCTGGCGGCATGGCAGGTTAGGAGAAATCCAAGATGGCGGCCAACATGGCCGCCGTGACAAGAAAAATGAGTTAAACTGCTCACAGTAACATTACAGAGACGTGCACTACATCAAAATAGGGGTTTTCTTGGATGCTGAATCCAAATATGTACAAATAAAACCTCTTACTACCTTTCCTCTATAGATATTCAAGAGGGCTGCCAAATCTAGCCAAAATGGCTGCCGTGAATGGAAAAACGCCTATTTTACAGAACAACAAACACCGCACAGGCATGTGTTACATCAAAATAGGGGTTTTCAAGGTTGCTGAGTTCAATAATGCACAAATAAAACCTCTAGCTCCCTTCTATTTTGAGAAATCCAAGATGGCCACTGATATGGCTGCTACAAAGTCCTGCAAAAACATCTTTGTTGCCCCCAACAAACACTAAACAGGTGTGTAATACATTAAAATAGGGGTTTTCAAGGTTGTTGAATTTAATAATGCACAGATAAAACCTCTTGCCCACTTCTATTTTAAGAAATCTAAGATGGCCACTGATATGGCGGCCTCAAAGTCCTGGAAAAAACCTAATTTGCCCCAAACAACACCTAATACGGGTTACAAGGATACCGCAAAATAAGGTTTTTCTACGTTCCAGACTTCATATATTATCGTATGGTATCGTGGTATCAGGTTGCTCACAGTACACACCGTTTGGGGTGCATAATTGTGGCAAATTTTAGGGATGCTGTATCCGTGAAAATTCTTCATATTTTCCATTGTTAGATGGCTGCAATTAAGAACCAGTGTAGACACCTGTTCCAAGGTGTTTCAGTAAAGTTGTGAAAAAAAAAACTCAAGACTCACCATGGATAGGGCAACATCATTTCCAGTGACAGGCAAAGTAACACCTGCATTTTTTAGGCCTTACAGTTTATCTTTGTGGGTGAACTATAGCTAAGCACACACCCATTAAGAGAGAAAGAACAAGAGAAATCTTTTTTTTTGTCACAGTTACATATTCTGAATTCATAGTACAAAAAAACTATGTGAATGACCAATATACCTCGATCGTAACAATTCACATAGGCCATGAAGTCCATCACTGAGACTTTTATGTATCATTGTGTGATTTTGAAGTTTATTGATTCAAACCAAATTTCAATGCATTGAAATTTGGTTTTTCAAAAAACCATTTTGAATCTAAAAAACCAATTTTGTCTGAAATTTTTTAGAGTGCACTGACAACGTTTTTTTTTGGTTTTTCAAAAAAACATTTTGAATCTAAAAAACCAATTTTGTCCCGACATTTTTTAGAGTGTGGGCCATAACAAGAGATTTGATTAAATAACGTTACAATTTCAGGCAGCTTGAAAATATTATTGGATATGCGTTGAAATAGATGTACGTGTGTTTGTTGCCTAGTTCTATGTTAAGCAAGTAATTTTCGTCTGTTTCATAAGCAACCGATACGACGATGCCATACGATAATATATATATTTATTGCACACTAGACGTTGGGCCAAACAACGTATGACAAAGGTAGGGCAAAGGTAATTTCGAAACGTTGCACTCAGATGGAAAACCAAACGTAGGTAGCAACCTTAGTAAGAGGTTGGCAGATAGTTTGTTTTATAGTTCGGCCTAACGTTCGAGTCACACGTAAGTCATACCTTTGATTGAGAGGTTTGAAGAACGTTTGACTATAACATATGACCATACCTTTGATTCAAAGGTTTGTAGAACATTCATTTGAGAGGTTTTTAAAACCTTAGACTATTACGTAAGTCATACCTTTGGTTGAGAGGTTTGAAGGACGTTTGACTACTACGTATGACCGTACCTTTGATTCATAGGTTTGTCGAACATTCATTTGAGAGGTTTTTACAACCTTAGACTGTTACGTATTACCATACCTTTGATTCATAGGTTTATCAAAGGTATGGTCGAACATTTGGCAATACGTAAGTTCCAAGGTTTCTCCAACGTGTTTTTGATATGTATGGACAACGTTTGAAAGTAATGTTCAGGGCAAACGTCTGATCATACGTATCTGCAAAAGGTTTGTTGAAGGTTTGCACAAAGTTGCAGAACCTAGGATCCTGATTCACAGAGCGCCTTGTAGCGCCATCTATTAAATACCTATTCCAATCTATCTGGTCCCTTTGAGGATATAAAAACTCCAACAGGATGCTTGCTGTTGACGATAAGATGAAGTCATAAAGAAATAGTTGATCCACCAGTCACAAAAATTACCAAATAAGTACTTGTGAAAATGTGAAAGATGATCTAGGTTAAAAAAAAATTTAAAAATTTTTCCATGACCACAAAGATGCATATGAGAATTGTATAAGACCCAAGTTTAATGGTACCTCATTGCAACTGTCCTAGATGCCGAGAATGTTCCAATTTTATCACGGTAAAATTGCAGTAACATTTTCAATTTCAACATGCAAGGTAAGTGTTTTTATTTTATTTTATTTGTAGTCCCTAAGTGGACTTGTAGACTGCTCAGTAAAATGAGGAAGAAAAGTCTATTAATTTTGGGAGCCATCCTTTTTGGATAGCTCTGTTTGTACTGCTTTAATTTTTTGTTTTATATTTGCAGATCTCAATCAAAATAATTAAATCCTCCCACCTGGCTGGGATGCTCTCCCCACCCCCCACCCCACCCTACCTGGACAATGATCCCGAACACGCTATATATATAAATCAAACCTGAAAACAAGAACCTGAACTGAACTAAAACAGCTTAAAAGCTACTAAAAAGAACAAAATTGAACATATTAAAACCCCCCCCCCCCCCTCCCATCAGACGATCCGCCCCTGAAAAAAAAATTGACATCTTGAAGAGACTTACCTGTGACTCCAGCGCCGGTGTCCAACGAATTCCGGCCGTATCCACGTCCATGCGTCCTCCCGGGTTTGGTAACCGGGTATATCCATCCAGAACGGGGTATATATGTCCAATATTCAGTCCATAATTGAATCACAAATACTGAAACAGCTGATCGAGTCATTCCTGGCCGGGGCGTTCCGACCATGCCGTTCGATTTTCCACATTGCCGGGCCTCAATCTTTCGCAATAAAGATTTCCGACCGTCCAAAACATGCTCAAGTGGTAGCCAAGTAGTTAATCTAGGAAGCAAACCACATTATGAGGCTTGTCAATGCGTTAAATCCTTCGTTATTAGCAAAATCACCATCCGAGATTACACAGTTTCGAGTCGGCCCGCCATTTTGCCTTCTTGTACGCAAGTGCGCATGCGCAAGAGGGGGCCGCTCGTCTGAAACGCTGGATCCTAGAAGGCGGGAAGACGGTCAGAGACCGTCAGAACAACGTTAATATACTTCGTAGTCACAGATACGGCTTGTATCACTCGTATCAACGTCTAAAAGTACGTATTAACGTCTGAGAAATGTGTCGACAAATTACGTAGTTTCGGAACGTTGGGCCCGATGTGACTAGGAGGTTAAATGCTTCGTTAGACCAACATTAGATTTACCTCAATGTCCGCGAGGGTCATAAATTTCAGTCACAATGTTATTTGGTTGAGTATACAATAGGCTTCTTGATGGGATACACCCCATGCTTCCTTTTGTTATTCCCCTAATACGTGCAGATTGTGAAGACCAGTGTTGGAGTCGAGGACAGGACATCCGAGACCGAGACCGAGGCATGAGCATCTGAAACCCAGTCAATCATATTAGAAATATGGTATTTGGGGGATTCCCTCTATTATAATTTTACACTCCTGCTCATAGATATGGAATACTTTTTTGGAAAAATGGTGACAAATTAAAGTAAATTTCAGAGTGTGAATGTAAGCAAGGTCCATTGTAAAGATCAAGTTATCTTCTCTAGTCACTCTTTGAAAGCCTGAACTGCACTTTTTTGCAAGAATTTTAAACTTTTGGTTGAATGCACCTCACCCTAAAAAACCCCTGAATTTCCATATTTCGTGCTGCTGAAACTTTTCCTGGGGTAAACGCTGCAACATGCATTTTAAATTACAGTTTGTCCTTACCTGTAGCGGTAATTGGAAGCAGTTACCATTGAATCAGACCACCATGTGCTCCAGCAGAAGTTGCTAAAGTTGTCAATTTCAATTGAGAATCTTGAAGTATTCCTCATTTATGAGCAACGGTGTAGTTTTCTTGGGATATGAGATGCTGTCTACAAAAGGTTGGTCTTCCAGGGACATCAATTTAGGAATGACTTCGAGACCAAATCTGTCCACTGGGAGACCATTTTGTCTCCCAGTTACAATGTTAAAAGTGAGTTTGAGTTTAATCACTTCAAAAAAATTTCATTCCAAAATAATCCTCTAACATTGCATGCATGCACTGGACATTAAGCCTAGAGCAAGGTATCATATTTGCATTTCTCTGAGAAACAGCATATAGATGCTTTGTGTGAGGCACAGTTGATTAGGGATGGGTACCTTTCCCTAAAATTCGGTCCGGTCCAATATCGATACTTTTGAAAACGGTACCGGTCTGGTTTCGATACCAAAATCGATACTGAACACAGCTCTCATGAGAAAAAATTAAAATTTGTTTGTTGTAGAAGTATCAATGGGGTAGAAAATGGCTATAACAGAACATCCCAGACACTTGACTAATTGTGCTACACAATATCTATCATTTTCAGAAGTGAAAAATAGAATTATTTATCTTCAATGACATGTGCTGCTTGTCATCAGTCCCACTTGGAGGGTTAATCTGTCATATATTTCTCATTCGCAACGTATCAAAAGTCACAAAAAGTATTGTTTTGTGCACCTTTTAATTCAAAAATTGATACTTCGGTCCGGTACACCATGTTGCAAATCGATACCTCCGGTTCGGTCCAGTTCGGTACCCATCCCTACAGTAACTGTTGATGTAATCACAAAAAATCCTTGACTGCCTGGGATCATGGGGAGCAACTGGGTAGAAACTATAGGTAGAAACTGGGTTGAAACTACAGTAAAAACCAGGTTTATTCCAAAGGGTTTTTACCATATGGTTTTTACCAGGGACGGACGCAGGGGGGGATGGGGAGATGCATCCTCCCCCACCAGACCAAAATTTATATATTTTTACATATTAATTTTATCTATGCGCAGTCGCGGAATGTCGCGAATTGTGCGTTCCGCGATACGATAGGGCGATAGACCCCCCCCCCCATCGGAATTTTCTGGATCCCCCCCCTGGTTTTTACCCGACCAACCTTTACAGTGATAAAAGGTAGGAGGCCTAAATGTGTGGGTAGGATATTTTTGTGTTTGGGGAAGCCCTTCTGATGACATATTTTCTGGTTTGCTTGGAATTGTGTGGTAGAAGAAAGGTAATTCATGAATGTAAAAAGAAAAAGTAAAGAAGAATTGACCACAGACAAACATAAAAATATAGGCATAAAGCTAGAAAGGAAAAGGACAGAAAGAAGAAGGAACAAAGGAAAGAAAGGAGACGGATGAATGAATGAAAGAAAGAAGAAAGAACAAAAGATTGAAGGACGAAAGTATGAACAGATGCAGAGAGTTGCAAAATGCAAATACGATTTCTTTCTTTCGTACATTGATTGAGAATGTTAATTTGAATCATTGATAACAAGAAATCAGTTTTGTCAACAAAGACAGTTGAAATTTTATTCAGCCGTGCAAATCATGTAATATTTACTTTATCATTAATATTCTAAAATGATGAGTAATTTGTTCATTTTCTGTGCAGTTAAGATGGTGCACAAACAAGTAATTAAAATGATTGATGTTTATAATACACTCCTGCTCATAACTATGGAATACTTTTTTGAAAAAAAAAAGTGTCAAATAAAATTAAATTTCAGAGTGTTAAAGCAAGCAAGGTCCATTGTAAAGGTCAAGTCATCTTCTCTAATCACTCTTTGAAAGCCTCAACAACATTTTTTGCAAGAATTTTGAATTTTTGGTTGAATGCACCTCACCCTAAAAAACCCCTTGAATTTCCATACTTCGTGCTGCTGTAACTTTTCCTTGGGTTAAAGCTGCAGCATGCGTTTTAGACGAGAGCATGTTCTTCCCTTTAGTGGTCATTGGAAGCAGTTAGCATTGAATCAGACCATCATGTACTCCAGCAGAAGTTGCTGAAGTTATCAATTTCAATGGAGGAGGTTGAAGTATTCCATATTTATGAGCAACAGTGTACTTGAATTCAAATGCTGCATAATCATGCAGTGAATAAATGTATCATGTTCACATGTAGTGTTAATTATGACCTTTTATAAATCATAATATTCAGCTTCTTAAAATTAACATGGCAGAAACATCACTACAAACATCAATGCGAGGTGCACTTAGAGGGGCAACTGAAAGACCCTGGACATCCGTGAATTAGTAGGGTATGGGCCAGACTCACAGTCTTCTCATCACCCATCATCATACGGCGGTCGCCAACGCTGGAGAATGTTTCGGCATTGGAACCTTGGGCAATGTTCCCCTTGCCTCTGTCCATGGGTGCAGTGCTATGCCCCTTAGCTGTATCTTTTTGGAAGGTTCACCACAAATTTCGTGCCTGCATTGCGGTGCATGACAGCTAGAGCTCTTTTTTCCATAAATTTTTTTTAAACATTTTATTTTAGATATATTTCTCTCTGACCCAATTTTTTTCTCCAAACTTTTTATTGAACAAACCTGAATACGAAAATGAATTTTGAGATAATTAGAATTTGGAATCGTTAAAATGAAGTTTTTGCGTTCAGGTGGTGCCGTCTTCATGCTTTGACATTTACCTAGTATATACAGTACAATACAATGCAAAGTCCTGAGAATTTTACTGGGGAGGGTAGGAGGGGGGTGGTAAGAGGTGCCCTTCAGATTTTGAAGAAAACAACATTATTAGGCCTTATTTTACAATTTTAGGTAAAATGAGAGTGTACATTCAAGATTATTATCAGTGTTGAAGCCATATTTTGATGGCCTCGGCCTTGGCTTGGTCTCGGATACCAAATCCTTGGCCTTGCCTCGGTCTCGGGTGTCCGATGGCCAGTGATGGAGGCCTCAGGACCAGCCTCGTCCTCGAGGCCGGCCTCGGGGCCATATTTTGATGGCCTCGGCCTTGCCTCGTTCTTGGATGCCAAATCCTTGGCCTTGCCTCGGTCTCGGATGTCCTGGCCTCGACTACATCACTGATTATTATCTCTATTGAATTTTTTTCCGGCATCCGTGACGTTCCTATTCCTTCTTTCAATGAGGTAAGAGTTTGATTTTACTTCTCAGATCATGATTACAGCAAGCTAACTTCAACTTAGTCTTTTGATAGATATTTTCCGACAGTTGTTAATGTTTGTGCATGAGGAGGCACGTGGCATGCCAGGCATGTGGCAAGTCCCACTAAATTACTTATCTCAGTGGTGGGCATGCAAGGCCGAAGAAATGGTTTAATTTATGCAAACATCGTTATGGCTGTATCACACTGACAATGTGCAAAAGCAAGCTGACTTAATCGTTTCATCAATTCGCCATATTTGCTCACCCTGTGAGTTCTGACGTAAGCACATATGTGGAAAATCATACGTTTTCTTTTTTAAAGTGCGTCATACAATGAATTCTTAATTTTTGACTCTTCAAATTTCTCAAGTTGTCTGTCGAGCATATAACAACAAGTATCTGTCCATCTTCCAAACAAGAAGGAACGGCATCAATCAGAGTCGACGATTCTCGAGTTCATTGTAAAGATGGCTGCCGACAGACGTGTTCTAACTTTGCTTCTCATCTCCACTGTGATGGTCCAGTCAACTGTGTAAGTAGCATTAATTTTTCATTCACTTTTCTGTGATGGTCCAGTCAACTATGTAAGTAGCATTAATTTTCATTCACTTTTCTGTGATGGTCCAGTCAACTGTGTAAGTAGCATTAATTTTCATTCACTTTTCTGTGATGGTCCAGTCAACTATGTAAGTAGCATTAATTTTCATTCACTTTTCTGTAATGGTCCAGTCAACTGTGTAAGTAGCATTAATTTTTTATTCACTTTTCTGTGATGGTCCAGTCAACTATGTAAGTAGCATTAATTTTTCATTCACTTTTCTGTGATGGTCCAGTCAACTGTGTAAGTAGCATTAATTTTTCATTCACTTTTCTGTGATGGTCCAGTCAACTATGTAAGTAGCATTAATTTTCATTCACTTTTCTGTAATGGTCCAGTCAACTATGTAAGTAGCATTAATTTTTCATTCACTTTTCTGCTATGGTCCAGTCAACTATGTAAGTAGCATTAATTTTTCATTCACTTTTCTGCTATGGTCCAGTCAACTGTGTAAGTAGCATTAATTTTTCATTCACTTTTCTGTAATGGTCCAGTCAACTATGTAAGTAGCATTAATTTTCATTCACTTTTCTGTAAATGTCCAGTCAACTATGTAAGTAGCATTAATTTTTCATTTACTTTTCTGTGATGGTCCAGTCAACTATGTAAGTAGCATTAATTTTTCATTCACTTTTCTGTAATGGTCCAGTCAACTGTGTAGGGTAGACCGTGCCAGTTGTCACAGGGGCTGGTTGTCACACTTTATACTGTGGAAAACTAGGGGGCAGTACTGTCCAACCAGTCATTGTTTACTCTAGAAATTATCACCAGGGGTCTCTGCATGAAATTCTAACATCCAGAAGGATGTCTGCAAAGCGCAGTGAGCATTTCAATTTTTTATACTGTGAAAAGTAAAATTTCACCTTCAAATTGAATGTGGGTCAAAATTTGAAAATGGTGAAATTTCACTCAGGAGAAAAGTTTATTTGAAATCAGGTTTAAAGGAGCTCCTTTTGATTTATTTTGGTTGGTAAAAAATTCACCTTTACTTGTACTTCGATGTCCAAGGGTCAGGAAACACAGTTTTTATGTGCAGTTGAGATAAATACCGGGATAATGCTTTTAGGAGTCATTAACATCACGCTGTAAAAGCCCCCAATATTTCTCAGAATTCACACATTCGTATCACCTGGACTAATGCAGAGGGAGTATGAGGTACAGCCAGAACAATCATATCAAAAAAAGAGTACTGCTATCTGCCTGACAGCAACCACATGAAAATAATTGGTAAATATTTACATTTTTCACTTTTTGTACCCTTCCATAAAGCATTTCTTTCACAATACTTGATTTCAGTACACCAAACTCTGTTTATTAACTAAATTGTACACATGCCAAATGATTCAGGACTGCGAAAAAAGATCCTATGCAACACTTTAGAAACTTAAAATCAAGCAATTAACACCCCAAAATTTGCTATTTTTGATCGGTAAATCTGTGACATAATGACAAAATATGATACTCATGACACTATTAGCCGGTTAAATTGTTCCTGAGCCTCTTACTAGTGCATGCAGTTGCATATAAGTTAGTACGATATCATAAGTACACAAAATATTGGAAAATGTAAGAAAATGTATTGTTTCTATATGTATGCTGCACCCAGGAAACCACCTGAAGTGGTACACTGCTGCAACAGTGAAAATAAGTAAGGACTTCCAAAATGCTTGTGACATCTTGTTTGCCAATGACTAGAGTCACTTCCATTGGGATTTTAGAATGATAACACCAAAACTGCCATTAGTACGACGCATATTTTACTAAAACCATGTTCGTTAATGACATGTGACGTTAATGACAATTTTAAACAAATATTTCCTTGAACCAGTGAATACATTATATGATGTCAATCTTGGCTCACTTTAAGACTTGTGTACACCAATGCAAAGTTCCGCAGTCATTTTTGTCCCGATATGCATCGCCGAAATTAACAAGGAGGTCGCTTGTTAATGACAAATCAAGGTATGACAACTGACATGTTGCTATAAATAGTGTAATTATCTATATTCCATGCAGTTTATGGACTTGCAGATGATTCGGTCAGCTTGTTAGGTTCCCAAAAATCATCAAAATTAAAGTCGTATAAAAAAATGTTTGTCGTTTGATTTTTTATGAGAAAAATCATTGGGTGTGACATTAATGACATAAAATTGGAGACAAAAACACAAGAGCCCCCTTTGATAGGGTAACAATATTAGGCAAGTCATTGGTTTTGGAATTTGAAAGGGTGTTGGTCAAGGTCCAATTTGAGGTACAAATGAGGTGGACTAAGGTAGCAAGGATAATTATTTGAGCTGATTTGTCAAGGAAAATTCTAGTGGAGACAGGCCATTTTCAGTGGGGTAAGCACTTTCATTCAATTTTTGGAAAGGATAAAAGTTATCTGCCACACATTTCCTGGGCCAAATTTTTGGTTTATATGTTGACCACTATGAACCTTGTACGTACATTCATGTCCATGTGAATTGCTCTAAGACATTGGAGACAAGAATTTCAGCGTTACCAAATTGTGACCCATGTCATTTCATTCTTCATACACTGGTGATTCCGCTGAACAGATCGAAAAAACTTGTTTTGCTTTTATTTGTTCATAGCATAAAAATGTCACTTCAGCAAAGATTCTCTGGGTGAAAAATGTGAGGAGAACTGAATAAATGTAAACAAAGTGATAGTAATCAGCCATTGTTGCCATGGGAAGCACTCCGGGCAGGTTGTCACAAAAAATACGGGGCAGGTTGTCACACTTCCGGGGCAGGTTGTCACACTTTCGGGGCAGGTTGTCACACTTTCGGGGCAGGTTGTCACACTTTCGGGGCAGGTTGTCACTCTTTCGGGGCAGGTTGTCACTCTTTCGGGGCAGGTTGTCACTCTTTCGGGGCAGGTTGTCACTCTTTCGGGGCAGGTTGTCACACTTTCGGGGCAAGTTGTCACACTTTCAGGGCAGGTTGTCACGCTGCCATGACTGGGTCTAAATAGATAATAAACGTATCTGATCTTTTCAGTGGATAAGTCATTCATTGTTCATAATGCCTATTGTTATTTTTAAAATCTCTGGTGTAGGCCTACCCATTAGGATATTAAAATGGCAATCCCCTTAATACATTCTAGCGATGATTGATGATGTATGCGGAAAAGGCATAGAGTCTAAATAGATCTATCTCAAATTTACAAAAATCTTCCTCGTCCTGATCAGAATACATTTCTGTTGCATGTCAAAATTTGTGGCACCTTTGCACACTGCACAGAGTCGTGTCACCGCTAGGGTCTGCGTTGGGGCATTTGAGGATTTCTTATATGTCCAAAATAACTTGTCTTAGTCAGGATCTGGCTTACAGAGTCCCACTTCCTGCATCCAAGCTCTTAACCAAATGTGTGACAACCTGCCCCGAGTGTGTGACAACCTGCCCCAAAAATGTGACAACCTGCCCCGAGTGCTGAATTAAAAAAAAAAAGGTCCAATATGACATCAAGCATAAAATGTTATAAAATCAAATTTAATTTGCATTCATGAAAAATGTCATTGCAATGCCCTCACAAATATATTTTTGATGTTTTGGCACATTTTTCTTTTCAGAAATGCATCTGACATTGTGTCTACAAATGATCTGACTTCGGCAAATTTTCTTCCTAAAGGTACATTATATTTAAACCCATAATTCCATCAACATATCACCCATGTCAATAAACAAAAAAATCGGCCATAATTTTGTATCATTTCTTTAAAGAATGAATATAATTAAAGATCTAGCAAGTAATAAATGGTGTATGTGTATCCTTCTTGACCCAAGCGAAGCATTTGACATTCTCAATCATAACATCATTTTATATCACCCTTCAGTTATCGATCACACAGAAAACAATAAACATATTTTAAGAGTACGTCCTTGATTCCTCGTCCTTTAAACCTTTAATTTGTCGTATTGCCAGGGGTCCTATCTTGGACCTCTTCTCTTCATTGTAGAGTGGGTTTGGGCAAGAAGCCCGGGTTAGGTGAGAGGCCCCCCCAGGGTTATATCTAAACTTACATTTTTGGTGCTTTTTCTTATTGATAGGATTGAAGCTAGAGGCTTTTTAGGTGACGTCACCAATTTTCAGGGCAAACAGCACCAAACCATAGTAGTAATTTAAGAAGCAAAAAAAGGTGTATGATTTTTGTAACTTTGATTACAGTGCACCAAAGAAGTTATGGGAAAAATTGGAATGGGTCTGTTTTTGTCCCTAATTTCTCAATAATCAATTTCCGAAGGCAATCATTGCACTTCTACCCTTTCAATAGACATCTCATGAGCAGATCTACCTGGTTACTTTTTTGTTTTAATCTGCAAACCGGGTATGCTAGGTGATCCTTGGTTGCAATTCCAAATTTCGACCTCAAAAAAGTTATGGGAAAAATTTGATTTCTTCAGAAATAACAACTTAAAGATGATTTCTCTTATACAGGTGACATCAGTAATATGTTATCAGACTATATTGGTCAAATTGAGCATTGTTTAAACTTGAAAGATGTTAATTACAATGGTTTCTAGTCATTTTAATGGATAATATGATGATGCCAAGGCATAGAGAGACCGTCAGAGGATTGTCAACACTTTGGGAGTTGTAACTTTGGGTTCATTTTTAAACTGTAGTTCTGAGGCCCCATTAAATATTTTTATAACTCAAAGCCCTGGCATTTCTTATCTGGGTGATGTCATCAGATTTACATTTATAAATTATGCCTGATTCTCACATACAGGAACAATTTCCTGACTGTCATAGTTATAAATTCAAGACAAAAGTCGGCAAAATAGGCAGAAAAAGAGGGAAATGGGCTGATGAATGGAATGTTTTGTAAAGAAAAACAATAGATGCCACGGCAAGCCAGGTAATCAAGGTCAGGCACAGTGCCCTGCCTTTCACTCACAGCAATCTTGTAAAGACAGAATACACCCACGATATTAGGCCACATCCTCCCGACAGACCTCAAGGTAGCCAGGGTAGTAGGTCAGGGTAGACTAAAGATAACTCCAAGGTAGCTACAAAATTGTTTACCGGATGTGATTTCGTCTATGTGAGAACCATTCATTATTTAAGTGACAAAATGTAGCGTAAAATTCTGTTGCCCTCAGGGACTTGTACAAGATCATCCTGGAGGAGGGATTATCTCTAAACTATAAGGGGCCGACCCGACAATAGTTGGGGGGGGGGGGCTATGGACTTTCGCCCCGGGACAAACTTTTTTTTTGTTCGTGCCACCTCGACGAACAATTCTTTCGCACGCACACTCGCGACAAACTTTTTTATCAGAATTTTAACATAACGGTACCCTAGCTACAGGTGAAAACAAACTTTTTTTTTATTTTCATGTGCTGAACAAACTTTTTTTCCAGTGTCAAGTGGGAAACAATCTTTTTTTTTCACCAAATATCCATAGCCCCCCCCCCAAAGATCATCTGGTCGGCCTCTAATTGTTTAAAGAAGAAGTGGTGGCTGTTGTTATCAGGGTGGCCTACACGTTGCGTCATGATCTATTTATAACTTCATAAATGTGACGTCACCTCTGGCAAACTGTTGTGACGTCATCACCATTTAATTGTGCTCTCGCTACAATGAATGACGTCACATAAACGCCCACACTTTTTTTTGTTTGGCGCATGCAAAAGTCTTCCTTAGTATTATCCCTGTGTGAAGCTCTGTCTCCTACCATTTGAGACCTCTGGTCTCTGCGCTTCGCGCAGAGACCTGACAGTCTCCATTAATTATTTTGAAATGAAATGCAATTTAAATTAAGTGTGTTCTTAAAAATATATCCTGTAGCCTACTCAATGCTCTGGTATTGCTGAAATATGTCAGCCAAATGATTATTGAGCATGTATGAGTTGTGTCTGTAAAGTGAAGATTGGCAGTCCCCTGAATGATGAACATCTTGAGGCAAGATAATAGCTAACGGCATAATATAGGCTTTATAGATGATCTTCATTTACCTTATTTTACTTGGTATAGCATCTTAATTGGTTGTCATCATGTCTCAGGGCCTTTATATAATGTTTCAAAAGTTTCCAAAAGGATGAGGTAGTAAAAATGAATGATTGAGGTATCTGTTGCAAACTAGTGGAATATGGGACAAACAATCAACATGCTATAAAAGCCAAAGTTAATTTTTCTGTATCATTCCAATTGATACAATTTGATGGATGGTGAGTGAAATTCATCTTTGAACCTTGTGAACTTGTGATTTGTGCATGATATGACTATGGATATGGAAAAATGCATTGGAAGCACTTGACCACTTTTGCAGTATGGAAGTGTGAATAATTCGGGCGTGTATAAAGTGGTAGGTGGTGTGATTTTTGTCATTCAAACTACCTGGACAACCTCTTCACTTACAAAAGTAACATTTTAGTGCAGTTTCACCACAAATAATACCAAATTGCTGGAAATTCCTGATGCTGAATATCAGCACCAACGCATCTGTTGACATAAACTTTGAATTAACTTCTGTCCTGGCTTAAAATATGCATTTTTCTATATGAAAACAGAAGCCCCTACCAATAAATTTTGAAATAAATGCTGTGTCAACAGATTTCCGCGATTAAATTGGCATTTCAATGGGCAACATATCAATTTGAGAATTATTTGTAATAACATACTTTATATCATTAAAAATACATATTTCTTGAAAATGTAACCACAGGATCTCCATCAAAATGGGCCCACAGTCAATTCTCTACTTATAGAAACTAACATGACAACCACAAAGCAATAATTCATACTTATATTTCAGTATTTGACTGTTTCATGAAAAATTCCCATAACTTTTTTGAAGGCAAAAAATGGTGCACCCACCAAGATTCACTGGCATATCCATATCATAGCATAAAACCATGAAACTATTATCCAGACCTGTTCAGGAGAAGTGTAGTGAAAGGATAGAACATCAATAATTATCACTGGAAATGCCATTCTATAAAATTAGAGGCAAAAAGGGGGATCACTGCTTTTTTCCCATAACTTTTTTGGTGCTCTGTAATTCTTTGAAAGTGGTTGTCAGAAATAACTTCGGAAATTTTTAAAAGTATAATGGATATCTGCATTGCTTCACTTTATGGCCATCACATAAATATGATTTGGATCATGTTTTTTGCATTCTAGCTAAAAATATAGAGGTCAAATTAAAATATGTGGGTTTGGGGCGAGAGGCCCCACATGGTATGGGGCATGAGGCCCCCTTCACTTGGGCCTCGAAGCTGCTTCAGGAACCATTTAATGATGTCTACTTTACCTTAAATCCTGATAGAATAGCTAATTAAAATAGGAAAAGAATTGACCGAAATTGAAAAAGGGCAAATAATATCAAAAAATAAATGTATGAACAGAAAATTTCTGAAATTCAGAAAAAGTGAATAGAGTGCCTTAAAAATTATAGAAGAACCCCAAGAAATAACTTTCAAGCTGAAGGCGCTCGCAATAAAAATTGCCATAGGATTATAATAGGGGGACTTCTTGCCCGATGGGTGGGGTAAGGAGGCCATTTTAAGTTTTTACAAAAAGGGCTGTAACTCCTTTATTAAAATTGGTAGGCATTTGTTTCACTAGTAATAAGTAGAGTCAAGTGATCCCTTCCTGACAGCATAAGCATTTAAATAACGACCACAAAAATTAGGTCAAATCGCACCTCGAAGTTAAGGGGGGCTGCATGCCTCGCGCTACTCTATATAAACGTTTCAGTAGAAATTTCAAAAGAAAATTAAAGCCATACTATTTGCAGATGATACCAGTAAAAAAACAAAAAATCTATGTTGGTTTTTTGCATTGAAATTTGGTTTTTCAAAAAACCATTTTGAATCTAAAAAACCAATTTTGTCTGAAATTTTTTAGAGCATGTCTGCCCTGGGAAATTTGATGTGGTTGTAATGCTAGACCGAAGCAGGAAAGTACCAAGAGAAGTGTGGACAAAATACGTTGAGTTCATCAAGAACAAGCTGCTCCATCTGTTTGCTGTTGAGGAAGGAGGAAGCCATTTTGGACTTGTGCTCTATAACAACAATCCCCAGGTAAATAAAGATTCCTTTTCATCTTTGTATTCTTCTTCTTGGTGGTGTACAATGACAATCCCCAGGTAAATAAAGGTTCCTTTTCATCTTTGTATTCTTCTTCTTGGTGTTGTACAATGACAATCCCCAGGTAAATAAAGGTTCCTTTTCATCTTTGTATTCTTCTTCTTGGTGGTGTACAATGACAATCTCATCTTTGTATTCTTCTTCTTGGTGGTGTACAATGACAATCCCCAGGTAAATAAAGATTCCTTTTTATCTTTGTATTCTTCTTCTTGGTGGTGTACAATGACAATCCTCAGGTAAATAAAGGTTCCTTTTTATCTTTGTATTCTTCTTCTTGGTGGTGTACAATGACAATCCCCAGGTAAATAAAGATTCCTTTTCATCTTTGTATTCTTCTTCTTGGTGGTGTACAATGACAATCCTCAGGTAAATAAAGGTTCCTTTTTATCTTTGTATTCTTCTTCTTGGTGGTGTACAATGACAATCCTCAGGTAAATAAAGGTTCCTTTTCATCTTTGTATTCTTCTTCTTGGTGGTGTACAATGACAATCCTCAGGTAAATAAAGGTTCCTTTTCATCTTTGTATTCTTCTTCTTGGTGGTGTACAATGACAATCCTCAAGTAAATGAAGATTCCTTTTCTTCTTTGTACTCTTCTTCTTGGTGGTGTACAATGACAATCCTCAGGTAAATAAGGTTCCTTTTCATCTTTGTATTCTTCTTCTTGGTGGTGTACAATGACAATCCCCAGGTAAATAAAGATTCCTTTTCATCTTTGTATTCTTCTTCTTGGTGGTGTACAATGACAATCCTCAGGTAAATAAAGATTCCTTTTCATCTTTGTATTCTTCTTCTTGGTGGTGTACAATGACAATCCTCAAGTAAATGAAGATTCCTTTTCTTCTTTGTACTCTTCTTCTTGGTGGTGTACAATGACAATCCCCAGGTAAATAAAGGTTCCTTTTCATCTTTGTATTCTTCTTCTTGGTGGTGTACAATGACAATCCCCAGGTAAATAAAGATTCCTTTTCATCTTTGTATTCTTCTTCTTGGTGGTGTACAATGACAATCCTCAAGTAAATGAAGATTCCTTTTCTTCTTTGTACTCTTCTTCTTGGTGGTGTACAATGACAATCCCCAGGTAAATAAAGATTCCTTTTCATCTTTGTATTCTTCTTCTTGGTGGTGTACAATGACAATCCCCAGGTAAATAAAGATTCCTTTTCATCTTTGTATTCTTCTTCTTGGTGGTGTACAATGACAATCCCCAGGTAAATATAGGTTCCTTTTCATCTTTGTACTCTTCTTCTTGGTGGTGTACAATGACAATCCCCAGGTAAATAAAGGTTCCTTTTCATCTTTGTATTCTTCTTCTTGGTGGTGTACAATGACAATCCCCAGGTAAATAAAGGTTCCTTTTCATCTTTGTATTCTTCTTCTTGGTGGTGTACAATGACAATCCCCAGGTAAATAAAGATTCCTTTTCATCTTTGTATTCTTCTTCTTGGTGGTGTACAATGACAATCCCCAGGTAAATAAAGGTTCCTTTTCATCTTTGTATTCTTCTTCTTGGTGGTGTACAATGACAATCCCCAGGTAAATAAAGATTCCTTTTCATCATTGTATTCTTCTTCTTGGTGGTGTACAATGACAATCCCCAGGTAAATAAAGATTCCTTTTCATCTTTGTATTCTTCTTCTTGGTGGTGTACAATGACAATCCTCAGGTAAATAAAGATTCCTTTTCATCTTTGTATTCTTCTTCTTGGTGGTGTACAATGACAATCCCCAGGTAAATAAAGGTTCCTTTTCATCTTTGTATTCTTCTTCTTGGTGGTGTACAATGACAATCCCCAGGTAAATAAAGATTCCTTTTCATCTTTGTATTCTTCTTCTTGGTGGTGTACAATGACAATCCTCAGGTAAATAAAGGTTCCTTTTTATCTTTGTATTCTTCTTCTTGGTGGTGTACAATGACAATCCTCAGGTAAATAAAGGTTCCTTTTCATCTTTGTATTCTTCTTCTTGGTGGTGTACAATGACAATCCTCAGGTAAATAAAGGTTCCTTTTCATCTTTGTATTCTTCTTCTTGGTGGTGTACAATGACAATCGTCAGGTAAATAAAGGTTCCTTTTTATCTTTGTATTCTTCTTCTTGGTGGTGTACAATGACAATCCTCAGGTAAATAAAGGTTCCTTTTTATCTTTGTATTCTTCTTCTTGGTGGTGTACAATGACAATCCCCAGGTAAATAAAGGTTCCTTTTCATCTTTGTATTCTTCTTCTTGGTGGTGTACAATGACAATCCCCAGGTAAATAAAGGTTCCTTTTCATCTTTGTATTCTTCTTCTTGGTGGTGTACAATGACAATCCCCAGGTAAATAAAGGTTCCTTTTCATCTTTGTATTCTTCTTCTTGGTGGTGTACAATGACAATCCCCAGGTAAATTAAGATTCCTTTTCATCTTTGTATTCTTCTTCTTGGTGGTGTACAATGACAATCCCCAGGTAAATAAAGGTTCCTTTTCATCTTTGTATTCTTCTTCTTGGTGGTGTACAATGACAATCCCCAGGTAAATAAAGGTTCCTTTTCATCTTTGTATTCTTCTTCTTGGTGGTGTACAATGACAATCCTCAGGTAAATAAAGGTTCCTTTTTATCTTTGTATTCTTCTTCTTGGTGGTGTACAATGACAATCCCCAGGTAAATAAAGGTTCCTTTTCATCTTTGTACTCTTCTTCTTGGTGGTGTACAATGACAATCCTCAAGTAAATGAAGATTCCTTTTCTTCTTTGTACTCTTCTTCTTGGTGGTGTACAATGACAATCCCCAGGTAAATAAAGGTTCCTTTTCATCTTTGTATTCTTCTTCATGGTGGTGTACAATGACAATCCCCAGGTAAATTAAGATTCCTTTTCATCTTTGTATTCTTCTTCTTGGTGGTGTACAATGACAATCCCCAGTACCCCATTGTATCAACGCTTAACACGGGTTATCTTTGCTGAGTTAAGAGATTTAACCCATGTTAGTGACTCACCGTGATGTATCAACGATTTCCTGGGTTAGTTGCCCTGGAAGTTAACCAGAAAAGTTAACCCAGCTTTTTCCTGGGTTAAAAAGCTGTGTTAAGCCTTCTCCTTGTCCGAAAATGGGGTGTTAATCCAATAATATTGACCAGCAAGCAAACAAAAGGCACTGAAAACACTTGTAAACAAAACAATTGTTGGAAACGAAATGACGTCAGTCCATGACGTCACTTGATGACGTCACTTGATGACGTCCCATGCTGGCCAGTTCATGAAGGCAGAAAAATGACTCGTCCGAGAAATTGCTGCTGCACAAAATAATTTCTTAAAAATCCAATTTTGATACAATCAATGTGAAATTTTAACACAGTGTAGGAAACTATTTTCTGCAGCTTCGTGGTGAAGCGCATAAAGATACCTTCATTAGATTTTATTCGCGAGCTCTATGAAGTTGGTCATAAAAAAAACTGTTTAATCTCCGTTTAGAGAGCTGCATAGTAAAAACGGCTGACCGGAATTTTATGCCGAATTCAGCGAAGGTGTATTTGGTATCCAGCAAGATGCTGTAAAAATTTCAAGTGTGTATCTTTAAAACTGAGTGAGTTATTCTAGTTTTACTGCAACGAAAATGGTTTTTTCAATCTTCTTCTTTTTCCTGTGTCAAATGACGCTCTCATTTTGGGAAACCCCCGGGAATCCCCGTCAATTTTGGGTTAAATATCCCTAACAACAATAAAAAGATAATCTTAACCACTTTTTTGTTGATACAACACAAGCTAACACAATTTTATAAAACCGGTTAACTAACACAGAAAATCACTAACACAGGTTTGAGTTAACCCACTCGTTGATACAATCCTGCACAGGTAAATAAAGGTTCCTTTTCATCTTTGTATTCTTCTTCTTGGTGGTGTACAATGACAATCCCCAGGTAAATAAAGGTTCCTTTTCATCTTTGTATTCTTCTTCTTGGTGGTGTACAATGACAATCCCCAGGTAAATAAAGATTCCTTTTCATCTTTGTATTCTTCTTCTTGGTGGTGTACAATGACAATCCTCAGGTAAATAAAGGTTCCTTTTTATCTTTGTATTCTTCTTCTTGGTGGTGTACAATGACAATCCCCAGGTAAATAAAGGTTCCTTTTCATCTTTGTATTCTTCTTCTTGGTGGTGTACAATGACAATCCTCAGGTAAATAAAGGTTCCTTTTCAACTTTGTATTCTTCTTCTTGGTGGTGTACAATGACAATCGTCAGGTAAATAAAGGTTCCTTTTTATCTTTGTATTCTTCTTCTTGGTGGTGTACAATGACAATCCTCAGGTAAATAAAGGTTCCTTTTTATCTTTGTATTCTTCTTCTTGGTGGTGTACAATGACAATCCCCAGGTAAATAAAGGTTCCTTTTCATCTTTGTATTCTTCTTCTTGGTGGTGTACAATGACAATCCCCAGGTAAATAAAGGTTCCTTTTCATCTTTGTATTCTTCTTCTTGGTGGTGTACAATGACAATCCCCAGGTAAATAAAGGTTCCTTTTCAACTTTGTATTCTTCTTCTTGGTGGTGTACAATGACAATCCCCAGGTAAATTAAGATTCCTTTTCATCTTTGTATTCTTCTTCTTGGTGGTGTACAATGACAATCCCCAGGTAAATAAAGGTTCCTTTTCATCTTTGTATTCTTCTTCTTGGTGGTGTACAATGACAATCCCCAGGTAAATAAAGGTTCCTTTTCATCTTTGTATTCTTCTTCTTGGTGGTGTACAATGACAATCCTCAGGTAAATAAAGGTTCCTTTTCAACTTTGTATTCTTCTTCTTGGTGGTGTACAATGACAATCCCCAGGTAAATAAAGGTTCCTTTTCATCTTTGTACTCTTCTTCTTGGTGGTGTACAATGACAATCCTCAAGTAAATGAAGATTCCTTTTCTTCTTTGTACTCTTCTTCTTGGTGGTGTACAATGACAATCCCCAGGTAAATAAAGGTTCCTTTTCATCTTTGTATTCTTCTTCATGGTGGTGTACAATGACAATCCCCAGGTAAATTAAGATTCCTTTTCATCTTTGTATTCTTCTTCTTGGTGGTGTACAATGACAATCCCCAGTACCCCATTGTATCAACGCTTAACACGGGTTATCTTTGCTGAGTTAAGAGATTTAACCCATGTTAGTGACTCACCGTGATGTATCAACGATTTCCTGGGTTAGTTGCCCTGGAAGTTAACCAGAAAAGTTAACCCAGCTTTTTCCTGGGTTAAAAAGCTGTGTTAAGCCTTCTCCTTGTCCGAAAATGGGGTGTTAATCCAATAATATTGACCAGCAAGCAAACAAAAGGCACTGAAAACACTTGTAAACAAAACAATTGGTACAAATGAAATGACGTCAGGCCATGACGTCACTTGATGACGTCACTTGATGACGTCACATGCTGGCCAGTTCATGAAGGCAGAAAAATGACTCGTCCGAGAAATTGCTGCTGCACAAAATAATTTCTTAAAAATCCAATTTTGATACAATCAATGTGAAATTTTAACACAGTGTAGGAAACTATTTTCTGCAGCTTCGTGGTGAAGCGCATAAAGAAACATTCATTAGATTTTATTCGCGAGCTCTATGAAGTTGGTCATAAAAAAAACTGTTTAATCTCCGTTTAGAGGGCTGCATAGTAAAAACGGCTGACCGGAATTTTATGCCGAATTCAGCGAAGGTGTATTTGGTATCCAGCAAGATGCTGTAAAAATTTCAAGTGTGTATCTTTAAAACTGAGTGAGTTATTCTAGTTTTACTGCAACGAAAATGGTTTTTTCAATCTTCTTCTTTTTCCTGTGTCAAATGACGCTCTCATTTTGGGAAACCCCCGGGAATCCCCGTCAATTTTGGGTTAAATATCCCTAACAACAATAAAAAGATAATCTTAACCACTTTTTTGTTGATACAACACAAGCTAACACAATTTTATAAAACCGGTTAACTAACACAGAAAATCACTAACACAGGTTTGAGTTAACCCACTCGTTGATACAATCCTGCACAGGTAAATAAAGGTTCCTTTTCATCTTTGTATTCTTCTTCTTGGTGGTGTACAATGACAATCCCCAGGTAAATAAAGGTTCCTTTTCATCTTTGTATTCTTCTTCTTGGTGGTGTACAATGACAATCCCCAGGTAAATAAAGATTCCTTTTCATCTTTGTATTCTTCTTCTTGGTGGTGTACAATGACAATCCTCAGGTAAATAAAGATTCCTTTTCATCTTTGTATTCTTCTTCTTGGTGGTGTACAATGACAATCCCCAGGTAAATAAAGGTTCCTTTTCATCTTTGTATTCTTCTTCTTGGTGGTGTACAATGACAATCCCCAGGTAAATAAAGATTCCTTTTCATCTTTGTATTCTTCTTCTTGGTGGTGTACAATGACAATCCCCAGGTAAATAAAGATTCCTTTTCATCTTTGTATTCTTCTTCTTGGTGGTGTACAATGACAATCCCCAGGTAAATAAAGGTTCTCTTTCATCTTTGTATTCTTCTTCTTGGTGGTGTACAATGACAATCCCCAGGTAAATAAAGGTTCCTTTTCATCTTTGTACTCTTCTTCTTGGTGGTGTACAATGACAATCCCCAGGTAAATAAAGGTTCCTTTTCATCTTTGTACTCTTCTTCTTGGTGGTGTACAATGACAATCCTCAGGTAAATAAAGATTCCTTTTCATCTTTGTATTCTTCTTCTTGGTGGTGTACAATGACAATCCCCAGGTAAATAAAGGTTCCTTTTCATCTTTGTATTCTTCTTCTTGGTGGTGTACAATGACAATCCTCAGGTAAATAAAGGTTCCTTTTCAACTTTGTATTCTTCTTCAATTAGGCTTATTACGTACAGTATATTACATGAGTTCGGTTTAAGGTGCTTGTTTGTGCTACCAGTGTGGCTGTGAGGACGTGGGTTCGACTCCCACTCGTGGAACTCAATTCGGTCCGAGCCCATGGGATATTAAATGGAGGTGGGTTGTATCCAGTGTTCTGTGCTGGGGCAACTGAAAGACCCTGGCATCCCTGAATTAATAGGATATGTGCCAGACTCCCAATCTTCTCATCAATCATCATCATACGTCGGTCACTACCACTTGAGAGTACTATGGCATGGGAACCTTGGGCAATGTTCCTCTTGCAGTGAAACTTAGTGAGAATGACAAAGTTGCAATCCATTTTTTCTAGTTTGAAATGAAACTAAATGATACCAACAACGTTGCATTTCACTTTTCTAGATTACAATGAAACCAAATGGGACAAAAAATGTTGCATTTCACTTTTTCTAGGTTGCAATGAAACTAAATGAGACCAACAATGTTGCATTTCACTTTTTCTAGGTTGAAATGCAAAGTAATTAGACCAACAATGTTGTATATCAGTTTTCCTAGATTGCAATGAAACTTAATGAGACAACAATGTTGCATTTCACCTTTTCTAGGTTGGAATGAAACTTAATGAGACCAACAATGGCACATTTCAGTTTTTCTGGGTTGAAATGAAACTTAATGAGACAAATAATGTTGCATTTCACTTTTTCCAGGTTGCAATGAAACTAAATGAGACCAACAATGTTGCATTTCACTTTTTCTAGGTTGAAATGAAACTAAATGAGACCAACAATGTTGCATTAACTTTTTCTAGGTTGAAATGAAACTAAATGAGACCAACAATGTTGCATTTCGCTTTTTCTAGGTTGAAATGAAGCTAAATGAGACAGACAATGTTGCATTCCACTTTTTCTAGGTTGCAATGAAACTAAATGAGACCAGCAATGTTGCATAAATTTTTCTGGGTTGAAATGAAACAAAATGAGACCAACAATGTTGCATTTCACTTTTTCTAGGTTGAAATGAAACTTAATGAGACCAACAATGTTGCATTTCACTTTTTCTAGGTTGAAATGAAACTAAATGAGACCAACAATGTTGCATAAATTTTTCTGGGTTGAAATGAAACAAAATGAGACCAACAATGTTGCATTTCACTTTTTCTAGGTTGAAATGAAACTAAATGAGTCCAACAATGTTACATTAACTTTTTCTAGGTTGAAATGAAACTTAGTGAGACCAACAATGTTACATTTCACTTTTTCTAGGTTGCAATGAAACTAAATGAGACCAACAATGTTGCATTTCACTTTTTCTAGGTTGAAATGAAACTAAATGAGACCAACAATGTTGCATTTAACCTTTTTTGTAGATTGCAATGAAACTAAATGAGACCAACAATGCTACATTGATTAAGAATTACTTGATGACGAGCCTGCCAGGGAGACAAGGCGGTCGCAACCTGCGAAGAGCTCTCAGATTTACTCGTAAAGAACTTCTAACGGAGGTGATGGGAGATCGGCCAGATGCTCCTAACATATGTCTTCTCTTCACGACTGAAGATGGTGCTTGGGTAAAGAGGAACAAGCAATTTCCCAAGATCAATGAAGTCTGCCACAGATTTGTCAGGTGGCGATTCGGAGATTACGATGATCCACACAAAGTCCAGAAAAGATTGTGTCCTCCCCTCTCTGACGAAGAAGCCGAAAGTATGTGCACATAATATATAGATAGTGGATGGTAAGGTGACCAATATTGAGTTTTATCGGCCTGAAGCGGTAATATTGGTTGAGGCCGTAGGTCGAGACCAATATCATCTGCTAAGGCCAATAAAACTCAATAGTGGTTGACTCAACATCAACTATTTGTTATATTCTGCACCACAATTTTATTACTTATACCTATTTGTAAAACATTGTTTTTTCTAAAGATATTTAATTGTTTTATTTGAAATATACTTAATTTTCCCATTATTTACAATGAGCATATTTATAAATGATAGATTGACATTTCAAGAAGTTAGATTTCCTCCTACCCAGGCCTTCCCTTAAATAATAGGCGATTAAGTGCATGGTTGCTGTTAAGAGCATAGTGGCACACCAATGTCACTCTCCTTACACCAATAACACAACACCAATATTGTTATTTATTGTCGTGTCATGTGACTGATCTCTTGCTACATGATTGGCCACCAAATTTTGATGCAGAATATTATGAGTTATTATACACATATTTGACCCCAGGGGGCATAACGTGAAATGTCCCTCCCACATATTTGACCCCGGGGGGCATAACGTGAAATGTCCCACCAACTTTCTTGTGTGAAAACAAAATGTGGTGTGCATGGTAATGGCCCTTAGGCTTAATTTGGTAGGGAGCAGTTCTGAGAGACATGTCCCAACCTTTCTGCTTGGAATGTAAAAAAGCAGGACTAACTCAGTTTATTCGCCGATGGTAACGGCGTGCTGCCCACGCCCCCTATTTTCTACAAAAATTACATCCCTGGTCATTGTTGATGAACAGTAAGTTTGGTTATCCATTATTGCCCAAATGAGGGATAAAATAATTGTTTTTAGCGCAAAGTTATTCGAATGATTATATAATATTTATTCTTTAGCTCACAGAATGTAGTAATGAGTTTACTTGCTTAAGGAAGCAACAGAGAGATAACAAAAAGGTTTTTTGTACACTCCTGCTCATAAATATGGAATACTTTTTTGGAAAAAAAGTGTCAAATAAAAGTAAATTTCAGAGTGTGAATGCAAGCAAGGTCCATTGTAAAGATCAAGTCATCTTCTCTAATCACTAATTGAAAGCCTCAACTACTTTTTTTTCGCAATGATTTTTAGTTTTTGGTTGAATGCACCTTACCCTATTAAACCCCCTGAATTTCCGTATTCCGTACTGCTGTACCTTGCAGCGTGCATTTTACACATGAGCCTGTTCTTCCCTTTAGCAGTCATTGGAAAGAGTTACCATTGAATCTGACCATTATGTGCTCCTGCAGAAGTAGTTAAAGTTATCAATTTCAATGGAGAATGTTAAAATATTCCATATTTATGAGCAACGCTGGGAAATCTGCCATTTCTCTTGCAGATGCGACGATTGATGTCTGCAAAGAATCGTTCACTTGCAACAGTACATATTACAATGATTTGAAACAAACATGTGAAGGTAGGTTTTCACCCTCCGCAATGTATATTGCTAAGGTTATTATATATAGTTACTTTATTGCTCAGGCCAAAGCGTGAAGTCTCGTCTTAATCTCCACTATTAATTCAAAGGCACCATGCTCTGACTGTACCTGGAGTCAGAGAAAATCGTCACGTTTGAACTCAATTAATGGAAGAACTATTAACAAATATGACCATTCTTAGAATTTGTGTAATTGGCTGATTCAAATACAACCGTTCTTAGAATTTCTGTCATTGGCTGATTCAAATATGGTCGTTCTTAGAATTTCTGTCACTAGCTGATTCAAATACAACCATTCCTAGAATTTCTGTCACTGGCTTATTCAAATACAACCATTCCTAGAATTTCTCTACTTGGCTGATTCAAATACAACCATTTTTAGAATTTCTGTCACTGGCTGATTCAAATACAACCATTCCTAGAATTTCTCTACTTGGCTTATTCAAATACAACCATTCTTAGAATTTCTCTACTTGGCTGATTCAAATACAACCATTCTTAGAATTTCTCTACTTGGCTTATTCAAATATGGTCGTTCTTAGAATTTCTGTCACTAGCTGATTCAAATGCAACAATTCCTAGAATTTCTGTCACTAGCTAATTCAAATGCAACCATTCTTAGAGTTTCTGTAATTGGCTGTTTCAAATGCAACCATTCTTAGAATTTCTGTCACTGGCTGATTCAAATGCAACCATTCTTAGAGTTTCTGTAATTGGCTGTTTCAAATGCAACCATTCTTAGAATTTCTGACACTGACTGATTTAAATACGATCGTTCTTCGAATTTCTGTAATTGGCTGTTTCAAATGCAACCATTCTTAGAATTTCTGTCATTGGCTGATTCAAATACAACCATTCTTAGAATTTCTGTCATTGGCTGATTCAAATACGATCGTTCTTAGAATATCTGTCATTGGTTGATTCAAATACAACCATTCCTAGAATTTCTGTCATTGGCTGATTCAAATGCAACCATTCATAGAATTTCTTTCATTGGCTGATTCAAATGCCACCATTCTTAGAATTTCTGCCATTGGCTGTTTCAAATACAACCATTCTTAGAATTTCTGTCATTGGCTGATTAAAATGCAACCATTCTTAGAATTTCTGTTATCGGCTGATTAAAAAACAACTGTTCTTAGAATTTTTTTCATTGGCTGATTCAAATGCAACCCTTCTTAGAATTTCTGTCATTGGCTTATACAAATGCAACCAATTCTAGAATTTCTTTCATTGGCTGATTCAAATACAACCATTCTTAGAATTTCTGTCACTGGCTGATTCAAATATAACCATTCTTATAGTTTCTGTCACTGACTGATTCAAATACAACCATTCTTAGAATTTCTGTCATTGGCTGATTCAAATAGGCCTACAACCATTCTTAGAATTTCTGTCACTTTCTTATTCAAATACAACCATTCTTAGAGTTTCTGTAATTGGCTGTTTCAAATGCAACCATTCTTAGAATTTCTGACACTGACTGATTCAAATACAACCATTCTTAGAATTTCTGTGACTGACTGATTCAAATACAGCCATTCTTAGAATTTCTGACACTGACTGATTCAAATACAACCATTCTTAGAATTTCTGTCATTGGCTGATTCATATGCAACCATTCTTAGAATTTCTCTACTTGGCTGATTCAAATACAACCATTCTTAGAATTTCTCTACTTGGCTGATTCAAATACAACCATTCTTAGAATTTCTGTCATTGGCTGATTCAAATACAACCATTCTTAGAATTTCTGTCATTGGCTGATTCAAATGCAACCATTCTTAGAATTTCTGACACTGACTGATTCAAATACAACCATTCTTAGAATTTCTGTCATTGGCTGATTCATATACGATCGTTCTTAGAATTTCTGTCACTGGCTGATTCTAATTCAACCATTCTTAGAATTTCTGTCAATGGCTGATTCAAATGCAGCCATTCTTGGAATTTCTGTCATTGGCTGATTCCTAAAGGGACCTACTTTCAGTGCAGATGAAGTCAGCACACCCAATAAGAGCATGGAACCTGTGAATTCGCTGGTGATACATATTACATAAAGACAAGACACTATTTAGGCCTTTGCCTGTGTTTAGTGTAAAAAAACCACTACATAATGATGTTTGGACATGCCTTGATAAGTAATGAGTATTTTTTACCACACCACATGTAGCCCTCCTGGTATTTTTTGCATGGAAAACCACCATTTGAAGTAGTTAACATAAACATTAATTTCATCAAACTTTGATGAGATTTTGACTTTGTCATGGTGTGCCTCATCCACAAAAACCTTACAAATGAAAAATGTCTATAATACTCTGTTCTCATTCTTCACCTCTTGGGTTGCATCTGAAAACACCATTAATATACATTCTCTGGTAATAATATTATTAATAATTATGCAGTGTTTGGGTATAAATTTAGTGAAAATACATGGATGGTGTATTCTAGCTGTGAAATAGCTGCTCGAAGTAAAGGTGTTTGATATAACCCCCTAGTAAACTCTGTTTTACCTATTTCAGGGGATAGCTTTTGGTGCCCTCTACCTTTTGTGCTAGTTGGAGAATACTGTTTCCACACAACTTTCACACAATTGACATTGGATGAGGCGTCAGAGCAATGTCAGCTTAAAAATGGATCTCTTGTGCAAATCAACTCTGCAGAAAAGAACGCTGCCTTGGAGGAGTACATAATTTGTGAGTGTTACAAATATGACAATGTTTTACATTTCAATGAGTATTTAAGTTGTAAATGTTCAAAATAAGATGATGTTCTACATTTCAATATGTTGGGGGGGGAGGGTTTACGAAAGTAAAATGTACTCAAACACGTCACTGTTTTTTTTTTTTTACATTAAAATCTAGGGGAAGAGGGGGTGAAAAGTCACAGGGGTAAAAAGTCACAGGCCTTTTTGACCAACTTGCAGTGACCTAATTATTAAGCTTTAATCATCATTTGGGATGCTTTTATGAGAAGAAGGTCTGTAGGGAATATGAAAATTATGCTCATTACGCAAAGTGGGTTTTTACACACCTCGTGCATTTTTGGGGTCCCAAACAGGTTTTATCGACTCTGAACTTTCTCTATTAATGTCTGGTCACTGTGACATAGGAAGTTGTGCTACTGTTTCAAGGTCTTTTAGATAATAGTCTTTCATGCGGCGAACCCATTTTTGGCCATATGGTCACCAAGTTGCCATGACCATGTGTTGAATTTAAAAAACAGCTGAGGGGTGAAATGTCACACTGTGACATTTCACCCCAGCACTGTGATATTTTACCATAGGGTACCGTGAATAAAATATTCTGTACTAAGGAAAGTAAAATATTCCACACTTGAGGCTTTTAGCTTACAATCTTATCATCATCCATCATCAATAATACATCTGAGAGAGTATTGCAGCAAGTTTTCATTTCGTAAACATTTGGCAATTTCTGACACAAGGCTTTGCTGATGTTATATTGTCATTGCATGCAGATAGGTTTGGAAGGCTCACTATAAATTTCATGCTCAAGGATGACTATCAAGTCTAGGTCTGCAAATTAGCTCATATAGTGCTGTATGTTCACAACAATTGCATGTGACTTGTTACCCCGCGGTTGTGACTTCTTGACCCTGGCATGGGGTAAAAAGTCACGTCAAACTTTTCCTTAAATAATTGTGAACTGACTAAAGCCTATTTACAACACAGCAGCTATCATGTGATACAAACATAGTCAACTAAATACTGCATAATTGTGCCAAAGGTCATTCAGATCTAACAAACACCTGCTCGGTTCTGGGGCTTTTTTTAAATTTTGTGACTTCTGACCCCCGCCTCCCCTACTAAGAGGGGGGGTTTACATGATGGAATAAACAAGTTGCCTTTGATTTTAAGAAAGGAATAAACTTTTTTTGGCATGTTAATTTTGGGCCTAGGAAGGGGGTGGGTTATGGCCCAATGGTCCCTCGCTAGTAAAGAATACTATTTGTATTGAGTCAGTATGACTTGAAGGGAGTAAGTCCGCATAATTAATAGACTGCCTATGGATAGATTTCAGTCATATTTAAGACTTTCCAGTTGAAAAATTGCCCGAATTGCTACTCTCACGGCTACATATGAAGTTTATTTCTTTAAATAATGTAAACAAATAGTTTTTCATGCCGTGAAAAAGCAATGTTTTATTTACATTTTGAGCCATGCAGGGCTCTCCTCAAGTTATTAAAGGCTTTACAATCAATTAAACTCAATTAATTATGGAAAACACTCACTTCTGTTGATTGGAAGTGTATACTATACCCAAAATCTATCAGTTTATGATCTATTATTGCTAATTTAATTTTACATCGAATCAGCAGACTTACTACCTTTAAAGGGAGTGTGGCTCACAGCAATGAAGCTCATGTATGTGAGATCGTTGAAGAATACAATACGAGTCCTAATGACGGGTGTTTAGTGGAAACGGGGCCACAGTGAATTGCTGGACAAGTGAATCAGTGGCTATTTCTGAATACTATACACTAGCAATTGTGCAGCGTATGAGTTACGTATGTAAATTCTACGCGCTAAACTCGCAAAAAAGAGCCAATCCGTAGTACGTACATACCTTTTTCGTACAAATTTGTATGAATTCATAAAAATTTCGCAAAGCCAGTTTGCAATTGAATTAAGAAAATTTTTCCAGTGGACCGCTAATCAGCAAAGACCTATAAAAACTTCCCTAAAAGTACAGTATTTTAAAAATTGTTAAATTGTATTCAAATTCAGCCTTCAATGCTCGTCTTAAAGCACATGCTTTCTAAAATAGTTTATAGGCCTATCTAATAAAATCTCAATGCCCACTGTTTGACTAGATTTTTAAAATTTGTGTTCCAATTCATGTCTTGAAGCATTGACTTTCTAAAATCCTCTAAATTACACTAATGTTTAGCCTTATCTAGGTTGTCTTTATCACATTCATTTGAGCCTTTGATGCTATCTATGACCCTAATCTTTCTTTTGGACATTGCTTTATTTTGGCAACATACTAGCTTTAATCGGGATGTACACCAACTTACTGGATCAATCTCACAGACACCCCTAAATTCGCGATCGCAAGTTGTATCCTCCCATATTCCATACAAATTCTGAACGGTGAGGGCTCCAACACATCTTTCAAAAATGCCGTTAGGTTGGCCGGTAGACCCGTCCCAGTTTGAATATGTCAAAGTTGTGCCATCTACGATCCATCTCCAATCAACGTTATCGCCTGTCATGTCCCGTAAACCAATCCAGACAGCCAATTCTGCCTCAAGCATTAACGCTGCAATCAAAATCAATTAAGAGAATTTTAGAAAATCTGGTCTTCCATAGAATCTAGCCAGTGAAGTGTCATTTTTTCTACTTGCAACATGGGAAATATATAGGCTGTTTGATTAATCAATGGACTTCTCTTGTTAGATGGGAAAAAGACAACTTTTAAAGGCATTTTCAAAATGATCAGTCTATTTTGAGATTTTTGAGAGCATAAATTTGAAAAATGTATGCAAAATCAATGTAATTCCAACAGAGACAATTTATACATATACTGCTAGACATAGGCATCATGTAATTGAAATGTTTTGAAAAGAATAGCTGACAAATAATAGAATGCTAATGATTAAAGCAAAATCATTTGAAACTTTCACGTTTTCAAGGACCATATGGATTTTGCATAATTTCGTCAGACACCCAAATATTAATAAATATGGCGTAACTCAATTTTGCCTCCATGAAACTTAATGAAAGTTACATGGAAGATTTCCAAGCCCAATCCAATAATTATGTGAAAAGGATGCAATGTTGGGTCAAATTATTTTCATACTAGTGTGAAATACGTAACTTACCGTACATAATTTCATCAGACATCCTATAGATTTTACATATTATAAAATAATTCTGTAATTATCTGTATTAGTATAGGTTATTCACCACGGGAGAGGGAATATGTGATTTATCACTCGAGGGCTTTTGCCCGAGGTGTGATAAACACATATTCCTGATCCCATGGTGAATAACTGGCTTATATCGTGAGACAAACACTCAAACACTCAAACATGAGAGGATAACTGGACAACAAAGAATATAGGAATTATTTCCCTGTAATACAGGCATGTGATTGGCTAACAGAGGTGTCGAATGGTATAATAAAATAAAAAACAACTGAGCTGCTAGCATGGAGATTTATAATTTAGTATAATAGGAACAAAGTCCTTCAGCAGGAATCTTTGCCACTATGGTATTTAATGAATGTTTTCTTATTTGGCAGATAATTCACTAATCGTTCGACCAAGTTGGTGACGGCCATTGTCATCAGGTGAAAGAGATCTGCACCATTATGAAACGTCCAACTCATCACATCTGACAAGAAGTATAATCTAATCTATTCTAATCTAATCTTAACAATACGTATTGCTCCATGTATCCGAGGGTAAATTGGTGTACCAGAATTTTTGCTTGGGGTTGAAACAAATAAATTGCATTGCAACTCAACAGAATATATGTTGTTTGTCATTATTTCTTCAAATGTTTTGCTATGTTACAATTAAAGTTACGTTGTCCTCCAACTTAAAAGTTGCTTTGAAGAAAGATTGAAGCCTTATTTAAATTATTCTGATTATTAAAACTTTTTGTAATTATCATTCTAAGCCCAATATAATGTGCAGATAAATTCCTTTAAAAACCTAAAAAAAAAGTTTTCAATGCCGCGAAAGACCCTTTTTCGTTTACAATTTAACCAATGTGTGGTAATCGAGGTATGCTTACCTAACCACTGTGTTGAGAGGATACAAGCGGGAGCGGAGATGCATCTCTTCGTTTCAGCTTCAGTATATGTTCTGCCAAACCTCGCCAGATCTCGCAGCTCCGCAAGAGGACCCGAGATGACGTCCAGCGGCACCAAGCGGTGTTGCGGGCCACCACACTCCTCCCCGTCATATTTTCAGCTTCCTGAGGGGGCCTATTGAACAGCTTCTTTAGTGGGCCTATTGAAATATGTCCACTGCAAGAGCTGAATGTGTAGCATCCCCCTCTCCCTCTCAAAAAATATCCATAGGCCGATGTTTCAGAATCACTTCTAAAGGGCGTTATGGATACTGTTAAGGAGCATGCAGCTAGAGTTTGCCCCTTAACAAAAATGGTAGCATTAAAATACTGAGGAATTCCAAAAATAACGGTGAGTCCCTCAAAAAGTTAAAATTTAAAAATAGCAAAGGACATGCTGGTATTGCGCTTGGGCTTCATAAAAGCCATAGCTATAATGCTGCCAAGGATTTCCTGGGGGTAGGCCTTGTCAACACATGCTAATAAAAACATTTGTTAAAAACAGTCTACAAATGACAAACAGCGGGTCTGTACGGTGCTCCAAATGGATACATCCGAAAAGGTTGGCCCCTGATTGCCAATTTTATGCAGATTACTCAAGAAAATTTCCTGCTGGAGGGGCGCATATTATTTGACTACTCCCAGAATTATCACGCCGTTTGTTTAGGAAGGGTTTTTTGTCCTCAAAGTCCTTCCTGGATGGCCTTCTGCCCCCTCCTAATGGGCCTGATGTAGCTCTCCAATTGGGAGAATCACTGCCCCTATCACTGTATCAGCAGATGAAACGACCTGTTCACGTTCGGTCTCCCCCTGTGAACTGGAACAAAGCCATATGTAGTGTTCCTGTGTGGGAAATCGCTGCCAACAATCTCTCCTAGCAATGTGTCTGATACCACCACAAGTAAAACACCTCAATGGAATTGGTGTATGCATGTATTTATTAGGGCAATATTCAGCATAGTGGTTGCAGCCAAATGTTAAGCAGGTCTCAGACTTGGTACTCCTAACAATCTATACTCATGCGAGAGCCACCTGCTTTGATGGTAGATGTCTGCTTTATGCCTTGAGTCAGGTTCGGAGCACAGGGTTTAGATTTAATGGTCGTCCGACCCTTGTCATATTGCATCGGCAAGTTGAACAGACAGTTGAGCCTTAGCCTGTCTCCTTTAGGCAGAGTAATGCAAGCATTGAGGGCTGCATCTATGAGAAAAGTTGTCAGTTGAACCAGCTTCTCTCGTGGGATCTTTCTGCAAACCCGGGAAATAAGTTTAGACTTCTGGGTCTCGGAGTCCCGTTTATCCCTCTTCTCAAGTCTGAGGGTTCCGGCATCCATTAAGCATCCTTGCAGCTCCTTTTCCATTACACTGTCCTGCAGTGCCTTCATCTTATCTACCAGGAAGCCATTAGAAAAAACCCATTTACATCATGGTGTTTAACAAGATTTACTGAAGCCGCAGAGCCAATGGGATCACTTGACTCTCTGCGTAGGCTATTCGAGGAGTCCTTGGAGCAAGTTTGTGTTCTGTGCACCAAGGGCCCCTTGTTCAATGAATTCGAGAAAATAGATGCAATAGGTGGAGACCTGTCATCTTCCACCTTGTTCAATTAATTAGAGAAAATAGATGAAATAGGTGGAGACCTGTCATCTTCCACTTGGGCTCCTCCCCGTCCATGCTATCAAGCATATGGTGACACTCTGAGTAGGTGACAATTTCCTCACTGCAACCATTAGTCTCATCAATACTTTCAGTGATGGCCTCCCTTCCTATATTCTCAGTATCCACTCGGTCGTCCTGAAATTGTTCAGAATAGCACATGTTGTAGATCTTTGTTCCTTCCAGTACGGTCGGGGAATGTTCAAAGATATCTACAGCTTCACTAAGTGGTCCGTGTTGTTGAAATGCATCTTTGGCTTCACTCGGCAGCCCTTCATGTTGGAGAACTGGTACTGGGAAATTCTCATTCATGACATGAGATGTTTGAATTCCCTTATCGGCTACTCCCTCCTTCATTTTCCTAATATTGGCAGTCACTTCAGTGCCTGTTAGTAACCGTTTATGGTGTTCTTTGTCTGTCACTCCGTTGAACCTAGCCATGACCTCCATGGCCATCATACTTGTTGAATTTTCTGTAAGTACGAGTTTCATCAATAGGATAGAAAGATAAAGTGCAAGCACTTTAAGCAGCACAGACAGTGCATGGTTCCCACACAGGTACACCGGTCACGGATATACTAAGGAGAAGAAAAAGAAGAAGGCATGGTTGACCGTTGACCCTTGGAAGCTAGTCCATTTTAGTTTCTTTATAATTTTTCCCTTCACAGAAGGGCAGCAAAAGTGACTGGTCGATTGATAAAAACCTACAGAGAATGTAGAGTAAATTTGAATGAGATTGGTGGAAGAGAGTGACCTCCAGAGTGCTAACGAGATTGCATGAAATTCTTGGGGTAAGAGCAGCTGTGCTTCTAAAAACTATTAAATTTAGTACAATGCCATGTGATTGGTTGAGACACTGAATTACATAGCGTAAATCTGATTGGAATACCTCAAAAACGTGTATCAAATCCACTGACGTGTCTGATGGTGGTTGTGGGTGTTAGTATTTCGCAGGACGTTTTATTGCTTATAGACCAATCAGGCAGGCTGAAAACACTACATGGAGTCTGAGAAAACTAGCCAGAGATAATCATGCTAAATGAATTTGCTGTAGGCTAAGTTTCGGAATGAAAAATTTTGCCATTCAGACGCATTTCATGTTCACTTATGGCAATCAACACCATTCACTCTAGTATTTCAAAATAGTTTTATATTCAAACAACAAGTTTAAAGTCTTTTGATGTGCATTAACTGTTTTACTAGGCTAAATTTTCCTTCAGTGCTGTACTAAGGCATATTTTTATTTAGATATGACAACTTGAAATAAATCAATTAATAACAACATGACATCCTCAGAAATCAATCAATCAATTTCAAAATGATTCAATTTAGTGATATTCTAATTAGTCCATATTTTGCACAAAATGTTTGTAACAGTTTCATTCTTCGCATACTGAAAGAATCGACAGTTGCTCATCCTATGGCATTTTGCAGCACATTCAATCAATCGCAAGTTTTCTTCTGTTTTTGTCACACCAGAATTTGGTGCTAGATTTTTCCTGAAGTATGCTGTCAATCCATCTGCCACATGGGCCTGCATAACTTCTATAACTGTAAATAGAAAGAGAAGCATCTAAAACAATATCATATAAAGTTCATAGATTCAACATTTAGTTAGTTCAAAAAAACTTTATGACCAAAGATTGCGTAAATTTTTAATTTTAGTTTGTCAAATATTGCCACAGTTTGTTTTGCAGAACAATTAGGAAGCTTCTTTTTCTTTAAGGTAGCTCGACACTAGTAAACTTTCAAAGATAGGATTTCTTGAAATTAGTTCAAAATTGTCCAAAATATAGTTTATAGCAAGGATATATAAACAAAAGGGGCTGCTACAAGCCTTTTCTTCAAAATATTTGACCTTATGTAAAGAAAGTCAGTCCAAGCAAACCTGAAAAACTAAATTTTTTTACTGTTAAGTTCACCTGCCATTCAGTGGCTATGTAACTCATATTATGCAATGAAGCATTAAATTAAAGAAGACAATTTTATCTAAAAGCTCATTACAATTTAAAAGAGACATATGTGACCTGCTCCAACAAAATGAGTTCAAAGTAGGCAATCTGTATTTTCCAGAAATGAGCAAAATGTGTGAAAAGGTCACATTTTGATGATTTTTAGCTGTTGGTACCACGTTTTAGCAAAATTTATTTGATTGATTATTTAAGACCATCTGGACCAAAAACTGATTTTAAATTATCAAAATTGGGCGTCCTTCTTGATTTTCTTAGTTCTTTCATTGCAATGGCGGGAAATTCAAATGCCATTTTCTCAAAGTTTGATGTTTCGTATCATCAATGTTCGAGGTGCCATATCTTTGGATTGGATGGAGATATCAAACATCATTTTAAAGCCAAATTCCAGTAGAACTAAGTTATTTTCACAATTGAATATGGTAGCAGGCCGACTTTGAACCCATTTTGGTGGAGCAGGTCACATATTTAGTTTAAAGGACTTTCCAAGGGGCTCGGAATAAAAGTTTTGATTTTGACAATTTAAACTTTTTTTATAAACCATGGTGCTAAAAAAATGACGAGATAGAATTTCTTATTTCTTTGCCATTTAGTTCCAAAAATAGTCAGGAACAATATGTGACCTGCTCCACCAAAATGAGTTCAAAGTTGACTTCCTGTCTAATTTAATTTAGTTGAGAAAATGACTTAATTCTACTGGAATTGGCCTATAAAATGATGGATCATATGTTTTGATATCTCCATCGAATGCAAAGATATGACTCCTCAAACATTGATGAAACCAAACATCAGACTTTGAGAAAATGGAATTTGAATTTCCCGTCATTGCAATGAAAGAACTAAGAATATCAAGAACGACACCCAATTTTGATAATTTAAAATCAATTTCTGGTAGAAACGGTCTTAATTATTCAAAGAAAATAACTTTTTCTAAAACGTAGTACCAACAGCTGAAAAATATCAAAATGTTACCTTTTGACACATTCTGCTCATTTCTGGGAAATATTAATTGCCTACTTTGAACTCATTTTGGTGGAGCAGGTCACATATAATGCATAAAAGGAGGTTTCCCACTGAGACGGAAATTGAAATAAAAAGTTATTTTATGTCTCCAAGTCATTTTTGAAAAATTAGACCTGCTTGCCAAAATTCGCTGGTATAAATCTTTTATTTAAACTATAAAGATAGAAATTGCACAAATGGCAAACGAAACAGAATTATAAAAAAACAACAACAAAAAGCAGTCCCCAGAACTCAGCAGGCTGGTGTTGCTATGGTGACATCACCGCTGCTGGGCCATGAGTAGCGAGCCACCTTAATTTCGGATATCAGGTAATGTAACATTTGTTGTAAGGCCTGCACTCTTAACGCAAAAGGTTCTTGATGGTACATATAAAGAACCCACAGCCAAAAAAAGATAGTACATTTTTTTGAGTTTCAGTTGAATTGAAAAGGTTCAATACTCGATGGGAAGACCCAGTGACAGTGCCCTATGCTCCAAACTGGGAGTTCAGTGCTGCCGGATTATCTAAACATTGTTTTGTTCGCTGTTTGAACCTTTTTAAAAATTGAGTAATGAACCTTTTAGGGTTCCTTATCCATAAAAGTTTGTAGAACCTTTAAAGGTTCCATATAAAGATAAAGAAGTTTCAATATTACCTTGACATGGTAAATCACTTTCAACAATAGTGCTCCAAGTTTTCCCTAGACAGCTGTCTCGAATCAGTGTGATCTTGGATGAGTTTTTTGCCCAGCAGAGTTTAAAATCACAAGGTATGGCGTTACTTGTTGTAGTGATTGTTAGGTTTTCACAAGCAGATCCAGGGCAGAAACCATACGGATCTAGCAACTCGGTGATCTTGTTGTTTGTCAGTTTAAGTGTCTGAAGCCTTGGCATATACTTGAGGTTGCTGGTGTCAAAGTTTGAAATGTTGTTGTTCTCCAATGCGATGTTGAGCATGCCAGTTGCATTCACAAATATGTCAGCTAGAATTGCTCCAGTAACATGGCAATCTGTCATGTAGAGACTGGTCACTGATGGTCCAATAGATATAGCCCATGATATTGAAGTGATGGGATTTAGTCTCAAGCCAACCTCTCTCAACTTCGTACAATTTTCAAAATAATTGTAAGGTATGACTGTAATTTGGTTGTAATTCAGTGACAATATTTCCAGAGATCGACAAGCATCTTTGACATTTATAGGTTGAGTGAGAAAATTGTGGTCGAAGTAGACCTGCTTGATAGCTATGTTGTATTTGAATGCATCAGCTGGTACGTTAGTGAGACCTAGTCTTGAGAAGTAACATGCTTCCAACTTGAGAAGCAGTGTCATGTTTGGAACTGAGCCTAATAGAGGGTTGCTGTAAATTAGAAATTCTTTTAACTTAGGCAAGTCCAGGGTGCCATGGGTTGTTTGCAACTTGTTGTCTGGTATCTTTAAAAATCGGAGTGCTGTCATTGAGTTGAGTGTTGTAGCATTTAAAACTTCTATAGAATTATAACTGAGAATGAGGGTATTCAGATTTGACCCAGTTGCATCAGGAATGGTTTTTATGCTATTATAACTCAAGTCCAGAGATGAAAGATATCTATATTGAATCGTGTTATCCCAGGTCTCACTTGAGATGCTACAATTCACCAAGTCAAGCCGTTTAAGGGAATAATGCAAGGAGGGAAAATATGGCACAGTCCTAATTGGATTATAGTCAAGAAAGAGATGTGTTAAGGGTGTGTTATTGAAGGCGCCCACAGATATACTTGATATTTTGTTGTTTTTCAGGTAGAGTTCTTTCAACAGTGTCAAAGAGCTGAAACTAGTGTCTGTGATGGTCGTCAATTCATTGTTATCCAGGGTGACTATAGTTGAGGTGACAGGAATGTCATTGGGCACTGCAGTGAGACCAGCGTTTGTCCTTGAATACGCCCAAGAATCAGTGGCCAGCAATGTGGTTAACAATACGATTTCCAATACAAACATTTTCTACAAAGACAAAAAAAGTTACACCAGTTAGCGAAAATCAAGTTGCGATAATGGATGAGCTGTGACTTCGAAAAGCTGTTGGTACAGATTGTCTAAAATTGCATACACAAAATTACATAATAGTTGCCCCTTAAATTTTAATATTGAAAGGGAATGAAGATAGCTCAATACGAGGATGATACTAACTGCCCCCCCCCACACCTCCTCCATCTCCTCTCCATATCACTGAGACATTGGTGAGGTCCTGAACTTGTATCAAGTATTAATTAATGGTCTATTGACTTACCTCAGAGATTAAGCTGTTAATCTTAAATTTAATAAATGTTGAATTCAATATTTGCTTGATCAACAAGTTGTGAAACAATTGATTTCGTAATCCTTTCGTGATTGCAAGCATAGAGATCCAGATGTGCAATACACCGTATTATATGAATGGCGTATTAATGAATTGTAACAATGGCTGTGTCTTACAATTGTTTTATAGGAGAAGCATCAATCAATATTTACAATTGACGACAAAGGCAAATTGTAAGGTTATCGACATATTGTATGCGTTCAATAAGAATTCATTGTTAAACAGACCGGTAGACATCATTAAATGGATTTTTTACATAAGAAGAAAAAAAATCACAGTTGATCTTCAAAAGAAAGATATCAGTACAAGTTTGCTTTTATTGATGCAATCTTCCATTAGAATTACTTTTTTGCTTAAGAAATTTTGCAGAGTCATTCATCAATAATTTCCTTTTGTTCTGGTGAGTATTATATAAGCATATTTCAATAACATTGACTGCGGTTCTTGAAACATCTCGAATCAATGGAAGGACATTGTCGATGGTGATACAGAAGAAGTTCACTAACAAAGGGTCATTGAGTGAACAATGGTGTTTATTGATAGATGAAGGAACGTCATTGATAACAGCAAAAAAAAAGACCTGCATCACCAGAAATGATTGAAGCAGAGCATTGAGCAGAGCAAGACATAAGGCCCATTTCAAAAATGATGAAGCCAAAGTGTGACATGACCATCAAAATTTTAAAATGTATTTTTGTATGAAATGACCTAAGCATATTGTAAAGAACATATTTAAGTTCCAGAAACTACATTTACCTTGGTGCTTTGATGAGTTGAAATAATTGATAACAGCTGAATATTACAGAATTTTTAAAATTTTGCTTTTCATGGCAGTGAAACATAACTGGGCTCAATGGTAATTTGTCATGAAATCAAATTAATTTTCTTTTTTTGACAACAACTGGCAAATTAAATTAGATCTAATGCAGCTAGAAGCATAACTATTTTTTTATTGAATGCAGTAACACCTACTCTATGCTAGTTCAAAGTTTCAGCTTCTCATCTTTATCCAAAGAATTTTCTCAACAAATTTCAGTCAACTGTGTCTAAAATTGTGTTCATTTCTTTAAATTGACATTGGCATAGTCATGGTACTGCAGTTAAAAAACAACTCGGTGAAATTTTTTTATTTTTGGCCATTTGTTTGACAATAACTTGTTCATGATATATGCAAATTTTAAAAAAAAATCTGTATGATCGTTTTCCTAAAATTTGATTACAGCCAAAATTGATGCATACAAAATCAGCAATTAATTTGTGTATTGGTGCCCTTTGAGCTCTTACAGAAAAAAGTATTTTAACCTTTTTCTTCAAATTTGTGGCAAATGTATTGGTTTACATCCATGGGAAGACATTTCTGACATTTTTGTGTGAAAAATGCATGTAATGCTTTATTCTGTGGTACATAACCAAAAACTCAATTTATGACTTTTAAGCAGTCATCAGGCCAAACATACTGTTGCCATGGCAACAAACAAGTCGGTGAAATTTTTTTGTTTTTCATTTTTGAAATGTATGGGTCCCATAGAGTACCTGTGCAAAATTTTAGAAAAATCTGTATGATCAAACCACCATGCTTGAGTCACCTTAAACCATTGCTTCACTCAACCCAGGTGCAAATGGTTACTTGGCTATAGGCAGTGATGGCAATTGTGGAATGCTTGACAAAGAAGTGTATTAAATTCATTGCACACTGGTGTATGCTCCCCAGGGAGCTGAGAAAGATTCAAGCGTGATCAGGCCTGTCAAGGATGTAATTGTAAATGTAATTGTAAATGTCGGTCGAGCTCACAGGAGGATGGCAGACATTAAACCCAATAAACCCAATACATAATATATTATGAGAAAAACGCAATTTTTCAATAAAATTTCAGAAATTTATTTGCAAAACTTACATGTATTCATCTCAGAAGCATATGTTTGTCTTTAAAATGATTCTAACTGCCCTATGTTTTGCGTCTGTATGTGGGCTTCAAATTGAAGTGAATGTCTGCTCAGCAAATCATGATAGAAGTGTGATTTTTGGCCCCTTTTTCAACATAAAAAGCTGATTTTATGTACTGGACCATATATATTTCAATAAACTATCACTATACAATTCATGTTCCTACCCACATCCAGAAGTTAGAAAGGAAATTGAAAACGTATAATTTTTGGATGAAAAGCTAAATTAAGTCATGAGATTAAATTTTGCCATTGCTTTGAAATTGTGTTTGAGATTTGGTTAGATTCATAAAAATGTTATATCTGTGATAGAGATAGATTGATAGAGTATTTCATTTTTCCAAATTCACACATGCCTCAAGATAATGATTTAAACAGTTGATTATCAAAATACACAATGCATAGGGAATTGGAGGGGCATACATGAGCCAACAATAGGCAGTAATCGCAGCCTGACATCAATTCAAATTAAATAATGTTGTTCAAGTATTACACAGTATAATGAAGGAAACTTTAAAGGGCTAATTATTAATAGGCCTACATTTAAAAAGATGTAGAAATAAATTCGAACAAAAGGAATAAAAAAAAGAAAAATGAAGATATAATTTTTTTTTTTTTAATGCAGGTATAGAAAAACAATAGATGAATATCCACAAATTGTATTTAATGATAGTGAATGAGGAATGAGATGAGTTTTAAAAAGAAACGAATGAAGTGGTCAACTTTAGTAAATTCTTTAAGTTCGACAAACATAACAACTTGGGAGGGAACATGTGACGGTATACCTTGATATCAAATAATCTTTGTGATTATATATTGAAGGGATTGATTTTAGGCAGGCTGTAATACTATTGGGTAAGGTGTTCCATGCTTGTGATACTTTAACATTGAATAATTGTTCCTCTACTTTTTTTCTAATTGGAGGGGGTGTAAATCATGCTGATGTTGGGTAAAATGGTCATGAATATTAATGTTCATTACTAATTGTTGGGAATGGTAATTAGGAAGATTTTTCTGTTTATACTTCAAAAAGAGCTTGATACACTGGACACAGTATATCTGATTTTATCAATTTAAATTTTTTAAATAGTGCAAAATTCCTATGGCTATTATATATACTTAGATTTTGTTATCATTTTAAGTGCTTCTTTCTGCAGTAATTTGACTTGGGACAACTCTCTGTTTCTGATATTTCCCCAGGCAGCTATAGCATAGGAAATATGGGGTAGAACTAAGGCACTATATATAGTTTTAAGAATATTTGGTTTGCCTTTTTAGTGATATGTTTTTTTCAGTTTAATGTTTCGTCTATTTCAATGCCAAGGAATTTTGCACTAAGTTCTCAGCTGATATATGTATCTCCTAAAATTATGGTGTCATAATCTGGTATGTTTCTCTTGCTGCCATGGAGTAGCTTGTCTTTTTGATATTGACAGAAATTTTGTTTGCTGAAAACCAAGTTTTAACTGAGGAAAGTTCGGTATTTATTATTTCTATCAATCTGTTAAGGTTCATATCACTAAATAGGAGGTTAGTACCATTTGCAAATAGTATGGCTTTACGTTCTTTTAAACTTTCAACTATATCATTGACATATACAAGGAAGAGAAGGGGTCCAAGAATGGACCCCTGTGGAACACCACATGTCAAAGGCCTAAATGTAGAGGATGTATTCTTAAAATATGTATATTGACTTCTATCTGATAAGTAGCTGGAGAACCATTGAAGTGTGATGCCACGTATGCCTACATGATTTAATTTTGTTAGTAAAATATACCAATACACCACTTAGGCCTATTGCTTGCTAAATCTTTCATTATTCTGTCCTGAAGTTCTGTAATTGCGTATTCAGTTGACATATTTTTTCAAAAGCGATATTGAGCTGATGAGAGTAAGTTGTTTTTGTTTAGGAAATCGAAAAATCTATAATATACCAAGCATTCTAGAATTTTAGAAATTGTGAGGAGTAAGGAAATGGGCCTATAGTTTTCAATTTGAGCTGGGTTGTCTTTCTTGTGTATAGCCATTACCTTGGCTATTTTCACGTTTTGGGGAAAACACCAGCGGACATAGAGAGATTAGCTATGTATCATGGATGACACTGGATGACACTGTAGTATTGGCAACATCAAGAGAGGAGTGCATCAAGAAACTGCAAGCAATCTGTGAATTTTGTGTTAATTCTGGAATGGTTTTAAATCAAGAAAAAACAAAATTCATGGTGATAAACAGTTCTGTGTTCGATAAAAGACCATTGGAAATACCATTTGGAGACATAATGTACAAGATTAACCATTGTGAATCTTATGTTTACCTTGGAAGTATTTTTACGTCTGATGGCAAGATTCAAAGTGCGATCACGAATGGTGCCATGAATGCAAAAAGGCATCTCATGAAGTTTGTGGCATTTCTCAGCAAAAACCCGGACTTCCCTTTCTTTGTGAAGCACAAGGTGATGAACTCGGCATTCTTAGCAGCAATTTTGTACGGGTGTGAAGGCTGGCTCATAAACAATTGCAGTGCTATGAATAAGGTGTATATTTCCTGTATTAAAGCATTACTTGGAGTTCGACAGACAACACCCAATGATCCCTGCTTGCTGGAATTAGGCTATCCACCTTTGAAAAAGTGGATAAAGAACAGACAATACAAGTTGTTCAAGTGCGCAATGGATAACAGAAGTACGGTTGAAAGGGATCCCCTTATGTTTGCTATTGATCTTGCAACAAGTGCCAAGACTCCTGCTGGAAAATACCTCATTGAGTTACTGGAGGGAGAGGATTATTTCCAGCAGGGATTGAATACTCTACGGAACTCAGTAGGAACCTCAACTAAATCGAAACTGTTGGCATACTGTGCTATGAACCCACAGTTATCTGTTCATCCAATCTATGAACGCTCAAACAATCTCATTCCGGAACACCAGCGTCAGGCATTCACAAGACTGAGATTAGTATCCCACAAACTACGAATCGAGACTAGTAGATGGGCACGGATACCAAGAGAACAGAGACTATGCAGTTGCGGAGACATTCAGACAGAAGAGCATGTGATTTGTCACTGTCGCATATCACATAACATCCGAGAATTAAATACACATATGACTTTTAAATTTCCAGATTTCTTTTGCAATACAAATAAGGACATTTGTCGAGTAATTCATGAAATTTTGTTGTTGTACCAATGATTCTGATCAAGTTGGACTGCGGTCAATAAAACTACTACTATGTTAATAGAACGGTAATATTGGAACATATTTTTATCAATTTTGGACAGAGATCGTCATGACCAGCGCTAGTTTTGGGCTTTAATTTGTGAATAATAGGCCTATTTTGAATTTCAACGGGTGTGGCAGGACTTAAGTATGAACTGTTTAGCATAGGGGTTGAAGAAATTAATTGGGAAGCTGTTTTTGCTGGAGTCAGTCATTTATTTATTCTCTGGGTGATTAATGCTGCATATTTTTAAAGGGATTTAGTGAAACTGACCAATTATAGCCAAATTCATTAGTTAAATATGTAAGAAATAAGGGACAGAAATATGCTGACCCGTTTGTACTTACAAATACATCTTTAACTGTTTCCTGTTCAACTGTATGCAAATTTTCGACCTCAACTGTTCATCGGTGGGGCAGGAATATACATTGGAGGGGCAAGATCATAAATCGCCAAGGCAAGATCATAGCCACCAGCAAGGCTGCAAAAACCACCGGCGTGGCTGCATATGATCCACAGGATGAGCAGAAATGATGTTTATTACACATGCGATCCAGAAAAATACCCGCCGATCATACAAAATTTGAGAAAAACTCTGGCTCTTCCTCGGCGGCTTAAAAAAAGTTTTTGACCGCCCTGGAGGAGTTCCTCTGATTTCTAGGAATGCCATGTATTAAATTTTTGCTCCCCCAATTCGCCTAAAATTGCTGGCAGCCTGGCAGGATGTCACAAATTACCAGAAAATCATCAAAATTCCAAGGAAACCCATGGGCGTCGGCGAAATATGTCTTTCGGATCTTCTACACTCTAAAAAAATGTCGGGACCAAATTTCAATGCAAAACCAACATGGATTTTTAAAATTGAAATTTGGTTTTTCGAAAAAACATTTTGAATCTAAAAAATTAATTTTGTCCCGGCATACCTTTTTGTAGCCTACATAAGCAATTGAGAATCCTCACCTCAGTCCCCTACCGAAATATCCTGGGCATTCACACAAGGTTGGGGTGACCATCGGAAGCTTGTTAAGGGGAGGCTTGCAATTTCCTTGACAGAAATAAATTGTAGATGAATTTACCTTCAGCAGATCTATTCGATTTTGTAGCCAGAATTTTCGGCGACGTCTCGTTGTCTTCATCAGTGGCGCTGTTGTGGGGCTGAGGTGTCACATGACTCGCAAGAGTCATGTGACAGTAGAGAGTTGTAGGCCGGGCGTAGCTCGAGTTACTTGTCTCTATTGAGGGTGGGGTGGTGTCGGTGGATCTGGAGGGCTTCCTTGACTTTATTAATATTATTTCGAGAAAATGCCAGTCGCTGATGTAATATTTCACCTTCAGCAAGTGACATTCTGCGATATTAATTTGTGTATCAGTGAACCACCATCTCCAGAAATTATTTATTTCAAGACTCACTGGTAAGAATTTATTTAGTTTATCAAAATTAGGCAAAATAATTGTTAGTTTTATAAGTTGATGAATATTTTCACATTAGGTTTTATTCCTTTATGATTCAATATATATATATCATTAATGAAAATTTTCAAGGGTGGATGCACTATAATTATGAAAAACATGTTCAATAAAAATCAGTATTTTGGAATCAGTGTGATAACACAGAACGAGGGGTTAACTTTTTTAGCAACAGGATATGTACAAGTATAAATATAAAATGTTACACCAGATTTAATGCGATTAATTCCATTTGATAATAAAGGTTTTTGAAATTCCATATCCTTTTTTTTTTATTATAAGGAAGTGAATTTAGCACTGTATCTTGCCTGTGTAACTGCACGGGCTTTTGATATGTAGTCAATTGACCTTTTTGACAAAATCAGTTTTATCTTGGTATCACTACAAGTTATCACATGCATTTCATTTATCTGCACTTTTAATGAAAAGGTTTTAAATGGTACCTTTAAGGGTTCTATAAGCTGGAACAGATAAGGAACCCTGAAGGTTCATTATTCAGCTTTTAAAAATGGTCCAACAGCAAAAAATAGCACACTTAGATAATCCAGCTGCACTGAACTCCCACAATGGAATCCCTTTCTCTCAAGTAGGGAGCATTGGGTTCCATCATAGCCTTCCCACCAGTATTGAACCTTTTTAATTCAGTTGAACCCTTAACAAAATTTAAAACCTTTTTCAGCTGTGGGTTCCTTATATATATACCATCAAGAACCTTTTGTGTTAAGAGAGTGCCCTCATAGAGTGTCTTAGAGATCACACATTGGCCCTCGTGATCTCATATCAGCCCTCCCTATAGATGCCTGCACGGTGATGCTGATACATGACTCTTGCGGGGTCATATTTTTTTGTTGAAAATATAGGGAGACGTGCAATGATACCATCAGAATTGGCTTTCGGTATTCAGATGTAAGATAAACAAAGTTAGTCCATTCATGAATTCCGAAAATGTGTACGACCTGCCAAGGCGGAAGGTGGGGGACCTGTCTCTTAGAACTGTTGTGTGGGGAGACATGTCCCAAAAGAAATATAAATATAGACTCCTTTCAGATTATGCTCGGACTAGAAGATTATTGTCAGCAATGAACCTCTCAGGTCTGAACCTTCTTCCGCTGTAATTCAATGAGACATTTCCCAGCAAGCACTCTAAACCTAAAAATATTACTTTGCTTTTTAAACATTTTAATACATTAATTCAACATTTGGTTAACGTCTGTGTTAGACGGGTTAGTGCATCACTGCACTGAAAATCTTTTCGACTAACTACCCTAGTCAAAATGACTAATTAGGTTAGTCATTTGATGGTGCCTTAAATTCTTAGTCAAGCTAGTCAAGTGACTAACATAATTTGTCATTTGACTAAGTAAATTACTATACAGAGAGCCATTTGAAAAAGAGGTTCCTGGTGAAGCTTGAACAATCAACTTTAAACTCATGTTCAAAGCTGTAGAAGTTTACTTTAGACGCAGCACATTACCACTGTGCCACGGAGACCAACTGCTGGAGAAGGTGTTGAACTTAATAATATAAGACAACATTAGACCTATAAATAGAATGTGGCTCATTAGCGCCACCAAAACATCTAAAAATTCTAAGTCCATGACCAACTAAATTGGTCAGATGACCACTTAAATTAGCTAGATGGCTAATTAAATTAGTCAAATTGACCAACTAAATTAGTCAATATGACTAATTGACTGAGTGAAATGACTAACTTACTAAGTCAAAAGACCAACTAAATCAGTAACCTAACTAACTTTATTGGTCAACTAAACTGTGATAATGACCAACTAAATTAGTCAAAAGTCTAACTACATCTGTAACTTTACTAAGTTTGATATTTGACTAATTTTTGGTGTTTGACTAAGTTAATTCGTCAAAAAAATGTTCATTGTGTGGCCCCACGCCGTCATTAAGTTTACCAAATCATGTTATTTAATCAACAACTAATGTTTTCATGCAGTACTGATTAGTTATCGAACAGGAAGAATGGAAGATAGAATATTTTAATGATATTATGCGGAAACTAATTGTTTTGATGAAAAACTGTAATTTAACTATGGAGCAGCAAAGTATCCCAATATGTGAAGATGGAAAGTTGCATGTAAATGAAGGTGAGTACTACTTGTAAGTAACATGTTTGTAAGAAGTGGGACAGACATGATTATTATGCAATAATGTTTCAAGCTATCAAGTCTCCCTAAAGTGCAAAAATACTACAATATCTCTGAAATTTCAGCAATCAGCATAATGTTACCAGGCATAAATGATAAGTACTTTCTGCCAGTTTGAATTGTCAGTTAAGGTAGATGTCAGTATTTTTTAATGGTGTTAACATGGTGTACATTTATCATCATTTTATAGGCTATGCTACTCTGGTTGGTTAATGCACTTTTGAGCTTTTTGAGGGCTACACTGCTATTCCTTCAAATGCTGCTGAATTAAAGGCAGTTCTGTGTATTTCATCCAAATTTTCGGCATAAGGCTTCCAAGAAAATATGTCAAGGAAAAAAAAAATTTTTTTCAGGGGGGGCACTGTATTTTTTTTAATAGTAAAAATGCTATTTTTAGCTTAAAATATATGAAAAACTTCAAAAAAAAGCCGAGGGATGAGTTTTACTGGTAGAAAGGCAAATGAGGTGTCAAATGAAAGCAGAGAAGCAGTGCTACAAGATGATGCATTTTGAAAATATGATTTTAATTTTAACCCCTGTTCCATGGGGTTTTAGTTGAAACTGAGCCATTTTTGGCATCTTTATTGGTAATAAAAAAATACTCAGACCAAAATTCAAAAAAGCGCCTCCAGGATCATATAGTGCTATTTCTCTTCTTTCATTTGACACCTTATTTGCATTTCTACTAACAAAATTCATGCCTCGGCCTCTATTTTAGTGTTTTTATCAGATTTTAAGCTAAAAACAGCATTTTTTCCTAATAAAAGATGCAGTGACCTCCCCGAAATTTTTTTTTCCCCTGACATGTTTTAGTAGACTACTGATGCCGAAAATTTGGAGTAAAACTGCACAATTGCCTTTAATTGAGCATAATTTAAGAGCATTTCAGTTCTGTCAAAAAAGCTGAAAAGTGCATCAACCAACCAGAGTACGGCCAGAAAATTTGATATGCCAGAAGAGTGAACTGTTGCACTGTGAAAATGGCACTCCGTGTGTCATCATGTTTATGATTTGTCATGATCATACACAATACTTTCTATGTTAATTTGATTTAAGGAGACTAATCCCGCTTTTTGGTGACAGCTAAATGAAAGGAATATGCATCTGATGTATTCTAAAATCAGTTATGACAATCAAATGGCCTTCTCTTGATCATGACTAATCAAACAGCCTCTATGTTTCCCATGTTGAATGTGCAGAAGATGATACTTCATCAGCATTCATGAGTCACAAAGTGCCATTTTCACAGTGCAACAGTCCACTCTTTTGCATATCAAATTTCCTGGCTGTGAAGGACTGGAATTTAGCCCAACAAAATAAGAACTCAAAGTAGGTTTTTGTGTTGGTAGTCGGTACACCAGGCAATTCTAACATTTTATACATTTATAATTACTGTTTCTATAGTGTTTCATATCAACATTTTTGTTTAAAATAAATATTTACTGACTAACTAGTTTGCTGACCGAAATACACGGTTCTACGGTTCCGGCGCCATGTTGACCTCGTTCTGGATGTTCGGGTAAACAAACGCACGTGGCCTGCAGCAGAAGCTGTGGACACACAGTGCAGCATGTCTGTCTCAGCAGTTAGGGGCTAGAATCGTTGTAAATTAACGTTTTTGAACCCGGAAAAAAATACCTGGGTGAGGAATGAGGGCAGGATGGTCCGCCAGCACTGTGTTTGATGTGATTCCAGTGTTACTTTCCTCATAAAACCCCCGTGAATACGGCGATTCTGTCCCTGTCACAGCCAAACTGCATTCTCCCAGCAGGTCTAAAACACCTAACTGCAAGGCACAGTTTGCAGACTAAAACACCTGAGTCTGTTTCAGCAAGTATTCAAGCCTGCTGTAAATAGCTGTGAATACAGATTACAGATAGACAATGTACATTCATGCTGAGTGCATGGTGATATCTGACAGCTGAGTGTGCATTCAAAGTGCAATTCAGTACAAGGCCATGAAACTTATAAATTTTCACTTTTTAGGTCCAATACTAGAATATTGACCCAGAATATTATAAGTACTATTATAATGAGAATATAACTGAGTTCTTGTCAGGTTATTTAATTAAATGACAATTCTGTGTGTTGGATTTGCTCAATTGATCAAATCCCATGGCAGCCTTTCTCAAATTTTGTAATTCACACTCCAATTAAATAGCAATTAACTCTTCTGGTTCAAAGCAGCATCATTGTGTTGCCTTAAATTTCAAAAAATTAATTTGACCATTATTTGTTTGATTTTATATTTTCAATACGTCTGCAGATGAACGTAACTTGTGTATAAAGGTTTCCTTTAAATAAACATACATACATACATAATATAGGGGACGTGTAGGCCTACCTACCCTATCAGCGTGCCTCGGCGGCCCAACGTCGGCCCAAAGCCGGTCCGATGCTGCTGACATCGGACTGACGCCGGGCTGACGCTGGACCGCCGAGGCACGCTGACAGGGATATATTGGACCACCTATAGATAACTTCATCGCCCTATTCTCACACAAGGAAATACCTGAGAGATAGATTAATTGGACCACCTATTTCCTGATATTAGACCTGTAGTTCAATATTGGGACCAGCGCAGGGTTGGCAAACAGGCAGCCGTAAATATTTTTAGGCACGGCATGTGTTTTAAACTGCCATAAGCTGCCTTAAAGTGGTAAAAACCGCATTTTCTGTCTTAAATGCCTTTTACTCCAAATCGGCCTTAATTTGGTCAGTCCAAAAGCCCAAAAGTAGGACAATATACCTTGCAATGATTGAAAAGCAGATTATTTGTCGGTAGACTGCATGTAAGTTTGGCAGGGGCGTAATTTTCAATGAAAGTGTGGGGGGGATACGGCGGTCAGCGGTCGGAATTGGCTGACAGATCCGCGAATAACGAAGTCAGTCAGTCTTTTTTTACCAGTGATGGAAATGGAAAATTTTCGTTGGGGGAGCTCTCGGCTCGTGCGGCAGCGGCTCGCCGTTCCAAATTTTTTAAATGGAAAGAAGCAGAAAGGTTGCATGCATGACATGTCTGTTATAACAGCGCCCTACCAAATTGAGCCCAAGTGCCATTACCACAACAGTGACTACACATTTTGTTTTGCACAAAAAAGTGGGGGGGGGGACATTTCATATTATGTCCCCCGGGGTCAACAATGTGGGGGGGGGGGACATGTGTCCCCCACCAAATTACGCCCATGAAGTTTGGCATCAATTAAGAAACTGGAATATCTTCAATTTTTTGTTAAATCTAGACAATATAAAGCTAAAATTGGGATTTTGAGCTAAATTTGGGGGTTTAAGGCAGTTTACAGCAGAAAAGTGCCTAAAACTAGTTTTCGGCAAGGCGGTGTTTACCGGTAAAAACCGCCCGGTAAAAACCACCTTGCCGTAAACTTGCCAACCCTGGGACCAGGTGGTCCAATATATATACAGGGACACGTAGTCCAATATATAGCTTCTGTTGCATCGCAGCTGTTGTCATAATGTCATAATGTATGGCGGCTGCCAGCCGGCTGGAATGGCTGTTGTTACACACTGGAACTATTCGGCACTTAAAGGAAGCAACAGCTGCATTGTAGGGAAAAGATAGGGCTAGGGAAGACTGAGAGAAAAGATAAAGGGAGAAGACAGAGAGCCTGAGAGGGACGAAGCATTGAGGGAGAAGGCAAGAGCAGTCCAACGAGCCAAGAGCTATACACACTGCAGGAAGGAGACAAGGAGGAGGAATCACGTTGGGAGAAAGCAGAGAGGGAGGAGAGAGAGAGGAGATGCAGTAGCAATCCAAGGAGCCAAGATCTACACTGTATGAGGAGACAAGAGCTAGAGAGGAGTCAGAATAGGAAAGAGCAGAGAGGGAGGAGGCAGAGAGGGAGGAGACAGAGGGAGGAAGTGTACTGGGAAGAGGCAGAGAGAGTAGAATAGAGGGAGTAGGCAAGAGTAATCCAAGGAACCAAGAACTACACTGCAGGACTGCCAAGAGGAGAAAAACGCTAAGGAGTCAGAATGGGCGAAAGCAGAGAGGGAGAACAAGAGAAGGAGGAGAGAGGAAGGAGGTGGAGATGGATGGATGGATGATTGGGGCTTTACGTTTTGTATTCACTTGGTAGGCTAATTAGGACAGGAGGAGGACACGGCAATGAGGCAAAGGATGATTGAAACAGCCGTCCAACATAGTGACGCGGCAAGAGCTGGATTGGAACCCTGGACCCAGTGATTGGCCATCCAGCAGGCTACCACTAGACCAACCCTCCCCTTGGGAAAGGTGGAGAGGTTGGAGGCAGAGAGGGAGGAGACAGAGAGAGAGGAGACAGAGAGAGAGGAGACAGAGAGGGAGGAGGTGAAGAGGGAGAAGGCAGAGAGGGAGCAGGCAGAGAGGGAGGAGACAGAGAGGGAGGAGACAGAGAGGGAGGAGACAGAGAGGGAGGAGACAGAGAGGGAGGAGACAGAGAGGGAGGAGACAGAGAGGGAGGAGACAGAGAGAGAGGAGGCAGAGGGAGAAGAAAGAGAGGAAGGAGGCAGAGAGGGAGGAGACAGAGAGGGAGGAGGCAGAGAGGGAGGAGGCATAGAGGGAGGAGACAGAGAGGGAGGAGACAGAGAGGGAGGAGACAGAGGAAGGAGAAAGAGAGGGAGGAGACAGAGGGAGAAGAAAGAGAGGAAGGAGGCAGAGAGAGAGGAGACAGAGAGAGAGGAGACAGAGAGGGAGGAGGCAGAGAGGGAGGAGACAGAGAGGGAGGAGACAGAGAGGGAGGAGACAGAGAGGTAGGAGACAGAGGGAGGAGAAAGAGAGGGAGGAGACAGAGGGAGGAGAAAGAGAGGAAGGAGGCAGAGAGAGAGGAGACAGAGAGGGAGGAGGCAGAGAGGGAGGAGGAAGAAAAGGAGGACACAGAGAGGGAAGAGATGGAGAGGAAGGAGGAGAGGGAGGAGACAGAGGGGGAGAAGACAGAGAGGGAGCAGACAGAGAGGGAGCAGGCAGAGAGGGAGGAGTAAGAAAAGGAGGAGGCAGAGAGGGAGGAGACAGAGGGAGGAGAAAGAGAGGAAGGAGGCAGAGAGAGAGGAGACAGAGAGGGAGGAGGAAGAGAGGCTGGAGGAAGATAGGGAAGATGCTGAGAGGGAGGTGGCAGAGGGATGAGGCACAGAGGGAGGAGAAAGAGAGAGAGGAGACAGACGAGGAGGCAGAGAGGGAGGAGGAAGAAAGGGAGGAGGCAGAGAGGGAAGAGATGGAGAGGAAGGAGGAGGAGAGGGAGGAGACAGAGAGGGAGGAGAAAGAGAGAGAGGAGGCAGAGAGGGAGGAGACAGAGAGGGAGGAGGCAGAGAGGGAGAAGGAAGAATAGGGAGGAGACAGAGAGGGAGGAGGCAGAGAGGGAGGAGGCAGAGAGGGAGGAGGCAGAGAGGGATGATGCAACAGTTTTTAAGGATCTCGAGACAAGAGCCATTGGAGAAGGTAAGAGCAATTGAGGAGGCAGAGCTAGGCAAGATGCAGAGCTAGAGGAGGCAGAGTATGAGCTAGGGAGGATGCAGAGTATGAGCTAGGGAGGCGACAGAGTATGAGCTATTAGAGATAGAGAGGCAACGATAGCTATATATAGGGCAGAGAATAAGGAAAAATGCAGCGCGGGAGGAGGCAGATATGGAGGATGCAAGAGCTATGTAGTAGACAAGAGCCACTGGAGATTGCAAAAGCTATGGAGAAGACAGAGCTGGGGAGGAGACAGAGCTATGGAGGAGGCAAAAGCTACAGGGGAAACAGAGCCATGGAAGAGGCATAGCTGGGGAGGAGGCAGAGCTATGTAGAAGACAGAGCTACAGAGGAGAGAGAGCTGGGGAGGAGGCAGAGCTATGAAGGAGGCAAGATCTACCATGGAGACACAGCTATGAAGGAGGCAGAGCTGCAGAGGAGGAAGAGCTACAGAGGAGGCGTAGCTGGGGAGGAGGCATGACTGGGCTATGGAGGTGACAGAGCTATGGAGGAGAATAGAGCTGCAGAAGAGGCAAAGCTGGGGAGGAGGCATGGCCGGAGAGGAGGCAGAGCACTGGAGGAGGTAGAGCTATGGAGGAGGCAGAGCAAAAGAGGCAAGAGCTAAAGAGGAGACACTGCTATGGAGAGGGCAGAGCTACAGAAGAGGCATAGCTGGGGAGGGGAAAGAGCTATAGAGCAGGCAGAGCTATGGAAGAGTCAGAGCTATGGAGACAGAGCTATGGATACAGAGCTATGGAGGAGGCAGAGCTATTGAGGAGGCTGAGCTATGGAGGAGGTTGAGCTATGGAGGAGGCTAGAGCTACTGAAGAGGCGCAGCTATGGAGGAGGCTAGAGCTACAGAAGAGGCATAGCTGGGGAGGAGGCAAGATAATGAGCTACTTCAAAGGCAGCAATAGAACTGTATAGAGCGTAGGGAGTAAGGACGAATAGGCCTACAGAGCATGAGAAGGCAGTGCTAGGGAGGAGGCAGCGAGGGAGAGAGAGAAAAGTGAAGAGGCACATAGGAAGGGAGAAGGGAAAAGATCTGTATTTTGGAGGGATTTTCAGACAGATAGTGAACAAGACCAGTGACAAAACCTGAGAAGGAGGCATCCTGTATTTATACACTTGAAACAAGGACAGGAAGAGAATATAGTGATGAGGTGGCACTGCTGTCCAATGCCACCAGTGACTATCCTGTCAGCATGCCTCGGCGGTCCAACGTCGGCCCAGCGTCATTCCGATGTCAGTAGCATCGGACCAGCTTCGGGCCGACGTTGGACCGCCGAGGCATGCTGATAGGGAGCTATAGGACACTGTCATGCGCTACATTTTCATTGCGACTCATTGCCTGAAGCCATTGCAATGGCAAACTGAACAGTTTTAAAACCCATCAATTTGTGACAATTGTTATGTTGCTGTTAAATGCCAAAATTTTGGACTACCAATCAAAGGACACACTTGCATGATGCTCAGAGTCTGTGCACACAGCTCTGAAAAAGAAATTGTTGTTTTGATAATGATGTTGCTTTTTATACTAATTTCAATGATAATGATGTTGTTTTTTTTAATACTAATTTCAATGTTGTTTTTAATAGAATATAATACTTTGGCTAGAATAACATTATTACATTAGTAATGAAATTTGACTGGGACCAGCCTATTAAGTAGTTATAAATATGATGATTTAAGATTTAATATTAAGAAATCCATGGATTTCTGAATATACAATAGTATGATTGTGCGAAACTTTTTGTACACCAACTTAAGTAAATTTGCCTCTAAAATTACACTTAATTAGCTTTTAGAATAGATGTAGTGATGTAGTCTTCTTGTTTGCATTGTGTTTTATTTTATTTTTGATGACATATGTATCTGTGATGATATGAGAATGTCAATAAAAGATTATATATATATGTATCTGTAACTTCCAGAAAGTCAGAATTCCAGGTGACCCGACAAAGGGGGAACTGAACTTTGACCCAGCAATTGGCAGCTCAGTACATTAGCAGCTGAGCTAATCCTCGCGATTCCCCTCTGTTCTCTCTGCCTCTCGTCTCTATGCTTCCTCCCTCTATGTTTCCTCCCTCTCTGCTTTCTCCCAACCGGACTCTGCCTCAGATCTTGTCTCCTTCGTACTGTATAGCCCTTGGTTCATTTGATTGCTCTTGCCCCCTCCCTCTCCTCTTCTCTCTCTGCCTCTTCCCCCTGTGCTTCCTCCCTCTCTGTTTCCATCCTCCATGTCTCCTCCCTCTCTGTTTTCTCCCAACCTGACTCCGCCTCAGCTCTTGTCTCCTTCCTGCTGTACATATAGCTCTTGGCTCACTTGATTGCTCTTGCCCCCTCCCTCTCCTGACTTCTCTCCCTGCCTCCTCCCGCTATATTTATGCTTCCTCCCTCTATGTCTCCTTCCTCTCTGTCTCCTCCCTTTATCTCTTCTCCCTGTCTGTCTCCTCCGTCTCCACCCTCTCCGTCTCCTCCCTCTCTGCCTTCTCCCAACTCGACTCCTCCTCAGCTCTTGTCCTCTTCCTGCAGTGTAGCTCTTGGGCAGTATTGGCTCATTGGACTGCTCTTTCCTCCTCCCTCAATCCTTCCTCCCTCTCTGCCTCCTCCCTTTCTGTTTTCTCCAATTCTGACTCCTCCCCAGCCCTTGTCGCCTTCCTACAATGTAGCTGTCGCCTCCTATTAACCCTGGTAGCCGCAACCAATTTTGAGTACGCAAAGCCGCAATGGGGGCCTCTGAAGCCCCCTCTCTTTCTCAAGCCTCAAATATACAATGGTTTAAAAATTTTACTTCAAAAGTAGTATCAGTATATGAAATTAAGTCAAAATGGAGGATAGTGGCAGTAAATTGGGAAAAATGAAATCTTACTGATAAAAATACGATATCGAGATTTCATTAAATTTTCGCAATTTTTTCAATCTTGATACATTTTTGGAATATTCAGTATTTTTAAGTTATTTTGAGACGAAATTATTCTGTAAAGTATTGGGATTGCCTTCTGATTCCTTTATAAACCATTTTGTGCCCTAAAAATGTCAAAAGGAGCACTGAAAATGGCCACATTGGCCCTTGCCCTGCAAGATCCATGCCTATTGAGAATAATCAAGGCAAAATATTTCCTATTTAATCAAAGTGATTTAAGTTAATGTACACCATCATGTTTCTCCTCACCAGCCAGAGACTGCTCTGGAAAATTGGAAATAAGTCAGTAGACTTCAGTGTGTCATCCTGGGATCACCTTCACTCATTCCTTCATATATTTTCTGTAAATATTGTATGACTGTGTGTGATTCCAAATAAATTCAATCAATCAATCAACTCAATCAACACGATGACTTTGCTTAATTTGACAATATATATAGGCCTACAGGCCTTTTACAATGTAAAAGAGAGGGATTACTTGCTGATAGCTACAGAATGAGTTCACTCAGTTTAGCAGGTCAACATGCTGTGACAGTGTGACAGTCACAGAATCGCCGTATTCACGGGGTTTTTATGTGGAAAATACTGCTGGAATCACATCAAATACAGTGCTGGGGGGTCGTCGATAACTATGGTTGACTGATTGAATGACAGACTTGTGTAAGGGCTCTGAGTTATTTATGGAACTTTTACAGGAATAACATAATTTCATTCGACCATTTGTGGACTAGTATACCTGTTATATACCCAAGAACTAATTGTGGGATGGTTACATGTATTAGACTTGGATATTGATACGAAATTAAGACTTTATTGGACTGCCATTGGAATATCATTGCCACTCACTGGAGCGTGGAATTTTCAAGTATGTATGCACTCCATGCTAATCTTCCATACATGCTAACTTGTTGCATGCTTTGATTCAATGTTGCCTGGAGGCAGAAAGGTGTTGTTGGCGATTTCAAACAGAAATAAACAATGAGGGACACAATCACAATTAGACACATTGTGTAACTGATGAATAGTATTATTGAATAGATAGCTCAGGAAACTGTGTCAAGAAACTGTGTCAAGTTAAATTGTGTCATATGAGGAGTTATTTCCCAATGTTTACACTGCAGTGTTTTCTGTAATTGGATTTACCAAGTTACTCTTGTTGTCAGTGCAGTATGGATACCATTGCAACAGGTATTACAAATGAACTGAGACTCCTCTCATCACCAGTAATTCAGACATTAGAAAAAACTATGCAGCAGTACGACACAAACAATATTACAATGAGGACCAGAAGTCAGTTGAGAAAGTCAGACTTGGATAAAAGCTGTGCTGAAGCAAAACTGATTCAATATCCACAGGATTATGAAGAAGATAGTGATGATGAGCAACAGTCAAAGTCTGAGGAAGAAGATGAAATTTCTCCTAAATTTGACAATGACCAATCTCAGAATGATGATGAGAAAGATGATGACATAGGAAGTGAGCACTTGTCTGAGGATGAAGAATCACAGGATGGACATAAAGCTGATGAAAGTGATGACGCTGCAAATGAAGATGAGGAAGATGATGACCAAGATCATGAACTTGACCCAGGCCAAAGGAAAATACTCAGCTATCTCCAAGAGATGAATGTTGACCTGGGAACAAGGCTTGGAAATGTTGAAGTCAAGTTAAATGAGGCAATCAAAACTACCAACAAAATTCCCACCCTGGAGAAGGAAATCAAGGCTGTCCAACTAGAAAATGCCGCCCTGAAATCTGAGCTAAAGTGTGTTCAGTCGAAGTATGATTCTCTATTTGAGCGTCAACTCAAGCTCGAAAGCTACAACAGGAAAATTAACTTGATGATTCATGGAGTTCCCATCACTCAAGATGAAAAGTGTGATCAAAAAGTGAAAAACTTGATGAAGACCCAGCTGAAGATGGATGCGGACACAGTGGCCACCATTAGAATTCCAAAATGTCATCGCCTATCTGGTGCAAGCAACAGCCCTATAATCTGCAAATTTGCCTTTGATGATGATCGGGAACTGGTCTGGAGCAAACGTTTCAAATTCAAAGGCAGTGGTGTCTACATAACAGAGAACTTTCCTCCAGAAATAGAGGACCGCAGGAAAAAACTGTATCCTGTAGCCAAAGCTGCCAGAGCCAAAGGTATGAAAGTCATGATGAAGTATGACAAGGTGGTCATCAATAGTACTGAGTACAGCGCAGGTAACCTGTCTGAACTGCCAAAGGATCTCATCTCTACGACAATGAGCACCCAAACGAAAAATGGTGTCACATGCTTTTTCACCGCAGATTCTCCTTTGTCAAATTTTCACGTCGTGGAAGGTGGCTTTGTCATTGATGACAAAAGATTCGACACTGTTGAGAGATTCTTCCAACTAAGCAAAGCCAAATTTGCGGGGAAAGTAGATAAAGCACACAGAATTCAAACAGCTAGAACTGCAGCACAGTGCAAAGCCATTGGTGACTCAATTGTAGTAAATGAAAGTGAATGGCTTCCTGCAGCCGAGAAAATCATGCTAAAAGCGTGCGCAGCCAAATTTCGTCATTCACTGATGAAACAAGCACTCCTAAATACATCCGACACAATACTTGCTGAAGCAGGACCAAATCAAACTTGGGGAACAGGCATAAAAATGTCTGATCCCAATGCTTTTGACAAAACAAATGGGGACGTAACCTCCTTGGAAGGATTCTGATGGACATTCGCAAAGAACTGCAACCAAGTTCCTACACTGTCTCAAGCACAAAATTCTAATTATCTTGCTGATGCTAAGTAATTCTGACATTTTGTTTATAATGATGTATACTCTTTTTTAACTTTTTGATTGCATTGTTGGCAGGTATCAAATGAAATTAATTACTGCTAAGATTTTCTGTCAAACTTCCTACATGGGCTGTGACCGCTCCTTGGTTGGGCCTAGGCAGCAAGAGCGGCTGAGGTCCAGGCAAGGGGTGGTTCCAGCCAATGGCAGGGACAATGTCCAACCCGTTTCCTATCACTGTTACCTATCTGAGTTATGGCCATCTCTATCTGTATGATAGATTATTTGTGTTAGTTTAAACATTCCTATTATACATTACTACATCATAAATGTATTTGTTGTGCATGATACATTTAGTATTGCATTGGTTGTGGCCTCTCTAGGCTTGGACCTAGGCAGCAACCGCGGCCAGGGTCCGAGCCGGGGGAGGTCACAACTAATGGCAGTGAAAATATACTGTTTAATGATTATTTGTGGTAACTGAGATACTGTCTAATGTTCTTTCATTTCTAATTATTTCACCGGTTCTTGCGTTTCTTTTCACAGCTGATATATAATGTTAATTATAGCTGATATATACGCTTCTTATCGTAGCTGATATATATGCTTCTTATTATAGTTTGTATATATGCTAATTAAGGAAAAATCATTTGTCTATTTGTTACAGTATGTCACTTGTGATACTCTAGACACTACCATTACACTTTATCACGAGATATAATTGTGCTGACTAGCGCTGCTGGTGCATGATGTAGTATTGCAGTGGTTGTGGCTTCTCTTGGCTCAGACCTAGGCAGCCACCGCGGCCAGGGTCTGTGCCAGGGGTGGTCACGGCCGATGACAATGACTTCCCTTGGAACCTTAGAAATTACTTAGTTAATTTAAGTACTTATGAGGTATTTGTTATCTCTAGCTTGGTAGATATAATATGTGCCAGTAAGGTGTTACTTAGATATAGTTTCGTCCTATATTTATTCCATAGTTCATCATGTTACCACTGCTTAATATTTTAAAATATTTGATGATACTACAATGAGATGTTTCCTAATAGTATTTTAAAGTTCAAGTCTTTAAGTCAATATAGATATCTTATTTTCCCCAAAATTTTCCATTTACTTATCCAACAACCTCCCATTCGCGCCTCCAGCCTTCTTTAGTAATCCTTTAAACCCACCAATGCTCTATCTTTACCATCCTAGGATTGCCATGTACACGTTTATTTCATTAATTATTATGTTTATATTTCATGGGACAGATTTTTACAGGAAAGGCACTGAAAGCCATAAAACATTTCTGAATATCAGGAATAATGTATCACAATAGTAGCATTGACATGTTAAATAACTACGGTGGCCTAAGTCGTAACTCTCTTATTGAGATCCTTCAGCCTGACATGGATTTAAACAATGATGAACCTAATATTCTGGAACATTCCATGTATTTTGAAGTAGATGCAATGTCTGATATACTCAAGGGCAAGAGTGGTTTCAAAATTCTTAGCCTTAATTGTCAAAGTCTTCGTGCTAAAATAAATCAGTTGAAACTGTATGTGAGTATATTTACGGAAAAAAATCTTACTTTTGATGCGATTTGCATGCAAGAGACATGGCTGTCTTGCTCTGAAAATATGTCTGACCTTAACCTGCCAAATTACAAGTTAATCAGTCAAGCGAAGTCTTGTAGCATGCATGGCGGTTTGGCTATATACCTACATGAAAAGTATAAGTATGACATCACTTCAAGTTCAGAATATGAAGGCACTAGCTGGGAATACCAAATTATAGACGTTAAGTTGGACAATCCACTGGAAAAAAGTCTTCGTATTGGAAATATATATCGTCTCCCCCGTGAAACTAATGAGGATTATGATAAATTCTTAAAGGAATTCTCTGATATGTTACAATATTACACAAGTAATTGCTCGGATATGGTTCTATGTGGAGATTTTAACATTAACCTGCTCAAGTTAAATGAAAAGGCCAATGTAAATGAATTCCTTGAATTGATGTTATCCAGTGGGTATATACCTAAGATCACTCTGCCAACCAGATTTTCCTCTGAAAGAGCTACTCTGATTGACAATGTTTTCTGTAAATTATCCACCAATTTTTCAAAGACAACAACAGGGATATTAACATCTCAAATTTCTGATCATCAACCATATTTTATATGCCTAGATTACTTGTGCAGTAAATCCCTTCCGCCTAAATATGTAAAGGTGCAACATTTTTCAGTAGAAAGGTTGGAAAAGTTCAAACATGAATTGCAGTCCTTGGAGCTCAGCAAGAAATTTGGATCTTCACAAGATCCGAACGTCAATTTTGAACTGATGCATTCTGAAATACTGAGACTCAAGTCGAAATATTTCCCTATTAGATATGTTAAATATCACAAACATAAACACAAGAAAAACACATGGATGACAACTGGCTTACTAAAATCCATACGTTTTAGGGACAAGCTTTATGTTGCAATGAAGAAATGCCAAAATAATACGCCACAATATTTCACATTGAAGAACAACCTTTCTACCTACAACAGAATTTTGAAGGTCACTATTCGTGAAGCTAAGCAATTGCATTACCATTCTCTCTTTCGAAAGTATAAGCATGATATCAAAAATACATGGAATGTTATACGGAGTGTAATAGAAAATGGTAGAAATAAGGAAAATCCCGTTACCTCCTTTATAATTGATGGTACAGAAATTAATGATTCACAGACTATAGCAGATAAATTTAATGAATATTTTTGCAATATTGGGCCTGTGTTAGCATCCAATATCAATTGTCCACCTGGTGTTAATTTCAGGCATTACCTCACGGAACCGGTTGTTGATAGATTTGAATTTGCACCTATAAACGCTGATACAGTTGATAAAATTATAACACAAAATGCCCCAAAGACTAGTTGTGGAATTGATGGCATATCAATGAAGTTCTTGAGGTCTATTAAAGTAACAATTAGCTCACCTTTGGCCACACTTATCAATCAAATATTTGAAAGTGGAATTTTTCCTAATAGAATGAAGGATGCAAAAATTATTCCTATTTATAAAAAAGATGATTCCACTAATATTGCAAACTACAGACCAATTTCCCTCTTGCCTTCTTTCTCGAAAATTGTTGAAAAAGTTATGCTAGTTCAGCTAGACCATTATTTCCTTTCAAAAGATTTATATTTTAATAATCAATATGGCTTCCGTAAAGGTCACTCCACAGAGAATGCAGTGCTTGAAAATATAGACCGAATTGTTGGCAATTTAGAACAAGGTAAAATTCCACTGAATATATTTCTGGACCTGTCGAAGGCATTTGACACTTTAGACCACTCTATCCTACTTAACAAACTACAAAATTATGGAATCAGAGATGGTGCTCTAGAACTATGTCGCAGCTATCTGGATAATAGGGTACAACAAGTTGAATTTCGGATTTGCTTGTCAAATCCACTAATAATCAAGACAGGTGTCCCGCAAGGATCGATCTTGGGCCCTTTCCTTTTTTTGATCTATGTCAATGACTTTGGCAGGTCCACTGATATGTTCAGTTTCATTATGTATGCAGACGATACAACCCTGTCTACAACATTATGCAATAACCATCTGAATGATGGTCACGAAAACCCAATTGACAAAATAAATAGTGAAATTACTAAAGTGTCTGACTGGTTAAAAGTTAATAGGTTATCATTGAATCTTAAGAAAACTACATACATGGTATTCCATACTCCAAACAAAATCATCCCACCCACAAACCTAGTAATGGAAGGCGTAAATATTAAAAGAGTTGATAGTTTTGATTTTCTTGGAATTACCATTGATAAGAATTTATCCTGGAAACCCCATCTGAGTAAAATAGGAAAGAAAATATCCAAAGTTATTGGAATAATGACAAAGATTAAAAGGTATTTTCCAAATGAGATATTAAGAACCATATATTACTCCCTCATTCACTGCCACTTGCTCTGTGGTGTGACCTAATGGGGTTGGAAACCCAATTCAATTGAGAAATTACAAAAGAAGGCTATAAGGGTGATATCTAAATTCAAGTACAATGCCCATACTGAACCACTTTTTAAGCAGCTTTGTATCTTAAAACTGACAGATATCCTCAAAATAGAAGAGTGGAAGTTCTACTATAACCTATTTCACAAAAGTATCCCAAAGTATTTCCAGATTATATCATTGCTGCGTAATAGTGACATTCATAACCACCAAACTAGGAATTGCTCCTTACTAGCCGTTCCTCGTCTAAAATACAATACCTCTAAATGCGCTATTCGAATCAGACTTCCCTCAATTATAAACTCTGCCCCTTCATGTATCATTGACAAAATTCAAACTCACACCATCTATGGTCTGAAATTTTATCTGAAAAGAACATATTTGAATATCTATAGCAACAATTGTTCTGTTGTGAATTGCTACATCTGTAGGAATCTCAACAGTACTTAGGCCTAAACCGTAGTATATTATTAACCATGTCAAAATCTATAATCATGCTGATTGTCAATATTTTATTTATTTATTATCCTTTTGTGAACTCCTGTGTATACATATAAATCCTTTTCTGTCTCTGTTAACTGAATTATACGTTGTAAGTTACTTTGATCATATGATAATCAACAGCCTTTGCAGATGTCTAATTTATTTATTGTTATACGCTTGCTTCTTGGTGGCCCACATGATAGCGGCAGTAGCCTTAATGTGGGTCTCCAAAGACCGTATATATGTAATTATTTTGGAACTACTTCATGTTGTATCTCTCTATGGTCAAATAAATGAATATTGTCTGTCTGTCTGTCTGTCTGTCCTGTCCTCATTCATCACACAGATATTTTTTTCCCGCTTCAAAAACGTTTATTTTCAGCGATTCTAGCCCCCCCAAACCTCTGAAACACTCCTCGTGCCATTGCAAGCTGTAGCCACGTGCGTTTGTTTACCCGAAGTCTCGTTCTGAATTTTCTAGGTCAAGATGGCGCATGCCCATATATGGCAAACCGTATAATCGTGTATTACACATAACTACACCCAGTGTTGGGCATTAACTAGTTAATAATTAATCTGTTAATAACGATGGTAATAAATTTAGTAACTAATAACAAAGTTAACTTTTTTTCATGTCAAAGAAAGTTAATAACTTCCTTTAGTTAATTACAAGTATGTTAAGTTTATAAAGTCTGTTCATTTACCAATTTAGTTAATTTACAAATTACTTGAAAAAAGTTGTAAAAAAGAAACATTTTTGCATTAAAGAAGACCTGAGTAAACAAAAGATAGCTAAATAGTGAAATCCAGACATTCAGACAGACATTGCAAGCTGTCCGTCTTTTTGAGAAAGATGAGCCTCATTATGGTACTTGCAGTAAATAATCTTCACAGATATTGTCTCCATTTTATTTTTTCGAAAAAAAAAAAAAAATCATAAGTTATAACTTTAACTTTAGTTGTTGTTAACCTAGCAAAGAAATTGACTTATTAAGTTTAACTTTGCTAAAGATTTGATTAACTTATAAACTGCACTTATGCGTATGTGCAATCTACTAGATCGTGACACTAAATTTCTAATGTAGAAATCTTTTGTAAATTCAAGTTTTACCTATTGCCCTGCTGTATGGAGTTTCTGCAACAAGACAGATATGTGTAAATTAGAGAAGCTTCAACGCAGAGCCTTTTAAGATTTGTGAGCGGATATTTTTTGATACGCAGCTCTGACTTACTAAATATGTTTCATGTTTTGCCTTTGTCAAGTGTAGCTATTAAGAAAATAGTTATTGCTGTTTATAAATGTGTATATAAGATATCCCCTTCTTTTTTATGTAAGAAATTCATTATACGTAATACACATAATTTTAGCAGAATTAAATTAATATATTTGCGCTCTACCAGAACAACTAGTTATGGGACTTTTACTTTCACATTTGTTGGTGCTAAGATCTGGAATAGCCTTCCCGACCATGTAAAAAACATCGAGACTCTAGATGATTTTAAACGTTACATAGATGATTTTGATTTGTTTGACAACGTATGGTCTTATGTTTTTACTTAATCATTTTATGATTGTAAATAGTTTTTATCTCTAAATTTATTTGTTTTATTTCTTGTTGTCTTGTTACATAATAGCTTTTAGCTAATGTTTTCTTGTTTTATCCTTCTGTGACGTTAAATAAACAAGGCGAGCATGCCGTCTACGTGCTGCTATAAATCAAAAGGGCATGCTCCAATGTCTAGCAGTACAAGTCTCAAGGATATCTCAGAGGGCAGCAAACTAAAGAGGCGATCTAAAGAATTGCTCTGTTGTCAAGCTCAGCATAGCCATGCTATATTAACTGATGCCTCAGAGATAAAACCCTTATGGGCCTCTGGCTTCAACTCCTAGCTCTGCTTATTAGCAGCCGTTATCCAATAGCTAGGCAGAGTGTATCAGCAAGCTGGCAGAGAGATGAGCTGAGAGATCCAGCAGAGGAAACAGTTCCTGAGCTCTGTCTATATCGTAACATCAGATAAGTATCATGATTTATATTCCATCAGTTAGGCAGTCATCATCGCAGTTTTACCTTGGGAACTAAAATTTAAGGGATCAAATTGGCCTGTACTTGTTATGGGACCAATTTGATCCAAGTTCTAAATTCATAATTGTTTGTGTGAACTGAGTAAATTGTTAGAAGAGAAGGAATGATTGAGAGCTTGTTTTCTCAGATAAGATATTGTGATGTTTAACTATGTTTAATGAAGGAGTCTGAGCTACAGCTCCTGGGTTCAGATATGTGATCAATAGAAACAACTGCAGAATGTCATAACAACTCGCAGATTTTACAATTGTTATGTAATTAAGGAAATCATTTACAAATGTTATGTAATTAAATAAATTATTGTTTAAAAGGTTAAATCAGAGTCATAGTTGTGTATTTAAGTTCAATGACATCAACCGGCCAGAGTGCGGTTCCGGCCTCAATTACCACAGCCAAGCTAATTATTAAACCTTGTTTTAACAGAATCATCACCCAGATGACATGGTGGAGAATCATTAATGCAAGAGTTATTTTAAAACAGGGGGGGTTGTGACAAGTGCTGTCACATTACTTCATTTTTATAATTAATTATTTAGAAAAACTCTTGCATTATATGAAATGGACTCAAGGCGAGCATGCCGTCTACGTGCTGCTATAAATCAAAAGGGCATGCTCCAATGTCTAGCAGTACAAGTCTCAAGGATATCTCAGAGGGCAGCAAACTAAAGAGGCGATCTAAAGAATTGCTCTGTTGTCAAGCTCAGCATAGCCATGCTATATTAACTGATGCCTCAGAGATAAAACCCTTATGGGCCTCTGGCTTCAACTCCTAGCTCTGCTTATTAGCAGCCGTTATCCAATAGCTAGGCAGATTGTTATGTTTGTTGCTGGCCTGAGTGATAAGTCATGCTCTATTTTGTCTAAGCATCATGCTCTATTCACTGTTGCATAGCATTTGGTGCAATGTTATTGTTGTTGGCAACTGAAGTTCGTATATAACCATTCACATTTTGCGAATACCAGCACTTGTGATGCTCTGATTGCTTGTTGAGGTTTTTTCGTTGAGTTGATAGCAAATTCTTCTGTCTGTACATGCCTGATCTTTTAGTACAGTCACCCTGCCTATCACTTCAGTTCAACTACAACAATATCATAGTAAATCCAAAATTGAAGAATCGAATAGATCAATAACAACATAAGCATGACTTATCACTCAGGCCAGCAACAAACATAACAATCTGGTCTCTTCTCTGCTAAAGCAGAGCTTGTAATCCTCCAGTTGAAAGGAAATAATGGTGGTGGATAATAATAAAATGGAGGAGGCATGTACAGATGCTGCGCATACTGCCCTTGCAGATTATCATATAATTGCACATCGTTATTTTTATAGTAAATATAGTAAATAGGTCACACTGGTCACCATTTATTGGAAAATAGGTAAGATCAGTTACGTCATCCAAATATTTAGGCGGACCTTGGGATTTCCAAACTTGAGAGCACCTTTGCAAGAATCATTTACAGTGTGGAACAGTGGTAGCACACTCGCAGAATACATAAAGTTTCAGAAGCTAGAAAACAAGACCTTCCACAAGTCTTCAATCTAGGCTTAAGCCGCTAATAGCACATACAGTGTTTGGACAGGACAACATGAAGTGGTTGCTGATTGTTACCTAGAGATCTTGTCGATGCTATGGGAAAAGAAAAAAAAAAAAAAAAAAAAAAATGAACCTCGTTAGAACAGATGGATGTTTGGTTGGACTTTGGATTAAACCGCAACAGTTGAAACATATGAATCCAATCATTCGATGACCTTGAAGCCATGAAGACCAAGTTCTAAGGTCCATTGGTCTTTCATGCAGGGAGCATCATTAACCACTTACCTCGGTAGGTGCTGTTGGATGTGTAAGTTGACCCTAATGAGCATATATTTGAGAGAAACCTTGACTGGTGTGCATTTGAAGATCAGAATGATTAACTTATTTGTTTTAGTACTAGTACTTGCCCGAAGATAAACTGCTTATATCATATTGTGGCCATAAATAACATCCTTTGTACTATACTCATCTGCGTGATGATTTGTGTATTCAGTCTATGTACTATACTTTGTTTGACATTTCATAAGCCGAGAATCCCTGACCTTTGGATGATTATTGATCGATAATGTGTTATTTTGGATATTGAGTGCAATCACTTGATTGGCTTAGAATGATCATGAGTCCTTGAGTCTTAGTATATAGTTGAGCTTGAGCGAGTTTGTTCTTCAGTCTCGACTCAATCTCAGGAGAGAGGGGCAAAGAATCGATTTATACAATAGATTCTGAGACTACTTACTACCACAGGCTGATGCTGAGAGAGGTAAGGCATTTAATAATCTATATAGCTGAGCATATGAATTCATTATATACTTAGAATGTATAATTGACTGAGAAACTTTAAAATTACAGAGTGAAGGGAGAAAAGGGAACAAGGCATGCTAAAGGTGATTCTTCACTTATTTGGTGTTTCTTATTGGAAGTTAGTAGCAATTTTGATTGGGATATTAGCTGTATTGGTTATTTTCTGCTTGTTGTGCTGCAAGCTGACAAGATAGAAGTATGGCTGTATGTTTTAATTACGTGGGGCTCATAGTTTTTTCTATGATATGCATCAGTCTTCAGGACAATGCAGAGGTTAGACCTGAATGCTCACAAAGAGTATTTAATACTCACTGTCGAATGATTGAGCCAGGGGCATTTAAGTGTGTACCTAAGACTGGTTTCAATGAAGTATGTCGAATGGTCAATATGACAGGAATAAGAACTATCATTTTTCAGAATTGGAATACTGAGGTGATACAATTGAGGCCATTCGCGTCTATAGCAGGAATACAGGAGCTAGAACTGAGATTTTGGACGGTTAAGATAGACTTAGCAGATTTATTGGAATTATTTCCAGCAGTGAAGAAAGTTCGTTTTCAGAGAGCTGAGTTTAATACTCACAGACCTGTTGAGATGGAGACTCAAATAGAACAGCTAGAAGGTCTAAAGTACTCAATATTTGAGAAACCAATATCCAGTTTGAATTTGCCTAAATTAAGAAAGCTGGGATTAAGACTAGAAAGCGCAGTGGAGGATTATCAGCTAGGTAATCTACATTTAACTGAGTTAAGAATAAATGCTCCAGGAGCATATAGATTCAATTGGCCCAAGCTTGCAAATCACTCCACGCTTGAGGTTCTAACTGTTCAGGGTCTTGCTAGAATGTATGCCAATATACAGGATTTTCCTTATACAAATTTGAGAACTCTTAGGATTCGTGGAAAACGTTTTCAGCTTAATTTGACTGATTTTCTGGGAGGCAAGGTCTTTGATAAGCTGAATGTGTTGGAATTATCAGGAATTGAGTTAATGGAAGAAACAGATTTCACTCCCTTGATGAATTTAAGAGAACTTATTACATAATACTACTTCGGCCGTTATGAGGCTACGAGAATTAACTGAAGAATTAAGAGAAAAGGGCGAGAAATTCGATAGAGATTGGGATCTTCTGGGAATTGATGGTGATATTACAAAATGGTTTACACCCAGAGGCTGGACAAAGGGAGTATTTGCTGTGGGAGCCCTTTTTGGCTTTATAGGATTTATTATGGCAACATTTTTATGTTTTAGACAAGCTCGGAGTAATGGAGTTTTGAGATCTCTAATGTTTATGGGAGCTCCACATTTGGCAAGGGCAAATCCTTTGTCAACGACAGCTTCCCCGACTCCTTCGACTCAGGAAGTTGTTCTTAGCTCTGAGTCAATGATCAGAATGATAGCTATGAACTTTACTGTGTTCTTGATTATGATGGCATTAATCTACTGTATTAGGAGAATGTTTAATTATTGTTGCCAACAAGCAAGCTTGTATATGGTACACCCTGAGCTGAAAGAACACCCCAGGGCTAGGATCTATCTAGAGCTTTCAGATTTAAAGGATAGGGTTATACTTGAGGTTATGAATGTTCGAGCTGCTGCTGAACAGCTACATTTTCAGGGAAAGGTCACATCTAGTCTTATCAAGATGGATCATCACACCCTGTATTCTATTTTAAGGGTTTCATGGAAACAAGGAGATTGTAAATTACTTGTAGGAGAGTTGGAACTGGATTTACCTGCTCTAATTCCAGTACGAAGGATGAAGAGAAATCAGGTTCAGAAATTACTGGAAGGAGATTGTGTGATTGGAATTTTGGTCAGCGATAATAATTACTTGTATAAATTGACTGATAGCCCAAGATTGATTGATAATAAAGGGCCTTATCAGAGTTTGATTGACGAATTGCAGGCTAGGCAAAGATGTCTGGGAAATCTTGAGCTGCCTGGTTATAACTGTCAATCCGATGTACAAATGGATATTGTACAACCTACAGCTCCGAATTGTGGGGTTGCTTGTGGGAAGGGAATTGTGGAGACTACTATTCTGTAGGGTTATTAATTCCGCTTGAGTTATTGGTTTAACTATTTAAGAGTATATTGGCATGAAACTAATAACAAAACTGCACGTGAATGCTGAAAGTTAATCTGAGTTGTGTCTATTTAAGCAAAGTTTATTGATTTCTTAAGATATTTAATTGAAGTAATTGTACTTGATTTAAATTGCCTTCTTGTAATAATCATTAATTATATTACATTTAATATTACTATTTGGTTTGAATCGAGTGAAGTGTTGTGCTGTGTTTTAATCAAACTTGTACTCTTGTTTGAAGTCTTGTTTGAACTCTTGTTTGAGTTCTTGATTTTATTGGTTACTTAATCTATGTATAAGTTGTTTGCAGATTAGAGGTGAGTGGATTAAGAGATGATCTTGGCAATTTGGTAATTTAATGTAAAGTTCCAGATGAGGGATTGCGCTGTACTAGCAGCCTTTGTGAATTTAAATTTTAGTGTCATCCGCAGGGAAACCTCTTATTGTATTTCATTGCGGATGATAGTGTATGATTGTGATAGCAATTTATGTAATGCTCTCATTCTTTAAACATGTGTCTTATATAATTACTATGAATACTTATTCAATTATATTTAGTTAATTCTATTACTTAGAGTGATTTTGAGAATTGCAGTGGGTTGTGAATTACGTTACTTTTCTTATGAATAATTATAGAACCTCATATTCATGAGTTGGGCTAATGATGTTGTTGAGGACTGAATGATTGATGGAAGTTCGGAATTAATTCTAAAATCAAATTTCTTTTATTTTGATTGCAGGCCAGGTTCTCGTCTTCCTCTCGCTCTCTCTCGTTCAGCTCATCCTCCACTCGTTACGCTCAGCTTGTTGCCTCACCGAATTAAGGCTTGCCTTGGAAGTCTTAATTGGTCATCAATTGAAGTAAACCGAGAACTGGAATCGCACGAGCAAGCTCGCGAAAGATACTCTCATCTACAAGACCGGATTCAACGTCCGGCTTGGTCTTGTAGAATCGTTTTACTTGAAAGTTCGTTCTTCTCGTGAACTCTCGTTGAAGGTCGACTTCAGCCTCGAATATGTGATCGCTTGGACAATGACAAGAAGATTCGTGTGTGTGTTAATAGAAGGTTTATTTGCTCGAACTCTAGAATTGCGCCTCCATTGCTCGGTGGACTTCGTTGATGATTGTTGAACAAGACTTTAATTTAAATTTCAATTAATTAAATTACTAAGGTGATATATATATATATGTTATACTTTTATGCTGATTAATTATATGATTATTGAATTTTGATTTATTAATCTGTGTTTGGATTGATGGTTGTTTGAATTTGCTTACTTGAATTTCTTGAAGGTTTATTGATGTTTGGTTCCCTGATTCAGAGATTGCGATGGACTGTTTATTTGAGGAAAAAGGGTTTAGAGATAGGTTAAACCAAGGGGGAGATAGAGGATGGAACTTGAAGAGTCATTAATGCAAGAGTTATTTTAAATAATTAATTATAAAAATGAAGTAATGTGACAGCACTTGTCACACTAACTTGGCCACCACTGACTACACCCAGCTTTCACAAATGATTTTAAGATGCTTTGTAGACTGTTGTGTGCCAAACCTTTTTCATTTCAGATTTTCTCTGAGAGGTAAAATCACAATGGAGATCCTACTTCTGGCATCAATAATCTTCTGGTCATGCAAGGTATAGCCCTATTTCATGAAAAAAAAAATCATTTCAATGATGCTCTGTAATTGGTGAATGTAATATGTTCCAATGTAGGGGAGACCGGGGCTGGTTGTCACAGGGGCAGGTTGTCACAGTGTGTAAAACTTAAACGTGCTACTATTTCTATATAAATCATGCAGGAGCACTGCCGTTCTGTATGAATGGCAAAAGGGGAGTGACCTAATTCACTTAAACCTATCTAGTGAATATATACCTATATCATTCGAAATCTTGATGTCCTATTGGACATTTTTTTAAATTCAGAATTCGGGGCAGGTTGTCACATTTTCGGGGCAGGTTGTCACACTCTCGGGGCAGTTTGTCACACTTTTGGTTATGAGCTCGAATGCAGGAAGTAGAACTCTGCAGGGCAGATCTTGACCAAGAACAGTTATTTTGGACATATGAGGAATCCTTTACTTGCCCAGTGAAGACCTTAACAAACATGCTACTGTGTACAAGGGTGCTACAAATGAAGGCTTACCAATCAGCAGGAAAGCATTCTGATCTGGAGTGGGATTTTAGCGATTTTTTTGAAAATTGTACATATAAATTTGAAATTGATTTATTTAAACACAATGCAATATCTGCATACATCTTCAGTCATCAATAGCATGTATAAAGCACACATTTATATTTGTGGTAGTTTTTTGGTGTAAAAGCCTGGTCCTAATAGGTAACAACCAGCTCCAAAAAGTGTGACAACCTGCCCCGCCTTTTTGTGACAACCTGCCCCGACTGACGAAAATTCCAAAAACGAGTGACCAAGGCCGTTGTTATCAAAATTTTCACTATTTGTTCTAATGATGATTTAAAGAAATGTTTATATGGTAAGTGTATTAACTGTACCTTTTTCAAAAAGTATTTGATAAAGACTAGCATTGCATGCAAGTTGAAGGTAAAAAATTACTTTTTGTGATAGGAAATTTTTAACAGACTGTGTGCCTACCAGACTCCCTTCCAGGGGTCAAGATTTTTCAAAAAGACTCCCGTGGGTTATAAAAGCAATAAATAATGATTGTTTGAGCTGTGTGACTATAGGTTAGTGCAATAAAAAGTGTGACAACCTGCCCCTGTGACAACCAGCCCCGGTCTCCCCTACACCTGGCAGCAAAATTATTCAACCCCTTTGCTTTTTTCTCATAGACTCCAATAGTAAGCAGGTTTGGCAAAAATTAGTGTGATGACATCAGAACGTATTAAATAATGAGGAGCATAAATAAATCTGGTTGGCAATTGGGTTGAGAATAATTTCTCAATTCTTTTTCCCCTATGCGAACTGCAAACTGCCAACCAGATTTAGGTCTCCTTGGCAGCAGTTTGGCATTATGTTGTCTAATATGAGATGTTATCCTTTTTTTTCATGATTTCATACGATGTCATGCTCATGTCACCAGACTCATTTTTACAAGACTCGTCAACTATTGAATTCAATGGGAAAACACAAAGTGGTTGAATAATTTTGTTGCCAAATGTATGGGAGACCAGGGCTCATAGGCGTATCGGAGGGGGGGGGGCAAAATTTTGGGAAAGAGTAAGATTAGGGCAAATAGGCTTAAAAATTTGGGCAGATGATTAAGTAAACACTATTGAAAATTAACGATTTTCGGCCAATTTTATTTCAAATGGTATTAAATCTAGATCTTGAAATTCGGGCAGATGTCGCTCGCCCCCCCAAAAATCGCGCCCGCCATATGCCTATGCCTGGGCTGGTTGTCTCAGGGGTAGGTTGTCACACTGTGTAGAACTTAAATATGCTGCTATTTCTATATTAAATAGCATGCAGGAGCACTGCCAATCTGTATGAATGTTAAAAGGGGAGTGACTTAAACCTACCTGATCAATATATACCTATATCATTCGAAATCTTGACTTCCTATGGGATATTTTTTAGAATTCAGAACTCAGGGCAGGTTGTCACATTTTCGGGGCAGGTTGTCACACACTCGGGGCAGGTTGTCACACTTTTTGTTAAGAGCTTGGATGCAGGAAGTGGGACTCTGTAAGGCAGATATTGACCAAAACAAGTTATTTTGGGCATACGAGGAATCCTATGCTTGCCCAGTGTAGACCTCAACGAACACGCTACTTTGTACAAGGATGCTTTAAATGAAGGCTTACCAAGCAGCAGGAAAGCATTCTGATCAGGAGGAGGAAAATTACAAATCTTTTGTGAAAATTTCTTTATAAATTTGAAATAGATTAACTTTGATACTATGCCATATCTGCATACATCTTTAGTCATTAATAGCATGTATTAATCACCAATTAAAATTTGTGTTTGTTTTTTCGGTTTAAAAGCCTGGTCCTAATTGGTAACAACCAGCTCCAAAAAGTGTGACAACTTGCCCCGTCTTATTGTGACAACCTGCCCCGACTGATGAAAATGAAAAAAAAAACGGCAACCAAGGCTGTTCTCATCATATTTTTCACTATTTCTTCCTATCATTATTTAAAGAAATATTTACATGGTAAGTGTATAAACTGTACCTTGTTCAACAACTATTTGTCAAAGAGTAGGATAACATGCAAGCTGCAGGTAAAAATTTACTTTTTTTGATAGGAAATTTTTAAATGACCGTATGCCTACCAAACTCCCTTCCAGGGGTCAAGATTTTTCAAAATGACTCCAGTGGGTTATAAAAGAAGTAAACAATGATTGGTTGAGCTATGTGACTCCATAGTTTAGTACAATAAAAAGTGTGACAACCTGCCCCTGTGACAACCAGCTCCGGTCTCCCCTACATGTGTTCAATTTACGAAAAAGAAAGGTTTTTTCATCATGGTTAATTTTAATTTTTGGACACAATGAATTTTGCAAGTGGGGTGATACATGTGCACAACAGATAGCACCTATCACAAAACTAGTTTTTGGACTGTGGTAGCAGACATTGTCAATTTGACCATTTGAAAACCTTGATCAGTCTTCTGCCCAAATCAAAATGCACCATCTTGTTTTTCATCTATCATGTGAAGACATCTGAAGTAATTCTGAATATCACTAAAACAAGTTTTTTTACACTACCTGTATATAGTTATTGGCGTTACAGAGACACTCACATCTTATATTTTCAGTCATTGCCTTTCACATCCTTTTTCCAGACCACCCTTGCCTCATACAAAGTTGTAACATATTTGGACGAAATCACAAGGCCAGGAAACCAGGAAATGAACGGCCTTGGTTGCCAAAATGGCAGTGGTCATGCACAATGTGAATACAATCTCCAAATTTGTCTTGATTTTCCAAATGGGAATAGAAATGACCATAATCAGTGCGGACTCAGCGGACCCTTCAGACAAGATCTGAGGAATTGGACTGAGACTCAAGTAGACCAGGCCTGGCAAGTATGTAGAAGTACACAATCAGTGCATTTTTAATATAGTAACTGGGAGACAAAATGGTCTCCCAGTTGACAAATTTGTTCTCCCAGTGATTGCCAAATTGGTATCACTGGGAGACCAATTTTCCCAGAAAACCTCATTAATTTCACATTTAGTTTGTCGTGATTTGTAATTCTTGGTTGCATTTGAAAGTGATCTTCTTCTTTTATGTCAAAAAATACTATTTTAATGTCGTTCCCATTATACTTCTGCTGATGCCATCTTTCTGCATTCCAATTTTCTTAAATTTAAAGTTTGTCTTATCTATTTTGGCTGAAATCAGCCGAAATCCTAAAATGGTAATCAGCAATTCAAAGCCGGGGTTCAAAGTCCCTTTTGCAAGCATGTCATTACACAAATATATTTTATGGGTCTTCAGCTGATTTATAAATGTCGCGCGTCATGGCGCTACCAAGTTCCGTTAGTCTCTCAGTCGAAAATCCTTAAAAAATGCTCTGTACAAAATTTTAAGTATTAATTGATGGGTTATTGGAGGTTTAATTACTATGTTTATTTGTTTATTCAAACTCAGGGTATACATACAATAATGATAGAATTTTATATGTGATTAAATAATTTCATAATTTAATTTGTACTGATGCACTTAGTCAGCTAATTAGGACAGGAGCGATTATGAGGCAAAAATGATTAAAAATTGCTATACAGCACAAGCATGACTGGCAGTCCAAGGCAGATTTCACGAAAAGCAGCAAAATAACTTACCACAAGTTACATTAGCACAAAGACGGATAAGGCCAGACATAATTGATTCAGAGCTTCTCAGATTTTCTCAGGGTGCTTTTTCGAGGGATAGCTGGCAGGACAAAAAAAACTGAAATCTAGATTTTTTACTGTGTCAATCCATTAAATAAAATCATGGGTAAACACTGTTTGCTGTTTGAATGGTAGATCAGAGTAACTAAAAATATGGCCTTGTGCTAATGTAACAACGTTAAATGATGGAGGACGGAATCTTTTTATGCTGATACCACTGCAATATAAACGAAAACACCTGCTGGGTACCACCCCTGGCCTGCTCCTGGGAGACCTGGCTTCAGGTCAGAAAAAATTTGAGATCTAATCATGTGTTTGTTAACATAATTTATATAGACAAATTTTGCTAATGTAACACTATGAAATGGACAGATGCGAAATTGCAGTTACATTAGCAATAAAAAAACAGCTACTGCACACAGCCGTTTATGCTTTTGATAATGTATATAGGCAAATAAGACAGATTTTTCAAGAAATTTTAGAATTTCACGTTCGAAATTTGCATAAGTAGCAAGAACACAGAAAAATTCCCATGTAAGAGTTGCTAATGGAACCTCAGTTTCCTCTGTGACGGAATCGAGTTACATTAGCAGTCTTTTTTTATTTTTCATATTTTTCAAGTTTTATAATGACCAACACAATTAAAAATGGTTCTAAAATAATTTTCAAGATGTGTTTTATCAATCACACATCATTACATTTTCCAGAATTGGTTTTAGCAGATTCCACAGAGTGCCAAAGTAAGCACGTCTGATCGCCAGTAAGTTTGGTCGTTCAAAATTGTCCTCATGAGGGATAAAAAAATATCTCTTTTAGAGCAAAAAGCTACATTTTTGAGGATTATTTTAATGATATTTATTCATTAACCCACAGAGGTACTGAGTAATAGGTTTACTTGCTTCTGGAAGCAACAGAGAGATAACAAAAGGGTTGGAAAGTTTAAGGTACCCTCTGAGAGCACTTTTCGTGAAATCTGCCCCAAGGCAACTGATTTAACCCTCTTCTACATCAAAATTAATAAACAGGCCCTTTCAAATGCTTACTGCCCTTAAGACATGAGGATGTACAACCCTCTGTCCTTTGAGAAAAAAAAATTAAATTGCACACTTCTATTTTCACTCTACAAAATATATATGTTTATTTTACTTACAAAAATGTGCACTCATTGACATAACTTATTTTTTTAAACAGGGTGGTCTTCTTATGAAGGTCCTTAAGACAGACAAACATTCTGGGAAACAGATGGATCAAATATCTCTCACTATTGAATTAAATGCACAGGAGGAAAATGCTGGGACTAAAATTCATGACTATGAGATCTTCCTTCTGAATGGCGCAAGGTAAGCCATTTGCGAATGAGTATTGTTTCAGTATATGTGTAATCGATGTGAGCAAAAACTTGACAATGAATAAAATACTGAAAGCTGTCCTATCGTCATTAGTTAGATCACTTGGATTGCCCAAATGGGGAGTATTCAATCCTTTGAGAAAGCAAGGTCCGATTATCAATTCATGTTTGCAAAAATGCCACATGATCATAACTCAAATGCAGGTCCATTCTAGTCAGTGGGTCATTGTTATGGAACAGACTCCCAGTTCCCGTGGCCTAACAGTCAACACTGCTTGTCCACTGGCTTTGAGGGCGTGGGTTCAAATCTCACCCCGGGAACTCACTTTAGTTCCAGCCCATGGGACATTAAATGGAGGCGGGTTGTATCCAGTATTCTATGCTGGGGCAACTGAAAGACCCTGGGCATCCATGAATCAATAGGGTATTTTCCAGACTCCCAGTCTTCTCATCTCATCATCATACAGCGGTCACCAAAAAATGAATGTGCAGCTCCCTCCACAAAGATGGTGGTTGAGCTGCCCCTGGACAGTTTCTCTTGTGGAGAGGTCAAGGCAACATAGACTGTTTACTGGTGTGATGATAACTCGTTTACAAAAGTCTAAATTAAATTCAGATACTCGTGCTGGTGATATGTCAGGCAGAGATACTGAAGTCGATATGGATAAAGAAGATGATAATCCAGTGAAGATGTACGACCTTTTGAAGCAAATAAACCTGGACCTGAAGGATCTAAAAGAGACTGCAGCAAAAAAGGTCGATTTATTGCGAATTCAAAGTGATATTACTGAAATTAATGAAAAACTCGATGCCACATGTGTAAAATCTGACCAAGCATTGAAACTTGCTGAGGCTGCGACTGTCAAGGCAAGAGAAGTTGAAAATAAATGAGATGCTGTTCAAGAAAGATTAAATCGCCTTGACAAAGCTAACAGACGGGAGATTCTCATTATTTCTGGTGTACCAGCATTACAAAATGAAAAATGCAAAGACAGAGTGGTTCAGTTTTTTCAAGGAAGACCTTAAGATTGCTGATGCGGAGTCCGCATTGCGGACGCTATTATCTTCCAAAGGGTCCATAGATTACAAGGCAAAAGGGGAGAAATCAGAAATATCTTCTGCAGATTTGCCCTCTTTGATGACCGGCAAAAAGTTTGGGCAGCGAAAAAGAACCTGAAGGGAACGGCTAAAGTTCTCAGGGAGGATTTTCCTCAGGACTATATTGCGCGACGAACCAAGCTATATCCCATTATGGTGAAGGCAAGGGAACTTATGCACTTGGCATATTTGAAGGATGATAAGCTATACATAGACAAGAAGCCGTTCACTGTGGATACAATCGACACTCTTTCAAAAGATTTGAATCTGGCATCTCTGGCCACAAGAAAGTTGGACAAGAATATTGCCGCCTTCTAGACAGCATCATCACCCCTATCAAATTTCCACATTGCAAAAATGATTATCGATGGTAAGCTTTTTTCGTCAGTGGAACAATATTTTCAAGCTGACCTATCAAGGGAAATACACAATTGCGAACTTCCAGTTGAATGTAAAAACTTGGGTAAAAACGTTACCATGCCGAATGAAGACTACCTCAAGATGGCTCAGAAGGTTATGTATATGAGATGTCGAGAGAAGTATTTGCAGAATGACGAATTACGAGAATTTCTGATCAAAACCGGTGATGCCTATCTAGTTGAAGCCAGCAAGGATGTCACTTGGGGTGCTGGATTGACTTTTAATGATAAAAATTTGGCCAATGCAACTGAAGACAACCATCAAGGGAAACATTTGCTTGGTAAAATACTTAGGACAGTGAGAAACGAGCTTAATCTAGCTTAAATGTGTTGCTAATGTTCGAGGGAACATTCTAGCTTTTCTAGATCAGTTCTGTGCATGTAATTAATAATTCTGGTATAATTTGAGTTTTTTTTGTTTTTTTGTTTTTTCTTCAGCATAAAAGTACTTAATTATTATACTTTATTAATATTTTTTTGTATATACCTTTTATTTAGTGTCCGTCAGAGGTATGTGAGATTTGTAATTATGGATCCATTGATAACTTTTAACAGCTGTTTCTGATAACTTAATGTTAATTTTTTAAGATCCAGATAAGTTGAGATAACCCCATCATATTTCGATGTTTTGAAATACATATGGCTATGTTTTGCTTTCATACTTAAGTTTATTTTTTGTTTTGACTCAAACACTGCATACCATTGATACCCATAACTTAGTTTATACGTTTTTTTCTGTTTATCATTTGCTAAGCTGTTACTTATATATAATCCCTAACACAGGTTAACTAGCCTACTAGAGCTTTTTTTCTGAGGTGATTATGGGCTGTAATCTCTGAAATGACTTAGTTCGCCAGAGAGACAGTTTATGGCAGTTTTTAAGCTGCTGTTTCTATTTTTCACAGTTATTTGTGGATTAGTTCTTGTATTGAGAAACCCTGGTTTCAATGGAAAATAATGTGAAACAATGAAAAACACAAGAAGAGGGGTATGCCTTTTGGCGACCATGCATGGGACTGAGACAGAGATTAAGACACTAACTTTCAGTCGACTATGTGTGATTATAGACCACTTCAAAACTGCCATTATTTATTTTAGTTGTTCAGATCTATCATTGCTGACTACTATATACAGCTATCAGTAAAATCCACTGACCTGTGTGGGGCATAGTATTAGTCGCCAATGGTGTGAGTAGGCTTATATAAGGAATGATACTTAAGTATCAATCTCTTGAGTGTCTTGGAGGAAACTCTGGAATTATAAGTTCTAGGCCTATGTCACCTGTGTTCATAATCACCCCACAGTCGCCCAAAGACACCCAAGTGATTTAATGAATGTAATTTTACTCAATCGAACTGAACAAGACCAAGAGACGAAAAATAAAAATAAAATGAAACAAATAGATATATATAGAGAGAGAAATTGACAAGCAGGAAAAGTTTGGGAAACATTTAAGTCACCTGGCGACTATGATTAGTAGCCTTGGAGATTACACTAGGGGTGGGCCAATCTACATTATTTTCAAAATTCTCACTGGAGACTTGTGGTTTCATAGGCCAAATATTCTGGAGATCTCAAATTTGGTTGGTTTTTTCAGCTAAAAGGCATATTTAGGTTGGTTCTTTTGATTTTTCTGAAAAAGGTCTATGAAGTTGAAAAATCGCCTATTTTCGGACATGTTTTTCCTGATATACAGCTCAAAATTCCATATTTACACATAAATTAGGTTTCTATTGTAGATTTCAGGTGTAAGTAATATTGATTGAACCATTTTTATTCATCGAATAGTAAAATCACTTGCAAATTCCATAAAAATAACTAATTTTATTAAGATGTTAGTGGCGGAAATTGAGCAATTTCACCAATAAACAGACATATTGCATAATTTAAACACTTAAACATAATATACAATCAGAAATAATGCTACTTCTTTGCAGTTCAAATACTTTTAAAAACTTGTCATAAGGAAAATTGTTACTATAAAGTGATTTGGCATTATACAACATATATATAATCTTTGAACAGGTTGGTCTATTTGGTTGACGTCGCTTAATTTATGACTAGAATTTTATGTGAACACCAACAATACATGTTGTAAATTTAGAAGTGTTAGTACAACTAAAACAAAAACCCCATTCTCACAAGGGATAGGGTTAGGCCTATCTGAAGGTATAATGAGAAGCTGAAATACAAGATTGTGAAGCTAGACATTATTGTTTGGCGTGTTAAATTCAAGCATCATGCATAAGCCAATTAGGATAGTCATATCACACCCACATTATTCAGCAAGGAATCTAAATTTGTCTTCATCTAGCCCCCTGGTTTGAAACACTACCATGATTCCATCTGTTATCTCTAAGCTCCTATACTAAGAACAAAACATGAGAGTGCCATACATTTGGTGAAAGTCAGAATTTGACAGCACTGAACCTCAAATTCATCAATGCATATTAAGGTCTTTAAAATAGTTTAAGTTCAGACAGCAGTCACTAAAAGTGTGTCAATGACATCATTTGCACTGACAGTGCTCCTTGACCACTTGTGCTGATCTCATAGAATGTCTAGTTGTTGAAGTTTCTTGTTGAAGAACCTTGTATCGGGCCAATCATGCCTAGGAATCGAATTCTCATCGATCCCAAGCAACTTCAACAATGGGAAGATAAACTGTAGTGTCCTATACTGGGGCAATTGAAAGACCCAGGACAGCTCTGAATGAATAGACTTTTGCTTGAATTGTGTGCTTCTCATCATCATAATTATGGAGATCACCAACAATGAATGGCAGCTCCATCTATGTAAATTAGGGTTGAGCTACCCAGCTGTTCAGGGGTACACCAGCACAGCACAAGCATGAAAGCTACCAAGACATGTATGACAGAATCAAAAATCTACAAAATGGTTTCTCATTTCATGCGAGTACTGGCTTCATACATGGACATTATGAAGTGAGGCTAATGCTGAGCAAGACTCGGGAGACAGCAGCTTGGAAATGACAATGGATACTTGAGATGGACTTACAAACCCAGGATGCAGTTGGGTTTTGGATGAAAACTTGAATGCCAATTCTTCTTTTTTGAATCAGAAAACGCCTTTAATTGCATGGTCAATCCCTAAAAAATAACATATCTGCAGCGATTTAGTATGGACAGTTTTGATTGGGCCTTTGGGAAATAAGCCCAAGATGGTTCTGCATTGGTACCAATGTTTCTCTGGTTGTGTGCCTTGATCTTGAATGCCATGAGGGACTTCACATGGTTCAACCATTGGTGTGGTAAATTGTGAGTCATCTTTTACAATGTCCATGCATATATGCATATTGTATGCCCCTTTTCAAACCATTTGCTCTGTCTTTAGCTTTCCCTCTGTGCCTAGAATACTTCTCTTCTATACATATTTTGTTTCATTTTGTGCTGCTTTGTCCAGTTCATAAGCACAGTCTGTGAAGAGGTAGCTTTCATGTATGTGACAGTTATCTTCAAAGAAAGCTGTGCCTTCTGCTTTCATGACAATACCATATTCAGCACCCAACTGTTTCTGGTGATTACCCAGGCTCTTCTTCCTGATGTCATAGGCTCTCCTGATAATGCTCTCATGTAATTAATTAATTTTCATTGATCATTCTTGTGTCTTCTATTTCATGTTGCTTCTAAAATATGGTTATTTTCCGTAGATGTCTCTCATATAGACTTTTTAGGCATGAGGTATAGTTTTGTAGATATTTTAGCGCTCAGTCCAGTCCTTTACAACTTTAAGAACCAATAATACTTCATCTTTTTCCCCTTTCTCAGAGACTTGGTCTGTCACACACCACACTGTTTTAATTGGGCCCAGGGTAATTTTTGAGTAACATGTGTTTTAAATAGTCTCCTGTACTCTGTTTACAAGCAATTAAGTTAACATGTTAACTTAATTGCCTGTAAACAGAGTTCAGGAGACTATTTATGACAACACTAATTTATGGCTTCAAAATGTTTGGACATCATCCTAAAACAAGCACTGCTTTCAATTAAGCATCTATCAATTACCAATTGGTATAAAATTTGCATATTCATAGCCACGCTGGGAGTCTGAGACTCCTCAAATGCATGAAACTTCCATTTTTTATCTACTTTTTGGGAGAATTTGACCATGATATGTAATATAAATTGTACTTAAACATGTTTATTGACATCTGGTGTGATTTTAATGAAAAGAATATGCCCACCTGTCTGTCTGCCATGATGAAAAGGACCCAAAATGTATGAAAAACGTCACTTTTTCGCCCAGATTTAGATAGGGACAAACAAATGCAAAGAACCAACCTAAAGACTATTCTGAGACAATTTTACCTGCCCATTTCTTGATCAGGAGGATATTTGGCCTAAGAAATTACAAGTCTTATGATGGTTACCCAGATTGGCCCACCCCTAATTACACAGAGACAGCCATCTCAACAGTCAACACCTCTGATTAAAAATTTCATGTATGTTCTTCAGTCTAAACATTGTATAATCACAGCTTTTTCCTTGAACTGAGACTGAGATTAGTAATAGATAACGCCCTCGTTTGTGACAATATGCAATATATCCGAGGGCTTTAGCCCGAGGATTATTGCATATTGTCACAAACAAGGGTGTTATCTAACTTATACCACTAAGTACAAAACAAATTAATTTAAATCCCTTTGTTTGCCTTCAATCCTTCTTGTTTGATAACATTTCATTGTATTTATTGCACATTCATGTTCCTCAGTTCATTTGAAGGTTGGCAGCCCTGAAGGCAACAGGTCAGAATTCTTTGTTCTCAGGAAATAATACAATACATTAATTTTGTAGATAGAAAGATAGATGGAAAGATAGATAGAAAGATCGATAGATAGATGGAAATAACACAATACATTAATTTCATTGATTAATTTTATAGATAGATATGGATAGACAGAGAAATTGATAGACGGATAGATAGATAGATATATAGATAGATAGGTAGGTCGATAGTGCAGCCATCTCAGCCAAGGTCACTTTGGGGAGGTTGATTATTACAGTCGCTTAGCAAATGTTATATTTAAATTATGAAAGAATAACAGAAAGCAAGGAGCAGGGGTTCGGGGGCGGCAGCCCCCGAATTAAGAAGAAAAAATAATTCTTTGAACTTGCCAAATGGGGCCAAAATTGTTGGTCTGCTGCTCCGCTATTTTTTTTGCAGCTTACATATCCCAAATGTACTATTTTGTCAGGTGTCCTTAAATTTGATCATTATTTCAGATAATGGTATTTATAAAAAAGAGTGAATATAGCCTTTTTATTGAGACCAGTTACACTTGATACAATCTTCCTCCTTGTTTACTGTCTGTGTTGTTCAGTTTTAATCCTTTGTTGGTCAGTTTTGTTTCAGTGTTTCCTTCAATTTTGTCAACTTGTAGTCAGCCAAGCATGCAATATCATGGTCAGGTGTATGAGCTGTGATATGCATTATATCAGAGCGAAATCCTGGCTTCTGATTGGCCAGAAAAAGCAAACAGTGGTATAATGCTTTGAAACAATGTTTCATAGGCGACCATGGAGTGCTTATGTTTATGTCACTTGTATTCATAATCACTCTATAGTCGCCTGAAAAGGCACCTTGGTGATTTAAACATGTATAATCTCCCAGTTGGCGACTTAAAGAATGTTTTTGCCAGTCCTACCCACCTGAGTTATAATCACAGCACTCAGGCAACAAGGAGACTGAGATTAAATAAGTGACTGAACATTTGTCGATTAAGGTGATAGATAGATAGATAGATAGATAGATAGATAGATAGATAGATAGATAGATAGATAGATAGATAGATAGATAGAAAGACGGATAGATAGACAGATAGAAAGACAGATAGATAGATAGATAGATAGATAGATAGATAGATAGATGGATAGATGGATAGATGGATAGATAGATGGATAGATAGATGGATAGATAGATAGATAGATAGATAGATAGATAGATAGATAGATAGATAGATAGATAGATAGATAGATAGATAGATAGATAGATAGACAAACAAATTGAACAAATATAGTAATATCTTCAATTACAAAGATTCCCATATCAAATATAAACAGCCCACATATTGGGTGTACGTGTAACATGTGGAGGGTTTCACAATGCATAAACCACGTGCAAGAAATCATGCCTGGGCCTGGCTGGACATTCTTTGTACTTATACAATAACTTCAGAAGTATAAAAATTTGAGAAGAAATGCATGCTTAAGTTTGCTGAAGTGAAAATTTGATTTGATTGTATTTCACAAGATTTGTTGGAGGGAGGGGAATCGCGGACCAAATAATTCATTCCATTGAAAATCTTCACAGTTGTCAGGGATGAAACTGTTCGGAGTGTTTGCTTGTTTAACACTGTTTTCTTAAGTGGCCAGTAATCCCTTTAGTAACCATAGACGCAATTATAAGAGATTACAACAGTGATAATCACCTCAGAAAAAAAGCTCTACTAGAATAACATATAAACGATCGAATGTTTACTGTTTACATGTTTTGAACTATAGTGTAACATATTGTTTTTCATAATCTCATGTTTGGTGTTTATACAATGCATCAATTTTTTTAAGCAGTAATAATTTCGAATGCATCAATTATATATGATAATGTTTGTATACAGTGCTATGTTTGCTTTGATTCAATCAATGATGCGTCGTGAAGGTTTTTGAGTTTGGCTTTAAGATTTCTTCATTATTTTTTATTCTTACTTTTCCTTAATTTAAAGATAAACATAATATATGTATATACAGTATTATTTCTTTAACTGAATAGAGGCAGTTATGATGTATTGCGTAACATATTACTTAAGCCGTTATTTCTTGAATTTGGGAAGTCTTTAATTGTGTTTGGTATTAACCAGGTAATTTTGCATTGTGTAGACTTGGATTAAGTTTTTGTTTATGTTTCAATTATATAATGATGTATGGTATGGTAGTGTTTTTGGTATAAGTTAACTGTTTTGCTTATTTTTTTTTGATAATTTTTCTGGTATGCAAAATAATCAGACTTTGAATTTTTGAAACTGATTACCTGATGGATAGTGATGTTTTGGTTAAGCTAATTTAGTTTTTTGCCTTTTTTTAATATTCTAGATAAAAAAGTTTTTTTCGTACTTAATTTAATTAGACATTAAATGTTTGACTCTGTTGACATGAATTCTGCTATGATGATATTTAAATCCTTTTCTTTAATTTTTTAATTTTTTAATTTTCAAAATTTTTATTTTATTTTATTTTTTAAAATCTTATTATTTAATTTTTTTCTCCTTACATATCTATACAATAACTTTTCGTTATAATGAATCAAGTTTAGCTATGTGATTTACTTACTTCTGAAATTACTTAGAGGTGATTGAAACAATAGAAATGTCAATAGGTAAGATAACTTTTGTTCACTGTTATTATGCTTTTCTTCTTTTAGTATTTCTCCATGGACTGTGTTTTGATGTGGTTGTACTTATGCTTACTGCTTGGTTATCTCATTATGCGTTTCTGGATTATTATTTTTTTCACTTATTGTTTTCTATGATACAATTATTTTATGAGTAGACAAGTTAGTGATAATCTACATGAGCAGTTACTTGACAACGCCACTTCTTTAATTGATATTTTTAATGATAACAGTATGGAATCTGACAATGAAAACAAAGAGCCTTCACTTTTTCAAAATTCCTCATATTATCGAGATGTAGATTTCAAGAATGTAACGGATGATAAATCAAATGTTTTTACATTATTAAGTTTAAACTGTCAGTCTCTTAACGCTAAATTCAATGAACTTAAAGCGTATTTCGAAATGTATAATTCTGAAGAAAGTAAAATTTGTGCTATTTGCTTGCAGGAAACCTGGCTTGCAGTGGACAGTGACCTCTCACTTTTGCAAATTGGTGGATATCAGATCATTTCTGTTGGTAAATCATCCAGTGCACACGGGGGGGGGGGGGGGTTGCTATTTATCTACATGATTCGTTTAGTTTTAGACTTTCTGACGTTATTTCTGAGTCAGATATATTTGATATGCAATTTATCGAGATTGATATTGAAAACCGCTTTTCTGAATCAAAGACACTTGTTCTTGGAAATTTGTATAGACCGCAACGGCCAACATCTGATAATATCAATACCTTTATAAGCCAGTTAGAATAATTAACCAGCAGACTTCAATATTTTAAACATGCCATACTTACAGGTGACTTTAACCTTGACTTACTGAAGAGTACAGAAAATAATTTAGTAAAAAAATGTTTAGATTCTATGATTTTTAAATAGTTATATACCTAAAATAACTTTACCTACAAGATTAAGTCATCGAAAAGGCACACTTATTGACAATATTTTTGTTAAAATCTCCGATGGATACTCCGATAGCACATCGGGTATCTTATTAAATAATCTTTCTGATCACCTTCCTTGTTTTATATGCCTGGATTATTTACAGTTAAGTAAAAATGACACAAGATGTATTAAAGTACTGCCTTCTTTTGCCGACAGCGCAATGAAGTTTAAAGAAGAGTTAAATCAACCAGGTCTTGTCCAGGCACTTACAAATATTATTGGTATTGATCCAAATGAAAGCTACACAAACTTGTCTAATATTTTATCTCCACTTTAGAATAAGCATAAACACAACAAAAGTAAATGGATGACAAATGGAATTTTAAAATCAGTAGCTTATCGAGATAAACAGTATATTAAACTGAAATCAACTGAATCAAATGATATCCTATTTCCTGTTTACCAAAATAACCTGAGAGTATATAATAATATTCTTTGAAAAACTGTCCGAGCTGCCAAAAAACTCTATTATGAAAACTGTTTGAAAAAATTTAGGTCAGATATAAAGAATACGTGGTCAACAATAAATGATATAATGTGTAAAACCAAGAAAGCTTCTGATTTTCCCAAATATTTCTTAGTAAATGGCTCGCAAATAGATGATAATTTTGCAATAGCCAATGAATTTAACAAGTTTTTCATCGATGTAGGCCCACGCTTAGCAAGTAGCATTCAAATGCCACTACATCTGTCATATCAAGAATTCTTGCAAAGTCCACCTAATAGTAATTTTGAATTTTTAAAATGAGGTAAACAAAGAAGACATAATTAAAGCCATTGATTCTCTAAAGCCTAAAACTAGCTACAGTATTGATAGAATTTCATACAAGTTGCTAAAATTGTTTTAAAATGAACTGTCAATTCCACTACAAGCAAGACTAAATAAATCATTGGTTTCAGGAGTTTTTCCTGATTCTTTAAAGATTGCAAAAGTAACTCCACTTTATAAAAAAGATGAACATTTCTTAATGAATAATTACCGACCAATCTCTATACATGTACTACCCAGTGTATCAAAGGTTTTTGAAAGAGTGTTGTATAATCAAATATATTGTTACTTTTCTGAAAATGATTTGTTTTATAAAAGTCAGTATGGTTTTAGAAGAAATTTTTCCACAGAGCTTGCAGCTTTAGAACTTGTTGACAGGATTATTATTGATATGGACCAAAACAATTATCCTATTAATATTTATATGGACTTGTCAAAGGCCTAAAATACACTGGATCATCACATTCTTATTCATAAACTAAAATATTATGGTTTTAACAGAAAAACACTCGAGTTAATGAAAAGTTATTTAAGTAAGCGTAAACAATACGTAGATATAATGGAGTAACTTCAAACTTCCTTGATATACATTGTAGGGTTCCACAAGGATCAATCCTTGGTCCTTTGCTTTTTATAATATATATTTTAAATGATCTTCCTGTAATTTCTAAACGCTTTGAGATGATTCTGTATGCAGATGATACAACGTTGTTTGCATCATTAAGTAATCTTGATAACAATTCAAACATAAATGCATTAAATGAGGAACTTTGTTTAGTTAGCAAATGGCTCAAACTGAATAAGCTTTCCCTAAATGTGGCAAAAACAAAAGCAATGATCTTTGCTGGCATTAAAATAGATTATGTCAAAACTTTTAATTTCTTAGGACTTATAATCGATGAAAACTTGAATTGGAAAAGCCACATTGCAGTTATTTCGAACAAAATATCGAAAACTCTTGGTATTATGACAAAACTTAAAAAATGTTATTCCAAAATCAGCTCTTTTACAGATTTATAATGCTTTGATTTTGTCTCACTTAAACTATGGTGTAATTGTGTGGAATCAAAAATCTAGAACCTTAATAACGTTACAAAAGAAAGCTATAAGAATAGTATGCTATGCCAAATATAATGCTCACACCAGCATTCTCTTCAAAAATGAGAAAATTTTAAAATTCGGGGATATGTGTGCACTGGGTGATCTGAAATTTGTGTACACATTTATTCAAAATTTATTGCCTCATTATTTTAACAAATTATCAACAGAAAATGGGCTCTACCATCCTTATTATACAAGACAAGTTGGTCAACTGAGGGTCCCTGCTGTAAGACACGAATATGCAAGAAATAGAATTTCTGATAGATATCCCAAAATATATAATACCATGCCTGACAATTACAAAGAAAAATAATGAAACACAGTTTTTCTTGATTTAAATATTACATTAAAAATGATATAATAAATTCTTATAATGAAAGTTGTAGACTTGTAGTATTCCAAATTGTTATATTTGTCAAAATTAATTATTAATGGCACAAAAGCCTGATGTTGTCCAGTTTTTTTTGCTCAATATATGTAGATTTAAAATTACCAATTTACATTTATCCTCTAACCAACCATGCAGTAAGCGTTATGAAATGGTTGTCATCATAATGCAAACTTATATAATAATTTTACCTTTTCCATCATTTTTTTCTGGGTGGCCCACCAGCAGCGACCTTGATTAGTGTCTTCGGTGGGTCTCCTGGCGTTTTTTTAAAAATTTATATATAATTGTTATTAAATTCATGTATATGTGTTTGAGCCAAATAAATGCAGTCTGAGTCTGAGTCTGATTCTGATCCGGGGTACACCAGTACAACACAATTACAAGTCAAGTCAAGTCAAGTAGCCATCAGATATGTTGAGACTCTAAACATATTTCAATATTTTCTCCATTTTAAATGTAGGTAATTTTTTATCTCATGCATGAGTGCAGAAAAGTTGTGCTATAAAATGTCAATAAACAAACAAGCAATTTGAAATTTCACTTCAATGTTCCTCTTACTTTAAGTCTTAAAGTTTTGTGTTAACCCAGACCATGATAAATCTGAGAACTTTGTTCCTGGGCAAATGTCATTATGTGCTACAGTTGATGCAGTTGTGTCAGCGAAGGACTTGAGCATTAATTTCCATATTTCCGTTGGTCAATGTCCACTTTTTCTCTTTTTGTATTCTTATTCATATATATATAATATTATACATGTAAGTTCCATCTTCTTTTCTCTTCAGCCTTTTACTCAACATAGCAGTATTTTGTAATCCCATTTGGAAAGGACCACACTGCGACTGTAATACCAACTCAAGGAATACATATTTTTGCTTTCCTAATGGAACAAAACAATGCCACAATGATTATTATGGAGTGGATTGTGACAAACACTGCCAGGCAACAAGTACGTCCTCTTGTTCATCCAATGGAACCAAAGTGTGCCATAATAATTATTATGGTGTTGACTGTATGAACCACTGTCAGGCAACAACTACATATGGTTGTTCACCTGATGGAAACAAGGTATGCCACCATAATTATTATGGTGAGAATTGTGATAAGCACTGCAGGGCAACAAGTACATCCTCGTGTTCATCTGATGGGACCAAAGTATGCCACTTTCGTTATTATGGTGAAGATTGTGACAAGCACTGCATAGCAACAAGTACATCCTCTTGTACATCTGATGGGACCAAACAATGCCACAATAATTATTATGGTGAAGATTGTGACAAGTACTGCAAGGCAACAAGTACATCCTCTTGTACATCTGATGGGACCAAAGTATGCCACTTTCGTTATTATGGTGAAGATTGTGACAAGCACTGCATAGCAACAAGTACATCCTCTTGTACATCTGCTGGAACCAAACTGTGCCACAATAATTATTATGGTGAAGATTGTGACAAGTACTGCCGAGCAACAAGTACATCCTCTTGTACATCTGATGGAACCAAATTTTGCCACAGTGGTTATTATGGTGAACAGTGTGACAAGTACTGCAAGGCAACAAGTACATCCTCTTGTACATCTGATGGGACCAAAGATTGCAACATTGGTTATTATGGTGAAGATTGTGACAAGTACTGCAAGGCAACAAGTACATCCTCTTGTACATCTGATGGGACCAAAGTTTGCAACATTGGTTATTATGGTGACAATTGTGACAAGTACTGCAGGGCAGCAAGTACGTCCTATTGTTTATCTGATGGAACCAAAGTATGCAACATTAATTATTATGGTGAAAATTGTGACAAGTACTGCAGGGCAACAAGTACATCCTCTTGTACATCTGCTGGGTCCAAAGTTTGCAACATTAGTTATTATGGTGAAGATTGTGACAAGTACTGCAGGGCAACAAGTACATCCTCGTGTTCATCTGATGGGACCAAAGTATGCCGAATTCGTTATTATGGTGAAAATTGTGACAACTACTGCAGGGCAACAAATACATCCTCCTGTACATCTGATGGAACCAAAGTATGCCGAATTCGTTATTATGGTGAAAATTGTGACAAGTACTGCAGGGCAACAAGCACTTCTTCTTGTTCAGCTGAAGGAATCACAGTATGCCACTATGATTATTACGGTGAAGATTGTGACAAGTACTGCAGGGAAACAATTACATCCACTTGTTCATCTGATGGAACCAAAGTATGCCTCAGTAATTATTATGGTGACAATTGTGACAAGTACTGCAGGGCAACAAGTACATCCTACTGTTCATCTGATGGAACCAAAGTATGCCGCAGTAACTATTATGGTGAACAGTGTGATGACCCCTGCATGGCAACAAGAACATCCTATTGTTCAAAACATGGAAGCAAAGTATGTCGCTATGAATATTATGGTCGCAATTGTGACAAGCACTGCAGGGTAACAAGTACATCATCTTGTTCATCTGATGGAACTAAAGTATGCCACAGGTATCGTTATGGAGAGTCTTGTGACAAATACTGCAAGGCGACAAGAATGTACTCATGCTCATCCAATGGAACAAGAATATGCCACTCTGGTTATTATGGTGAATATTGTGACAAATATTGCCTAGCAACAAGTACATCCTCTTGTTCATCTAATGGATCCAAAGTTTGCAATGATTATTATTATGGTGAAGGTTGCAATACATATTGCAGGACAACATCAAGATATACTTGCTCATCTGCTGGAGCCAAGGTATGCAGTGATGATTATTATGGCACAGATTGTGAAAGACGTTGCATTGCGACGAGGAAATCATCGTGTTCGTCAGATGGATACAAATTTTGTCTCAACAATTATTATGGTGCTGATTGTGACAAGTACTGCCAGGCAACAAATACATCCTCCTGTTCATCTGACGGAACTAAAGTTTGTGACAATTATTATCATGGTGAGAATTGTGACAAATACTGCAGGGCAACAGATGACCACAATGGACACTATACCTGTTCACAGGATGGAATTAAAATCTGTGAAAAGAACTGGTGCTCTGAAAATTGCAATATCTCCTGTAAGAAGCTTCAAGGTGTCACAGATGAAATTGACCCAAGAACCAATGGCGGAACCACTGATAGAACCAATACTGGAAACACTGAAGAAGAAAAAGAGTCCAAGACGAAAGCGAGTAAGTTTTGAATTTGAGCATTTTTCTTAAATTTGATTTATGTTTTGCAGTCCCTGGACTAAGAGGCATATTCCATTTTCAGTCTCTGTAAATTCTGTAATTAAAGTTAGTCATTTTGCAAATGATTGTATAAATTAAGATACCAATCTTCTTTCATCAATGAATAGTGATTTTTGTGCCACTATTGTCTAATAATATACTCATTGAGTGTTAAACGAACCCAAATGTACTGAGTGGATACATTTTGATAGATTGTTTAAAAAATAGATAGACAGACAGCTTAACAGGTACACAGCCCAATAGATTGGCAAAAAAAAAGCACTTAAGTGAGTCAGCTAATTCTCCAGTGCCAATCTCAAATAATCAAAAACACCAAAAAAGATTTGATTTAGATATTGGCTTAGAAATATCCATGCCATCTCTGTAATTATCGCTCAGGTCTTTTTGGGCCACTTAGAACATTCACAAACAGCTATTTGTGCCCGATTCTGAAATATCGCTCATCAAGTCTTTTCTGAAATGCGGGACCTGGTTGCAGGACACGGTGTGCGAGATTTGCAGATAATTTAATAGAAATAAGTGGGTTAGGCTTGATTTACATTTGAAGGACTTCTATTAGTCATTGAAGCGTAATTTTTGCACCAATAGATGCGTCTTGGAGTAGCCCTGAGACCCTGCGTGTAGCGCAGGGGTCATGAATCACTACATAGTAAAAACTTGAGATTTCAGCATACCCTTCAGGAGGATCAGATTGGTGTCATTGTTGTGGCTCTATTAATCATTGCGATTATCTCACAATAATCTCCATGTCTTTCGCTGCTGATAGTACATCATTTCAGCCCAGAGCGTCCTCACATACACTGTAGACAACAGTTTTAAATTTTCTAAGCTCCATAAAAACTGTCTCCTCAAGAAAATAAAATGGCTGCTCAACAGTGATTGGTCTAAACAGAGCAGCAGCACTGTTATGATGTCATAAACACTGGTGATGTCACAATCTCTGTGATGTCATAGCGATTGTGTAAACAATGATGTTGTGACATCACCATGCAGCTGTCACTCTCTCTTAGCCAATCAGAGTGCAGTTTCACTACAATGTATAAGAGAAAATCATTAAGCTCAACTTCAATGCCTTTGTATTGTAGGTGTCAGTGTTCTCACAAAATTGAAAATATGTGCTATCAGCAGCAAAAGTTGTCTATTTTTAATGTACCAACACACAATATCAGTAATTCATTGAAAACTCAGCTACAGCCATTCTCCTAAACCCTTGTTGAAAATCTCAAGTTTTTCCAATGTATTGACCTATGACCCACGTGCTAGCACACGTGGGTCCCAGGGCTAGTCTTGGAGAGACTTGTTCATTTAGTTAGATTAGAAGTTCATAGCTTGGAAATGTCCAAATATTCATTAAAAGTAAAATTGAAAATTCATAATCTGTGCAATTTTGATTAAATTCCGTTGACAGCTCTTAACTGCTTAGAAATAAGAATTTATTTACCACAGACCTATTGGTGTTATTGTTATCTCAGTTGGTAGCACACTGGTGATTCAATTGGCCTGTCAAATTTTTATACCACTTGTTGAATTTTAAAAATATTTTTTTGTAAATCAGTGTCTCCATAGCAGGGCCTTTGAATAATTGTGCATAAATATAGGCCTGCTTGGATTCTAAAATGCAGACTTATTCAAACAAGTAGGGGAAAACCGGGGCTGGTTGTCACAGGGGCAGGTTGTCACACTGTGTAGAATTTAAACATGCTCTATTTCTATTTAAAGCAAGTAGGAGCACAGCCATTGTATATGAAAGTCAGTACAGGAGTAACTTCCCTGTCAGCTTGCCTCGGCGGTCCAACGTCGGCCCGAAGCCGGTCCGATGCTACTGACATCGGACTGACGCTGGGCCGACGTTGGACCGCCGAGGCATGCTGACAGGGTTAAATCTATCTGGTGAATATATACCTATGTCATTCAAAATCTTGATGTCATTTTGGACATTTAAAAAAAATTCAGCACTCGGGGCAGATTGTCACATTTTCTGGGCAGGTTGTCACACTTTCGGGGCAGGTTGTCACAATTTAGGTGAAGAGTTTGAATGCAGGAAGTGAGACTCTGTAAGCCAAGTCCGGACTGAGACTAGTGGGCAGACCTTTTAATCACGTGACTCTGTACAAGGGTGCTACAAATTTTGTCTTATCAAAGCAAAAGAAATGCATTTTGATAAGGAAGAGGGTGAGTGCAGACTGCAGAATATTTCTGCAAATTCCTTTTGAAAATTTGAAATAGATCTATGAAGAGGCTATGCATTTCTACTTACATCATAAATCATCAGTAGAGTGTACCAAGGGGATGACAATTTAATATCCACAAGAGCATGACAACCTGCCCCGAAAGCATGACAACCTGCCCCGAAAGCGTGACAACCTGCCCCGAAAGTGTGACAACCTGCCCCAAAAGTGTGACAACCTGCCCCGTAATTTTGTGACAACCTGCCCGAGTGCTTCTCATGGCAACAATGGCTGATTACTGCCATTTTGTTTACATTTCTTCAGTTTTTACATTTTGATACCATGAACAGATAAAAGCAAAACAAAATTTTTCAATCTGTTCAGTAGTATCACTTGTGAACAAAGAATAAAATGACGGAGTTTCCAGGTGAAATTTTACTTTTGGCAGTAAAAAAATTGAAATACTCAATGTGCTTTGCAGATGTCCTTCTTGGTGTTAGAATTTTGTGAAGAGACCCCTGGTGATAATTTCTGAAATAAACAATGACTGGTCGGACAATACTTCCCCCTAGTTTTTCATAGTAAAATGTGTGACAACCTGCCCCTGTGACAACCAGCCCCGGTCTCCCCTAATAAAGATAGATGCATTCAACTTGATTATATGGGTCTTGTCAATCCGTCAATTTTGAGCTTTGTATAGAATTCGTATTCTTATCTTATAAGCAAAGAAAAATAAATTCTAGAAAATGTTCTAGTCAAGCTGTCGGGATGGAACTGACCTCTAAAAATAGCCCCGCATTTCAATGTCGACGGTGGGCGATAATTGCGGAATTGGGCATGATTTAACTACTTTTTAATGTTTTAAGTGGCCCGAAAATACATTTAGAGATTGGCAAAGTCTCTCAATAGTTAGAAAAGCAAATTTCTCCTTTGGGCAAAATGTGCAAATAGAAACAACAGGTTGACAATAGTTAGAATAGCAAATTGTTCCTTTGGGCAAAGGAGTTTGCCCAAAGGGGAAATAGTTTGCCAAAAGTTACAATAATTTGCCAATAGGAGAAATAGTCTTGTCACACCCGATTTTAAAATAGGCATGGTTTAGAGATTGGCTGCAGCAGTAAGGATATGCTTTACTGACTCTTTAATCAGATATCACAGATATGGATGTTTCATTGACAGGTCAAGGTATTGGGTGGAAGACCTGGACCATCATCACCCTCTGCTCACTAATTGGTATAGGTGCTTGTGTCGGAGTTGCAACGAGGAGATTCTACACTTGCAGAAGAACGAAGACTACACATGTGATGCATCCAGCAACTGAGCAATCAGCTGAGCAACAGCCAACAGAATTGTCACCAGCTGAATTGCCACCAGCTGAATTCCCACCAGCTGAATTGCCACCAGCTGAATTGCCACCAGCTGAATTCCCACCAGCTGAATTGCCACCAGTCGACCTTCCTGCAAATACGAATGGAGAAAGCCATCACTATTTTGATATCGGCTATGAATTTCTAAGACGAGGTTTGGTTAATGAACCGCATTCCTATGCAGAGGTGCAAAACAATGATAGGGCTGTGAATACACACGCTTATGTTGATATGCGCCCACACTCTTATGTCATCCCAGAAGAGCAAAGTGACCAATCGCTGAGAAGGGACCACTCTGCAAATCAGGCAGTAGAGAGCCACCATTATAGTGAAGTAGGTTATGAGATGTTGAAACGTAGACCATGCAATCCACCAAAAGTCTATGCAGGCATACAGGGCAGTGCTGCACCAGAACATAGAGGCACAAACTAAAGAAAATAAACACACATGAACAGTTACTGTCACTTTTTTTGTCACACCTGAAAACGGAGGTTACTGCCCCTTGCATTGATGTGGAATTAAAAATATAATTATTCACGGTGAAAAATCAATGAGGAAGAATGGGAAGAAGCACTAAGGAAAAGTCCTTTGTAAAGGTGGATTGTGGAAGGGCAAGTCATGAAAACGAGAATATGAAAGCATGAAAGACATGTTGGTTATGGGAATGATATTATTTGTCTACTTCAGTATTTGCAGGTGTACTATCTAGTTATATATGCATTAATGAGAGGTCTCATGCAATTCAATTTTTTTAACCCCAAACTTTATTCAGCGACGCTCTGATGAAATATCAATTAGAAAAAAAATAAGGAGCAATGAATACAGATTTTCAGATTCAGATTCAGATTATTTATTTGTAGCTCATATGTACAATTTTATAAACTGTCATTATAATTTCATAGTTGGCCTATATTACAATGAACATAAATATATAAGCTACAGGAACTCCTCTACGGCAATGTTGTACTGCTGTCGAGGAGTCCCTGTTATCATTTGTCCATGCATCATTAGGTACAGCGGCTGGAAGCTTTAAAAATGTTGTATAATATAGCCGGTTTATCTGGTAGTTTTAATATAATTTCTGCAGCTTCATGCATATCCGATAACATTTCTATTGTTATTGTATAATGATGATTATAGGCTGATGTTATGAATCACAGTTTTTGATCAGCCATAACTCTTGAAGGAAGGTAAATGTCATCTTGAATTTGATTACAGCCTTAGTCTGCATACAAGATACATATAGGTTATACAACGAATTTGAGGTGTATAACTAACATTTCACGTGGTTATTTACCCCTGAAATGTCAGTTATACACCGAAAATGAGTTGTATAAGCGACTTATACTCCATATATGACTCCTGAAAGATTTTTAACTAAATTTTATGGCTTTGTTGTCATTTTTAGGAGCATCGTTTGCAGAAAAAAACAGTACAACAGGCTAACTTAATCCCCAACAGTGGTATAACTAACAAATTCGTGGGTTATACCTCGGCTAAAGACAATAGAAAATTGTCTTGGTGGAGTATAACACCTACCATCCAATCAATGTCTGTCTATTTCAAAATTTCCCATGGATTATAATAACATGTCATTTTTTACAATTCTGTCCTAGTCTATTTCTAGTCATAAATACTTAATATTTCATACCAGAGCTTTCCTCTCGTTTGTTTAATGGTAGCAACCTATATTTATGATTTAATTGCATATTGTTGTTGTTGTCTTTTTTTTTACTTCACATCTAAATGTCGTTGAATACGAATATTGCTACTTAACTGTTCTTGTCTAATGATTTTTGTTCTTGTACAGATTCAATTCTATCAATTTTAAAGGCACACAGCCACACACTTATCAAAACCAAACTTTTACAACACATGTCTTTTTATAAATGAATGAGTTCAAATGTGCGCATGTTTACAATATAGGAGAAATTGGCCTTAACATAGCACAGTAAATAATTTGTAGAATTGGCAATTTCATGACAAATGTGTGTCCCCAGTGTCTGCCATGTTCTTTAATAGGTGTGACGTAGGATTGGAGTCCCCCCCCCCTTCCCTCCTCCTTGAGCCAAGTTCAGTGAGGGGCTGATCACTCATGCGTGTTTAGCAGTCTTTTTGGCGGGTGTAAGGCAGGCAAGCCAATGAAGGGTGGCAGCACCTCATGGAGCGTATATTACAGACACGTGAAACCAATCAAGCATGCTGTTTATCTTTAACCCAGCCCCACGTCGGTTATAAGCCTACTTTGCAATAGGGGTCGCTTTTGAGTGTGTCAGTTTTAGGCTGGAAATATTGAAATAGAAACATCTTTTTTATTGGTTTATGTTTTGTGAAATTCAGAATAATCAACATGACATTTTGTTCAACAAGAAGCTCGAGGTTCTCAAATAAATAAAAAAGTTGATGAGAGTGGTCCTTTGAGATGTTTGCCTCACTGCACAGTCAAAATCTTGTACTGTTTTGCACAATTGTCCAGGTGCTACTGTTGTATCAATACAATCGTTATATTTTTTTTAATTTTTAAAATAAAGTTATATACCTATTCCAAAGCAATGTTTGTTAAATTATCAATCTCATAATCTTTCTTTAGCCCAATCACAGACCCTCTTGTACATTTCATCAATACTTCATTGAAGTCAACCAATTTTGCTTTCATTCAAATTCCATGTATGCTATTTCTATTTAACCTTTTGAACCAAAGACCGCCAGATAAGCATTTCATTTGAATATTTTTTAACAATGTGGTTCAAAGTATCGGTCAAACTTCCATATAAGTCACCCACGAGTCCAATGTACAGGGCTTCAAAGTCTGTAGTAAGTGAACCGACTCCGACTCTCGACTCCTTTGGCTTAATGAAAAACGACTCTGCATGACTGCCACTCCTTGAGTCTCCTGTATTACGACTCCCGACTCTCGACTCCGCTTATCGGCATTATTGCACACAAATATTACATGGTGGATGGGTGGATGATTGGGGCTTTACGTCCTGTATTTATTCACTGGGTAGGCTAATTAGGAAAGGAGGAGGACACGGCAATGAGGTGGAGGATGATTGAAACAGCCATCCATCATAGGCCCAGGTGACCCAGCAAGAGCTGGATATGATCTCTGGACCCAGCAATAGGCAGTTCAGCGCGCTACCACTAGACAAACCCTCCCTCGCAAATATTACATGGTAAACAGGAGAGAGACAGCAATTCTCCAAAATGTCCATGGGATTAATTTTTGTACATGTATAAATGCCTGTTTAGGAAGATTTTTGTAAAATTTGGAATTCATTTCATATTTTTGTGGCTTTGTTATTGCAAATTATATTAATTATTTTTAGGAGTCAGGAGTTACCAATTTGATTTTCGGCTCCGACTCCACCAAGTTCAAGTTCAAGTCTTTATTAATACCATTAAGGTACAGGGGCCTGACGCCATTCGGCGTATTTGGCCAAAAATTTCATCAAAAATTTGTGACTGACACACATGTGATATATATTAATAACAATTTAAGAGATAACAAATTTCAAGCTTAAGTAAAAGGAAATCACATATTACAGACTTAATAGGTAGTTTTTCAGACGTTTTTTCAAGACGGGAAGGGAGCAGCTGTAATCAATGGAGTTGCCCAGGGTATTAAAACAAATGACTCCTCTATGTCTTATGTTTCTCTGCAATTTTGCTGAGGTAAAATATGGAACTCGGAATAATGCTTTATTTCTAGTATTGATGTTATGAATGTCTTGATTTTTAATGAACATATGATTGATGACCGGAGGATGACAACTAAAGTGTACTTTATACATGAAGATAAATAGATTCATTGAATACAACTTATTGATGGGTAGGATACGAAGAGACTTAAATAATGGTGAAGAGTGAGTTAGTCTATTTGAGAACGTCATGATGCGAACCACTTTCTTTTGAAGAATTAGTATTGGGTTAATATAAGTTTGAATCATTGATCCCCAAACTTCTATACCATATGATATGTATGGTAAAATAAATGAATTATATAATATCAACAATGTTTCTCGTTTTAAATATTTTTTTGCTTTACTAATGATCCCGATCCCCTTAGCAATTTTCTTCCTGATATAACTTGAGTGAGCTTCCCATGAAATATTGTCATCTATCATTACACCAGAAAATCAAAGTTCGACTCCGACTCATACTGCAGCCAAAAATCCCCGACTAAATGACTCTTGACTCCCAACTCCGACTCAAAAGCCGGAATCTAGGATAATCGAAAGCATTAGATTCTCAACCGATAACGCCCAGAAAACAGAAATCTGAAGATAAATGGACTTGATGATCGAGGTCCGAATGGCTGTAATTTATTTCACTAGCTTTCCTAATTTGAAACGGCTCAAAATTGATTTCTAGTAAGGTATAACCCAAGGACATCTGAGGACTGCCACGATACTCACACTGCATCTGATAAAATTATGCTGTAGTAGTATAGGCCTTTTCACATCACAGTGTTGCCTGCAATAAAATGCCGTCTGTCGGAAGACCGACTTGGTTTACGTGATCACCTAAGTAGTATTTTTAGAGCATTTTGCACCACAATGAGGGACCACACCCCCTAGAGAGATCGCTTCATGACCGCAGAAGCGGTGGTCTCACATTGCAGGAACCAATCTGCTACAAAAATATTTATAAGATCAGTCTCATTGTTTTTTTGGTGCTTGCTCCTTACTTTGCCTATTAATTTAGGGGGGCGGGAGGGCATGTACCTCCTCCCCCGGCCCCCGCCAATATTGGACCAGTCCTGTGTCCCCAAGTGCCCCCCCGCCAATAAACTGACCAACTTTGGCTAAAATATACAATCAGTAGGCCTGTAAAGAGTGCCCCTACAAAGATTTGCATACATTCAGCACCAACCCCAGTGGCCCCCTCCCCGCTGAGAACCCCAAGTTACGCGGCTGATGCCACTGGTAGCAAGTAACGTAATAAAAATAGTATTCGGTCTGTTCTACAATTATCTCCTGAAATACTAGATCCTCCATGATCAAGGATGTATCAAACAATTTAATGGCTAATGCCTTTTGATAATCATCACTAACGGAATTATGATTGGTTCCCAAACCAGGAAATGAAAATGTTCGATCATATATGAGGAAACTAATGTATTAACAAGTAATTTTCATTGCATGGTTCCAAAATCGTTTGGAAGTTTACTATCAAATATTTCCATGCTATGTTTGGATTGAATTTATTGAATAATAGCAGGGGGGGATCCAGAAAATTCCGGTGGGGGGGTCTATCGGGCTATCGCGTCGCGGAATGCACAATTCGCGACATTCCGCGACTGCACATGGATAAAATTAACATGTAAAAATATATAAATTTTGGTCTGGTTGGGGGGGGATGCATCCCCCCTATCCCCCCCCTGCGTCCGTCCCTGAATAATAGTGATTTTAAAAAGCTTGTAAGTCTGTTGATTCTCTGTAAAATTCAATGGGCAGTTATTGATCGTAAACTGATAGATTAAGTATGGTATACACTTGCAAGCAGCAGAATCGTGTGTTTCCGTAATTAAGTCAGTTTTATTGATATAATAAAATTTAACCTAAAATTGCTAAAGGAGAGCGCTGTAATGCTTGATTTGTAACAAAACAAGGGTTTCCACGGCATGAAAAAGTTTTGATTACATTTGTAAAGGAATTTATTTTCATATTTTGAGATTAGAATGACACTTAAACTTAAAGTTGGCAGCTTATGACGCTGGAATTTCTTTTCTAATCATTTTTTACCTGATGACATGTATCGAGTAAGCACTAACGTTATATAAAGGTTGAATCAATTTTTTAAAAACGTTTAAAACCAAAATAACAATTTAAAAAGGTTTTTTTTTTCATGTTCGAGTGCTTGCTGGATACTAGCTTCGACTTTTTACTTGTCAAAGACCTTTCCATGACCTGACATCATGAAGTTCGTCATTATTATTATCAGAAAATATGTCATACTTGTCTGACTAGTCAGTTATCTTTTGTTAATACTCTACCAGAGGATTCATGTTATGAGAGAGCCAGTAAAACTATTAAATCAATAGTACTGCCCCAGACGGGGTCTCAAACAGCTGCAAAATGCTCCTGCAGAATTTTAATGATTATAAAAGATATATTTTATCACTGTTACTCTCTCGTTTTAACTTTCAGTCAGTGATATCCTATTTTTTATTGTATGTTTTTACATGTTTTTACACTGTAATCTCTTTTGAGGCAAAATAAAATCAATTTCCATTCCAATTATGGCCCCACACCCTCATTAAGTTTTATCAAATGTCATCTTCATCCCCATTTAATGTTTCATGCAGTACTAATTAGCTGACAAACAGGAAGATGAAATATTTCAATAATTTAAGGAAACTAGTGATTTGTTGAAGAATAGTTTAATTCACCTGGGGAGCAGCAAAGTATCCCAATATTTGAAGATGGAAGGTTATATGTAAATGAAGATGAACATAGAGTAAAAATAACATGTTTCACTTACCAAATATAGACTTATTCAAGATTATGCTCAGACAAGAAAGTATTTGTCAGCAATGAACCTCAAGCAAAAAAACATTAAATAAAACATGCAATAATGTTGCATTGCCTTTTAAACATTTTAATAACGTCGATTCAACATTTTGTTATCCTAAGAGTTAGCTAGGTTTGTTTATAACTTTTGCCCTCATGCCTCATTAGATTTTATCAAATATCATTTTCATCACATATTAATATTTTCATGCAGCACCAATTAGTTATCAAACAGGAAGAATGGAAAATAGAACATTTCAATGATATTATGCGGAAACTATAATTGTTTTGATGAAAAGCTTTAATTTCACTGTGAAGCAGCAAAGTATCCCAATATATGAAGATGGAAGGTTGCATGTAAATGAAGGTGAGTATTGAGTAACATGTTTATAATAAATTGGACCAAAGTGATTATTATGCAATAATGTTTCAAGCTAACAAGTCTCCCTAAAGTGCAAAAATACTACAATATCTCTGAAATTTCAGTATAATGTTATCAGGCTTAAATGATAATTTCTGACAGTTGGAATTGTCAGTTAAGGTAGATGTAAGTAGTTATAGTGTTAACAGGGTGTACATGTACTGTCATTTTATTGGCTACTAGAAAATACCCATTAAGAATGCTGTAAATTCGGGTGCAGGGGAACGAGGGGCAAAACGGAACAGCGGGGCAAAATGGTTTTTTAAGTTTTCTCGGAATGTTTTGACCTGCCTTGTAATTTTTTGGTTGGAAAATAAAATACGATACATGACCAACTTTTCCTGCGAGTTTCGTTGATGAGAACATTACAGGTATGCAGCTATGTTAATAATAAATTTTTGATCGCTTTTCTTAAAAAAATCAAAATTTTTGGAAATGGTGCAATACCTCCAATGACGTTCAAAGCCAAATAATTCATAGTCAGTGTTATTAGAGGACTACTAAGCTTGCGTACTAAGCAAAAAAATCTAGTCTGGTGCTCAGTCATGTGTAAGTAGGTCATTATTGATCTACCCTGCATGGTTGGGGCAAGATGGAGTCCTCCTGCGGGGGCAAAATGAGAAGCACAAAAAAGCAATCCCAGCCTAGAAAAGGTTGAAGCTTGATATTGGGTCAATTCAACCATGACATTTGAGACATTTGATATACTTTCTGGTCATATAACAGGCAAAACTTGAAAAAATCACAAGAGATCTGTGGATCTAATCCATGTCATCAGTAATACCTTGAGGATTTAGGCTTCGTGGTAAAACCCTGTATTGTTGAAACTGAAACAAATGTAACTGCCTTTCAAAAAGCATCATCAAATCCCATACCAGTCAAAATTATTAAATTATTAAGAAAACTCGGAAAATCAGAGTTATGCGAATATTCATAAAAATGTCACATTTCCACAAAATTTATCTAATTTTGTTCCTTTTGTAACCTAATGTTTATGGTTAAATAATTTGTCAAATAATTACATAGAATATAGAATTACAAGCATCACTTCCCAGCTATAATTGCATCCTGTATTGAAAATTTGATTTCATAATTATTGCTATGTTTACTCTTGGTATTCTGCAATATTCTCACATTGCAATGACATGAATTAATGCATTTTTGTTTGTCAACATGCTTTTTAGTTATGCTATTATCAAAACAGCTGATTTATTGAAGAACTTTTGCAACTTTGTTTCTTTCCATTATGCCCCATATGAAATTCCATAAAGTTGCATTTTTGAAAATAGGGAAAATTTTGAATTGGAACTATTAAAAAAGCACTTTTCTGTGTTTGAGCAAGTGGTATTGGTACTTCTTCATGGATCAGACCTTATTTGGCATTGGCATTATATACCACCTTCGTACAGCGAGCCTTCGAAGTTAGGCGGCCCGTTTTGCCCCTCGTTCCCCTAGCCTTGAGATTTGTGTTTAATAGCAGGAAATGTCCCAGTACAATTGTTGAGATATTGCTGAACCGACCCATGATGATTGTAAGGCCAGACATGGGAAAAACCTCCTAAAGGCCCTGTAATTGTACAGGGAGGTGGTAAAACTAAATTTTAGCGGGAAATGTCAAGATCAATGCAATGAGTTTGACGTGAGTGTAGGTAGCCTTTGATAGGAATAAAAAGAAATTGACAGGAGTTAACTGGAAAAGGTAAAGAGCAATATCTAGTTAACAAAGGGTTATAGGGGGTTGGAGAGTAATTAAGAGAGTTGACTGGAATATTAGGCCTATCAGTGCAATTGAGGAGAGCAGTGGTTGACACAAAGTACTACCAGTGGCGTAGCCAGGGGGGGCAAGGTGGGGCAATTGCCCCCCCTGTGGCTGCTCTTGCCCCCCCTCTTGCCCCCCCTCTGTCTTTGGAGTAAAATAAAATAAAATTAGCCTGAAATGTCCAGTGCATGACCTGGTTTTACTATTCTGCTTAGGATGGCCTCTACCAAATAGTGTTTCAAACGCTGACCTAATTATTTAGCGGGCCAAGCAACTGGGGAGCCGAAAAATGCAGGGCCTCGAAACACCAACTGAACTCTCCAAAATTTGTCAAATTTATTCAACCATACAGATGCAGTGAGGGCTCTGTAAAATTGCAATGACAATCTCAGCATTCAGTGCTTCTTGTGAGCAAAGCTTCTCTGTCATAAAGAGGACAAAAACCTTTGTGAAAATTCAATGGCACATGAGAGGCTCTCAAACCAAAATTTCATCCATATTGAATGACAAAAGTCAAATTCATTTGATTTGGATGAGTTTGTAGAGATATTTTCAAACAGGATCATGCTTCTTAACTCATATCAGAGACTGATGTTGCTACATTGAAATTTAGTGTCTCTATTGCAGGTCTCCTAGAACTCCTACTTTTCCTACCTTTTTTTAGAAATCATCCTACTTTTCCTTTTTGGCCAGTCCTACTTTTTTAAAATTCAGAAATGGTAAATTATGTGAAGTGGCAAATCTTGTCTCTTCATAGGTTAAAGTTCAATCTTTGAGTCAGAACTGTCAGATATTTGACCGAAAAAAATCTTAAGACTCATTGTTCATTCTTTCGACAAGGTTTGGGACTTATCCTGAAGGAAAAATTGTGTACTTTCAATGAAGGCGTCAAAAATGAAGACAATATCTTGTCCCTTTGTCTTGTTTTTTGGCAAAATGTGACTAAAACAGGCTCCTACATGACCACAATTAAAATACCAGAATTCATGTTTTGATAAAAATGTCACTTTTATGATGTTTTTCTATGGTGTTTTCTTCATCTATGGATCCAATCATCTAGATTCAAGATTTAGCGGGGGGGGCATTCAGTCAAGCAAATTTATGTAAGATATAATAACTTAACACTTAGCAGCAAAATATCTAATGCCTTAAAAAATTATATGTAAATACAACATATAATTAAATTTCTTGCAGTTCATGGTCAATTTAAATTTTTTTGATGATGATAATGACCATTGTGGGAGTCCTGTGAATTTTATCTGAAAAATGTCGATGAAGGTCTCGCCCCCCCTCAAGAAGTCCTGCCCCACCCACTGCCCCACCTGTGGCAGATGTCTGGCTACACCACTGAGTACTACCCCAGCAAATTGTAGTTGACAATGCACTGTCTGGATCGTTTTGGTGGGAATCGGGACGGTGGCGCCACCCCAAAAACGAGAGCAGTTGCGGAACTGCGATGCATAACATGCAAGCGAAGGGAGGAATCGAGAGAGAAATTGGAGGGATAGGTAGTATATTATATAGGGAAATGCTGTGCGATAAGAAAGGTATGGAGGAAATAGGAGGAAATGTGTATGAGAGGTGGAGAGAAAAGATGCAGAGGTGGAAAGCAGGCATATTAAAAAGGTGAGCAGGGATGACGTCATGTCACGTGCAATATGATGTTAGATGCTGCAACCAGGAAATTTGATATGTAAGAAGAGTGAACTGTTGCACTGTGAAAATGGCACTTTGTGTGTCATCTTGCTGATGATCTGTCATGATCACATGCGATACTTTCAATGTTAATTTGATTTAAGGAGACTAATCCTGGTTGTTGCTAGTGTTTCCAATGAGTCTCGATCGTGCACTCTCGAGAATGGTCATGGTCCAGTGCACGAGACTTGAGAATTTCTCGAGAAATCTAGGACACTGTCCTTCAAAAGGCACAATGATACACTGAACAAAAATTTTGAAGTTCTGGTGGCTCAATAATTTTCAAATTTGGCACAGACCTCATGTATGACGTTAAAAGCAATTTTGGAAAACATTGTGAAAAACGGTTGACTTTTCGCTAGACACAAGTGACATGACTCATTTTAGTGAGCTCTGTTTAAACATTAGTTCACAGATTGAGCTTTAAAAATGTACATATCTGCAATTGCGATATGTTTGTGGCAAGTTAAATCATTATGGCTACAGTCGAAAATGTAAATCACAAAATTTCAAGATCATGAGATCATTAATTTCAATTATGTTGCGGTTCTTTTTTTTGATAAGTCAGGAAAATTTACCATTTTACTTGCTTAATGAGATGGAAACAAGTGAAATTTGACCAAGCTGCAATTAAAGATGATGAAATTAAAAAAAATGTTAGTGTCAATGCCGGCCTGCCCCCTATAGGAGCTTTTTGTTAAAATCTTCTTAAAAAGATGTTTTATTCAATTTTTTTTCAGAGTATAATTGTTATGGACTGATTGTCTTTATTTGTGTTTCTATCCTGGATATGCATAACAACCTCATTGTTCAGTAGTTTGGGTTCATATGCTTTATTTTCAGATACTGGTGCCAACATCTTCAATTTTCATTAAAAATCTGCTTTATCCCCAATATTTTCTTCTAAAATGATTAATGGGATAGCTTTTCAAAGTAATGTGCATGTTATCGGAACATTTCATAAGATTATTCCCATCCAACAAGCCACAAAATCAATATTGTCAATGGCAACAAAATTCTCGAGAATTCTCGTTCGAGCGAGAAAATGCTGAGTCATTGCTGATCTCGAGACTTCTCGAGAATTCTCGGTCTCATTGGAAACACTAGTTGTTGGTGACAGGCAAATGAAAAAAGTATGCATCTTATTTGTAATCTAAAATAGCCTTCTCTTGATCATTACTTCAGCAGCCTCTATGTTTCCCATGTTGAATGTATAGAACATGACACTGCATCAGCTCTCATGAGTCACAAAGTGCCATTTTTACAGTGCAACAGTCCAATCTTTTGTATATCAAATTTCCTGGTTGTAAAGGACTGTAGTTTAGCCCAAAAAAAAATCAATTAAAGTATGTTTTTTGTGTTGGTAGTCGGTACACCAGACAATATTAACATTTTATACATTTATATTTACTGTTTCTATAGTGTTCATTTCAGCATTTTTGTTGTAAAATAAATATTTACTGACTAACTAGGTTTGCTGACTGAAATTACATATGACTACACCCAGTGGTGGGCATAAAACTAGTTTTAAAATCATTAATAACAATGTTCTATGAACTGAGTTAACTTTTTTTCATGTTAAGTTAATAACTTCTTTTAGTCAAATACAAGTCCGTTAAGTTTATAAAGTCTGTTAATTTACCAATTTAGTTAATTCACCAATTTACTTTTAAAAAAACTTGTAAAAAAGAAACATTTTTGCATGAAAAAGACCTGAGTAAACAAAAGATAACTAAATAGCGTTACGCATCATTTACTGTTCTCCTCAACTCAAAGAAGAATATGCTACACTCCTGAAATGCAGTAAACTTGACTACTTAGCAGATCGCAGATCTAAAATGTGTGTTAGACTTTTTTCCCAGATGCAGTGTGACAGTCATAAATTAAATAAATTATTGGTGCCATTTATGAATGTTGACAGACAAACCAGAGTATCAAAGGATTTTAAATTAACAATCTGTCGCACAAATAGATTAAAAGACAGTTTTATACCTTTTTCTATTAACAAATATTTAAATTCCTGATGTTACAATGTTTTTATCATATTTTTAAAATTTCATTATACATGTAATTTTAATTCACTTTTAATCATATTTTTACTCTTGTAATTTTTAAAATCATTTCATATATTATATTTATTGTGCATTGCTACTATGTATATTTTATTGTACCAATTTAACCTGCGTGGTTACAATGTAATAAAGCTTTATTTATTTATTATTAAATAGTGTAACCCAGACAGACATTGTCTGAGTTCCTGTGTCTGGAAAGGTGTGCTGTCCCTCTTTTTGAGACAGATGAGCCTCATTCTTGTACTTGCAGTAGATATTTTCACAGACATTGTCTCAATATTTCTTTTGGGAAAAAAACTTTAACTTCAGTTGTTGTTTACCTAGCAAAATTTTAACTTATTAACTTTAACTTTGCTAAGGATTTGATTAACTTATTAACTGTTAACTTAGTTTTTTTTGTTAACTTGCCCACCACTGACTACACCTCTCAAAAATTATGCATTTTTAGATACATTGTGGACAGTTGTGTGTCAAACTTTTTTCATTTTAGATTATCTCTGTGAGGTAAAATCACAATGCAGATCCTACTTCTGGCATCAACAATCTTCTGGTCATGCACGGTATATTTCATGAAAATAATTCATTTCAATGATACACTGTAATTGGTGAAACGTAATATGTTCCAAATGCACATGTATTAAATTTACAAAATAGAACAGCTTTTTTGTCATGGTTACTTTTAACTTGTGGAAACATTAAATTTTACAAGGAGAGTAATTAATATCTGTACAGCAGATATCACCTGAGTACCAATCAAATTTGACCGTTTGAAAGTCTTCATCAGTCATATGCCCAAATAAAAATGTACCATTTTGTTTTTCATTTATCAATTGAAAACATCTGAAATAATCCTGAATATTGCTAAAACAAGGTTTTTTTTTTACTATTGTGATATTGGCTTTGCGGAGACACTTGTATTTTCAGTCATTGTGTTTCACATCTTTTTCCAGACCACCCTTGCCTCATACACAGTTGTAACATATTTAGACGAAATCACAGACCTAGCAAACCAGGAAATGAATGGCATTGGTTGTGAAAATGGCAATGGACATGCACAATGTGAATACAACTTCCAGATTTGTTTGGATTTTCCAAATGGGAATGAAAATGACCATAATCAGTGCGGACTCCATGGACCTTTCAAACAAGATTTGAGGAATTGGACGGACACTCAAGTAGACCAGGCCTGGGAGGTTGGTAAAAGTTTACAATATTAAGTATTGATTGATGGGTTATTAATCTAATGTTTATTCAAACTCAGAGTATACCTACATACAATAATGATAGAATTTTATTTTTAGATATAATTAAATAGATTTTATAATTTAATTAGAACAGGAGCAGTTATGAGCAAAAATGATTGAAATTGCTATCCAGCACAAATTCAGGTGATACGGTCAAACCGGGAATAGAACCCTGGACCCCATGCATGACTGGTAGTCCAGGGCAACTGATTTAACCTTCTTCTATATATGTATACATCAAAATTTATAAACAGGCCGTTTTAAATGGTTACTGACCACAAGGCCTGAGGATGTACAACCCTCTGTCCTTTAAGAAGAAAGTTATATTTCATACTCCTCTTTTCGCTTTACAAAATATATATGTATACTAGAATACCCGCTGGAAATGGATTTGTGACTTTTGAAGATTTTGTTTGCATTGAATATGTAAAGGGCATGGCTGTGAAATGCGCGCAGCACTTAAATGTTGTTGTAGGAGTTGTTTTGTTACCATAAGTTTGAGTTGTATGTCATATTGAATGTATTAAAGGGAGCAATATGTAATAGGATAATGAACTATTCCATAAAAAGGATGAGCACAGAGAATATGAGTCAAGGGAATAGAATTTGTAAGGCACTTGTGAATTTGTTATGTTTTGTTAAATATGAAAATAAATGGATAAGAAGCTGGACCCACTTGACGTTATTCCCTGCTGTGTACTGTTGAGAGCATTACTGGCCATATTTTCGAGGCCTGTCTTGGGCTCAATTCGCTGTGCGAATATGAAACGGTGGCTTCAGTTATGTTGTAAGGGGGGGGGATTTTCAATGTTATTGGCGGGACAGACTAATTACCGGCCATGCATCCTATGCATAGGACGGTAATGCTTCTGTCCTGAAACGATGTGAGTCACGAGGCTCCAGGCCAAACCAGACCATTCTCAGGGTTTATTTTATATGTAATTTTCAGTTATAACATCGTAGATTCTGCCAATTGTGTCTTTTTTCAGTTAAATGCAATAATATTACAGTTATAAACATCCCCTGTAACAGGTTGCGCTGGCTAGGTCAGACTGGTTTGCGCCGCCATTTTCTTGTGTATTGGGGCTGTCACTGCACTGTGTGCTGTATTTCAGATGTCACAGAACTAAACAGGGTGTTGATATCTTTTATTGTATTTCCTCCTTTCAAATCAATATTGCTGTTCAATGCTGAATTGCTCTTCAAGACTTCACCATTTAGGCCTAAAGTGCAATTCATTTTCACACCTCCAGGTCATCTGTCAGCTTAATTGTACTCCTACCCAATATTTTCAAGCAGCTTCATAGTTATTTAATTCCAATTTAAAAACCATGCATAAAATTATATTATTATTGGGAACCATTAAAGTATTGAAATATCTTACAAAACAAAAGTCATTTCAAGAAACAACTAGACTGAATATTTATGCATAGAATATTAAAAAAAATTTGTAACTGAAACAGTTTTTATTGAGCAAGTCATTTCTGATATTAATTGAAGATACAGCCACGTCCAGCAGTTAACCGAAAAATAAAATAATAAATAAAATAAATTTTTATTTTTCTCATCCACCATACATATATATATATATATATCGATTCCACTGATAAAGCATGTGCAGCATGGCCGGTGCTGTGCTCTAAGAGTGCTTGTTAGGTGTGTAAAGGTCTGTGTGTGTGTATCTATGTATCTATCAAGCTATCTAGGATAGGATAGGATAAATTTATTTTCGCAACATATGTACACACAGCATATAAACATAAATATTACAATTTGATAACAATTTCAATAAATGTTGCGTTGGAGGCCACCCGAGCAGATGTATATACTACTATAACCAATAGGTGGGTGGACCCCCTCCCCCTTATGAACCCCATTAAAGTATCATAAATAAAACATAAAAAACCTAATAATAATTAATTACTAATTTAAAATAAGACCAATTACATTTCGACACATAACGCATATCATTGAACATATTTACGCAGATATAATAACACACAAACATAGGTTTTAGAAACAATACACAATCAATGTAAGTATTTGGCGAGCAATGATATGCCTTGTCTGGTGCACAGTAGCACTACAGAGTCGGCATAACAAAATCCGCTAATTTATAGTAATTTAAGACAAATCATAGTAATTATAAGACATTGAATTTGCAAAAACAAGTATCACAACAGGTGAGGAGGGTCTGGACCGACCGCTACCTACTTCTAGTTGTGACAATGACATGATTATAATAATGTAAGAATTATAAAACATAAAATGAGCAAATAATAATCACAACAGTTGAGGAGGGTCTGGACCGACCGCTACCTACTTTTAGTTGTGACAACGAAAAATTATCATAATATAAGTTAATGCTGATACTACTTTGGCCTGGGCCATCCATTTTAGTTAGGTTTAGTACAGGTGGGTCTGGAACGACCACTGCCCGTCATTGCTGTACACCTGTTTAATAATTTTGAAGTTTGCAATGTGTTATACATTTGCTGAAAGACTTGATATTTCTTTTATCTTTAATATACTGGGGCAGATTTTGCCATAACTGTGGAGCTCTAGCAAGAAAGCTTTTATTATATATGTCAATACTGTGATGAGGTGTTCTTGGATTGTTATTGTTTCTGGTATTATGATGGTGATTTCTGAATTCAAAAATATTTGCTATTCTCTGTGGTAAAATATCATTTGTATATCTATATGATATTCTAAGTAAGGAATGTTCAACTAAATCCTCAAATTTTAAGAAGCCACCTTTTTTGTAGTACGGCTGGGTTCTGACTCGACGTTTAACATTTGATACAGCCCTGACTGCATTATTTTGTTTTACTATTAATTTCTTTATAGAACTGGCACTCAACATTGGACCCCAAGCAGATAGGCCATAGAGTAGATGGCTTTCTACATTTGTCACATAAATTAATTTTCTTGAAAAGTAAGGTATCATGTTCTTGGTCATATATAGACTATAAGTACCCATGGTTAATTTTGATAGCAAGTGTTGATAATGGGTATTCCAATCTAGATGTTGGTCAAGATTAACTCCAAGAAATTTAACACTGGTAGTTTGCTTCACAGCGGCCCTATCTAACTGTATTTATCTTTCTATCTACGTATGTATATCTATAGGTTACATGTGTCCATCAATTATCTATTAATATATCTATGTATGTAGATATCTATCTATCTGTCTAGATGTATGCATTTGGCCTTGCATTGCTAATACGCAAAAAATCCACTATGGGGAAGGCCTAAGATGCAGCATGTGGCGCCATCTATAGCAAACATGAACATAACTGTTTTTGTTACATGATTTGTATGTTTCAGTAAATATTAATACTTACCAAAGAAATATGAAAGCATTTGGAATCATATGTTTTATCCAGTAACAGGAGAATTTGCATAAGTATACAAATACTTGTTGAGATTAGGTCAGTTGAACTTTACACTATTGCAAACACAAATAAGCAATGGGCCAACAATATAAATTCTTAAGTTTTCCAATCTGGCCTGAGGTCATTTATTTGACTCGTCGCAGGTGCTGTTGTGATTATGCAAATGAATTTGGTTGCTGGCTGTTCTTTTTATTGGACTAACCCTCCGAAGCACATAGGCTGACTGACTGGAGCAGGGGGTGCGAGAACTGCTGATGGAAGAGTGGCATGATTGTGAAGGTTGTTTTTCCGTGAAGAAGGTGTGAAATAAAGCAGATTTGCTAAGGCATTAGAGCGTTTTGAAGGATAACAGAGCTTATTTCAAGGGAGAATGCCATTTTGTTGAGCTGTAGCAAGTTTTGTGGTGATTGTGAAAGAAATGGATGAGTAAAACGATAAACAACAAAGTTACAGAGATAGATTATTTTACTTACAAAAATGTTTTTCACGGAACCATAAGCATATTTATTTATTCCTAAGCCCAGATGTTGTACAATGTGTGCATTCAATGACATAACATAGTTATTTTTGTTAAACAGGGTGGTCTTCTAATGAAGGTCCTTATGACAGACAAACATTCTGGGAAAGAGGTGGATCAACTGTCTCGCACTATTGAATTAACTGCTAAGGAGGAAAACGCAGGGACTAAAAATCATGAACATCAGAACTTGATTCTGAATGGCAAAAAGTAAGCCGTTTGCGAATGTGTATTGTTTCAGTATATGTGTAATGGATGTGAGTAAAAACTTGACAATGAATAAAATACTAAAAGCTGTCCGATCGTCTCCAGTAACTGTTAGATCACTTTGATTGCAGAAATGGTGGGTATTCAAATCTATCGAGAAAGCAAGGTCCTATTATCAATTCATGTTTGCAAAAATGCCACATGATCATAATTCAATTGCAGGTCCATTCTAGTCAGTGGGAAATTGTTATTGAACAGACTCCCAGTTGCCATTAGAAATGCTGAGACTCCAAACATATTTCAAGTTTTCACATTTTTGATAACTACACAATATGTAACTCTACTTTAAATTTAGGAAAAATGTTATCTCAATTGCATGAGTACAAAATAGCTGTCGTTTAAAAATGTTAATAAACAAACAAACAATATGAAATTTCTATTCAATGTTCCACTTACTTCTCTTCTTAAAATTTTGTGTTCACCCGGACCATTATAAATCTGAGAACTTTGTCCCTGTGCATATGTCATTTTGTTCTATAGTTGATGCTGTCCTGTCAGCAAGGACTTGAGCATTAATTTCCATATATCTCCATCGGACAATGTCTACTTCTTCTCTTTTTTCTTATTCTTATTCATATATATATATGATATATGTAAGTTTCACTTTCTTTTCTCTTCAGCCTATTACTCAACATAGCAGTATTTTGTAATCCCAGTTGGAAAGGACCGCACTGCGACTGTAATGCAAACACAAATGCATATACTTGCTTTCCTAATGGAACAAAACAATGCCACACTGATTATTATGGTGACAATTGTGACAAGTACTGCAGGTCAACAAGTACATACACTTGCTCATCTAGTGGAACCAAAGTATGCCATGATAATTATTATGGTGCTGACTGTATGAACCACTGTCAGGCAACAACTACATATGCTTGTTCTCCTGATGGAACCAAAGTATGTCACCATAATTATTATGGTAAAAATTGTGATACACATTGCGAAGCAACATATAGACACGCCTGCTCACCTGATGGGACTCAAGAATGCCAGGACCATTATTATGGAGAAGATTGTGACAAATATTGTAGGGCAACTAACAATTATACTTGTACATCTGATGGAACGAAAAAATGCCGCTATGACTATTATGGTGAAGATTGTGACAACTACTGCAGGCCAACGACTGCATATTCTTGTTTATCTGATGGAACCAAACAATGCAACACAAATTATTTTGGTGAAAATTGTGAGAAGTACTGCAGGGCAACAAGTACATCCTCGTGTTCATCTGATGGAACCAAAGTATGTCACAACGATTATTATGGTGCAGATTGTGATAAGTACTGCAAGGTAACAGCTGCATATTCTTGTCTGTCTGATGGAACTAAAGAATGTCACAACCATTATTATGGAGCAGATTGTGAAAATTACTGCTCGCCAACATATGCATACTTGTGTTCAGATACTGGAAGCAAAATATGCAACACTTATTATTATGGTACCGATTGTGAGAAACATTGTAGGGCTACAGTAACTGATACATATACTTGTTCAACAACTGGAGACAAAGTGTGTGACACTTATCGTTATGGTGCTGATTGTAATAAATATTGCCAGCCCACATATGCATACACCTGTTCACATGATGGCAACAAAGTGTGCTCGGCTTATCATTATGGCACAAATTGTGATAAGTACTGCAAGCGAGGAAGCACATACACCTGTTCACGTGATGGCAACAAAATTTGCTCTGCTCATCATTATGGTGCAAATTGTGACAAGTACTGCCTGCCAAGCAGATTGTACTTTTGCTCACACAAAGGAAACAAAGTATGTTACAGTATTTATCGATATGGCACAAATTGTGAAAAATACTGCAGGCCAACAAATGCATACTCATGTTCAGTTACAGGAAGCAAAATATGCCGCACTTATCGTTATGGTGCAAATTGTGATAAATATTGTTGGCCAACCACTACACACAGCTGTTCTCTTACTGGAGACAAGGAATGTTACGCTCATTACTATGGTCCAGATTGTAATAAACCCTGCAGGCCCACAGATACTTACACCTGTTCATCAGATGGAAACAAATTATGCTCCACCGATCATTATGGCATAAACTGTGACATATACTGCAAGCCAACGAATGCATACTCTTGTTCAGTTACTGGAGAAAAAGTATGTCACAATAATTACTATAAGACAAATTGTGAAAAACACTGCAAGCCAACGAATGCATACTCTTGTTCAGTTACTGGAAACAAAGAATGCAACACCAATTACTATGGTGTAAATTGTGACAAATATTGCAGGCCGACTGATACATACACCTGTTCCTATTCTGGAACTAAAGTATGTCGCAATTACTATCATGGTGAAGATTGTGATAGATACTGCCAAGCAACAGATCGATATGACTGCTCATCTGATGGTACCAAACTTTGCCACGATTATTATTATGGTGAAGATTGTAATATCCATTGCAGACCAACAGAGAAATACAACTGCTCATTAGCTGGAATCAAAATTTGCCAAAATGATTATTATGGTGATAGTTGTGACATCTACTGCAAGACAACAGATGACCACAACGGACACTATACTTGTGCTCAGGATGGAAGTAAAGTCTGTAAAGAAAACTGGTGCTCCGAGAATTGCAAGGCCTCATGTGGTAAGTGACAAATATCTCAACTAATTGCAAAATTCAGTAATTTCAAGATCTATGATATTTTAAATTTTGATAAAAAACCAAATTTTTCCTTTACGGTATCTCTAGAAATAACAAGTTTTTTTTATGGTTTGTAACAACCATTTAGTACACGAAGGATGAATTTTTGACTCAATGGTTAGTTGCAGTTCCAATCCCCGTTTTACTTTAATTTTATCACACTTAATTTAATCCACAAAATTTCATCCTGAGTTCCCCTGTATTTTTTATGTCCTCATCGGCAAGAATCGATTAACTGAATTCCCTCCAATATCCATTCGATATGTATTGAATTATACATTTGCATCCATCTCTCTGTCAGTCATGATACATGAATCTGTTATTTTATGTCCATTCCATTCCTTCGAGTTGGAACACTTCTCATATACTGAATGTTTATTTATCGTAATGGAATGTAAAACATTTCATTGTATATTTATTTCAGGGAAATTGAATTTGATACTAATTATCGGAGGGGTAGCAGGAGCCATAGTATTGCTGATTATTATTGGACTGGCAGTCTTTTGTAGCATGAAGTAAGATCTGTTTATGTATTAATGTATTTACTTAGCAATGCCACTTGAGCAGATGACCAATTAGAATATTCGTGATTAAATGAAGAAAATAGAGATATCTCAGATAAATGGTTGTCATTTACGATGACGTAAAAAGTGCCATTTGTTTTGCTTTCAGAAAACAGAGGCATCAGAGTGCTCAAATTGACTCCACACCAATGCAAAACATGTCTAATCCAGTGGGACACAGTAACAACACTGGACCAAATGACTCAGAATGCTTGTACGAAGAAGCTGTGCCAGTTGGATCTAACTATGAAGATTTCTTTGCCAACTTTGCTCCTAACAAGCACCAGGCTGGTGCTTCAGCAAACACTTCAAACGACATCTATGCTGTGCCAGACAAGAAAACGAAGACAAAGAAGAGCAATGATCTGGTTGATGATGTGCTTATTGTGGAAAATGAACTCTATGGCTCAGTTTCGTAAGTGACACAGACATGTGGAAAGCTTCACAAAGATTACACATGTCTGGTGATGGACTAATTAAGGAAAATGACCCATGTGACTTTGCCTTTGCTGAAAAACAACCGTTGCCCAACATTTTTTTTGAGTGTGTTTTCACAAAAGTGTCTGGCCATTCTAATAGCGGACAATAACTTTGGTTCGGCCGCTTGAACAGACATAACCTAGTGATGCGACAAACAGTTCTGACAAAGACGGAAAACAACAGCTTTTTCTGAAATTGCAACTATCCGTCTTCATGATCACACTTCTTTATATTGCCTTTTTTTTAACTTCTTGTAATTTTTTGAGAACACCTCATGCAGTCGATTTTGTTATTATTGAGTGAAGTGTGACAAGTTTAATATTTGTTTTAAGGTTTCGAACTATATGTAAATATTTTATGAATTTCATGACTGTGGGGTCATTCCGTGTCAAATCATCAGATTTCCAGAAATTTTCCACCAACCCTTCTGCGAATTGGCTGATAAAATTATATGTTGTTTTTTTGTCTCAAAGGATGAACTTCTTGAAAATTTCAGCAAATTTGGTCAATTTTCCAGAATTTGGCAGAGGTTTGAAAATTTCTGATTTTACCAGTTTTTCAGGCATCGCTTTTAACACGATTACTCTTTTTGCTCAATAAATCAGTTATTATTCAAACCAGAGCTTTGAAATTCAGAATCTACACTAAGTGGACGGTAGTAAAGGTTCGTTAAACCTGTGTTAAGCAGCCAGTCAAGGGAATGGACAAAAGCGGCTGCATAAGGCAGGTGGCTGCTTAATGGAGGTGAGATTTTGGAGCTGGCTGAAATCTGCCATTCACAGTGAAAACAATTTGTGAATGAATGGACATATTTTTGGCCTTTAAATTAATAAATGATAAAATTCTAACCAATCAATTAATGTTTATACATGTGATTTGAATTAAATAACCTTAAATGGATAACTAGCACATTGAAACTATACCATTGTAATCTGGCTACAATGAAATTCATATTTTATCAGTTGTTTCTATACAGCCCCTATCATGTTATGCAATTGCGTGCTGGTTTGCAGTTATGTGACAAGATAGGGGTTGTTTAGCTGGCTGCTTAATACAGGTCAGGATGGCCATTTGGGGTAGAACACACTGGCCTTTAACCACAGATAGCAGGTGGCTGCTTAATCCAGGTGTAAAACAATGCAAAATCAGTTGGGAGGAATTAGGACTGGCTGCGTACAGCAGGTGACTGCTGAATAGAGGTGGCTGCTCAAGCAGGTTTGACTATACACTTATTGCCTTGCTAAGACCGTAAAGCAGCTATGGCCTTGTTAAATCTCCCCCTCAAAAATCAGTCTTCACTAAAATAAAATTCATATCTCCAGGGGTATATAGGGTATAAAGGGTATAGATATGAAACTCCTGAGACATAAAACAACATATAATTTTATCAACTGATTTGCAGATGGGTGGTGGAAACCACTTGTTGTTCTGGCACGGAATGACCCTGTTGGTACTTGATGTGCGCAAGAGTGGATTTTGTGGATGTATACACAGATCCTGTGAATCAGAGAATTTTCATAATTTCACTACTAGAAAATGAATTCTCTATCTTTGCATGAAATTTGTTACGTCTTTGAATTTTGTAGAATTTATGTATAATACTAGTTTGTCTTATATGTTTATGATTAAATACATTTTGACGCTTCAGGTGATACACTTCAAGTTGAACTGATGTATTAAGGGCATGGAATTGAATTAGCGTTAATCCAAAGCATTTAATTGAACTTTTGCATGTAATTGAATAAGTGTTAATCCTAAGCATTTAATTGAACTTTTGCATGTTATTGATTAAGTGTAAATCCAAAGCCTTTAATTGAACTTTTTTTTGCATGTAATAGAATTAGTTTTAATCCAAAGCATTTAATTTAACTTTTGAATGTAACTGAATTAGTGTTAATTCAAAGCATTTAATTGAACTTTTGTGTGTAATTGAATTAGTGTTAATCCAAAGCATTTAATTGAACTTTTGCATGTAATTGAATAAGTGTTAATCCAAAGCATTTAATTGAACTTTTGCATGTAATTAAATAAGTGTTAATCCAAAGCATTTAATTGAACTTTTGCATGTAATTGAATAAGTGTTAATCCAAAGCATTTAATTGAACTTTTGCATGTAATTGAATAAGTGTTAATCCAAAGCATTTAATTGAACTTTTGCATGTAATTGATTAAGTGTTAATCCAAAGCATTTGATTAAACTTTTGCATGTAATTGAATAAGTGTTAATCCAAAGCATTTAATTGAACTTTTGCATGTAATTGAATAAGCGTTAATCCAAAGCATTTAATTGAACTTTTGCATGTAATTGAATAAGTGTTAATCAAAAGCATTTAATTGAACTTTTGCATGTAATTGAATAAGTGTTAATCCAAAGCATTTAATTGAACTTTTGCATGTAATTGAATAAGTGTTAATCCAAAGCATTTAATTGAACTTTTGCATGTAATTGAATTAGCGTTAATCCGAAGCATTTAATTGAACTTTTGCATGTTATTGAATAAGTGTTAATCCGAAGCATTTAATTGAACTTTTGCATGTAATTGAATAACTGTTAATCCAAAGCATTTAATTGAACTTTTGCATGTAATTGAATAAGCGTTCATCCAAAGCGTTTAATTGAACTTTTGCATGTAATTGATTAAGTGTAAATCCAAAGCCTTTAATTGAACTTTTTTTTGCATGTAATAGAATTAGTTTTAATCCAAAGCATTTAATTTAACTTTTGAATGTAACTGAATTAGTGTTAATCCAAAGCATTTAATTGAACTTTTGCATGTAATTGAATTAGTGTTAATCCAAAGCATTTAATTGAACTTTTGAATGTAATTGAATTAGTGTTAATCCAAAGCATTTAATTGAACTTTTGTGTGTAATTGAATTAGTGTTAATCCAAAGCATTTAATTGAATTTTGGCAGATAGTAGGTCTTTGATGTTCAAAAAAATTACAATGAAGTTTCTTAAATTCGACATCCTCAAGAGTGATGCACACTCTGCCCGTCGGTGGCCTCAATACGAAATTATTAAGCAAAGAATATAAGATATTGATCACATAGAAAACATGCATTTTTTTTTAAATTAAATTAAATAGTTGTGTCTTTGAATTTTGTGGAATGTATTATGTTACATGAACACCACATTGTTGTATACTGCAATTTGGAATATATATTGAATGTACATATTTGTACTATTGTTAATTTCAGTAAACTTATCATAATTCAAATATTTTTGCTTGTTTTCTTTCTCACAATCTGAACATCTAGCTTTTAATCTTGCTTTTTTAATGCCAAATATGTTTAACGCATATTTGTGACAATGTGTACCTCACTTTATGCAGTTATAATCTGAGGTCTTTTAAAAGGGACAAAAAGACCAGCATAATACAATGAGCTGCACTGCTGCAGGCAGTTTAGCATTGAGTTCAATGGCAAATAACTGAGGGGCATACAGTACTTACTTTGAAGACCAACTGTTTATTGGTAGCTCCCTTTGACACATTGCATATTGTATAATATTATAATGTAGATTTGGGAATTCTGTTAATGTGGAATATACAAATAGAGGGTGATGAGGGTGTGGACCAAAGTAATTAACTTTATCTGCGTCATAGTATATGGTATTTTTCAACTACCTGACAATTATGGGTTTATCACAACCTCATTATGCTTTATCATGTAGCATCCTCAATTAATTTTCCACATTTGTGGTGATGATTTTGTGTCAATCCCGGATGATGGAGCATTTCAGTAATATATGAGGAAACTAACTAATAATTATATTAAATGAGCGATTTTAGTTTTGAAATAAAGTAGTATCAAAACATGCAAAGAGAATCTTGCTGGTCTCAATGCGGTAAGTAGTGTGTAGTGTACATATTCTGGGAAAGAGAACGGTGATTAATATGTGATTATGTTTTAAAATGATATCTAGGAAATATTGCCACTTTCTAACTTATTTATGGAATTTTGACTGATTCAAATACTGTTTCTCTGATGGTTTAGTGCTTAACTTCAGTGGCGTCCCTATGGGGGGGCACGAGGGGGCACAGGCCCCCCATATTGGACCTGTGCCCCCCCAGGTGCCCCCCCATATGAACTTTCTAACTCTGGCTAAAATATACAATTAGTATAGTGAGTGCCCCCCAGAGAATCGCGTGCCCCCCCAGGTGCCCCCCCGCTTGAGACCCCCCAGTTACGCCACTGTTTAACTTGAAGATTGATGTTGAAGGTTTAGGCCTATTCTCATCTTTTTCTCTGTCTCTATAGTAGCCTATTCCCTCATGTCTCTATTTATCAGAGTAGGAGATCTCAAGGCTGGTTTAGTTCTCAAAGCAATATTTTGATGATCTACAATACCCAACATTGGCTTGGACTCAGTCACACATACTTTTGGCCAGTTTTTGGGGCCTGGAGATTGGCCTTATCCTTGAGCCCAACCTCGAGGCCCCATTATGACGCCTCGGGTTCAATCACTGTCTCAGATGTCCTGGCCTTGACTACAACAATTTTATTTGTTTATTGAACAACCCGAATTTACTTTGTCAAAGTAAAGTTTTTTTGTAGCTTTTCATTACATGTATGACACAAATCAATATCATTTGACCAATTAAATTGAATGATACATTGATTTGTTCGTAGATAAATAATCAGTGGGCCTTTAGAGATTTAAGATATTGATAGATATTGAATTTACAGAAATTAGCTGAAAGCAGCATTTAGCTGGATATATTTTGTTGCAACTAATTAAATATAAATGACAGGATTTTTTTTTAAAGCAACATCCTTTCCCTAATTATCATAATGAATAGAATTAAGTTTTGTGTGAAATCATGAAATTCAAGGAATAGACACAGTGTTGCATCTCTGCTTAGTCTAAATTACGTTTGAGACAAGCCACATGAAAGAAGAAAAAAAATATATATAATCAACTAACTATCATACAATAATTATATGATATGTGTTGGTACATGAAAGTAAATGGATAACTTTGAACATTAAAACAAAAAACTAAATAAAATATCATGGTTTCTGCAATCCAGAGAATATAGAGATGTTCTCAATTGTATGAGTCAGTTTCAGCCCCAGTATTTCCCAAACAAGTGCCTACGCAACAAGCACTTCACATTTAAAAAACATTGAATCAATGTTATAAAAACGTTTAGAAATGAAAACTAACATTTTTAAATGGTTATTTTAATGTTGAGTGCTTGCTTGGCATTGGCATATCCTCATGCATATATTCTTTCATCTGAAAAAAGTCATGGGTATTTTAACTAATTGTAGTCCTGTTTCTTACACCAGTACCTGCAGGGCACCTTGGGCCAGATCAGTTTACAGGAATCTAGCTTCATAATTAGAGTATATAAATCATTCAATGCTTTGATAGGTTTCTTTTTGGCACCACAGGAAGTTAGAAGCTGCAGCAAATATGTTCCAAGCTAGGTTTGCTAAATTTGCTATTTCTGCTTTAAAAAGCAAATGTGACATTGTGGCATATGCTGCTTCGCACAAACTAAATGCACCTTCTCAAAAAATATTGAGTTCCTGACGGCGCACTTGGGATTTGATTTCAACTCAGCTGATGCGAATGGTATCATAAGGAGACAGTGCCAAGAGAGAAGCAAGAGGATACGTAGTAGAAGTGAGGCATCTATTCTGACGGAACTTGCAAGCATGAGAGACGGTGTTATGGAGTCTGAGCTCACAAGAACAGATGTGGAAGATATAATTGTTGATTTGTGTATTAATTAATTTTGTTTTTGTAGTTTTTCCTATTATTTTATGTATACTTTGAGTATGAATAAACATGATATATATATAAAGGTGCAGAGCTTGAATTTCACCAATTTGTCAAAACTTTCCTTGTATTGTAGTATAAATTTCCTTTTTATGTCACATTTCATGTAAAGTTATGCTTCATTTTTAGAATGTGTTCTCCATGCACGAAAATCAAGATGGGAGTGCTGGTACTTTTATTGATAATCTCTTGGCAGTGCAAGGTAAATTCTTTTTATGCATTTTTTTCATTGATCATTAAATTGTGGTACATACAACAGTATATAATTCAGTTGGCATAAAACCCCTAGAGGCTTGTTAGCCAATTCTTTACACCTCCAGTGCCCTCTGCAAGTAATTGGAACGCATGTTATTGTGCCATTGCATCAATGCTAAACATCCTAAGCCAAACTGCTTGTGGAAGCATGAATTCTCATCCGATGAGATGAAAACATTGGGTCATAAAGGCCTATATGTGAGGCATGTGGGATAATCATTGCAGCCAATTTTCTTTGCAGTTGTCAGAGTTGCTGTAGACAGTTAGAACCCTCTATCTGTGTCAATAATATCACGCAACTCGAAAACATTTTTTTATTTACTCCCCAATTCCCAAGGTAACGCTTCAGAGTGAAAAGGAGCATCTAATCTCTTTAGAAAATTAATTCAGACACAAACTTCTTCTGTGCTGAAGTGACGCATAGCAACGACACAGTATATTTAACGCTGATAATAATTTAAGATTTGTTAATCTCATGAGTATGCATGGTAATTGATAAATCAATTTGTGATAAAATGAAAGTGAACATTATTTGACTCTTCAGACAACAAATGCTGCATATACCATGGAACTCAGTTTGCACAGATTTGATAACCCTGGCGAAAAGTTGGTGGATGGTAGGAATTGTGGCAATCCAAGTGTTCCTTCTGCTTGCGACAACGAATTCCGAATTTGCCTGGATTTTCCAAACGGGACCCGAGACGATCATTCCCAGTGCAGAGTCAAGGCTCCTTTCAAACAAGATTTAAACAGGCCAAACATGATCAAAGTACAGCAACCCTGGAAGGTAAGCAGAAATGCAGTAAGATTTTATCTAATATCTAAGACTCTCATACTTGCATATATTATTCCAAGAAACACATCTGAATAAAGAATACGATACTGTTAAAAGATGTCTTAGGGTGGTCCATATATGTATGGGAAAGATCAAATCTCCTAAAACCCCTAATTTGATAGTTGAAATTGTTGACCGCACAAGTAAACAAACATAATGTCAGCCAAATTGGTTTTGATTTAAAGGTTGTACAAAGCAACTGAAAAATCGGTAAATTTCCAAGATGCATGTTTCTCCGAAGTAAATATTTTTTGATTTCTATTTAGTGATATATATTGATAAACTTGACATAGCAAAGTGATATCTAGGGGTTATTTTTGATTGATTATTCATTGCAAGTGAAATGAAATGTGAGACTTTGCTTAGGAAAAATGCTTGAAAATTTGATCTATGCTAAATCTAGTACCAACTTGCTAGGAGGGTAAGTCGAAGAGAATATCAGAAGTGAATGCCAATGCTTTTGAGGTCTGCTGATGGTCAATTGCACGTTTAATTGTGCAACCTCTAAAATACACGTACATTGATTTTGCTGCAATTTTTACAAAATACCTTCTATCTATGCAAGATCAGATCGCAAGATTTAAATCAAAGAAATTTAGAAGAACGTGCATTTTGACGAACCTAATAAACCAAACGATTTTTACTGCAATTTCAATAAGTATGAGTTTCTGCAATTAGACAGTAAAATGTAACAGATGCACCAGTTGGATGTGATTGGCTGAGACACTGAATTACGTGGCATAAAACTAATTTGAATGTCATGAAAACGTATATCAAGCCCAGTAGATGTGCTTGTTTGTGGCTAATCTTATCTACAAACCTAACTCAACTGCTCCCTGAAGCAGAATTGTAACATTTTCCATAGCTTGCAACGTTCTACATACAGATATGGAGGACGTTTAATTGCTCATACACTAATCAGATGGGCTTAAAATCCTACGTGGATAGCTGGAAAACCTGTCCAAGAAACTCATACTAATTGAAATTGCAGTAAATCAACTAATTTATGCATCAAAGGGTGAACTTAACTTTCTCCTTAATGTGTGCCTTGCATGCCACCTCGGGTTTTGATTTTACTTTCAGAAATAACTTTACGCTAATAACTGAACATTACATTTTTTGTTTTTGAACAGGAAATGATTTTAATGAAAGTCACTGTGAATAAAAACGACCTTGTTAGGAATGATGTGGTTGATAAATTGTCCGGCATAATCCATTTAGAAGCATACAGAAGCAGAAGCACAGCTTTTGCAAAACTCATGGCCATGAAGGGGACTCACACAAAGTAAGGTTATGGTGCCATCATTTACTTGTGTTATACAATGTACAGAGCTTTGGAGTTAGGTAGAAACTGAACCGACTCCGACTCCTGACTCCTTTGGCTTTCTGAAAAGCGACTCCGACTCAAACTCCGACTCCTTAGGTCTCCCGAATTACGACTCAGACTCCGACTCCGCTTATCGGCATTATTGCACACATAATATAAGATTATATAGGATTTTGAACATGAATACTTTTTTCAGAAGTTAAGTTTTGTGTAAATTTTGAATCATTTTCACATCATAGCAACTGTGTTCTTGTAAAAAAATAATATTTTTTTGGGAGTCAGGAGTCACCCAATTCATTTTCGACTCCGACTCCAACTCCAACTTCACCTGGAAGTCAAAGGTTGATTCCAACTCTGACTCCGACTCCACCCAAAAACCTCAGACTCCACGACACCGACTCCCGACTCCGACTCCGACTCCAAAGTCCTGACAATATACACTTAGCCCTTGTCACTGTCATGTAAAATCCTATCCTTTGTTTAACTTTTCGGAATTCCATGACAAATGAGGACTGATAGCATACCTTTTAAACAGTGGAACCTCACAATTTTAAGACAACTCACAGATCAAGCAAAATTTAATTTAGGGGTTGACTACTGCATTTTCAGTAGTGGGGGATTTCCCAAATTATTTATATTGTGCCAATTGCAATTATTATTTTGTATGTGGGACAGCCGAAAAATATTTGTTAATAAATCAAACAACACTGTTATCTTTTTCTGATATTTCCTTGACTGTAAATGTTTTTGTTAATTGCAATCAGAATTTGATTGGATCATACTAATGCTATGTTATCTTCTTTTGATGTTAGCCTAACTTTGAAACTAATAGGGACATAGAACTCAACACAAGGTATAAAGTTGGTCACAGTGCCAATTTTTGAAGTGCGACCCGGGAAAACTGGACAAGGAGTTTTATTGAACAGGGCGCATTCACACTTTGTACTGGTGATTTTTACAGTTTATTAAGCCCAGAATCAGACATAGAAACAGGGCCTGGAGAGCCAGGATAGAGGGATCTACCACAACCAAGAACAACACAAACAGATAGACAAAGTGTCCAGAAAGGAGAGAAGGCTAGACCGAAAACCACAGCCAATTAGACCGACAGAGCGACCGTTCCCTGACCCCAGCTTCAACATCTTTTGGTTGTACTACACAACCAAATCCCATTAAATGTTGCTGTCTATTGCAGTCACACAATGCTAATGCTAATGCTATGTTATCTTCTTTTGACTTCAGCTTAATTGTAAATATTGCTGTTTATTGCAATCAGGATATACTAATGCGATTTTATCTTCTTTTGATTTTAGCCTGACTGTAAATGTTGCTGTCTATTGCAATCAGGCTTGGATTGGACCAGATTGCAACTGTAACAAGAGGTCTCAACATTATAATTGCACTGCCGGTGGAAAGAAAATTTGTAAATCACATTGGTACGGCACAGAATGTGATGTTGAATGCAGACCATGTGCACAGGATGAGGCAAATATCTGTCTGAAGAGTGTTTGTTCTGAATTTTGCAATGTTTCTTGTCCAGAAAGCATCAGACATGGAACCACTCTTGGAACCACTCTCCGAACGGTTGGAATATTCGACCACACCAGAAAACCAGGTCAGTTTCTACAATTTATACTCCTTCTAATGCTAATTATCGACGATAAAGTGGCAAAGTTTAGATATGATTGCCATTGGTTGAACATTTAATTTTCCTTAACTGCATAACTTCTTGCCCAATTATGGAGGAATAAATAACAACTTCTAGGCAGTTTTGAAATGAATAATTTATATGGGTTGATTCATATACAATTGGTCCATTATATATGGTTTGATTGAGAAAAATATATTTTTGGAAGTCGTATGGTGTAAACAAGTAATCACAGATTCTCAATAAAGTTGACTATACACTACAACCCAAAATAAATAAGAACATTTCCTGTCAGAAGTCCTTCGATTGCCTATTTTGCCCTCCTTTCTCCTCTCCACCCAAATCTCCTTACAACTACCTTTAAATCCTCACCACAACCTTATCCCATATTAATAACATTATTAAAACAGCTGTCAATGAAATTGCAATTAGCAAAGGGGCACAATATAAATGAAACCAAACACAATGGGGATTATGATTAAGTTTGAATTGGTGTTGATTGCATGTGTATTAAATGTAATTCTAACAGGAAAACGTGGGAAGGGATTTGGGGGAGCCAAAAGGTGTGAAAGGGTAAAGTAGTGGCAGATTCTTCCTTCCTGCTGGGGTAGTCTTACTTTATTTTGGGTTGTACTGTATAATTATTACCTTCTCTTTGTCATGATTCGCAATTGACATAAATACTAAATTCTCACGACATAACACAGAATGTAATTGTTCAATATGCAGATCAACCAATGAGATGGAAGACCTGGTCAATCATACTTGGATCTGTATTGGCAACTGCAATCGCTTTAATTGCATCAGTTTTGATTGCAAGGAAGATTTGTTTTTCGAAGGGAAGGAAGGATACAGAGGTTACTGTTGACCCGCAGGAAGTAAATCTTCAACATCGTGATGATATTCGTCTTGAAGAATCTCGACCTGCCAGGCCCGTTTTACCAGTATCCGCAGTCATGCCTAAAGATCAGTCACAAAACCCAAATACCTATGAGAATGTTTCAAGGCCCAATAATGTGGAGGAATCGGATTATTTGGAACCAATAGCTTCTGCAGAACCTTCTGTTTATATGGAGGTATTACCAAAAAATGACACACCTTATTATTCCTATGCTAAAGTGTTGGCAAAAGGTGATTCTTTTGCTACAGTATTACCAAGAAATGAAACACCTTATTCCTATGCAACAGTTTTTCCAGAAAATGAAAATCCTCATGCATATTTGGAGGTATTGCCTAGCAAAAATGAAACACCATATTCGTATGCAAAAGTGTTCTCGAAATGAAGACCCTTATGCATATTTGGGAAATCCCTCCTAGCAATGCCACTTAAGGCCTGGTGCTAATTTTTAATTGGATATTTCAGGTGAAGCCAGACTTTTATCTATTATAAACCACAGAATTAAGTGTGTATCAGCCTATAGTAGGGGAGAGTGGGTCACCATGAGCCATGGGGTACCATGAGCCATGACCCCTACAAAAAAAAACGGCGTGATAGAGCTGCTCGATAGGAAGACCATATATTCCTTTATTAGTGTAGAACTTTCTAGGGTGGCAATCGTAATCTTTCTTTTCAATGTAGGACCAAGAATTTAAAAAATACTTTTGACCAGTGAATTTGAGTGAAAAGTAAACATATTGGACGGCGGAACTTTTAATTCTGGTACTTTGACTACTTCCGGCATCATCATAAAACTTAGTCTTCTTAGAGAAGATAAGGCATGTGCTAGGATGATGTCATAAAATGGTGATATGCACTAATAAATGAAATTGACAAATGGGGCACCATGAGCCACTTGGAGACACGGCACCATGAGCCATTTTCTATAAAGTTTTAATGTACAATTAAAGCTGAATTGTAACAACAACTCTACTGTTTTAAGTCCAGAACTATAGTGCAAGACATCAGCAGCTGTTTAGGACACATTTGTGCTATTTTCATAGAAAAATATGTAAAATCCATCTGATCCATATTGTGGTATGTGCCAAGGGGAAATTTCAAGTAAAACATAGGGTTTATGGGGTATCAGTTCTTTACAGTTGAATGAGAAGGATAAAACATGTATGTAAACAGCCCCCCATGCCATGGCTCATGGTGCCCCAGGGTCGGGGTACGATAAGCCGCTTGACTAAATTTTTTGAAGACAATGTTTTGACCCTTTAAGAATTAAGAATATAATGTAACAACACTGGATATTGTAGCCAAGAGGTCTTGTTGTGATTATATAAAGCAACCAGCTATTTACCACTGAAACTTTAGGCTCAGGAGCCTAATTTTGGAAAATGTGGCTCATGGTGCCCTGCTCTCCCCTACTATATTTTGTTGTGAGTAGCCATGTCAATAAATGTTTACAATTTCAGCCAAATCGGATCACCGATCAAAATGTATAAACTGTTGAAAGCCAGAAAATGATCATTTTTTGCATTTTAGCTTGACATGCACGATTTTGCTGATGTAAAACCCTTAGTTTTGATAATAAAATGCATCATTTTGTCAAAGGCCAGGGTGCTAAATGGTAGCCATGGAAGTTCTGAAACTGCGACAAGCAATTGATTTTTGGTACTTTTTGTACACATAAAGAAGTGGCAATGAGAGTGCCAAGTTGCAAATGAAGCCAAACAGTTGTCCCAACCCTAAAGTACGGTTTCTTGTTTCTGTCTAGCACTTCTCCTTGCCCCGTGCAGCTTTCTGGCCTGAACCAGTGATGCAGTTTTTGCCGTAGGCTACTCAAAAATAGCCTTTGATGTGTTTGTTCAGTTTTTAGACTGAAAATATTTATCGCAATAGCGACAGGGAATCTGGAGAATTCTGAGCCCTTGTTGAAAATGTAGAAGGCTTAATTGTACTCACAGCTTAACGCTGAGTTTGTCGGATTTTAATCGCTACATAGCTGGCTACATTTTGCAGCAAGAATAACTGCATAAACAACACTCATTTTTCAAATCTTTGTCACGCTGTTATCTCCACCAGGCCTTGAACATCCCTGAGCTTATTTAGCAGTTATTAGCCAAAGTCGCCTCCAAGGAACCACATGTCTGTTGATATGAACGGGTGCAAAAGTATTTAACCTGACGTATATTGAACTATGAAAATGTTTCGTATGTAGAAAGACTACATTTTTAAAAATTAGATTCCTTGGACATTGGAAGAAAAAATTCTGATTTATGATTGTGTTTTACAAAGTTATTAATTGTCATACAAATCTCAATATAAATGATAGGGAAGAAGTTTGTATATTTGTACATAGTAGAGGTCATAATAAACACCTGTGTGTGTTTTATAGCTGTACCATAATATGGGGTGAAATTGAATAGGGACACTGGGGTGAATCGGGACAGAACAGGAAAGGGTTTTATTTCCTTCAATAACCACACCTTCTACTTGTCTCAGGGTTTTGATTTTTGGCACATATGTAATATACAAACTAGTGCATGTTGTGGTAGAATTTCATCCCTCTGACTGCATGCAGTCAGGAGCTGCAGCACTTTTAACTTGGCCCTGCAGAAACTGATTTTCGCAAGTTGATCAAAACTTTCCTTCTATAATAAAAAGTGAAAAATTCACAGTAAACTTTTTTTTTATTTTAAATAGTTCCAGGGGATCAGGAGAGTAAGCTAGATATGGGATTGTGTATGTTTGGTCATGGGTTCAGATCCAGGTCAATGGCAAATTTTCGGGGGTGATAAAAACTATACCAATTTTCATTTGAGTGTCCTGGTGTGACTTTTTGATAAATATTATTGATCTTGGCATCATTTATTATTGATTTAGTCCAGAATTATTAATCACCAGCAAAATTAACAGATAACATCAGTTTTTGATAGTTTTTTGTCATTTATCACATTTTTTCAATTGTTTAATTGTTGCCACTGTGATGAATGTTTTAGATTGTTGCATTTCTGTGTTAAAGTACTAAATCTATACTTTTTTCTGTTCTTGATTTGGCTGGAATTTTTCCATATTTCGAATTTTTTGTATTTGTCTATTTGATAACATGTGACTGTTGTTTTAGCCAATTAAAGTGCATATAATTTTTTTTGCGTTGTTATTACCACTATCTCTTCGATCAAATGATCCCTTATTATATCATACACTGTTGATCAAAATTCTGTAATAATTTGGATTTTCAAAGTGTTGGGACTTGAATTTCTAACATTTGTAATTCATACATTAGATTTATGTACAAATAGTAACCAGCCGTCATGTGACGCAAATCACCAATCACGCAGTGCTGTCTAATGGTCAGTTTCCGGTGTGCTGGTTCTTTAATAATATTGATCTCCTTGCAACTACCTTTGACTCCTCACCACAACCATAACCCACATTAAGAACTCTATTAAGACAGCTGTTAACATAATTGCAATTAGCAAGTTGCACAATATCAAAGAAATCAAACACAATGCAAACGCTTACAATTTGGCTTTTAATAAATTCATTACAAATTTAATAAGAATATTATGAATTTAATAAGAATATTATAAATTTAATAACAATATTATAAATTTAATAACAATATTATAAATTTAATAAGAATATTATAGATTTCATAAGAATATCATGAATTTAATAAGAATATATAAATTTAACAACAATATTAAAAAAGTGCATGCTTGCAAAATTTTTGAAACTTATCGATTCTGAATTTCAACTAAATAGCAACAAAGATTATACAGTCAATATACCCCACAACATTCAAAAGCAAAACAATTTAATAATCGAAGGTCATGCAGAGATGGCACATTTCATGACACTGCAATTTTTAAAGCAAAATCATAAAATTGCTCTGGATCCAGAGGTCCTGTGTGTACATCCAAGATATATATTGGGTCAAATACGAACTGTTGTGCAAAACATAAAATGTATGATTCATAAACAAAAAAATACACAAGCTATAATTAATTAACTAAAAAATAATACAAATAAAATCTGCCCTGGATACAAAAAAATTACAAGAAGTTTTAAAAATGGCTATATAAAAAAATTGTGTTGATGGCCGGTTACATCTTCTGAAAATTTGTTGTTTCCCATAGTCAAAACTGTTTGTCGCATCACTAGCTTGTTTCTGTTTAAAAGTGATTGTTCGCTGTGTATAACAGTATTGCCCAATTTTTATGATACTTTTACAACAAAACTGAACAATTTTGGTTCAGTGATTGTTTCACTTCAGAGGTACAGTTGCATGGTTCATTAAATCCATAAATAGTGCACCAGGTTTTTGAAGTGCTAGTTTTGTCAGTACCATTTAAGCAGCTGAGCCATAGAGTTCATTTTCCACTATAAGCACATCATCAACTGGCACCTTAACGCCGTTCTTTGTCTTAGTTTTCTTGTCTGGCACGGCATAAATGTCGTTTGAAGTGTTTGCAGCAGCACCAGCCTCGTGCTTCTTAGGTGCAAAGTTGGCAAAGAAATCTTCGTAGTTAGATCCAACTGGCACAGCTTCTTCGTACAAGCATTCCGAGTCATTGGTCCCATCATTTGGTCCAGTGTTATTACTGTGTCCCACTGGATTAGACAAGTTTTGCATTGGTGTGGAGTCTATTTGAGCACTTTGCCTCCTTTTCCTTAAAGAACATAAAGGAGACCAATTTCTTAGAAAATATTTAAACAGAGAAATGGAATTAAAGATGGTTTCTCTGAGTCACCTATGTTGTTCTTAAACTACTAGACCTGGTCATGGGTAAAATCCACCAATAATGACACATGGCGACAATCCTTTTCTTATTCACTGACAAAGCCCTTATATCCCATGCTGGAAAGGGTCGCATGTCATAAGGTGGGCCACAAATGTGTGACATGGTTAAAATGGCCCATTTTTCAATATTCCCGTAGCTTATGACAGGCCATCATACACATCAAATACAGCAAACAGATCTTCATTATCTTTATTTATAACTGAGATATACCTATTTATGTGTAATTAATTAACAAAGAAATGCACTAAAAGGCTGATCTAATAACACATTTTTCTCAATTTGGACCTTTTTTACAAAAAACATCATTGCCAGGTCAAATCTCCATAGAATTGACTCTGGTTTGTTTTAAATTGTAGCTTACGAATGGGACTATAAGATGAGGCCCAAATTACCCACTTTATCAAAGTGTAAAGGAGTATAAATTGTGATTAAAAAATGGCAAGATGTTGTTCAGATGTTCGCATGCAGTAAATATCTTCTCAAGTTGGATCTTTATGGCTCCTTTGATCCAATCATAGACCCCAACATTATATAAAAATGTCATTCTGAATGCCCTTCCAATGAGCAAGTGCCCACTGACACATCTGATTTGGGGAAATAAATGTTCACAGGGCTCTATTGAACACATTATGTCCTAATGGTCGAAAACAGACCAAAAAAGGCTTGTCTGTGCCTGTGGTAAAATAAGTTTCTTTTAAACTATACACACATTACACCACCAGAGGCATCTGAAAGGCCTGGTAGAGACATTCAAGGAACTGAACTATACACTGAAACAGTCTATTCAGGTTAGAGTCAGGTACTTCAGAGTTACAGAGCATTATAGGCTTGATTGCTGTTTTCACCTCCCGCCTCCGCCACCGCCTCCGCCACCGAACCACCCCTGGATTTTTTCATTTGCAGGGTAGCAGGGCCCGTACTATTCAATCAATTTAAATAAAGTAGCAGTCAAATTAAAGAAAACTTTCAGGGCTACAATATGAGACTACTACCACACTGATAGGCCTTTTAGTTCTTGAGAAATGGACAGTTTAATGACAAATATATTTGCAGAGTGTCACAAAACCACCCTTTTTAGGTGCCCACCTCATGACATGCGACCAAAGCCTTGTTTACAAAAAATCTGAAGGCAGACAGCAGTTCTTTTTTTAAATATTGACAGTCAACAAAAAGCTAGTTGTTTATCCATTGTAATAATGTACAGTCTTTTCTATCAAACAGAAACTGATCTGGATTCTGGAGTACGAAGATTCCTGCCTTCCCCAATCCCAATTGATCAAAATTATTCTAATTTACATATATCATCCCATGTAAATCAAAATTTAATTTTCCAATCAATATTTAAAATGAAAAAAAAAATTACCTTATGCAAAAGAAAGCAACCAGTCCAACAATCAGCAATACCATTGCTCCTGACACACCGCCAATGATTGGTATCAAATCAATTTTCCCTGAAATATAAAAAAAGACATAGGCCCTACATATCATTTCATGAAAACAAGGGAAAATGGCACACTTTTGGGGTGAAATAACTTAAATTTATTTATCAGAGAAGGAAATACAACAATTTGAAGGAATGGATTCTCCGCCATATAGTAGATGTACATTGTAACATCCCACAATAAGACTATCTAGCTGATAGACGGAGCCTTAATTGCTAGATTTTCTGTAAATTGCTTCACTGGACGTCAGCACACAGTTTTAGAAAAGATTTATTACAGAAATTAACATTATAGGGATTTTCCCACCAGGGCTGGACTGGCCTATGTGGCAGAGTGGCAGCAGCCACGGGCCCATCAACTCAGGGGGGGGGGGGCTTGCAGGGGGGCCAAAAAATAAAAAATCAAGAAAAAAGTCAATCTTGTGACCAAATTTCTGACCGCATGATGGAATAAATTTTTATGTTAGGGCCCCAATGCGAGAGAGCCCTGTATAGGAAAGGGCCTTTCCACTCTTTTGTAAATTGAGTAATACAAAAAATGGGAATTTGGGGGCCCATCAATTTATTTTGCCACGGGGCCCGAGATGCCGCCAGTCCGCCCCTGTTTCCCACCACAATGTTGGAACTCAGTACTGGCAACGACAAGCAGTCAATCTTGTGGTCTACTTCCATCCAGTGCATAAGTATTTGTGAAGTGTCAGTTGTGGTCATCTTCATTTTGCTGCCATTTAAACAACTTCTACCATAATAATCACAATGGCATACTGCTCATTGATTAAAATCTATCTGTTGCATAGCATGGTTGTTAATCATCACAATAATGATTTGACAAACATAGGATCACTCGCCGATGCCATAAAATGTACAAGTTCAGATGAGATTTGAAATTGCAGTCATAACTCATCAAATTTGTAATATCTAACTCGGTATAAGCAATTGCATCAGACTTCAGAACCGCACATTGCACTTCATGAAACACTGTTTGGCTGTGAAAGACATATTACCTGATTTTCCAGAATAGGTGGCTTGAACATTTCCTCCATTAGTTCGATCACTAGTTTCAGAATCATCTTCACAAGAAATGTCACAATTGTCACCACACCAGTCCTTGTTGCAGATTTTTGTTCCATTTTGTGTGCAGGTATAGTGCCCTTTGTCAGCTTCCGTTGTGTTGCAGTATTTGTCACAATCTTCACCATAAAAATCATGGCGGCATACTTTATTTCCCTCTGGTGTGCAGGAATATGCATATTCTTCCTTGCAGTACTTGTCACAATTTTCTCCATAATAATTATTGCGGCATTCCTTGGCTCCATCAGATGAGCAAGTGTATGATTCAGTTGGAGAGCAGTACTTGTCACAATTTACTCCATAATGATTATTGCTGCATTGCTTGGTTCCAAGAGATGAACAAGTGTATGTACTTGTTTCCTGGCAGTACTTGTCACAATTTTCTCCATAATAATCATTGCGGCATTCTTTGGTTCCATCAGACGAACATGTGGATGTTCTTGTTGCGATGCAGTATTTGTCACAATTTTCACCATAATAATTATCGTGACATCGTTTGGTCCCATCAGATGAACAAGTGGATGTTCTTGATTTCATGCAGTACTCCTCACAATTTTCACCATAATGATCTCTTGCACACTTTGGTTCCATTAGACAAGCAAGTATGTATATTTTTCAAGTTGGCATTACAGTCGCAGTGTGGTCCATTCCAATTAAGATTACAACGTACTGCTATGTTAAGAGTAAAACTTAAAAGAAAAAAAGAAAACAGTTCTGAGTTTAAAAAGAAACAGCTCTCAGAGAGAATTTAACAAATAGACATTTTTGAAAACAAATGCATAAGTTATGTCCCGAAAAGTACATCATATTTTAAAAAACCTAGAATCAACGTTATAAAAACGTCTAGAAATTGAAACTAATGTTTTTAAATGTTTATTTTACTGTTTAGCGCTTTCTGGGATGGTGGCATGGTACATTGGCTGCATTTGCTCAGGTGGTAGTGCTACCGTCTTAGATCTGCAATACAATAAAAAATATTTTTCTAAATCCCTTCTTTTCAGGAAGATGCGAACCCTTCCAGACCCTTCATTTCTAACTCTCACATCTGCATGCCCTCACTCCCCAGGGCTCTCCCTCTAAAAGTAAATCACTATAAACTAGCTTAAATATGGAGACTTAATCCAAGACCTGCTTTATTATGGAAAGGTAATTGCACTGTTCATGTGTACGCAATTTTGAAAAAAATATTCTAATTTATCTTAAGAAATTCACTGAACTTAGTCATTTTAGCAACAAGTGAGTGTTAGGGAAGGCTGAGGAGTGCAAAGGCATAACCTCAAATTGGGTTAATATGACACTGTTTGTCTGTTATGGATTTGACTTAATTAGTACAGGCCCTGTTCTGAAAAAGCCCCTCTGTAGGAGAGCAGGGTGTGAGCTCCAGGAGTCTACTGATTGACAGAGACAATCATAGATTAATAGTCACAATTGATAGACTAATTAATCAGTCCTCAATTAAAACAGCTTCCCAAATGTGTACTCGTATCACTGCAATTGAGGGAGCTCAGCTAGCCAAGGTAATGGCTATCACAATTCCACTAATCCAAAGACCAGTTACACTGGGATTTCAAGATGCTAGTTTGTATATGGTAAGAATGACAAACTATATAGTTACGGTTCACAGATAGACTAAAAGATGGATGGTATTTATTGATACAAGACAGTTGGTTATATAGCACAATTACAATGACATCACAATGATATTATTTGCCCAGGGCTCTGGGCCAATCAAAAGACAATATTGGTAAAAAGGGGTATAACCCATATGCAAATTATGTCATTATAAGTAGACCCCGAAGTCAGTCAGAGTTAAAACTCTGACTTGCTTGGCAGGAACTTCAACTGACTAGTCAACTAAGTTGTCAAACTCTGACTTCACTTGACTTGAAATAACTTCAACTTACTTCAGCTACTTAATGCAATTTAATAGGGTCCTCCAGTTAAATTTTTTTCAACAGTACATTGCAACGGGATAAATTTCAGAATTTGTACAATCGAAAAACTGCACAGTATGCAAATGTGTATGATATCCAGGCAATTAAAAGTTACATAGATTTTACAAAGGTCCTAAAAAAGTGTGGGAGATCTGTTGTTCCTTTTTATGCATTTTAAAATGATACCAAAACCATTTATGTGAGATAAAAATTGGCCAAGTTATGCAACAGTGACTTGACTTTAGCTGACTCAACTTTGACTTGACTAGACTGAACATCAACTTGCTGCTTGGAAAGCTAACTATGACTTCACTAGTCGACTTTATGTAGTCGACTTCGGGGTCTAATTATAAGACATGTCAGTGATTCTGGATGCATTTATAAGTTATTGATCCCCAAAGGTGTTAATTGTTATATTGCTGCATCAAAGAGACCTGATATATTGACTAAAAAGGGGATCTTTGTACTAGGAGATTACAAAGATTCTATACAAAGGCCCTTAAACAAAAGGTAAACTTAAATGATTACAGGTCTCTGAAATTAGGCAATCTATCAGTAATGCATTGATGTTAAAGTAAATGTAGATCCAAGGTAAAATACAGATAGAGAGATTTAGATATTACCAAACAATTAACATGCAATCATTATACTCATAATATACAACAATTGTGGGGCCATCTTTTACATTCGTATCATACCCCACAAGCTGTGTGATACTTTTTAGCAGACAGCTATAAATCCGTCAAAATCCATCCAAATAATAAAAATGGCCCTATCAAGGTTGCTGTCCCATTTAAACGACAGTGATATACAATAATTAATACATTTTAATTAAACAGTAGGCCTACTTTATACATAAAAAATAGGCTAATTCGTTCAGTTTTAGCACACACTGTAAAAGTCATCATTATAGTCTGGTTCTCAGTTTAACAAGACTTAAAAATATTCAATTCACCTTTTGAATTGAAAGACAATGTACAATTCAAAATTCGACACACAGAGACGTTAAAACATGTAATATAATCAATACACACACATCAAACATACAAAACATGAAACATGTAATAAATTCAATACATATATATACACAGCAAACATGCAAATAAAATCATTGCATAAAAATCCAACACACAAAACAGGTAATAGTAACACTAGATGGGGGTACTAAGAAAGCAGTAATGGCTATCAGCCTCCATCCTACCAATTGACAGGTACCAGATGACTAAACTTAGGATTAAGTTGACGACCTAACTTATGACATCTAAGTTAATCTGTCCCATGCAATTGTTTATTACTAGGCTTGGTTTTATGTGTGGCACAGGGAACTAAATTCAGGATCAAGCCGCCTCCACTCGAACTTGTGACATCCCAATTGACCTGATGCTCAACACATAAATATAAAATTTGCTAATTTAGCTAATACTGGTACTCAGGGGGTGACAAAGCTTAGGATTAAGTTTCAGCCCAACTTATGACATCTAAGCTGACCTTCCCAGGATTTTACTACACATATCAACATTTCAAAAATGACATACAGTCAGTTTTAATAAATACAATGATTTTCAATTGCCCTCTTGACAGCAATATAAAGAAATAAACCATGCACAAATTGAGCTCCACAACTGCTTAATACATGTAATTCATTCAAAATATGCATATCTTGCAACATATGATATAATAAAACATAAACAACCACACATTTAGCAATAAAACATCACATGATTAAACACCAGGTAATCATACCTGACAGAAAACAATTTTACAATAATTATTATTGAATATGTAAAAAAAAAAAAATTAAAAAAATTGATAAATATTGTTTAGTTTGCCACTTCATGTCTAATCACAATCTTCATTGATTGGAAGAAGGCAAATTATGACACAATTGGCATCCTTTTATCCACTAAATAACTGGGCGATGATGGAGTAAGACTTCCAGCAAGACGAAAACCACTGACGAAATGGAAGTAATCTCCTCTACCCTCTGTCCTGCTATACTAGGACAACCTTTTACATTGAGCTATAACAAGAGTTGTTTTACCAGTAATAATTTGTTTATATTTATAATTGTGTACATTAAAATCGCTTAGTCATGCTGACTCCGCACATTCCACCCAAATAAAATTCTACAGAGAGTGTCATGACTCTAAATCTGAAATGACACATGATTATACTTGGAATCGCACAGCATCTCTTGGACCTGGTTTGTTGACTCCAAATTTCAAGTAACATATAATTCACAGTAAGTCATTCAACATCGCTTGGACCTGGCTTATTGAGTCTAAATTTCAAATAATATAAAATTGTACACGGAGTCGCACAGTATCGCTTGGACCTGGCTTATTGACTCTAACTTTCAAATAATAACATCTAATTGTATAGGGAGTCGCACAGCATCTCTTGGACCTGGCTTATTGACTCTAAATTTCAAATAACATATAATTGTACAGGGAGTCGCACAGCATCGCTTGGACCTGGCTTATTGACTCTAAACGTGGGTTAAAACATGGTTTTACACCCCTAATTTATGCACTAGATGCTACTTCACTGCGTACGGCTTATGCTAACTGCGTACGGCTTATGTTAACCCAATTTGTAAGTGCAGTAAATACAATTTTAAGTGAGCTTCTTGAATCTCAAAGAATGACTCATGAAAAATGACTTCATGTCTAAAAAAAAAATTGTGCATACAGAGATGCGTATGTGGACCTCAGCTGCTCTATTAGGAAGCACCTAAACTGAGTCTTCTTACATAAAAATAATACAATAAAATACATAAATGAGGCACATGTGGGTGCCCCAGCCCTATAAGATACTCGATCTTAAGAAAACACATACTATTACTGATGGAATCTGCAAAATGACAATTAATTTCAACAAAATGATAATCTCCTAGCCACAAAATGTTTGTCACAGCCAGGTTTAGTTGGAACATTAAATGGTCGATAAAATTGGCTGATCAGTAGCTAATTGATCAGACCTAGGGGCATCAATCTTAGAATGTTAACCTTTACATTAACAAAAATTGATATGACCACTGTTTTTTGAACCTCCATACCTGGAATTTCTTTTGAGCATGAGATAGGATTTCGTCGAGTTGCTCCTCATTGAGTAGATCTCCGTAGCCGTTCTTGATGATGAGATGATATTTGAAATCAGCTGGCATCAGTTTAAAGGTGATTTCAATCCTAAGTGGTCCGGTTGAAGTAATAATAAGCATCGAAAACAAATATAGATATTTTATAACTCCCAAAGTTCTGTAGTTTCCACTGTTGATGCCTGAAGTACATGCTGCGATAATTGGGTCCTACTGATCTGAGATAGCAGCATCCAAGTAGGGTTCAACCCACAATTCCGAAGACGTACATTTCTGCAATATGCCTTATGCCAAGCGGACACCCACAATTCCGAAGGCGAACATTTCTGCAATATGCCTTATGCCAAGCGGGCAACATCTAAAGGCTACTTGTAGGCATCCAACTTCAACTCCTGGAAAAATGTAGAGTTACTTCTTCAACTTACGCTGACAGCAAACAGGCCACTTAAGTTGACACAGCCCATGTGTGATGCATTGATGTCGTGATGATGAATGATAGTTTTTGTTGAACATGTTGTTATTTAGCTTCATTCAATTTTTCATTTTGTTTACAATCCAATTTTCGTTTCCCAAGTTCTCCTTCCTTTTGGACTAGAAGCATCCTGGTGACACAGGAGCCATGTTGGACTGATTTTAGATAATCAGTTGGTAATCTAGAAGCCCACGCGTTTGGTAAAATTTATCTTCGCGCCTACTACTTTCAACTAATGTAGAATCTTGTAGTACATCCAGTAATGTGTATGGTAAAAGTTTCGATTTTCAAAATATCCACATGAAAAAAAAAATTTGGCTTGTTATATCCAATATGTATTCACTCTTACTGCTCCAGTATGTTCACAAAAAGTTGACTCTGTTCAATTCACTCAGGGTACACCATTGTGAACTCCACTAGTAGTAAAAAAAAAAGTTGAGCTTGTGCTTAATTCAGTCTTTGTTCACTTCACTCCAATGATTTAGAAAAGTTGACTCTGCTCAATCATGTCAGGGTACACCATTGTGAGCTCCAGAAGTCTACTGATTGACAGAGACAATCATAGATTAATAGTCACAATTGATAGACTAATTAATCAGTCCTCAATTAAAACAGCTTCCCAAATGTGTACTCGTATCACTGCAATTGAGGGAGCTCAGCTAGCCAAGGTAATGGCTATCACAATTCCACTAATCCAAAGACCAGTTACACTGGGATTTCAAGATGCTAGTTTGTATATGGTAAGAATGACAAACTATATAGTTACGGTTCACAGATAGACTAAAAGATGGATGGTATTTATTGATACAAGACAGTTGGTTATATAGCACAATTACAATGACATCACAATGATATTATTTGCCCAGGGCTCTGGGCCAATCAAAAGACAATATTGGTAAAAAGGGGTTTAACCCATATGCAAATTATGTCATTATAAGACATGTCAGTGATTCTGGATGCATTTATAAGTTATTGATCCCCAAAGGTGTTAATTGTTATATTGCTGCATCAAAGAGACCTGAGATTCCTGAGTTGGTATAGCCCTTTAGGTTTGGGCCAAAAATCCCCAGCATAGTACTTGGGTAAACAATTAAGATATATTGACTAAAAAGGGGATCTTTGTACTAGGAGATTACAAAGATTCTATACAAAGGCCCTTAAACAAAAGGTAAACTTAAATGATTACAGGTCTCTGAAATTAGGCAATCTATCAGTAATGCATTGATGTTAAAGTAAATGTAGATCCAAGGTAAAATACAGATAGAGAGATTTAGATATTACCCAACAATTAACATGCAATCATTATACTCATAATATACAACAATAGTGGGGCCATCTTTTACAAGGGGTACCCCAGGGTGACTGCCAGAGAAATTGCAATGCCACAATGCATTTCCCTATGCATCTTATTTAACCATTCAGGTATCTGTAGATGTCCAGAGTGGTGCAAGTTTTTGAACAGCAGATAATATTGCACCATCAGAGACTGGATTTATCTCGTTTTTGCCATGAAAATGGCATTAATGACAGCATAAAAGGTCAGGATTTCACAGGAATATTATTAGACCATCGCCTTATCTCTTTGGATACAGCTCTTAAATCTATAGAGATGTTGTCAAATAAAGAGAAGCTAATCTTATGGATGTATACGAAGTAATGTTTACATTTCTCTACTCGGATGGTCCATCTTAAATTTAAATTGCACTCTACATAAGCCATGTTAATGTTATCAGCCATTCAAGAGGCCATAATGAGTAAATAATGTATTCCAGAACTTGACAGAATGGATTATTCAAGTTTTCATCCTCAAAAACTTAGATCTTCATGTTTTGTTTTGCATGAGAAGTTGAGAACCATACTGGCAGTAAAGTTACAAAACGATCTGCTTCTGACGGCCAAATTGGATGCCATATTGAAAACAGACATAATATTTTTAAGACTTCAATGAAAATGTAATAACTGAATTTACTACTCCAAAAATACCCTACATAGTCAGTTTTGTTAGTTTCTGAAGCTAAGAAACACATTATGATGTCATTAATGCAATTTCCATGGCGAAAAACGATCTAAATCCCGTCTCCGACGGTGCAATATATAGTCAGTTGTAGCAAAAATTTGCTTCACTCTGGACACCTACAGGCACCAGAATGGTTATACGATGCTTAGGGTAATGCATTGCGGCATTGGGATTTTTTTTGGCAGGGGGGTACACCTTGCCAATTTTTTCAAGACCCGGATTTTTTTTTTTCATTCTAATCTTTTATTTCTAAATCATGTGTTATGTAGAAAAAGTATTCTTCTGCAAAATGGCTCACCTTCGACGATTGGAAATGTACCGAGCTGCTTCACTGGTTGCATTAAATTTTATGCTGCGGGACAATTGATCAAAAACATTCCTGTGACTATCAGTCATAAAAACCTTTACTAGAAGATCACCCTGTAGCAAAACAAAAGTACCACAATAATTTCATTGAAAATGGCAGATACATTTCTGGATTTCACAGAAGTAATAAAATGGATCATGTCCGTTGAAGCTAGCAGATATCTGCAACCACTCCACTATATATTTGGTTTTTTTCACCTACATTCCAGGGTTGTTCCACTTGAGTCTTAGTCCAATTCTTTAAATCTTGTTTGAACGGTCCTTTTATTCCGCATTGACGATGATTATTTGCAGTACCATTTGCAAAATCCAGGCATATTTGGAAGTTGTGTTCACGGCCATTGATCAACTCATGTTGTGGGTCTGTGATTTCGTCCAAATGTATGTGAACGGTGTATGAGGCGAGTGTGGTCTGAAAAATATGTGACCAAGAAGGCAAAGGGTGACACTGGTTTATCTGAGGATACCAAGTTAATGAAAGGGTGCAAGGGGTGTATCTTGTCATGAGGCCCAGTGAATGGAACAAAGGATTACGCGAGATTTCATTTCATCATTGATAGATTGTAGTCAGTCTTTGTTTCATAAAGAATGCATCCCACGAATACTACTTACCTTGCATGAACAAAAGATAATGGATGCCAGAAGTAGGATCTTCATCTTGAATTTACCTCTCAAAGGACTTATTCTGAAATGATATTTTTAAATAATTATGACATAACATCAAAGGTTTTGGCCCCATAGCATAATAGTTAGCATGTCTGCTCTGTGTGAAAGGAATGCAGATTCAAACCCACCCCACCATGTTCTGTTTTTTATCATTTAATAATCACTTTTTGCCCTACCACCGGGAAAATCTAGGTGTAAACAAAGTGGTAGTGCTCTGTAGAGCAGACAGGCCTGTCGCCAGGAAAAGGAACCCTGGCCTCCCAGTGTCACCGTTACCCTGAAATTAACAGGTTTCAGTCGAGGAAAACTCTGAGGCTCTCCCATAGCATCAATATTATTATTAGAAACACTTTGACAAGCACAGAAGCAATCCAGAAGTGCAATTTTTAAAATATGTCACTGATTGTCTTGGGCCATGGTGGCTTCACACTTTGAAGCACTTTAGTCAATAGACCAATTTCACGGATGGTTCTCCCAGTTTACACTTGGGAAAAAGTGGTGCTTGATGTCAGAATACTTAAATCCCATTGGCTGATAGATTTCCCACCTTTGCCTCCCATTGGTCCAGGCAACGTGACTTCAAGAGCTCTGGAGTATTTTCAGTGCATTTTAATGTAAATTTGAGGCTTTATAACTTGTTAATTCTTTTAGATTAAGTTTTGAAACTGGTGTTTTTGGATTTAAAGTGTATACAGCTCTTATGTTTGGAAAGAAAATTAAGAGCCATATATAGAATTACAAAAAAGTTATTTGGGGCCAATGTTCTAGCCATTCATTGAAATAGGTATATTGCAATTCACACATCTTCCATAAACTTTCTCAATATCAATAAGTCATGCCAACTTTTGATAAGATATTTCATTAATTCCCAATTTAGTTAATTGTATCTCTAATGCCCCAGTCTCACGGAACGTTACGGAGAACTATTTAAATCGGCGTCGAAGTATTTCCTGGTAATTGGATGAATTTGGGTGATCCGCCGTCGACTTTTCACATCCCCCCAGGGGAAGTTTTTGTTCCCCTCACGGGTTCCTAGAAATGGAAAAACTTCGCCGTGGATGTCAAAAAAGATTCAACAGGTACAAACTTTTTTTTTCATGACGGAGGAACAGAGCCCAAAATTTCCTTGATTTTTGATGTCCGGCGTGGATTTTTTCAGTGAGAATGTCTCAAAAACATCTCCGGCGGGATATTAGGACATCCCCTGCCCCTGAGGGGACCTCTCCTGCCCCCGCGGGGACCTTTCCTGCCCCCGCGGGGACCTTTCCTGCCCCTGGGGGGACATTTGAAGCCTCGCCGGCAGTTTTTGACATCTCGCCGCGGTGAAATAGGTTCCCTGAGGGGCAGTTATAGGTTCCCTGAGGGGTACTTTTTATATCTCGGGGCGATATAAAAGTATCCCTCAGGAGGAGGAAATTCCTTTCCCCCGGCGAACTTTTGGGGACAGCGTACAACTTTTCTTCCCTGCAGTGAACAAAAAGAACCCCGCCGTGATATGCTTTTAATTAATTATGTAATGGTTTTATAAATATTGTATGTCGCCGGGATGGTCATTTTTTTCCTAGAATTCAACTCAAGCTACCCCTCAGTGGTAAAAAAGTTCTCCGTAACGTGCCGTGAGACTGGGGCATAAGTAATTTTAATTATTTGTCTCGTAAGCAGTTAATTTTATATTGTGCAATGAATACAAAATTGTATATAATTTCTCCATACGATGGAACAAACTAACATGAAAACAAAGTAGGAATGATGCTTCAGGAGTGCATTTAAAAAAGGAAACAAATTTGACATGTTGATTCACTTGGTTAAAATTGCAACATGAAAATGAATTATGTCTAAATATTGCAAGTGAACTACAGTGGTTCCCTACATATATTTTTTAATCTCTGACTGAAACAGTCTTGGTTGTTGTGACTTGTGAGATAACCTTCTAAGACCTTACTGTGTCGCGAGACATATATATTTGGGGCACCCCAACAGAAACCCAGAAACGATTTGCAAAAAATAACTTCAAAATTCATTATTCGCAGGGCAGCCAGCACAAAGCCCGCCACTAATTTGCTCAGCCAGCCATCACCAGTGAATTGCCCAGCTAAGCAGCTAGCTAGCTGATTTCTTTGGCAGCCAGCTGATTTGCATATTTTTTGTTGGGTCCCATGTCTAATAACTACCGATTATATTTTATAAATGGAAATGTTTTAGGTGCCGGTTGTAGTTGATTCCCTTTGCAGATCAAAAAACATAATCACACAATTGTAATAATATCAGTATCGTTTTTTAATAAAGATACCACTCACCTCCATTTACATACATCCATCTTCACATGCTGGGATACTTTGCTGCTTCACATTAGAATTAAATCTTTTCACCTAAAATATCATTAGTTTCCTTGTATTTTTCTAACATTTAATCTTCCTGTTTAGAGTTAATTGACACAGCATGAAATGTTAATTGGTGATAACGATAATATAATCATTTGGGTGACTTTGATAATCAGGTTTCATGAGTGTATGATGTCATGAAAGACTCCAACACCAGTAGTACAGAGAAAGAAGGTTCAGACATGACATTAAATGAGGTTCATCCCTGTCAAACATAATACCTTTACGTCTTGTATGAGGGGCGTTCAGAAAGTTCACGGCTTCTTTTCATATGGCTTCTATTCAATCTAGAACTATGAATTTTTTACAGGATAAAATTCAGCAGTTTTGGAATGGATTCCTAAAATTTTTCACAATTTGGACATTTGTAAGTCATTCTGTGGATGCGATGGAAACAGAAAGTTTGTCTGGGCGGCACAGGTAATGTTGAGGCAAAAAAAGCCAATGAGTTGTGGCTGGGAAAGACATCCCTCTCTCACTTGTATTAGTGAGATTGACAATATTTGACACAAGAAATATGATTTTAGCTTCTAAATATACTTTCAAACACACCAAATGTTTGTATTCTTACACTGAACCCATGTGGGAAAGCACTCATGCATGCAAGATTTGGCAAGAGAGATTCAGGTGGCAGGATGTGATTCCTTAACAACATCAGGACTTGTGACAAAGCATGGATTCACTGGTGTGAACAAGAGACCTAAAGGGACAGCATTATCCATCCCAGTTATTCCTGTGACTTATAGTTTTACATAAGTCCTGGTTTTCCCTTACTTTAGTCACTGTGGGCTATAGTTTCAGGCACCAGAGGAGAAAAGGCTTTGAATGACCAGAATGCTTTCACAAAACTTTTGTCTGGAGGGCTTCAAGGAACATGGTTGATAATCATCAATGTCAGAATTTCAGGGCCCAACATCCTAACTTTGTTATGGTTGAAAAGACAAATTCAGCGATGTATCATGTATGACACAAGGGTGTACCTTCATTATCAAGCGCCTTTGAAAATTAGACAGAAATCCTGGTTTTTTGCTCATTTACGATACCTCGCGGTTCTACGTAACTCAGTTAATATTATATGTATATGAAAAGAAATGGTTTCGCTAGAAAGCCCTGGTCAAGAGCTTCAAAATGAATACCAACAAGCTATATTTCAAGGCATTTTAATTGGATATAATACCCATTTAGAAGCAAGCGTCAAGGCTCTTTTACAGGATTTTGTTCTGGTTTAAGCATGTTCATGCAGAATTGATCAATTAACTATTGCAAGTTAATCAAAGCATGCTGATTTCAGATTTAATGGTTTCCAATTCCCACCTCTTTTGGTAAGCCCTGAAAATTACCTTGAAATTAGACCCAAATATTGCGATTAAAACAATAACTTCCGTACAAAGTTGCTCTTAAAAAATTATACGACATTATTTTTGAAGGTTTTTTTTTTGGTCTAATCCAATCAGGCTAGCTTTAACAGTGTCATGTATCAAGTCATGTTGAAGTTAATTTTCTCAATGGAGGTGCACAATATTTAAGAAAATGTTAATCATTAATGTGACTTGGGATTCCATTGAAACTGCCAATCTTTACATTGAAACTGCATGTCAAGCTTTACATCAGTGTCATAAATATTATAGGTCTACAAATAGCAGTGGCGTAGCCAGGTGGGGGCAAGGTGGGGCAATTGCCCCCCCTCTGGCTGCTATTGCCCCCCCCTCTTGCCCCCCCTCTGGCTTTGGAGTAAAATAAAATAAAATAAGCCTGAAATGTCCAGTGCATCACCTGGTTTTACTATTCTGCTTAGGATGGCCTCTACCAAATAGTGTTTCAAACGCTACCCTAATTATTTAGCGGGCCAAGCGACCAGTGGAGCCAAAAAAGTGCCTCGAAACACCAACTGAACTCTCCCGAATTTGTCAAATTTATTCAACCGTACAGTGAGGCTCTGTAAAATTGCAATGACAATCCCAGCGTCCAGTGCTTCTTGTGAGCTAAGCTTCTCTGTCATGAAAAGGACAAAAATCTTGTGAAAATTCAATGGCAGATGAGAGGCTCTCAAACGTAAGAGTCATCCATATTGAATGACAAAGGTCAAATTCATTTGATTTGAATGAGTTTGTAGAGATATTTTCAAACAGGATCATGCTTCTTAACTCATATCAGAGACTGATGTTGCTACACTGAAATTTAGTGTCTCTATTGCAGGCCTCCTAGAACTCTTTTTTAGAAATCATCCTACTTTTCCTTTTTGGCCAGTCCTACTTTTTTAAAATTCAGAAATGATAAATTTAGTGAAGTGGCAAATCGTGTCTCTTCATAGGACAAAGTTCAAGCTTTGAGTCAGAAATGTCAGATATTTGACTGAAAAAAATCTTAAAGCTCATTGTACATTCTTTCGACAAGGTTTTGGACTTAGGGACCGTTCAGAATTTACGACTGGGGGGGGGGTGGGAGTTTTGGCCAAGGGGGTACTAACTTTTCACACGTGTTTCAAGGGGGGGGGTATTAATTTTTGACAACACTTCCAAGGAGGGGTAAGAAAATTTAACAAAGAAAAAATGTTAAAAAACACACATAAACTCATTTTATTTGGACTTTTTTACGCGCAAAAGTCCGCGAAATGCCGCGAATCTGTATGCGTGGCCGTGTATAACAGTATATATGTGTGTATTGCTTTGTATGTCGCAAGGGGGGGGGGGTACTAAAATTACGCGTGAAACCTAAGGGTGGGGTACTAAAAATCCGCATGTAACTCAAGGGGGGGTATCAATTTTTGACGGGAAGTTCCAGCAAAACTCCCACCACCCCCCAGTCATAAATTCTGAACGGTCCCTTATCCTGAAGGAAAAAATTGTGTACTTTCAATGGAGGAGTCAAAAATGAAGACAATATCAGATATTCTTGTCCCTTTGTCTTGTTTTTTGGCAAAATATGACTGAAACAGGCTCCTACATGACCACAATTAATGATCCTAATTTTTTTGGCCAAACTCTAATTTTTTTTTCTGGAGGGTTGCTAGGAGGCCTGTTATTGTTATTACACTGCTCTGTTCTAATTAAGGATAGAGATAGTTTTTCATTATTCTGTAAGACACTCTTTACATTCCTATAATATATTTATGAATAGTTTATAGGCCTAGCCTGATGAAAAATCATGCAATTTTTCTGTTCTAGTGTGATGACATTGCTATGATATTGATTGCTATGTGATGAGCATTATAACTTTTCTGTTTCTTGTTCAAGACTGAAAGAATATTTTCATTGATACCAGAATTCTTGTTTTGATAAAAATGAATGTCACTTTTCTGATGTTTTTCTGTGGTGTTTTCTTCATCTATGGATCCAATCATCTAGATTCAATATTTAGTGGCATTCAGTCAAGCAAATTTATACAAGATATAATAATAACATAAAATTTAGCAGCAAAATAACTAATTCCTTAAAAAATGAAATGTAAATACAACATATAATTAAATTTCTTGCACTACTTCATGGTCAATTTAACTTGTTTAATGATGATGATAATGACCATTGTGGGAGTCATGTGAATTTTATCTGAAAAATGTCGGTAAATGTCGATAAAGGTCTTGCCCCCCCTCAAGAAGTCCTGCCCCACCCACTGCCCCACCTGTGGCAGATGTCTTGCTACACCACTGACAAATAGTGGCCAGCATGTCCAATATACAACGTAATTGGAAGCCCCTTGGTGTCAGGAAAGGTTTACATAGTATTTGTAACAGTAACATCAGGCACACATACACTGTTAGAAATTTCAGTATAATTAATGGTTTTATTCCGTAATTTATACGGTCAAACGGCCGTGATCATGAAACTGTAGAAATTACAGCTTTCTTGTTGTTATTATAACGTGTTTTATGAATTCACGGTTTAAAAACTGTAACTGAAGACTTAGCCTTGTTTTTGTTTACTGTGCCCTTAAAGAAGCTTTATTGGCAATGCCTTAAGGTGTTTAAACTTAAGAGCAGTCATTTAATCTCTGGAAGCAGGACTGATGAGACTCATAAGCAAGGTAAGATTACTATTGTTTATTCATTTAGCATGCATGATAATGCTAAATTATATTTAATTGCCTATTATTTGATAACTACTGTAATGGTTGTATTGAGGTAATAAAATGGTATGGTTCCATAGCCGTACCGGAGGGGGGGGGGCAGGGGGGCGATTGCCCCCCAAAAGTTTGGGAAACAGTAAGATTCGGATAAAAGGGCTAAACAATTTGGGCAGATGATTTAATTTAAAATATTGAAAATTAAAAGTTTCCTGGTAATTTCATTTGAAATTGCATTAAATTTATATCTTTAAATTCGGGCAGATGTCGCTCGCCCCGCCCCCAAAAAAATGCGCGCCCGGTACGTCTATGTATGGTTCCACAACCCACAATATGATATTCCTTGATGAGGATGAATGGGGCTTTACGTCCTCTATTTATGCACAAGTTTTTGATAGGTTAATTAGCACAGGAGTAGGACAAGTGGCTCTGCAGGAGCTGAAGTGGAACCCTGGACCCATTGATTGTCAGCCCAACACTCTACCACTGAGCTAATCCTCCCCCTCCTTAACGAGGGGGAGGGTTGGTCTAGTGGTAACGTGCTGAGCTGCCAATCACTTGGTCCAGGGTTCAAATCCAGCTCTTGCTGGGTCACCCTGGCCTATTTTGGACGGCTGTTTCAATTATCCTTCGCCTCATTGCCGTGGCCTCCCCTGTCCTTATTAGCCTACCAAGTGCATAAATACATGTCGTAAATCCCCAATCATCCATCCACCCTCTCCTTAACGGACTCATTTATTAATCAGTATGAATAAATTATCATTACCCTGTAGACCAGAATAACCCAAATGTTACATTCTAATTTGTCTACAATGTTTAAATATTAATAGGCCTACTATGTAAAATATTTTAATTTTATTGTTTTTCTCGCACCATTTATTATTTATTTAAATAATTTATTTGTCATTATTTTACGTTTTACATGTGATTATATTTTACACAACTATCAATATGATTTTAAAATAGCTTTGCAGTGAAAGTGTCACTTAAGGACTGTGGTCTGGGTTTCTTTGGTCATGTTTGCAGACTTAAGACTTAAGAACCGAAGGCAATCAACTCAATAGCAAACTATCAACAACAAACTTCTAAGTCTATACAAGTTAAAGAGTGTTGTCTAATTTTCAGATTCAAGACAGAGGCTGATTGTGTGAAGTACATGTGTGTGTTAATTGTGCAATGCTAGTTCATGGAGAGGCCTTTCATGATTGTGTTTCTTCAGGTCTTTGAAGCTGTCAACTCTTGCAAGGTTAGTGACACAACAATATTTTTATGTCTGCTCTCCTTTCCTCCAAATAATTAATGCTCAAAAACTCACTCATAGTTATATACTATGTCTGCCCTCAACTAGTGAAATATAGCAAAGTAATTTGTTAGTAATCACTGGGGTTTGCAATATTTCACATAATTATGATATTTGCATTAATTTCCAAATGTAATTGCATGTTTTGCAACAGTTTAACTTCTAAATTCTCTTGGCTTATTTTGCAAAGCTATACTTATGAATATCCAATGGTTTTTAGCTCATCTATTTTCTTTGAAAATGAAGAGCTATTGTGGTCACTCGATCTTCCGCGTCGTCGGCGTTGTCCTGGTTAAGGTTTGTGTGAGTGTCCATTTGTGACCTTAGTTTTCCGCTTATGGCATGAATATGAAATTTGGTGAAGGTATGGGGCTATAGGTATGGATTGGAAACATGTAGAGAAATCCAAGATGGCTGCCATTTTGTGGCGGCCATTTTCGCAGCCATCTTTCTTCATTCTTAACTGCCCATTGTGACCTTATGATTTCACATGCAGTTATGAAATTTGGTACAGGTATGGGCCTGTGGGTATGGATCGGGAGCATGTTGAGAAATCCAAGATGGCAGCCATTTTGTGGTGGCCATTATGGCAGCCATCTTCATTCTTTAACTGCTCATTCTGACCTTAATATTTCACTAACAATTATGAAATTTGGTACAGGTATTGGCCTGTGGGTATGGATCAGGAACATGTTGAGAAATATAATCGGGGGGCCATTTTGGCAGCCCTCTTTTTTTTCATTTCTTGAACTGCCCATTGTGACCGTAATATTTCGCTATGAGTTATGAAATTTGTTACAGGTATTTGCCTGTGGGTATCGATCAGGAGTATGTTGAGAAATCCAAGATGGTGGCCATTTTGACAGCCATTTTTCTTCATTCTTGAACTGCACATTTTGACCACAATATTTCGCTTAGAGTTATGAAATTTGGTACAGGTATTGGCCTGTGGGCATTGATCGGGAACATGTTGAGAAATCCAAGATGGCAGACGTTTTGTAGTGGCCATTTTGGCAGTCATCGTTCTTCATTCTTAACTGCCCATTGTGACCTTATGATTTCACATGCAGTTATGAAATTTGGTACGGGTATGGGCCTGTGGGTATGGATCGGGAGCATGTTGAGAAATCCAAGATGGCAGCCATTTTGTGTTGGCCATTATGGCAGCCATCTTCATTCTTTAACTGCCCACTCTGACCTTAATATTTCACTTACAGTTATGAAATTTGGTACAGGTATTGGCCTGTGGGTATGGATCAGGAACATGCTGAGAAAAAGAAGTGGGGGGCCATTTTGGCAGCCATCTTTCTTCATTTCTTGAACTGCCCATTGTGACCGTAATATTTCGCTAAGAGTTATAAAATTTGTTTTAGGTATTTGCCTGTGGATATGGATTGGGATTATGTTGAGAAATCCAAGATGGTGGCCATTTTGTGGCAGCCATTTTGGCAGCCATCTTTCTTCATTCTTGAACTGCACATTGTGACCACAATATTTCGCTTAGAGATATGAAATTTGGTACAGGTATTGGCCTGTGGGCATTGATCGGGAACATGTTGAGAAATCCAAGATGGCTGACGTTTTGTGGTGGCCATTTTGGCAGTCATCTTTCTTCATTCTTGAACTGACCATTGTGACCTTAGTATTTCACTTACAGTTATGAAAGTCGGTGCAGGTATTGGCCTCTGGGTATTGATCAGGAACATGCTGAAAAATCTAAGATGGTGGCAAATTTTTCAGCCATCTTTCATTTCTTGAATTGCCGATTGTGACCTTAATATTTCACTTGGAGTTATAAAATTTGGTACATGTATTGGCCTGTGGGTATTGATCGGGAACATCCATGATGGCAGCCATTTTGGCAGCAGTCTTTCTTCATTTCTTGAACTGCCCATTGTGATCTCAATATTTCGCTTAGAGTTATGAAATTTGGTACAGGTATTGGCCTGTGGGTATGAATCAGGAACATGTTGAGAAATTCAAGATGGTCACCAAAATAGTCTCTTTAAAATGGCTGATATCCTTGAACTGCCCATTGTGACCTTGCTACTTTGCTTAGAGTTTTGAAAGTAGATATAGTTATTGGCCTGTGGGCATGGATCAGGAACATGTCAATAAATCCAAGATTGTGGTAATTTTGGCAGCCATATTTCTTCATTCTTTAACTGCCCATTGTAGCCGTAATATATCGCTTAGACTTATAAAATTAGCTACAGGTATTGGCCTGTGGGTGATAATCTGGCACACATTGATAGATTTCACATTGACAGACAAGCGTTTAAACCGCTTGCGGTTCTGGTTAAAAAATAACCTTGAATGCTGGAAGTCAATCTCCCCAGAAGCATCGCACCCTCCCTCCTACTGTCCGTCACTCTCACTGGTCAATCTTGCCTCCTCTCCATTGCCCTCTGCCTACACACTATCCTATGTGCCCTCTGCCTTCATTCTATCCTATGTGCCCTATGCTATCTCCCCTGTCCTTCTCCTCATTTTCCATCTTTCCCTCTCCTCTCAATCCCCTTTCCCTTCTTCTTTCTCTTTCTCCTTCATCCCCCTCTTCTCTCCTTTTCCCTTCCTTCTTTCCTCTTTTCCTTCTTTTATTCTCCCACCTCCTTCACTTCCAAACTTCTCCCTCTTTTCTATCACAGTCTGACGTACCTAAATCCTCTTTCTGTTTTCCTTCAATCTCCTCTTTCCTGCCTTCATATGGGGTGGGGAGAGGGTTATGTTTTAAGCATAAGCAATTAAAGAGTGTTGTAAATTTTCAGATTCAAGACAGAGGCTGATGAAGTACATGCGTCTTGTGCAACACCAGTTGATGAATAAGTCGTGAAATTCATGGATAGGTCTTCCATGATTGTGTCTTCAGGTCTTTCAAGCTGTCAACTCTTCCAAGGTCAGTGGCAAATTGATCCCAACAGTAGATTCATGCCAATTTAATGAAATATAGTGTATGACTCTCCAACTAATCGGTGAGGTTTGCATTATTTCACATATATTTGTATTAATTTTAAAATGTAGTTTTGTGACGGTGTAACTTCCAAATTTTCCTCGCGTAATTCACGAAGTTATAAATATGGACATGCAATGTTTTTAAAAACAGTCTTGAATGCTGCCTCATCAATATCCCATCTGGCATCTGTCTACCTCTCCATCCGCAACCCCCTCCCCTTCAACCACTCCCAATCCTATCCCCTCTCCCCTTTGCCACCTGTCCCTCCTTATTCCCTTTCCCCCCAGCCCCCACCCTCTCCTCTCCTTTCCTTCTTTATTTCTCCTGCCTTTCTGTTGCCGTATAGCCATTTCAAAATAGGTAAAGGTTATTAACCACAAGAGAGGAAATATGTTATTTATCACCCGGGTGCTTTAGATGTAATAAACACATTTCTGATACCATATTGAATAACCCACTTAAGCCGCGAGACAATCATTCAGTCGAACTTGAGATAAGTGGACAACAAAGAATATGAATGGGATAAGATTTTGTTGCTGGCTGGTCTACCTCTCCTCTCTCCATCTCCTCAATCCCTCTCCTCTCTCCCTCTCCTCTCCTCTCTTCCTCTCCTCTCCTCTCCTCTCCTCTCTCCATTTTCTCCCTTTCTCTCCTCTCTCCCTCTCCCCTCTCAATCCCTCCCCTTCTCCCCTTCTCCTCTCCCTCTCCTCTCCCTCTCCTCTCCCTCTCCTCTCCCTCTCCTCTCCCTCTCCTCTCCCTCTCCTCTCTCCCTCTCTCCTCTCTCCCTCCCCTCTCTCCCTCCCCTCTCTCCTCTCTCCCTCTCTCCTGTCTCCCTCTCTCCTCTCTCCCCCTCGTCTCTCCTCTCTCCCTCTCGTCTCTCCCTCTCGACTCTCCCTCTCGCCTCTCCCTCTCACCTCTCCCTCTCGCCTCTGCCTCTCGTCTCTGCCTCTCGTCTCTGCCTCTCGTCTCTGCCTCTCGTCTCTGCCTCTCGTCTCTCCCTCTTGTCTCTGCCTCTCGTCTCTGTCTCTCGTCATTGTCTCTCGTCTTTGTTTATCGTCTTTGTCTCTCGTCTGTCCCTCTCGTCTGTCCCTCTCGTCTCTCCAAAAGATATTCTTAAGCAATGGTTAAGACGTCACCCGCATTGCACTGCCATTGCTGCTGCCTGATGTCAAAATCGAACAAGAGCCCAAACAATGTCAATGTGTTGTCGTGGTTTCTTCATGATGACTTCACATTTTTGTAATGGCAGGAAAAACTCTTTTAAAGTGACATTTTTGACTTAAACCAGGGGGTGGGGGGCAGCCATCCTTGCCCTCCCCTCCCCTGTGAAGACTGATAATTATCAGTTGGCAATTCTTGATTACTTTTCAGATGCTATATATTATGATCCAACAAATTTCTGCATTTTGTTTAGTTTCTTGTGCCTTTCAGCATGATGATGAAACACCACTTGCCCCACTCTAGGAAATTATCTGGCTAAGGCTATGCCACTGCAGTATTGAAATAATATAACAACATGACAAAACCACTCGAATCTGGGTCACAATCAGGATATTGTTATGTAGTGCTCGAATGGGTAGTTTATTTTTTCACCGGATTTAAATATTATTGGAAAGATTTTTTTCCACAAGACCATTTAAATACAGAACCATGATGTACCCATGGAGCAACAATGGTCATGACATCACAATTGCATTATTTGGGCCGCTGTTTTGTGACGTCATCAGGCATCTCATTCTGCAATGCTGGTGATGTCATAACTATGTTTGACAGTGATTCTAAAAACATCATAGGTCCTGGTATTTAGGCTGTAGGCCTAAACAATTTGATGATATTCATAGCCAACCAGCTGGAAATGCTTCAATTATGCCTTCTCTTGTATCAAGTGAAAAAATATTTGTCTCTCTGTTTACAGGAACATTTGAGACTAGAGGTGGCAGAAGAACGAGGAGTGCCAGTATCACCAATGATAGTTTGATATGGTAAATATGCCTTTTTTAGATGTCATTGATAAAGCCTGGCTACTTTGAAATAATGCCTAAACACTAAACAGGTATCATTTGTACATGTACACTCAACAAAAAAAACAAACACCCCCCTTCATTTTTTCTAATAATTTGTATGATTTTTTGGGCCAAAACCAATTAAACAGTAGTGATCCTATTACGAAAATGTATCTATGTGAAAATAATTGAAGTGCGACCATTTCCTCTTTACCTTTGACGTCGTTTATCATATTTGGGTATTTTTTTTAAATGCCCATACCCACATCTCACTAAAAGAATTCATCTGGAAAGTGATCTGTAGATATCAAAAATAAAGCATAATGTCACCATTTTTTCATTTTTTATGGCTCTTTGATGCACAATGCAAAATGACACTTAGATTTTTTTGGTGAGATGTGGGTAATCTGGTCATGGGGCCATTTAAAAAAAAAATCCAACTTTGATAACAAGGTAAATGTTCCGGAAATGGTCCCACAAGGTAAAAGGTAAATGTTAGGGAAAAACGGTCGCACTTGAATGATTTTCGGCTCATTTTTATAATAGGATCAACACTGTTTAATTGGTTTTGGCCAAAAAAAAATTATCTCACAAATTATAAGCAAAAATGAAGTGGTACGTTTATTTGTTGAGTGTACAGTAGCAAGATTTTATACCTACCCTGAAATGTGGCTGAGTGGTTTAGGTGCCCGCCAGAAGGTCTTTGCCTGCCTGGGTTCAAAATTTTGAGCTGGATGTCATTCAGTGCCACATTGTATCAATGCTTAACATTGATTATCCTAAAGTGGTTAACCCCCATAACTTTACTTTTAACAGGGTTACTGTGAAAATAACTTAGCAATGTTTTATGCTGACCTCATGTTACATGTATATAATGACTAAATCATTTTCCCAGTAACCCGTTAAAAGGTAAGTTATGAGACGTTAAGTTGCTGGCCCCTTGTATCAGTGTCTGTGCTGGGGAAGTAAAAGATGCCTCACATGGGTTAAATGTATAACATGTTGAGGGCATTTGCTCTCTCTCCCATCTCATCAATCAACCCTCGTGAGTGTCCAGAACTGGGCTTAGAGGGCTGCACTTACCATACCTATCTATCTATCATAATGCTTTATCCCACTGCGACCATGACTACCTTATGATTTCTACCCAACCAATTTTGACTTGATCAACCATTTCTTGAACACCTTAAATATTTGTGAATCAGTGCAGACATTGTATTGTTGTTTGTGTGAACCTCCTCCCTCTCCCCAGCTATTGGTTATCTAACCATTTTCCTTTTGTTCCAGGTGTCATGTCTGCAACTGATTTCTCACTGCTGGTAGACAATAGAGTTGTGATAGAAAAAATGAAGACTTTCTACGATGCTATGGCACGACTTTTTGCCTCTTACTACAATGCTACGTCGTGAATATCGCATTTCCTCCAGAAGTGCAAACAAGCATCGAATTTATCGTGCAGAGGTAACATTATTCTATCTATCTGATGGTTGGACTTTAAAAGGTACAGTGCTTGATAGGCCTGTAACTGAAGGCAATCAAGTGACAATGCATTTTTCATTAGCAAAACCATAAGAGGGGAAATATGTTATAGTAACTGACAGTAATACTGACTTCTCTGAATTAATAAATTGAGGCTAAGAGGTCACTGCTTGGCTATTTTTTGCAAACTTGAAAATGTGGAAGATATAACAATAATAAATAAACCCAACAGAATATCAAACAAAATGGGTAATTTTTGTAAAGCTTTTGCATTTTGAATTTTTGTGTTTCAGTGTTTCTTCAAGATAAACCTGGAGCGAGTGAAAGGAAAGAAACACACGACGATTAATCGGAAAGTTTTGAACTTTGTCAATGAAATGGCAACTTTTTTTATAACCTCTGTCATTTTGGCAAATACAATAATGTATGCTGGCATTATTTTGAGTGAACATACAAAGATAAATTTAAAAATAATTCTTTAGATATTGCATTCTTGTCCTCTGGAGTCATGTTCATGAAAAAAGTGACATTAGATGGAATTGTTTGAAATATTTACTATGAAAAATTGTGTAGGCCTATCAAGCTAATGAGGAAACGATACTGTTTATATAGTCTACAAGTATGAACAACATGTATGGACCTTGGACAGCATATGGTATACAGTGTGTTCTCAAAAATATAGAATGCTGACTTTAATATTAAGACACATTTATTTAATATTAAGACAAATTTATTTAATTAAATTCATCAGAAGAATCGATGTTCTGTGGAGATGTTCACAACTATTTAGTGAAATAATGTTATTGTGTGAAGCAGCCAATAAGTATCCTTTGATGTTGTTTATAGTCTACAAATTCAATATATTGGAAACAATGTGTTTTTACAGATATAATGCAGATTTCAATATTTAAGACACATATCGAATTTGGTTCATCAAAAGAATTGATGTTGTATGGAAATGTTGTCACCTATTTTGTGAAATAATGCTATTGTGTGAAGCAGCTAATCAGTATCCTTTAATGTTGATTATAGTCTACATATTCAATATATAAGAGGCAATTTGTTCTTACATGTATAATGTAGACTTTAATATTTTCATCAAAAGAATTTATTTTGTGTAGAAATGCTGCCATCTTTAGTGAAATAATGTTATTGCATGAAGCAGCTAATCGGTTAATAGACTATATAAATTGTAATATGAACATTATGTTAATACACTCTGGATACAGTTTGTTATTGAAGCTTGTAAATTAATAGTAAGACATCTTTCATGATCCTGTCTTTTATTTGATATATTTGTGATTCTACCATAATAAAGAAGTCCGATTTATACAGGTTTATTTGTTTTGATGAGCACACAAACCGTAACAACCGCATACAGCTTTCATTCTTTGACGCCTGTCCCTGCAATTGGGAGCAGGCTTTTTCAATGCACTCCTGGTAAAAGCCGCAGACTCTCTTGGTTCCTTACAGTAGTACATACATACATGCTATGTGCCTTTTATATAACCAATTGAATGGGCAATTATTTCCAGCCTCACATACTGTTGGGATGGTTTGCACCTCTGCTACTGTTAAATCTTTGAATGATTATATAATAATGAGGAATGTGAAATTTCCATACTTCATGGAAGTATTTTCCACATGAAATCTGCAGTGGATATTACATCATGTTGGCCGTAATATATCAAAATTATACGGACACATACATTTGATGTTACCTTAAAAGGTCCGTAAAATGCAGTGCTGTGCAGAAAAATTTACAATAATAATGGCTGTGAATTTTACGATCAAATTGCTGTAAATTTCACAAAACCCAGGTGGTTTACTACAAAGACATCCATTTTTCCTTGTACAATTCACGGCACAAAGCCTGTTAATTTTACGGTTTTTATCTGTGAACTTAACATGTGTGTGTAAACAATCTACAGGTCCCCGTATATTTTACGGTTTTCTTTTGGCAGGAAAAACTGCCGGTCATTTGACCGTAAAATCTACGGAAATTTCTAACAGTGTACTGACACAATATTACACAAGACTCTCGCATTTTTTGCTTTTCACCAAAATTACTGTGCAAGTTAACTACTCTAAATGAAGGGTATTATGGGACAAAAGAACCATACAATGAGTAAATTGTGAAACATGACTGTGGCATTCAGTCAAGCAAATTTATACAAGCTATAATAATAACATAACATTTAGCAGCAAAATAACTAATTCCTTAAAAAATGAAATGTAAATACAACATATAATTAAATTTCTTGCACTTCATGGTCAATTTAACTTGTTTAATGATGATGATAATGACCATTGTGAGAGTCATGTGAATTTTATCCGAAAAATGTCGGTAAATGTCGATAAAGGTCTTGCCCCCCCTCAAGAAGTCCTGCCCCACCCACTGCCCCACCTGTGGCAGATGTCTTGCTACACCACTGACAAATAGTGGCCAGCATGTCCAATATACAACGTGATTGGAAGCCCCTTGGTGTCAGGAAAGGTTTACATAGTATTTGTAACAGTAACATCAGGCACACATACTGACACAATATTACACAAGACTCTCGCATTTTTTGCTTTTCACCAAGATTACTGTGCAAGTTAACTACTCTAAATGAAGGGTATTATGGGACAAAAGAACCATACAATGAGTAAATTGTGAAACATGACTGACACATGCAGGATATGTACACCTTCAAAAGGCTTACACAACTTGCCTGTCATGTTCGTTTGTTGCACATTGACATTTTTCACATTCCAAATTTTATTATAGATATTCTACAATTGCACATTGTCCAGTATGATTAATAATTTTCTCATTGCACAAAACTAAACAAAAGCATATTCCAGACACATGCATTTGCTTTTACAAAATTTCTTGGAAATGTAGTTTTACATCATTTGTCTAACATGCAATTTTAACAATCGAGAGAGTGATGTAGCTCATCACAGCAGAAGTCTATAGGACTGATTCAAGCAAAACTTCGGTGGCTGAGAAGCCTGAGTATGTCACTTTTCCCAATATTTGATTGGATTAAAACAACTTAAGCCCTAAGGGACCTTTTAATTGGCTTTGAAATAAACTTATTTTGTGTTGAGTATATAGTCAATGTGCTTAAAGACCCAACTGCAAGAGCAACGAATCTATGCCACAAAGCAATAAAACTTTTACTGGATTCTGATTGGACAATGGTCATTAGGCCACACCTGACAAAATATCATGTAAGGGGGTCTTCAAATTAATTGTCTCTCTCTGAAATCTACAATTTCTTTGGAATTTGAAACACCAATTAAATAATTTGGCAAATTAATTGATATGTGTGCTTATCAAGCCTGGTATCACATTAGAATCATTGAAAATCTATTCAACTTTCACTGAAACATAATTCTTCTTCAACTAATTGCCCCAAATTAATCTATGTTCGCTCAGGTTACATATAATTGACCCCTCATTACTGCAGCACTGGTCACTGCCATGTCCAAATTTTATGCAAATGAGTGAACAGTGATTGGTCATTTAGCTTCAGATCAATTAGTGGCAATGGCAGAAATGTCATTAGGGGCTGTCAATCAAACTTTCAAGAAAATTCTGATATTTTTCATAATTTAGCAAATATCTCAGTTCATATAAGAGTGTTTGTGTTAAAAATGGCATTTTCGTTTTCTGTATTAAACAATCTATCTGCACATATAAAATTCATGCTAGTAAGTTGCTTTATGACTTGAGAATATTGGAAAAAGTGGGAGACTTGGAGAGATGTTCACTGTTGGGGGGTCAGATTCAGACTGCCATCTTGCAGGCTCTGTCTCCTTTTATAGTCGCAGTTGGGTCTTTAACGTACCTCAAATTGCCTTCTGAACATTACAAATCAGTTTTATTTAGAATCACCAGGATTATTTTTTGTATTTTGTCCAGTTCTTTTCGTGTGAAATCATGTCAGATTCTCATGACTACAATGGAATGCATTACTTTGTACCCATAATGGGGTCCCTGGGGTATATATACCCACATAATTAATAATTATAAAGCCACATTTGCTAAATTATGGTCATCTGTCACTAGATGTTATTTCCAAAACTGAAATTAATGTCACTGCACATGAATTTGACATATTTTTCATAATATTGTGATATTTCTTTAACATACTGATAACCAAAGATACCTTCTCATATTTAACATCATTAAAAGGCAACTGTATCAACTAATCTCATTTACAAAATCTGTCACAACAGTCCCATATTGTCAATTTTGAACTTCTTTGCAAAAATTCACTCAACATAATTTTTTTTACTATTTCCTTTTGTGAGAAACCAATATACCTCTTTAAAGCTTGGAATTTAAAAAAAAATGTGTCCATCTGAGGTACTTTCAGAAATAAATTCAGCTCTTTATCTAAGGTTCCACAGGTCTTGGAAGGCTATATATGGCATAAATAATGCTTTTCTTCGGAATTCTAAAAATTAATTCCAGAAAAATGAAAAGTAATACCTCTTCCATTTTTTGCAGAAATACAAGATGATCTCATAAACTGCTTCAAAAATAAATTTCAAGTTTCTATCATCTGTCCCACATGGCCATTTTTGCACTTGAAATTAGTCAATTTTAGGTATCGTCCTGAGATTTTCTTTATGTGCATAAAAAGTATTGGAGTTAGAAATATGAAAAAAATTGTACCATTAGCACTCGATACTGCCTCAAATCATGCAAAGTTTCAGGTTTATTGAAAGCTGGGTTTCTGAGTGAAAAAAATCCAAAAACCCACAATTTACTAAAATTTCGCAAAAATTTACCAAATTTAACAGGCTAGTGTGAACATATGGAAAGCATCATCAGTATTAGCTTGGGCCAGCAGCATTTTATATATCTGAGCTTGATCTGTGTACAATTTGATCACAATATCTTTTAAAACTTAGCTTCGGCAGCGTTTTGAAATGACTTGACAAGTGGAAAATAGAAATTTTATTTTGCAGACCTTGATTTTCAAAATGCTGTCAAATTTAAAATACTTGAAATACGGGAGAAAATACCTTGCATGGCTTCATAAAATATGTACACGTAGATTTTGTAATAATTTCATTACAATCTAAAGCCATGATGTGCGAGACATTGGGCCATTTAGCATGGAATGGCCCTATTGCATGTGCAAACATTGATCAAATTCGGTACACATCTACTATAACAAAACAACCCAAGTCAGGGTCACTGAGTAACAATATCATGAGCTGTTGTGTGAATTAATATCACTCGAGCCCGGAGGGCGAGAATGATCTTAATTCACACAACAGCGAGTGATATTGTACGGAGTGCCCTGACGCATGGTTGTTTTGTTTTTATCACCTTGTTTTACCTCAAATTTGCTGTTATAAAGAGGGACTATTTTCTGTCATTACAAAAATGTGATGTCACCATGGAGCAACAATGAACATGACGTCACAATCCCATCAGGGGCGGACTGGCCTATGTGGCAAAGTGGCAACTGCCACCGGCCCATCCACTCTGGGGGGGCCCATGCAAGATGTCAAAATTTTTTTTTTTAAAAAATTAAGAAAGCAGCAACATTTTGCTGTCTATTTTATGATTGTGTGTTGCATCTTTACACTTACTGAAATGGACAGAATGTAGAGGCCCCTTATATTAACATTTGCCAATTAGGTCTGTAGTATTTTTATTCTTTAATTGAAATAATACCGACGGTAGAGAGTCTAGGGACATAGGGGCCCTTCGAATTGTTTTGCCACGGGGCCCGAAAAGCCGCCAGTCCGTCCCTGAATCCCATTATTCTGGCCCTTATTTGGTTTGTGACATCATCAGGCAGCTGAAATGCTGGTGATGTCATAACCATTGTTAAAAAATATCACCTTTGAAGGGTGGTATTTTTTACAATATCATATGCTCTGATATTTTGACTGTAAAAAGTGATATTCACAGCCAACCAGGTGATAAATTGTAGGCCTAGTTTTGCCCTTTGATGTTATACAATTGTACATGGATGAAATTTAGTACTGATGTAGGCTATATGTTCTAGGTGTGCCTTTTGATGATCTAATTGATAGATATTTGGTACTTTTTAAAATATTGAGAAAAATATCAAAAATGACTATTTTTGTTTTTCCGGTCTGAGACTCATACATGCATGCCTTTTGATGGTCTGATTGATGAATGTTCCATATTTTTAAAAAATATTGCGAAAAAATTAAAATAGTTTTTTTGTCATTTCCTACACAAAACACAGCCTCTGTTGCATTAACAATAACATCAACAAAGTTTGGTACACATATAGTCTATGATAGTCTAAATTTTCTATCACCTATTATGCTCCCCATGATAGGCTACCACATTCACTGCTGTGAAGTTCTTCGCTGGAGTTTGCTGCATAGCAGCCTGTTTATATCATGATTACACCGCTTTGTTCTAAAAAAGCTATTTATCACATGCCAATACTATGATATTTCACTGGCCAGATATGGTTTTTATCAGCTGTATCAGTTGATCTTTTTTAACTTTCATCCTTCAACACTAAACTTGTTAATTGTTACATATGCCATGTTAACCAAATAAACTTCAATGGGTATTTTTGCCTTACCACCAATAAAATACAGTACTTGTTATCTAATTGATACAACTTGCCATATTAATTTCATTAAAATTGTAAAGGATGTGGAATTTCAATAACATGTAATTTATATTATTATCAAACATAATCGATATTGATTTGGTTTCAACTAAATATATTAATCCTGTTGTAAGCCTACTCATTCTTTTTAATCACATATATATCAAACAACACTAATTTTATCATTCAGATTTTTCATACAATTTTCACAGAATTTAATCATCATTTTTCGGTTATTAGATAAGTCAAGTTTGCAATAAGTTGTACAGCGAACTACAAAACTGCGTCACTGTGAATTTTAAGTTAACCTTAAGCGTCATCCACCCAACAATCCCAACATGCACTCTTAACGCAAAAGGTTCTTGATGGTATATATAAAGAATCCACAGCAAAAAAAGGTTCTAATTTTTTTAGGGTTCAATTGAATTGAAAAGGTTCAATACTTGGTGGGAAAGCCTTATGATAGGACCCTATGCTCCCAACTTGAGAGAAAAGGGTTCCATTGTGGAAATTCAGAACACTTAAAGGTCATTATAAAACTTTTTTTTAAGAGTGTGGTGAGAGCTTGATAAGCGTACTCCGTTAATGCAGACCATATTTTATGTGCATTCTTGTGCATACCACATAAATTGTTTCATAATGCTATATTATATTATTTTAAATACCAAGAAGCCAAGCATTAAAGGAGGCCAGCCCGCCCCTGTTTCTGTGGTCACGGTTCACCTAAACCTTAGGTTGACAAAACTTAAGTGCATGCAGCGAATATACTGTCTCGCTTCTTAACTGCAAAACAGAATCTGATGTAATAGTACGCTTGAATTATTTTAAAGCATTCTGTTCAAGAAAAAACAATTTTGGTAAATGCACGTAAAAATAATATTATTTTTAATTGAGTCAGCTTAATTATTGAGTATGGTGGGTGCAGTATTCATACTTAATTCGTTCATCAGCTAGTGCAAAGGTTCAATAAAATTAAAAAGTTACATTTGACAATTGACAAGAGCCAGCCTCATCATTGTACACTCTTGGGGAAAAAATGGACCTTAGGAGAATTTCTGTGTTTCAATATACAACAAGAAAGCTTCATTTCTTGTCAGTCGATCAATAGCAACATTTTGGTTGTATGGAATTGATTGTATGGTTATTGCAGGGGCGAACTGGACTACACTGTGTCTCAAAAGTTCGTTCACCTCATACTTAGCTCTTTTTTCAATTGAAAGAATGGCAAAAATTACATTTTTTTGCTTATCAAGGATTAATTTTTGAATACCAAACACTATCTTGTAATGTTTTTCCTTTGAATTTACCATGATTTTGAAATTTTGAGGTATGAAGTCGGCCAGTCTGTATGGGCCTCCAAAATCAGTTGCTATTGGAGAGTGAGAGTCGGGTTACAACAATGCATCTCATTTGAAAACGGTTAAAAATTTTGATTTGAAATTAAGCCCGATGACTTGCCAAGATATTTTGCCTTCATATTTGAGATTTGAAAATTCCCTCAAAAAATTATTTGTACTGCAAAATTACAATTCGCTTGAGCAACACATTTCATCCAGGGCAATTCCACTGCATGACACCATATCTTGCATCTGGGGTTTCTTCCAGGTTTCTTGATGTTTCTTTATTGTGAAACCATTTTAGTATCAGTAATATACTCTCTAATGAGATCTATGCATTTATTTGTACTTGTGATTGTCGTATTAGAATTATTGAGACCATATCTCTCACTGCTCAGGTGACGCATGTTAACCACCCTGCATGGAGTACTCTGTTTGAATTGTGGATAGTTGGTACAAAAATCGTTTTTTGGTAATTTCATATCAGGGAATGATAGAAGAGACTCTTTGCCACTCATTTCCTTGGTTTTCAGCCATTTCCACTTAAAATATGGCATTTTACAGCCATAGAAACACATGTTTTTCTTTGCAAATTCATAAAAATCAATTAAGCTGGAAATTATATTATTTATTAGGAATGCAAATTAATAATTCAACCTGAGAGCGATCCACTGTGTCCTTAGTCATTTGTTTCAAAAGTTTGGAAGAGATACAGCGATTAATTTGACCTTGGTGTCATTCTTGATGACTTTACTTCATGAAGCCATTTTTCAGTTTTGCAGCATCATTTGAAGGGGCCATAAACATGCCCAATTGAATTGGTTCCAGACATCTTTGAGCTGCTGGAGTTTTTAGAAAATATGTTCAGCACTCTTTAACAAGGTCTGGGTATCAATCACTGAGATTTTGAAATAATTCCTACTGCCTAAACTTAGAATACAATGTGGAGACCGCAAAATTATAGCTGGTCCACCTGGAGCCTTTTTCGTCATGAACATGGTATATTACATATAAAATTACAAGATTATGTTCACCAATACAAAAATGACAGTTAAAATCATCCAAACAATTTCAAATTACTTTTATCTGGTGACCAGAAGTTCAATGATCAACCTGTGATTACATCATCTTATTGAGATTTCCAGTCTTGAAGTTATTAGCAAAATTATAAGAGGTAGTGAGGTGAACGAACTTTTGAGACACAGTGTATATATGTGGCAAGTGGCAACTGCCATGGGCCCGCCCACTCAGGGGGGCATGCAAGATGTCAAAAGAGTAAAAATTAAGATAAGAGCAGAATTTCACTGTCAGGTTGATGATTTTGTCTTGCAATAACACCGACTGGGAGGACAGAACCCTCTCATGCTGAGAGCAGAAAAGATGTGATTGACAAAATAAGGAGACAAGGTTTTTTTTACTCTTGATAACTTTATTGAACAATTGAAATATTATGAGGATCAAACAGAAGCATTTTGACGATTATGGAAAGCAGTAATGGAATATTGAACCTGCAGTGTAAACAAAATCATCATTCAAAGCAATCAAATTAAATTCATACATGATGAAAAACGATTTAAACAACAAATATATAGTTAAATGATACAAGGAATAATCATATTCAACAACATTTTGATCAAATACCAAGAATCATGAAAGTAAGTTATAAATTTAGGTAGCCACCATTCATTTTACAAAAAGAAAGAGGAGAGCTCTGGTATAATTGTATAGAATTTACGAAGTATTGGTGATATTAAGGCGAATTTTGCAGATATTAAACATGATTAAATATACAAAATTATTCGGCTTTAATATTTCCTTTTTTGTTTAGTTGCAAAATTATTTTCTATATGCCATTCTCACTGAGCACATGAAGCAGCTCAATTATAATACAACAACAGTAGAAATTCATCAACATTTGTAATTAAAGCTAAACAATAAATATTCATATGTCGCTTCCAGGCAACTATACAGGGCAACAGTTAGCTACTATATTACACAAAATGTACAGACACAGAAAAAAAGTAATAACCAGATACAATATTATCCTTTCACATTTCTTATAGGGTATACTTACAAAAAGCAACTACAATACAATAACAGTAAAATCATAGGATACACTTTCATCTGTACAGTAATTTGTTGTGAAACTTGCAAGGTTATCTTGTGTTTGGGAATTTGGGTTGTGACTACCCCTCAAATGTGTCCAACATTAATTATTTCAAAAGACGCTGTTACACTACCTTTTTCATGGTAAAATATGTATTGATCATTCATTTTCTTTATCCACAGAAAAAAGTAAACTGAAAACAATTACCAAAATTTAAATGATTCAAAGAAACTATGTTGCATGAAATGGTATTATAATTTATTTGTGATTTGACCAGGAACAGACAAGCATTTCCCTTGGACTACTTGCATGTGTAGGTAAGGTGGCACTGTTGTTCCACTTCCTGTTTGATCATAACAATGTCTTGTGAAAAGCACATGTTTGAAAAAAAGTCAAATTACTATGAATCTAATTGTTGTCAGCAACATACCACCATGCAGAACTGACTATGTAATCATTGTTTGTTATATCTATGCTAAAGTACACATTCAGACTTCTTTGATACTGAATTAAATGGCTTCAAAGTTGCCAGGTAAGTTGGCAAAAGTTTTCTGTGTTGACATGGTTTTAGGAGAATTTTGATCTCTTACCTTGCATATTGTCGTCTACAGGGCAATACATTTATTTGCCCTCTCCAGGTATATCCCTTGCAATGAAGGTTTAGTAAATAGATAATTCCATGTTGATAAATAGACCTGAAAATGTCTCAATTGAGATATCTGTGGCAAAAAGCCCATGGCTCAGCTCTGATATCTTCTGCTTTGACAGAGTTCATGAGGCTCTTTCAAGAAACAGGTGACAAGATTTTAATCTTGTTGTATTGTTTTGCACTGATTGCTGGCTATAATCCCCTGTCTTGAGCCTCAGGTTAATAGACTCTGAACTTGACACACATTTAAATGTGATTAAAACTGCATTCTCATTCAAAGGGTTGTGTGACCATGTGCTTGTATAATAGTCTTAGGATTCATTTGTGCTTCTACTATGGTTCTTTCAGGTGCACAACTGGCTTGTATTCTGCACAGACATTTGTTGGATTGCATGGTCCATGTTTCAACATTTCGTAACCTACTTCACTGTAATGGTGGTTATCTCCTGCCCAGGGACGGACGCAGGGGGGGGGATGGGGGGGATGCATCCCCCCCCACCAGACCAAAATTTATATATTTTCACATGTTAATTTTATCCGCGCGCAGTCGCGTTATGTCGCGAATTATGCATTCCGCGACGCGATAGCCCGATAGACCCCCCCACCGGAATTTTCTGGATCCCCCCCTGCTCCTGCCGGTGTAAAAGGGTGACCAGTTAGTGTCAAGTTAGTTGGTCGTTTCTCTGGCATGACTTACAAATGAATATGCATGTCCACATAGGTTTGTATGTTTTCTGCTCCATCATTGTCCTGTGCTTCTACATTGGTATTAGGCTGTTCTGGTGCACTATAATTGTCTTGCAGAGCTGCATAGACATTAGTTGGATTGCCTGCAGGCATTGTAAAGTGATCAGTTGGTTGCTGCCCTGGCATGACATAAACATGCTGATGCATGTCAACATAAGAATGTTGATATTCCGCCCCAGGATAGAGTTGTTCTTCCGGACTGGCATTTTGTTCTATGGCAGTGTCATTTGCTTGTATTTCTTGATCATCAATTGGCTGCTGTTCTGGGATAACATAAATATGAGGGCTGGTGTCTACATCAATGTTAGGTCTGGATACTCAGGTCTGGTCCAACCAATACCTTGCTATGGTGGATTATAAACTTCGTTAATACGGGGCCTACAGATCCGAACTTGGGGTCATTTTAACCACTGGGCATTTATGAACACATTTGTGTATAGTTTACCTTGTGTCATCTTCAATAAACACTGTATTTCTCCATTTAATTCTCCGCCGCCGCCAGATCACAACATTCGTGCGCCATGATGGAATTTAGACAAGACTAAACCACTGCGCTGCAGAGCCTACCAGTGGATCCAACAGAATCGCTTCTAATTGCCCCACAAGAGCCGTTTTGGTGTCATTTTAAAGCCCTTGAGGAGCAGTGCATGATTCTTGGACTTCAGTAACCCTAATTACAAGCTAAACATCATCCCTATATTTTATAAAATTACTTTTATCGCTTGTTGAATTTAAATGACTCAGTACACTTCTTTTTTTGCATGCCTATTAAATTCTGCGAAAGTTGGCTGATGATCTAATTGATATATCTAAATTTTGTTATTTCACATATAAGTCTAATATTGGTCTACAGTGTATTTATCAATGCATCTATGATTAGATAACTAACTTAATTGAAAGTTATTTTAATCAGCAAGAGCATACAAAGGAAATTATGAAATAATTTGATAATTCCATTCAAAATTTAACCTATTAATAAAAATCCTTAATGAAACTAATCAGACATTTATGAGCCATTTTATACACAAATTAAAAATGCTGAAAAAAAAACCCCAGAATTATTTCTTGTTTAGAGGGTGGTATAACACTTTTAGCACATGTTCCTTTCAGTGTAAGTTATTTCACAACAAGTTTATTCCTTGCGTAAAATTAAGACAGAAAGAAGATGAATAAAATATTAATTCCTATGTCATACCATTGGCACAACTCACCCCAATCAAAACGGCACAACATACCCCAAATTGATTTTCTGGATGAAACTGGTTGTCAAAAATAAACAAACAATGCGAAATGAAATCTAACAACAGAAATGTCTAGATATACCTCTCAACTCCATCCTACCAGAGGGACATCATCTTATTACAAATACCAAATGACTGAGAAACCAGAATGTCAGTCCTCGGCACTTCAAGTTTTCAGCAACAAAATTGAATTTATGAGTGTAGCTTTTCATACCATTTATTTAGTAGTTTTTTACTTGGTGCCTAATGTCCTTGACCAAGTGGGCATATATCATGCATAGGCGTACGGCGCGCGCCATTTTTGGGGGGGCGAGCGACATTTGCCCGAATTTCAAGATCTAGATTTGATACCATTTCAAATGAAATTGCCTGGAAATCATTAATTTTCAATAGTGATTATTTAATCATCTGCCCAAATCGTTTAACCTTTTTGCCCGAATCTTACTGTTTCCCAAACATTTGGGGGGCGATCGCCCCCCCTGTCCCCCCTCCAATACGCCTATGCATATATGGGTGGCATTGCCTTCTTTGCCCAGTTCTTCATTTAACCCCAACAGTGGGCGGCACAACTTACCCCGCTGCGCAACTTACCCCGGTCTCCCCTACCATTCTAAAAAGGTTTAAAATAGTACTTCCTCTTATAGTATCAAGATGAAAGTTGCACACTTCTAGTAGTTGCCATGTATATTCACGAAAATTTTCAAATCTGTAAATGCAGTGCTTTCGTGTCAAAATTAAATGGTTGTGGTTACTGTCAAAAATGCAAGTCACAAACTGCACCTCAACACAAAACACACCAATGGAAATATTGGTTTTGTGGCATACTTGATGGTACTAATCTTATGAAATGTTCACACAACAGGTACAAGACTTCGAAAAGGGGTCCCATGGAAGTTTTTTTTAAATGCCAATGATGAAGCAGATTTTGAATTAGAAATTAAAAATTTACAAGTAATAATCTTGAAATCAAGCATGTGAACTGAAACTGTTAAATAATGGGGGTTTTATGCATGCTCAGGGTAGAAACACAATCATTCCATATCATTAGTCTCAAAAATCTGAATAAAACATCATTTTTCAAGATTTTGACAAAAGGCTCCAGTAGGGGGCGGGTCTGCATTGACACTTAATTAATTATCAATTTCATCCCCTTTAGGCCTAATTGTGGTTGGGTCAAAAATCCCTTTTCCCCAACCCATCAAACAAGTGAAATTGTCAACTTTCCTGGCTTATCAAAACATAGGCAGCTTGGCAGCAAACCTTCAGCGGAAAAAACACCATTAAAGGACACCATTACACCATTAAAGTGATGTGAACCAATTTGCATGAGGTTTTTTTTGTTTTGTTTGTGTTTTACGCCTCTGCAGCACCTTAGTGGGCTATATCGAGGCAGGCGATTGCCGTATGATGATGAGATGAGAAGACTGTGAGTCTGGTACATACCCTATTAATTCAGGGATGCCCAGGGTCTTTCAGTTGCCCTAGCATAGAATACTGGATACAACCTGCCTCCATTTAAAGTCCCATGGGCTCGGACTAAAGTGAGTTCCCAGATTGAGATTTGAACCCAAGCCCTCAAAAAGGTGCATGAGGTATTTGCAATAGTGTTGCTTGGTCTGAAATTATCTATATGCCCTGCCATATGCCCGCCTGCCTGCCAGGGTATGTTGAACCATGGCCTAACTAGACCAATTTACTCATATTATGGACCAGTAACAGTTTCACACATAAACAAGGAATAGGTTGTGAGCTATGGGTAGGAATATTTCAAAAAGCATTAGAAATAATTATCAAGAAGATCAACAAGAGGCACTAAAATATTATATACGTAGCATATATATCAAATTTCATCTAAAGATATGGACATGCAATGATGGACATGTTTTGGCCTGGAAACAAAAAATAATAATTTGAATATTTTGGTCAATACTTCAAAATGCATAGAATATCCACGAATCACACCCACAAAAGGTACAACTTCATCATATAGGTGACATGTGTAACAAATTTCATCCTAGTACATGCAATAGAGACCAATACAAGTTTTGGGTCAGAAATTAAAAGAAAATATTTTTTATTTTTCTCAATAATTGAAAAGATTTAGAATATCTATCAATCAGACCATCAAAAGGCACAACTAGAGTATATAGGCTACTTCTGTAAAAAAAAATCATCCATGTACATGTAAAAGGGGCTGAGTCATAGCCCGGAAACGAAAAAAAAAATTTTTTAATATTTTTCTCAATATTTCAAAGAGTACAAAATATCTATCAATCAGACCATCAAAAGGCACAACTAGACCATACAGGCTACATGAGTACCAAATTTCATCCATGTACATACATGCAATAGGGGCCGAGTCCTGGTCCGGAAACTATCTATCCATAGGGACTTCTAAGCTTATGGATACTTAATATTATATAAAGGGAGATCACCATTTTTGCAGTGTTAACACACTTATTTCCAGTGACTCATACGCATTCAAATTTGAGTCTATCATCCTGAAATTCTCCACATTTGTAGGAAAATATCTAGTTTTGAAGTTATGTAAATTTCATGAAGCTACTGCAAGTAGTTTTTCCGTACTGGTTGAAAGAACAAAGCCTATTTCAGCCTTCTCCAGGGCTTGGCTTGAGTCCTATCAGACACCAGCAGTTACCAGGAAATCTCAGATTTTTTGTCATAAAATGACCTGGTCTTGAATAACCAGACCTGCCAGCACCCTAAGTTTTTCCACAGATATTGCTCGACATAAAAGTCAAATGCCAAGTGCAATATGAATCTTTAGTGCTAACAAGAATAACTGTCCCAGGTAAAATAAAAAAAATTTAAGAGGTACTTTCACTTTTTGTCTGCCATTTTGAAAGTCATCCTGCAACAAGTACAGAGAGGGACCATAAAAACGTAAAAATGTCACTTTTAGCTCAACATTTTAACATATTAATAGAAATTAATTTTTTCACTTGCATGAAAAAATTCAGTGTCCATGTAACAGGCCCTAATCCTACATCAGGCTTAATCTGAGAAATTACTGGTCAGCAAAATGGGAAGTTCATTGAGTACTTTGCAAATATTTGCTTATGATTTGTGTCTACAAAGTTAAATTAAAAAAAAGGTTCATGAAAATTGAGTTTAATAAGCAGGTCATTCAGCAATAAATATATCCCGTCTTTAAAAATCTTTCTAATAATAATAGTCATGCAAAGCTTGCTAAACCCAGTGTTTGAATCCTCGGATTCTTGTTCTAAAGATACTTAATTTTTTTGTATGTCGTATATATAATTTTTCCCATTATTTACAATGAGCATATTTATAAAATGATAGATTGACATTTCAAGAAGTTAGATTTCCTCCTACCCAGGCCTTCCCTTAAGTATAGCAATTAAGTGCATGGTTGCTGCTAAGAGCATAGGGGCACACCAATATCACTCTCCACACACCAATAACACTTTTAACACACCCATATCATTATTTATTGGCTTGTCATGTGACTGATCTCCTGCTACATGATTGGCCTTAAAATTTTGATGCAGAATATATATAAATATTGAATTATTTCCTTTAGAACTCGGCCTGTGCCTATATATATATATCCGTTGAACTATCAATACTTGAATGTAAACATTTGCCAATTTATGGTGAAGTGAATTACATTTTGTCCAGTGTTTAAAAAATGTTAAGATAAAAGAGAACACTATTAAATTTAATTACATGAAGAAAATAAACATTAAGTAGAACTTCCAAAGTACTGTCATTGCATGTGAGCATACATCTCTAAATCTGAATTGACCTATTAGATCAATAGACAATGACATCATTTTTTTAAAGTTCCATTGCTGAGTGCAATCAGCTTTCACACCTGCCAGACACACCTGAGTGGTGTTCATTGATGGCACTTAGGCCTAGGTAAACTGAGGGTGAAACATAGCTTCAGAAACTCTAAAATTGCAATTAGCACTATTAAACTGCCTCTGTCTGTCATATCATAGCAGTTCAGCCTGGAACAAGTTCCTTGGTTCATTTGGCGGGAAAAGGACGGCCGCTGGTGGCGCTGTGCGCAACAAAAGCAGCTTGGGCTATGCAGGCAGGTGGTTTTGTTTGTGTGACATGACGGCGCTGAGATCCAAATGTTTTCACTCGCTTCGATCTTTTAAACTGCCCGAAAGTAGAAATAACGGACGTACAACATCGTAAGTAGGCTCGTTTCGTAGATTACTTCAATAGCAACGTTCACCCCCAAGCTTTAATAGATTCATTCAGTGTAGCGATTGCTAGAGCGTGCTCAACATTTTGGTGAGCAAACTTCTTAAAGAAAGATGGGATAGGCTGCTTGGCCGAAGGCTGCTGGTCTACATCAATGTGTGCATTCACATCCCTATGATAATGATTGTTTTGCACCTCTGCATAAGCATGCCGTTCATTTGCCGAACTTCGTCTAAGAAATTCATAGCCAATTTCAAAATACTGATGGCTCTCTCCATCCATGTTTGCAGAATGGCCAGGTGGTACCAATTCAACTGGTTGTGGTTCTGCTGGATGCACAGCTGCTGGATGCACAGCTTCTGGATGTATTATGTGTGCAGTCTTTGATCGTCTGCCAGTGTAGATCCTCCTTGCAACTATGACACACACAGTTATGCAAAATAATGAACCAACGATGATGATGGTCCAGATCTTCCATCCAATAGCTTGACCTGTCAATTAAACATGCACATTTGTGATAACTTATTAAAGAGTCAGTGAAGCATATCCTTACTTGCATTTTGTTTGCCGATCTATTGGGCTGTGTGTGTCTAAAGCTGTCTGTCTATCCCTCCATCCATTTATTAAACATCTATCAGCATGTATATACACTGTAGTGTACAAAAAGCAGATTATTGGATAATAGTGGCATAATTATCATGACTCATTAATAAGAAAAAAAGTATAATTTATTTGTACAATTTTGAAATGACAAACATAAGTTATGTAAATTGTATTAATCTAAACAGGAATATATGTCTCTTGATCCAATGACTGCAAAACATATATAAAAGATAAAAAAAACTTTTACAACTTACCTGATTTCGTCTTGGACTCCTTTTCTTCTTCAGTGTTTACAGAATTGGTTCTGTCAATGTTCTCTGCATTGGTTCTATCAGTGTTCCATGTATTGATTCTAACAGTAGTTCCCTCATTGGTTCTTGAGTTCGTTTCAACTGTAACACCATGACGCTTTTTGCAGGAGACATTGCAATTTTCAGAGCACCAGTCTTTTTTGCAGATCTGTATTCCATCCTGTGAACAGGTGTAGTGTCCGTTGTTGTCATCTGTTGCGAGGCAGTACTTGTCACAATTTTCTCCATAATAATCATTGCGGCATTCCTTGGTTCCATCAGATGAACAAGTGTATGTTCTAGTTGGAGTGCAGTACTTGTCACAATTTTCTCCATAATAATCATTGCGGCATTCCTTGGTTCCATCAGATGAACAAGTGTACTTTTGTTGCCCTGCAGTACTTGTCGCAATTGTTTCCATAATAATTTTCATGACATTTCTTGACTCCATCAGATAAACAAGTGGATGTACTCGTTGCTCTGCAGAACTTGTCACAATTGTCACCATAGTAATTATCAAGACATACCTTGGTTCCTTCAGATGAACAAATGGTTGTATTTGATGCCATGCAGTGCTTGTCACAATTCTCGCCATAATAATTATTGCGACATTGTTTGGTCCCATCAGATGAACAAGTGGTTGTACTTGATTCCATGCAGTACTCACAATTTTCACCATAATGATCTCTTGCACATAGTTTGGTTCCATTAGACAAGCAAGTATGTATATTTTTCAAGTTGGCATTACAGTCGCAGTGTGGTCCATTCCAATTAAGATTACAAAATATTGCTATGTCGAGAGTAAACCTTAAAAGAAAAAAGATAACAGTGAGTTCTGAGTTGAAAAAGAAACAGTTCTCAGAGAAAATTCAACAGATAGACAAAAGCATGAGTGATATCCCAACAAGTACTTCACATTCAAATAACCTAGAATCAACATTATAAAAACGTCTAGAAATGGAAACTAATGTTTTTAAATGTTTATTTGCTCAGGTGGTAGTGCTACCGCTTAAGATCTGCAATACAACCCAACATATTTTCCTGAATCCCTTAATTCCCCTCAGGAAGATGCAAGCCCTTCCAGACCCTTCATTTCTCCTATCAGCATGCCTCATCGGTCCAACATCGGCTCGAAGCTGGTCCGATGCTGCTGACATCGGACTGACGCTGGGCCGACGTTGGACCGCCGAGGCATGCTGATAGGGATATTATGCTCCCAACTCCATTCCCTCACTTCCCAGATCTCTCCCTCAAAAAGAAAATCACTTTAAACAAGCATACATATATATATATATATAGTATACAGAATCTCCACACATTAGAATGTATCTATATCTATCAGTCTGTCTGCCTGATAGATGTAACAGTTTGACATGATTTATGTGAAATTACATGCAGCACAGAGCACAAGTTGTGTCCACCACTCCCTAGGTGGCAGACTGCACTAAACTGGGAGGAATGACCCCTGGTGTGCAAATTAGACAAAATGGGGGCTTGACTCAAAACCAGAATAGCATGCTTTAAATTCTTCTGGGGAGTCTCAATGTGTTAACAATTGGTTGATTGAAAGTTAGATTTGACATCTTCCCACCACTTAATACATGCTAACCAAGTTTCACGCACATACATTGTGTGGTCTTTGTGATATTTGATGGATGCGATTTATGGATATCAAAACTAAATTCCCTACAGCATAGCTGTTTAGGGATGATTAGCTTGAATATGGAGACTTAATCCAAGACCTGCTTTATTGTGGAAAGGTCATTGCACCGTTCATGTTTATGCAACTTTGAAAAAAATATTCTAATTTAAATGTCATTGGACCGTTCATGTTTATGCAACTTTGAAAAAAATATTCTAATTTATCTTAATAAATTCACTGTTGTCATTTTAGTAATAAGTGAATGCAAGGGAAGGCTGATGAGTGCAAAGGCATAGCCTCAAATTGGGTTTATATGACACTGTTTGTCTGTTATGGATTTGACTTAATTAGTACAGGCCCTGCTCTGAAAAAGGTCCCTCTTCAGGAGAGCAGGGGTACACTCTTAAAAAATTCAGACAAAATTGGTTTTTTAGATTCAAAATGGTTTTTTGAAAAACCAAATTTCAATGCAAAAAACCAACATGGATTTTTTTTTAAAAATCCATTTTGGTTTTGCATTGAAATTTGGTTTTTCAAAAAACCATTTTGAATCTAAAAAACCAATTTTGTCGCGACATTTTTTAGAGTATACCCTGGGTGACTGCCAGAAAAATTCCAATGCCATAATGCATTTCCCTAATCATCTTATATAACCATGCAGGTATCTGTAGTTGTTCAGAGGGGTGCAAAGTTTTCAACCGCAGATCATATTGCACCATCAGAGACTGGATTTATCTGGTCCATCTTAAATTGAAATTGCACTGTACATAAGCCATGTGAATGTTATCAACCATTCAAGAAGTCATAATGAGTAGATAATGTATTCCAGAACTTGACAGAATGGATTATTCAAGTTTTCATCCTCAAAAACTTAGATCTTCATGTTTTGTTTTGCATGAGAACCATACTGGAAGTAAAGTTGCAAAACGATCTGCTTCTGACGACCAAATTGGATGCCATCTTGAAAAACAGACATAATATTTTTAAGACTTCAATGAAAATGTAATAACTGAATTTACCACTCCAAAAATACCCTACATAGTCAGTTTTGTTAGTTTCTGAAGCTAAGAAACGCATTATGATGTCATTAATGCAATTTCCATGGCGAAAACGATCTAAATCCCGTCTCCGACGGTGCAATATATGGTCAGTTGTAGCAAAAATTTGCTTCACTCTGGACACCTACAGGCACCAGAATGGTTTTACAATGCTTAGGGTAATGCATTGCGGCATTGGGATTTTTTTGGCAGGGGGGGTACACCTTGCCAATTTTTTCAAGACCCGGATTTTTTTTTTTCATTCTAATCTTTTATTTCTAAATCATGTGTTATGCAGAAAAAGTATTCTTCTGCAAAATGGCTCACCTTCGACGATTGGAAATGTACCGAGCTGCTTCACTGGTTGCATTAATTTTTATGCTGCCGAACAATTCATCCAAAACATTCCCAGAGTTTCTATCAGTCATAAGAACCTTCACTTGAAGATTACCCTGTAGCAAAACAAAAGTACCACAAAAATGTCACTGAAAAAAACAGATACATTTCTGAATTTCACTGAAGTAATTAATGCATCATGTCAGTAGAAGCTGGCAGATGTCAGTGACCACTCCACTAGGCCTATATATTTGGTTTTTTTCACCTACCTTCCTGGGCTGTTCCATTTGATACTGAGTCCAAAATTTCAAATTTGGTTCGAAGGGTCCTTTTATTCTGCATTGATTATAATTATTCGCAGTCCCATTTGCAAAATCCAGGCAAATTTTGAAGTTGTGTTCATGGCCATTGGTCAACTCGTGTCGTGGGTTTGTGTCCAAATATATGCCAACGATGTATAAGGCAAGTATGGTCTGAAAAATATGCGACCAATGAAGACTGAGGGTGAAACTAGTTTATCTGAGGATACAAAGTTAATGAGTACAAGGGGTAGCTTGTCATGAAAACCATTGGTTGGAACCGATGATTACCCGACACTTCGTAGCCTTTGAAAGATTGTAGTCAGTCTTTGTTTCATAAAGAATGCATCCCACGAATACTACTTACCTTGCATGAACAAAAGATAATGGATGCCAGAAGTAGGATCTTCATCTTGAATTTACCTCTCAAAGGACTTATTCTGAAATGATATTTTTAATAATTTTTAATAATTATGATATGACATCAAAGATTATGGCCACATACCATAATATCAGAGAAGTTTTGCTGCATGTTTCCGTGTGACGTGTACGTGGGGGTTGCCATGATAACAATGAAGTAAGATAGCACTTGTACACGTGTACGTCACACGTGAATGTATAGCAAAACCTCTCTAATAGTTAGCATGTCTGCCCTAAGTGAAAGGAATGCAGATTCAATTGCTAAACCACACCAGCATGATTGATTTTCTACCTGACTAAAAATCTGATTGTTTTTCAAAAAGATTCTAAATATCCCAAAATATGCGCTTCAAAGTTCTGATTTGAGTCACAAGGTTTTGCACTTTCACTTTTTGGAACAAATCGACATATAAGGTTTGGTGAAATCATTCTGTTACCAGTGTGTTCCAGCTTCAAAAAACAGCAAACTGGCAAGGTGACCAATTGACAACATGTATTGGATATGGAAATAGTCATTCCACCAAAAATCTAAAAATAGCTAAATTTTGACATACAAGGTTTTGCACTTTCACCATTGATCAGTTTTTATCCTACCACCAGGAAAAACTAGGTACAAATAAGGTGATAGTGCTCTGTAGAGCAGACAGGCCCGTCACCAGGAAAAAGAGCCCTGGCCTCCCTAGTGTCACCGTTACCATGAAACTAACAATTTTCAGTCGAGGAAAACTTCAAGGCCCCCCCCCCTTTTAAAACATCTAATAGTCACCTCCTCACTATCGATTGTAAATAGTAAATTTCTTTAATGCTGGTAGCAGTAGCAATTGATTCTTTCTGCGGATAATAAAACATTACCAATTGTAATGATATCAGTATCATTTATAATAAAGATACCACTCACCTCCATTTACATACATCCATCTTCACATGCTGGGATACTTTGCTGCTTCACATTAGAATTAAATCTTTTCATCAGCAAAATGTTTAGTTTCCTCATATTATTGAAATATTTCACCTTCCTTTTTGCAACTAATTGACACTGCATGAAAAATTAATTTATGAGGAAAATCCCTGTCGAACATAATACGTTTATATCTTGTAAATGCTATTCCTTGGTTGGTTCATGTAAATATGTTTATTTTATCACATGATATTTCACGCATAGACCCTCGTAATTGTGGCGAGATCGCGAGGGTCATGTATCGGTATGACAATTCACTGGTCAAAGATGATTTTGCTACCTGAGCGAAAATACCTCTACAAACCTAATTTGTGCTGATCGTAAATCTTATGTGTGAGAAACAAGACTTAGTCTTTGCCATTCCACACATTCAGTGACCAATTTTAGAATACTGTTGTATTGACAATTTGAAAACCCTAATTATTCCAGCATTTTGGTTAAGAGTATATAAGGTGCTATAGCTTGTGATGAAAGCCAATTTATGGGCTGGTGAGGGTATATTTTGCCAAATTGCAAGTTTTGATAAATAATATTAGGGAAAGTTATGCTTTTCTTAATGCTGATTTTGAATGTTAATTTAAAAATCCTCAGGAGAATATATTTGCCCTAAGTCATGTCATATTACATTCCATCTCCAGTTGTTCTGAGTCTAAAGGGACTGCTTTGTATATGTGAACCACACAAAAATTTGCAAATCTGGTAAGTTACTTCTGCGCTATTTGATTTCTTGAATGAAGTGTTGGCTTGAGTGGAACCATATTATGGAAAATCAATTGACCCTTCCAACCTAGACTTTTTTTTGTCAAAGTTATCATATCTCATATTTTTCATCATTTATCAAATATTTTACATAAAAAATCTATTCATCACACCAAATAAGTTAGATATATACCCAGAAATCATATTTTATCACCAGTTATAGCACATTTTAGCACTACAACTAGCTCTGATACAAGTATATGTTGCTCATAAAGCATCAACTCTTGTCGTGTTCTATCAGTGTCCAGAGGCATATCTGGTAATTTTTTAGAGGGGTTTAGTAGAGGTCATGGTTGTATATGCTCCGGTTCTTGAATAGATATATGCCACAGACAGAACTGACAGTGTCACCAGGACCTCTGTGGTTTCCAGAGTGATAAACACTTCATGTTTTATCAATGCTGTTATCATCAGCAGTTTAGGAATTGTTTGAAGTGCCTCTCTCAACTCAGGGGAAACGGACTACAACTAATTTTGTATATCCAAATTTGAATATACTGAACAGTTTTCTGAAAACCATCACGCTCAAGTACCAGGAGCTGTCTGATTAAGATATTTTAATTACATTATTTCAGCATCTAAAACTACTTTATTTCAATACTAAATCATACCTTGTTTCAAATTCTAGAGAGCAGAGCACATTTCTTTTAAATGGCTGTTTATTTGCCAAATTCAATATCGGCATAAAAATGCTCGAATAGGGGAGAGCGGGGCCAGTTGAACCAAATTTTTGAAATTGCTCTCCTGTGTGCGTACCTTTACAGCTTTGAAGGAGAACAAAGATGGAAAAGTTAGTTTGAAAAGTTGTCTAAACATCCCAACTTTAGGTTTTGGCGTATATCTAACCACCGCCGACACATGATCCTCCAAAAAAAAAAAAAAAATGGTTCAACTGGCCCCACCCGTGGGGCCAGTTGAACCATCCATTGGGGCCAGTTGAACCATTGGATGGATGATGGGTGAAGTGTGGGGCTGCAGTCCTTTTTTTTGCTAACATGTTCAGCTAGGACCATAGCATGTTTTGGGTAAATTTGACGTCTCACACATTTTTTTCTTTTCAAAGAATAGCCTAGGGCCAGTTGAACCAGTCGACGGTTAAAAATTAATAATAAATTCATTTATTTATTTTAATCCATTGTAATGGGCCTATTAAAAAAAACGTTTTAGTGAATAGTACCTCTCACTGTAAGTGTATTTTGTTTAAAATTTGATAAAAAAAAAAAGTAATAAATTGCCATAAACTCCCCCGGTTCAACTGGCCCCGCCTGGACCTCCATGTATCTATATATAGCCTGGCTGCACCCTTTTTGTAGGAAACCATTTTAAGGAGGTGGGTTTCCATCTACATATAAACCATTAACATATGATGACATGACATCCCTGCAGACCAGGTATTTTAAATACTATGAAAGCTCCAATCTCAATGTGACAAACTCAGTTTTTCATGCTAAAAACGAAAAAAGTATGATAGTTTCATTACCATGTGTCTCAGAGCCAAAAGATGTACATGGAAAAGATTAGCCTAATAAGGCCTAACACAAGGTTGTATGCATATTTCCTTGCATGCTCCACCCGGTGAAAAATCAAGGGTGGTTCAACTGGCCTGCCGGTTCAACTGGCCCCACTCTCCCCTAAGGTTCTTTTTTAACCAGTGCAACCGGCAAAATCACCAACACATGGTTTCCAGGACGCGATACGGGGGCCAATACGAGCAATGCATGTGACTTATAATTATTTCATATAATGATTTTCACCTGCTTTGGTTCAAAAAGGCTATTTATAACAAGCCAAAAGTATGATATTACACTAGCCACGTATGGTGCTTATCAGCCCTATCAGTTGATCTTTCTTTTTAGTTTCACTCTGCAACACTTGACTTGCAAATTGTTAGGTATTTCATTGCAACTGAGAAATCTTCTGTGGGTATTTTTAACTGACAATCAATGAAAAACAACTCTTATTTTTATCCCTAAATCTATAGCTTGTTAAATCCATGTCATTAAAATTGAAAAGGATGTGAAATTTCAAAAACATGTAATTTATACTATTATCAAATATAATCGATATTGATTCAGTTGCCACAAAGTATATATTTATACATATCCTGTTGTTCAACGTGAACCTACTCATTCTGCGTAATCACATATATATATCCAATCATACAATTTTTTATATTTATGTTTTCATATAATTTTCATCGAAGTTAATTTTCATTATTTGATTATTAGATAAATTGAGTTTGATATGAAAAATGATGTGAAACATTCAATAACTTTTAGAGTGAACTACAAAACTGCATCTCTGAATTTTAAAGTTAAATGCATCATCCATCCAACGATTCCAACATGATGAGAGCAAAATAAGCTTACTTCATGATGCGGTCCTTTTTTCTGTGCACATTCTCGCTCATCAAACAGAAGTTGTCAAATTAGGCTATATTTTTCATTTTTGCTGCAGAGATGCTAACAAAAACCGCAACCAGCCCACTTGTAGCGGGGCAGGTATGGAAAAATATAGTGCATTTATACATAGAAGCATGAAACTTGGCGCACACTCAAAACATAGGCTGCGCAGCAGCAAACCTTCAGCGAATAACACCTTTAGAAGATTACAATAATATCATAAAATTGGTGCGTTTAGGAAATTGCTTATAGATATGCAATAGCGGCTGAGTAGTGGCCTTCAATTATCTCTATTTGCCCGCTGCCCTGCCATCTCCCCATCTGCTTCCCAGGATTTGTAAAATCAGGGAAAGGCCTTATTAGACTAATTTACGCATATTATGGTATAGTTTCATGCGTGTACAAAGTACAGGTTATGAGCTGCTGGTTGAAAAGCAAAAAATATAACGCTGTTATAATTTTTTGAAGTTGTTGCAATGATTGATAAAGTGTTATATGCATCAAAAAGCACTGCTACATTGCATAGGGGATTTGTTTAGAAAATTGCATTACTGTGTATGCCAAAGTTTTGGCTCCGATATAAAAAAAATTATTTTAAATATTTTTTCTCAATATTACAAAAACTATAGAATAGCCATCTGTCTGACCATGAAAAGGCACATCTAGACCATATAAGCCATACGTGTACCAAACTTCATCCATGTATATGGAATTGTGATCGGATGTTGGGCCAGAAACAAAACATTTTTTTTAAATTTTTTTTTCAATATTTGAAAAAGTATATAATATTTTCCATTAGACCTTTCAAAAGGCACAACTAGACCATATTGACCATATGTGTACCAAACTTTATCCATGTACATGCAATAGTGACCGAGTCTTAGCCCAAAAAACCAAAAAAATTTGTTTTTATATTTTTTCTCATTTTTTCAAAAAGTATAGAATATCTGTCAATGAGACCATCAAAAGGCACAACTAGACCATATAGGCCACATGTGTACCAAATTTCATCCCTGCAGATGCAATAATGACCGAGCCTTGGCCCGGAAACAAAAAAAAAAAAAATTGTATATTTTGTTAATTATTTCAAAAAGTATTTAAGATTTATTCATCAGACCATCAAAAGGCACAACTAGACCATACAGGCTAGATGTGTACCAAATTTAATCCACGTACATTCAATAGAGGCCGAGTGCTGGGCCGGAAACGATCTATCCGCCCGCCGCCCGACCGCCCGCCCACCCACCCGCCCGCCCGCCCGCCCGGCGGACGGACAGCATTTTTACCCAAGTGATTACAATACCTTCTTCGAACTTCGTTCGCTGAAGGTAAAAACATCTAAACAAACATGGATAGGGAGCCACTTCAGATTAGCTTGGGTGGCCACTGGCAGCCATTTTCCCAATGACGGTCAATTCTTCCCTTTTGCCGCTTACTGTGTAGTTTCTACCAATAGAATACATGTCAATATTGTTTTTTTTTTGCTTCTCTAAGTATTCAGTACATTACTATAACATTTTTTTGGTAGCATGGACTTTATTCAGGCTTTTTGGAATTTTTGTTAGAAATATTGATTCAAACTCCGGATTTCGCGTTACAGATGGTTGCACCAATTCTCTATAAATCTCAAAATAAGATACATATTTTAATTCCTTGTAAGAAGAGCTTTCAAATGAGTACCCGCATCAATGGGTTTCGTAGACTTGGTACGAAAATGAATGGAAAAAATGAAAATAAAATGTTTTTTGAAGATCTTGTTTTTTCTTTAATTTTGACAAAGAATTCATGGAAACTATTGATGCGACCATTCATTTGAAAGCTCTTCTCACAAGGAATTCAAATATGTAGTCTGTTTAAAAATCAATTGAGATTCCATGAAACTATGGGAAACCGCGAAAATGATACATTTTCTTCAACAGTTCTAATAAGATGGACCCTGACTACCCTAAAATTCCTCAGTTCTATTCAGAAATCAATTGATGATGTTTTTTAGATCTGTAGAAGGAATAATGAGCACTGTTTTCACACTTTAAAACTATGGGCACTTCACAGAAAGCAGGAAAATGAGATAATTAGCCGCCACTTGCAAAATGGCTGCCACGGGTCAACCACCCAGTCAGCATGCCTCGACGGTCCAACGTCGGCCCAGCGTTAATCCGATGTCAGTAGCATCGGACCAGCTTCGGCCGACATTGGACCGCCGAGGCACTCTAATAGGGCAGGTCAAATCTGAAGTTGCTCCCTATCTAAATATTTTCGCAAGACGTTTTTGGACTGTGTGCCAAGTTTAATGCTTCTATGTGTAAATGCACTATTACTCCCCTATTCATGACAAATCTTCACCGCTATTGGGTTTACATGTCAAGTACTTATCAACATTTTATGAAACATTTACATTAAAATAATTAAAGTAATGAAAAACGTATTAACAAGGAAATAATTTAAGGTAATGTATAATTCATCATATCTGCAATTCCATTTAAAAATAACTAAACATTTTTGCCTTCTTTTGTCATATGTACATTCGAGATAAATTTCACTGTGTTTAGAATGTTAAATTTGTTCATTATTATATTAAATTTAGATTATGTTGTGAGGGACTGCCCGGACTGGAAGTCCTGGACCTCAATGCCACGCATCAAATACTGATTTCTTGCATTTTTGTAGAAGGGATAATTAAAAAGAAAATGTGCCTCATCTTCAACAGAGTTGTCTTTGAATAATTTGCATGTGCTTTGATCAATCTCAAGACTCATCAAGGCTCCAGCGACCGCTTTCAATTTCCAGTGGCAGTTTGTCAAGGTCTTAGTTGTGCAAGTAATATAATATAGGTCTAATATGATAATGCCGCAAGCATAGGTGAGCCGGACCATTATAATAAAGACTGCCAAGGCATACTACGAGCTCTAAGTTGATCATATTAGTTCCATTCGTCAACATTGACACAGATCATCATATCAGTATAGATTCATATGGAACCATGTTTTTATCTAAAGCTCAATTACCGTAATAAAGATATAGGCCCTAACATAAAAAAGACGAAAATGGAAAATCAAAGGATTCACAGTTGCTGGAGAAATTGGCAGTCACATGATGCAGATGTACAAAACCAATTTATATTTGATGACAGTCACATGCCACTAGTGGCACTTTCTGAAAGCAACCAGGCCTTGTTCAGATTTCCATGTACTTGGGTGAATACCAAAGGAAGAAGTGAAGATAAGGCCAGTTGCCACAAACTTCTTCATTCAACTTGACAGTATGTTTTAGGCATGAGGACCCTTTCAATACTGCAGCTTGTTTAAATCTTTGAAAAATGCGCGTGTAACAGCTATGGAGAGTTGTTCCAAATATTCACCTATTACTCACCCACCATCTGGGTATCCCTTTAGAATCAATTCAGTAAATTGAGAGAATGACAATATATTATGTCCAGAGACAAAAGTGTGACTCCTATGAAAACCCAATGTCTTTGAAGATTATGACAGGAACCAGAATTCAAACCTGAATCAACACTCAAGAAAGCAAATACATCAACACGACTGCAAGCCAAGAGAAAATATATACATGCAAAGACTTCCATCCCAATTCACATTCATGAGGATCTTTGCCCATGAAACTTTTGAGAGATTCCAACATTACATGATCCTCAGCACTTCATTGTAATTCACATGTCAAATGTTAGCGGTTGACATTTTTATTTAATGAAGTTATGAAAAATTGATATTGATTGTCAAAAAATGGGACTCTGTTTGGAAGCAGAAATTCCAGCTATAGCACAGAAAGGCCAAACGAAACAATGTATCAAAATTACTCAATGAAAATTTGCAAGGCATGTTTCAGACCTTTTCCAGTTTATATAATTCATATTAAATACCTCTTCCATTTCAATAAATGAAATGTACAAAAGATTGGATGAAATTCACATGCTATTGTTGCGAAACATTTTCATATTCACTTAAATCAAAAACAAGTATTAAATAAAAATCAAACTACATCAACAATAATCTTAATTTCTTGAAATACAGGGCTCATACAATGGACAATGAGGAGACAAGCCAGGCGATAAGTGATATATTTTAATTATGTGATCATTCATATGAGTTTATACTTAGTCATATAAGTTTATCCTTTTTCCAGATATTGTTTTAGTAATTTTAACTTAAAACCAGATCAACTACATGCATATCCATGAATAAAATCCTAAGATCCTCATCACAAAATTGTAGGTCAGGTCAAGAAAATTGGGGCACAATTGTCGTTTTTGGCTCAGGTCGATGGCTTGATATGTGCGATGTCAAGGACTGGAAAAGAAAACCAAGGATATATCAATAAATAAGAATTCACAAATATTTCATAGTAATCTAATTGAACTATTACACTCACCAGCAAAAGAAACGCAACACTTGATTTAGCTCATATTTTTATAAATAATTTTTTTTTCCAAAATCAAATTGATGGCATTGATTCTATCGTCAATAAGCATAATCTTACCAAAAATCATTCAACTGCCACCATTTCCTGTCTTTCTCCGGTCCATTTTATCAAATTTAAATTTGGCAAGAAAAGACACCTTACGTCTCTACAGAAATAAGGATGAAATTATGAATCTTCCTGAATTCATTAGTTACTCAACATTATTTAGCAGCACAAAATCTTTAAATACCCACCTTGTCTTTGAGTGTAATGAAAATTCAAACGAGTTGCAAAGATTTATGACAAGCATCGTGACTCGTATTCAACTTCAAACTGTACACTTCCAGAACTTCATCCACTGCAAGACAAAAAGAACAAGAAATAAGAAGTGAGGATAAAGTAATCTTCATTTAAGTTTTTTCTTCTTATAATTTATAATTTTCTAGTGCTTAGTCGAAACTGTATGACCAAAGTCAATTTGCTTTTGTGTAGGGCTGGACAGCGTTCAATGTATAGCGATTCGATAGTATCGCGATAAATATGTAATGATACATGATATTTATCACGATAATCTAGCAGCGTCAACCTTGTAAAAAGGGAACTTTTTTTATATAAACGTTGTTAAAAACTATAGTTCCTGTATCAAAAATTATCCATTTTGCTCGAAAATTTGATAAAATTTGGACAAAAACAACTATTTTTTTGTTATTTGCATTAATTGTGATATGTGAAGCGATTATCACGATGAGAGTGTGAAAAGATAGGCTTTATTGTGATATTGAATTCCAAGGGTAGTATCATGATAAATATTGGATCCCCTCAAACCCAGGCAATATCAACCCTATTGACTAGTGACTTTGCTCAGGTAGTTCATCTGACTTGAGCAGTGTTGAGAAAATTTTAAAAGATTCATTTGCACATTGACTAAAGAATGAACTGAAATTCACAGATTTTGGGAAAAAGCTTGAAATGGGTGGATGATTGGGGCTTTACATCCTGATTTATGCACTTGCAAGGCTAATTAGGGCAGGGCAATGAGGCAAAGGACAATTGAAACTGCCATCCAACATAGTCCCAGGTGACATTGCAAGAGCTGGATTCTAAACCTGGATCAAAAAAATTGGAAAATATAGGAATTTGTAGGCCTAAGGGGCCCCCGAGTCCGAAATTGTACACATTCAGCAGACTGTCACAGATTGTTACTTCATTTTTGTTTATCCGCTTGTGTGAGTTTAGTTTGCTTACTGCTTTTCCAAGTGCATTAATTGAGTGCAGGCCCACGAATGCCAAAACGATGTCGGGTCCCCGTAGGGCCGTAGCCTGCAAGAGGGGGGAGGGGAGCTGCTCCCCTTGAAATTGACCAAAAAAGGTGCATTACATGCAAAAATTAAAAAATTTTTGGGGCTTCTTCGGAGTGCGCATGCCTCCAGACCAGTCTCTGCCCCGCAAAGATTCAGCCCAGCCTACGGCCATGTCCCGTATTACCCTGTCTGGATCCACCACTGTCATGAAACATATGCATACATTTTAACATGACTACGATTCCAATATGATCCTAATGACAGGCTCACAACACATCATTATTTTGACTTAAATTGAATGTTTTCTCATTTCTAACAGGGCAGTGAGATGTATGAATTCACATGATTCACTTCAGTTACTTTTTTCAACTTACATTAATTTTGAATCCCTATAAGAAACATGCACTTTTGAGTAACAGACTCGCCATTGGCTCTTGTCCTGAAAATAGGAAAAAATTATACATTCCATAGGAAAGCCACAATGACAAGCTGTCAGGTGACAAATTCAGACAAGTGAAGTTGCCCTGAAATTTACAAATCATGTTGTCAAAAATAAAACAGATAAGGAAATGTGTTAATTCACTGCAACAAAAAAAATTATTTAAGGTGAATAATGATAGCTGTTTGATCATCATTTACGACTCCCCCTAATTTACTTGGGAGATGCTATCTGATCTTTACCACAAAAATAAAACTCATCATGTGAAAGAGAGGCTGTGATGTTACCATGGTGTTGACTTGGTGGTGTCATGTCAAATTCTGTGCCCTCTATTTGCTATTGTTAAATGAATGAAGCACCAAACCATTGACCATTACCATAATCTTTTCCATGACTAATGCATAATTTCATGTAATTGTATGCTTTTAAGTATTACCTTGTAGAAGTCTTCAAGATGCAAAGGGGAATCGATGCCTGAAGTCAGCAATTGAAATTATCCAATAATTTTATATTGTCCACCTGAAAGATGAATGGTTAATTCCACTTGTTATTTAAACTTGCCGTTAATAAACAGATTTTATTGACTTATAAATTATGTATAATTACATGTAGTCGCAAATTTATTGTTTATGGAGATATCGATTAATGCAATAAAATCATTACAGAAAGTCCGATAAATTATATATATATATATATAATAATTTTCACTATTTTTTTTCCAAGAAAAGTTTTGAGACATTCAATTTTTCAAAGACAAATAGCAAATTCTTTGGTCAACAAGTTGTAAACCAATTTATCACAAGATTTATCGCTATTGTGTTGTGATATGACCCTTAATTATCCAATTGCGCATTTCCGCCCATTAACATGCAGCCCTACCTGAATATAATACTCCAAACAGTTTTCTTTTGTATGTAACTTCTCTGTATAGTGCTTTAGAAATACTTCATTTGATTACAAAGAAGATATTTATACCTTCAAATTAATTTTATGTGACATACCAAAAAAAGTCATATGCAATGAAAAATTAAGCCCTCCTAGCAGCAGCCGTCACATAATCTTGTTGTCAGGGGTACACTGATTCAAACCGCTTGTTGCTTCCATGGCTATCAAATAGCTTGACCGTCAAGTTCTGTAGCTGTTCTGCTGAAAAGAAACATTTTTCAGTTTTAAATAACTACCAGAACTTTGAAATCATAAGAATAAGACCACTCAAAAAGGCACAACTACATGGGGTTTTCCAAACGTTCAGCCCAACTTGTCATATATTTCGCATGATGTGATATGGAAACGTGAAATTTGCGTCGGACCAACTAAAAGAAATTTGCAGATAAATCTGAGAAAATCAGATCATAGAAATAAGAAATAAATGCATTAATTTGTTGCCATGGAACCAAAAGTCATGAAATGCAGCTCAGCGCGCTTTTACAGATACTGACATTGAATTTAGAATTCAACACCCATATTTGTAACTGACAAACAATCTTTTTTTTTAAAGTTAAATCGGGGTCTGCCACCTCCAAACCAACAAGTTAGTTACCAAGGCATTATTTTCACAATTCATAATTAAACTTGGTCTAAAACTAATATTGTAATCAGTAAATACACAATCTGTTCATCTGTTGCTATTGGCCAAGCCCGGCTTGGTAAATAGCCTTGACGAGTCGACCTACAAATGACACCATATATGATGACGGCCTGCAATACTTTCAGAGGCTGACCAGATGATAATTGGGGGGGGAGGCTATGGATTTTATCCCCAGGACAAACTTTTTTTTATTCGCAAAGAGCCGACAAACAGGATCAAAAATAAGTACTCTTCCGCTCGTCTGAGACGAGTAAAAATAGAGGAGGACGAGTAAATATGCTTGCGTACTTGTCAGTCAGACTAGTAACAAACCAAAGTGAAAATATTAACTTTAATTCAGAAGTCAGTGTTATAACAAGTTTGTATCCATTTAAATGATAAAGTTCTGCCAAAAATGTTTACAAAATAAACATAATCCCCTGTTTGTGTATCCAGTCATTGTTTATATGAGGGCCACATACGTCTTCTCACAAAGTTGGGTGGCCCTTCTGGTCTGGGGCCGTTATAACCATACTCCATCTGATTGGCCCCTAAAAAAATATTTTGTTATTTCTTGACAGCATCGTCTGGGTGTTACAATGAATTTAAACGCTTCGTTCTTAATGACTTTCTGAATGACCTTAATGCAATGTTACTGAATGACCAACATATTTACAACAGTCAAGATAATGAATATGATCCTGAATTGCTTTGGCAAAGCTTCAAGAAAACATTCCTCGAAGTCTCTGAAAAACATGCACCGATGAAGACAATGTGAATGAAGAATCGATATTGCCCATGGATAAACAATGACATCATAAATCAAATGTATCGCAGAGACTATCTTCATAAAATGGCTGTACGTAGCAAGTGTATAGATGATTGGAATGAATATAAAAAACAAAGGAATAATGTAACTATACTTATTAAAAATGAAAAACGTAAATATTACAATAATGAGTTGTGTAAAAATGTAAAAAATCCAAAGGTGTTTTGGAAGAAAATCAACCAACTCACTGGTAAAAACATACGTGCAACAGCACCTAATGATATTAATGCTCAAGACTTTAATGATTTCTTTTCAAACATAGGCCACAGTGTTGTCAATGATAATATGTCAAATTACGTTGATGAATCTTCAAAATGGAAAAATCCAGCTTGTATTCATACATTTAATTTTAGTCAATGTATTATATCAGACGTTTGTAAAATTATCAAATCACATGGTTCTGACAGTTCGATTGATGTCTTAGGTTTTGACACTAAACTTCTTTATGTATCATGTGATTCTATTTCCCCTGTTATCACGAAGATTGTAAATGCATCAATGTTTTCTGCTAAGGTACCAGGTGACTGGAAATATTCAAGAGTGACCCCTGTCTATAAGGGAAAAGGTCCTAAGGGAGACATGAATAATTATAGACCAATAAGTGTGATTGGCCATGTGGCAAAGATAGTTGAAAAAGTGGTTCAGAGACAGCTATTACATTATCTATTGTCAAATAACCTGATTTCTATCGACCAATCTGCTTATAGGCCAATGCATAATACACAAACAGCTTTGCATAGAGTTGTAGATTCATGGATTGATAATATTTGTGATGGTTTAATAACTGGTATATGTCTGTTGGATATTCGTAAATGTTTCGACACAATTGACCATGAAGTACTTAAACAGAAACTTGGTTATTATGGTGTTAAAGAGGTTGAATTAAATTGGTTTTCTGATTATCTAAAGAACAGATCACAAGTCGTATTTCATAATATGATATGCTCAAACAAAAATAGTGTTACCATTGGTGTGCCCCAAGGCTCCGTACTCGGGCCAATATTATTCATGTTATTTGTCAATGATATAAGTCAAAACTCAAATGTTGGTATATGTAATTTGTATGCAGATGATACTATTGTTTATTGCCAAGGTGAATCTGTAAAAGACGTAAATGAAAATTTACAAAGTTGTGTGTCTCAGTTAAACCGTTGGTATGTTAGTAACAGATTATCTGTAAATACATCAAAAAGTGAAGTAATGTTAATCTCATCTAGTCGCAGGTTCTTGTCTGATGATTTAGATATCAATATTGATGGCCAAAGACTAAAATATGTTCAATGTGCTAATTATCTTGGTATGAAAATTGATAATCATCTCACTTGGAATGACTATGTTGACAAGCTATGTTCAAATGTTGCCTCCAAGTTAAGTGGTTTACGAAGGATCCAAAATACTGTTTCTACTGATGTATTATGCAAGATTTATTTAACTATGATTCAACCGTGTATCGATTATGCTATAAGTGTGTGGGGCCAAACTTTTGAGTATAATACTACTAAAATTCAAAGACTCCAAAACTATGCAGCTAGAATTGTTACAAATAATTTTGATTATATAAATTGTAGAAGTATTGAAATTGTTAGAGCTTTAAAATGGATGGATGTCAAACAGAGGCGTGACTATTTTACTTGTATCCTCATGTATAAATGTATCCATGGACTTGCTCCAAGTTACCTTGTTGATGAAATTGTGATGAATTTTGATGTTAATGGATTGGTCACAAGAAGTCATGAAATGAATGTGTATGTGCCATCTGTCTCTAGTCAACTTGCAAAAAGGTCATTCAAATATCAAGGTGCTATTTTATGGAATGCTTTACCGTCGGTTTTAAAGGATTTACATGATTTAAATGATTTTAAATTTAAGTTAAAAAAGTACTTTTTATTGTAATTTTACTTTTATATTTGTTTTTAATTCGTTTTTATACTTTTTCTTCTCTATTGTTTTATTGTTTAATTCTTCTATAATTTGCTTTTATGTTGTTATTGTATATATGGGCCACTTGAAAAACAGCTTTGCTGAAGTGCTACCCATTTTAAATATATTCAATAAATAAATGACAGCAGCAACTTAATGTTCTTGATAAAATAAATTGTCATGTTGAGTCGTTTGACGACCCGCTATACCAAATGGAAATGATTTAGTAAACCAGTCTAGCTGTCAATTTGACCATATATTTGATTAGCAGTCAAAACGCCTACAGACAAAAACGCCTACTGTGATTTCTGACAATGCAAGAACGGCAACGCAAAAACGCCTACTAATAGATGTCAAAAACGGCTACAGGTCTATACCAAAACGGCTATACCACTTTACAAAAACGCCTACTGTTAAGGCCTATACAAGAAGCTACAAGAAGAACTATCAATGGAGTAATCCAGTGTCAAAAGTTGAGCAGTTCATGTGTGAATGAAAAACCAATTAGCTCAAATATAAGACAACCTTTGAAATGCTAAATAGCAATTACTGCAATTTCAAGAAGTATGAGTTTCAGCTACAGGATAGTGAAACGTAGCAAATACAGTTCATGTGATTGGCTGAGGCACTGAATAATAATAATAATAATAATAATAAAAGACTTTTATATAGCGTCGGTTTCAAATAAAGAAATTTGCTCACCAACGCTTGAGTTTGTTATGTATTGTCATAGTAAGTAGTGAAGAGATGTGTTTTGAGATTGCTTTTAAAGCTGCAAAGAGTATCCATTATGCGAAGCTTTATTGGTAGCTTGTTCCATAGAGAAGGACTCGCTTTTTTGAAACTTCGCATACCCCAGTTGTTTGCCCTATCATTGTCCACTTCAAGCAGATTAGTATTGTTATTTCTGAGGGATCTTGACGATACCCTGAGTTTTAGTAAGTCCATCAAATAATTTGGAGCTTGTTTGTTAATAATTTTCCAGGTGGTCATTAGCAGTTTATACTCAATTCTTGCTTGGATCGGAAGCCAGTGGAGAGCTTTTCTTTTATGTGTAATATGTTCACGTTTACTGATTTTTTCAATAAGTCTGACAGCTGAGTTCTGCGCTACTTGCAGCTTATTCAACGATTTATTGGTTATTCCATAAAGTAGACTATTTCCATAGTCAAAGTGAGGTGTGACAAGGGCATTAACTACTGTTTTAGTGTTCTCCTTGCTCAGGTTTTTCCTGATATGAGAAATGTTTCTGATATTAAAGTACGCAGATTTGCAGATCTTACTGATTTGCCTATCCATGGTCATATGTTTGTCGAAAATAACACCAAGGTTTTTAACTTCATTTGCATAATTAATTTCAGCTCCTTCAATGTTTAGCTCGCTTAGTTTAATTGATGATAGTTGCGCTTTCGCGCCAAGTAGAATGGTTTCAGTTTTACTTGCATTGTTGCATAACTTATTGGTACTAAGGAACTTTCTGATATCCTCAATACATTTTTCAATTTGAATTTTTGCCTGATTAGCGTCCGTGTCATTCGGATTGAAAGCAATTATTAGCTGTTCGTCATCGGCATACTTTTGATCTTGGATATTATGCCGCTTCGCTATATCACTTAGAGGTGCGATATAGGTGTTGAAAAGCACTGGCCCTAGCTTTGAACCTTGTGGTACGCCATATTTTAGTTTGCATTTATCAGAGGGCATGTCGTTTATAATTACCGCGCTTGATCTATCAGTTAAATATGATTGAAACCATTTGTAGGCTGTACCCCTTATTCCGTACATATTACTAAGTCGACTCAAAAGTATATCATGGTCTATTGTATCAAAGGCCGCCGATAGGTCAAGTAAAACAAGCATCGTGATTTTACCATCGTTGCCATTCAACATGATATCATTGTGAATTTTAGTTAACAGGGTTTCAGTACTGTGATTTCGTCTGTATGCCGATTGGCGCGGATCATGCAGAGAGTTATCCTTAAAGTGTTTGTCCATTTGGTCTATCACTACTCCTTCAATGATTTTACTTATAAATTTTAGGTTCGAAATTGGACGATAGTTTTCCGGACTTAGCTTGAGGCCAGACTTTTTAAGTAATGGTTTTATGATTGCGTGTTTATAACTGTGCGGCATAATACCTTGTTCAAGTGACGCATTAACGATACTGGTGATAATTGGAAGGAATTCCTCAAGACAGTTTTTAACAAGCCAGGTCAGCAAAGGATCTAGAGCAGAGTGCTTAGTTGCCATTTTAGTGATAAGTTTACGGATGGTATCAGTGTCTACCTTGGCAAATTTAGTCAGCGCGGTACCAGTAAATGAAGTAGGTATTGTAACAGTTTCATTAGGTAGTTTATTTCGCAGATTTTCAATTTTATCGTTAAAGAATTTTGAGAAGTCATTTGCGAGTTTGCTGTCATCAGAGTGCTGAGGTAGTGGTGATTCTGCTTTTCTATGAAGGGCTGAGTTAACAACTTTGAAGAGTGCTTTTGAGTTACCCTGACAATTTTGAATTTTATCAGCTAGGTGTTTAGATCGTAAGTTGTTTAATAGGATATTGTATTGATTCCTCCTATCCTTAAAAATTTCAAGGTCGGACTGGCTTTTGGATTTTCGCCATTTTTTCTCAGCTTTACGTTTTGCGATCTTGGCAGCCTTAATATCTGCGTTACACCATGGTGTTGCACTACGTATTGTTATGGTCTTTTCTTGCAGCGGGGCATGTAGATCCAAAATCTTTATACTAGACTCGTAAAGTTTGACGAGCGATTCTAAGTATTCGGGGCCCAATTGCGAGTTATAGCTGTTCATAGAAGAGAAGTGTTGCTTAATATCTTGTTTGAATTTGTCTGTACTCATATTTCTAGTCTTTCTAAATCGAATACGCTTTTTATTAGTGGGAGGCTTTGGAACATTGACATCCATGAGTATGGCATAGTGGTCAGATAATAGTTCATCAACAGAGTAAGATGTAAGCAAGTTACTTGCTGTTCTGGTAATAATGAGATCCAAGGTGTTACCTCCAACATGTGTTGGTTCATTAATATGCTGGGTTAAGTCAAACATTTCGAATACTTCATTAAGTTTTATTACATTCGGTTGTTCCGGTTTGTTGATATGGAAATTGAAATCTCCGACAATTAGCAACTCATGACCCTTACAGTGATAGGACGAGACCACGTCCGTAAATTCGTCAAAGAACTCGGAAAGAGTATATTTATTCGCTGCACTAGGTTCAGGTCTATAGACAACTAAAATGATTACAACTTTACCGCCACTAACGAAGTTGAGAGCCAGGTGTTCAAAGGTTTTAGTTTGTGGCGATTCAGTTTTTGATAAATTGATATTAGATTTAAAAAGACATCCAATTCCACCACCAGATCTCTGGTTTCTTGACTTCATTAGAAATTTGTATTCACCGAAATTCTCAAGCCGACCAATTGCAGCTATATCATCATCTTTCAACCAACATTCAGTGAGCAGCATGATATCAAGATTGTGTTCTTCCCTAAAATCATGAACAAGATCTAATTTATTTTTGAGACTGCGAGCATTCCAGAGACAGACTTTGAGATTTTTCCCGGACAGTGCGCGAGCGACATTACCATTGCCAGTCCCCTCGCTGGTCTCCACCGAGACCCTATCGTTACAAGATTGAGATAAAGACCAAGAAAGCGTTTTAGATGCTAATAGAGATTTATTAAATACATCGAGACATTGTCTGCAGAACGGAATGTTTAACGGATCGGATTCAGGTGATATTATGGATCTCGGTGGATAAGAATGTCATTTGCTGGTTTTTGCTCCGGTAATTTCATGAACTTGAGCAGTTGCCTTGTGTACGTTAGCGGACAATCCCTTTATCATAGCGGCCGTGAAAGTTTCAGGAGGGTCCTCCCTAGTCTCGTTGCTCCTTTCCTTCCAAGTACCAAACGACATCTTTACACTACAATCAGTTGTAATTCTTTTGATGCTGCTACCATTCTTCCCGATAATACGACCAACCATTTCAGATTTAATGGGCACAACCGCAGTTACTACAAAATCGGAGTTTGATGCACCAGGCTTCACATCATTCGCCTTCATAACGGTTGGGACAGCAATAGATTGCAAAACTTCATTGTATAGAGCGACACACTTTGCACTTGGGGTGGAGCCATTAAGTTCTACCAGTTCAGACCTGGGGCCAGGAAATAGCACTTTGAGAATTTTAGTATTTTCATGTTCAACTGTGGCGAGCATGCAGTTGTACAAATCTACCTTCACACGGGCATTGTTGTTGGGTGGGATGAACGCTACATAGATAGTGGTGTGCTCGGAGTACATCGATAAGAGTTTCATCAGAGTTTGTGACAAGATTAGGCTAGAAACACCGGACGCAACTTCTTTGGCACCAGTCAGCAACAAGACTACATCAGCATTCCTGATACCATCAGATTCGTCAATATCAGCCAGGGTTTTCTTAACTTTCGTCCAGGCGATGGAGGCCTTTAGATTTGCAATGCACGGCTCAGTTATATCGTCGAAGAAGACTAAACCTCGGGGTTTTGGGATTGACGCCTGGGCAGCGTTCTCTTCATGGCTTGTAAATTGCTCTAACAACTCAGCATAGTCTTGTTCACGCTCTATCAGCGAGGATCGGGTCAACTCAAGATCTTTCTGCAAATCATCCTTTTCCAACGAGCAGTCTCTAAGTAAGCGAGAAAGTCTAGTGTTTTCATTACGAATTTCTTCTAGTTCCTTACGCATTGTAGCGGCCAGTGCGATCTCATCATCCTTACGTGGAATGACATGACACAAAACTCATTTGAATGGCATAAAACGTATTTAATTTGCAGCTGACGTATCTAGAACCAGCAATGAATGTCTGTATTTACCAGTTAATCTGATTTAAGTTGTCAAACTCCACTGCTCACTGAAGCAGAATAATATACATATTTCATAGCTTTCTATGTTCAACCAACACATTTGAAGGACGTTTTATTGCTCTGGGTCCAATCAGAGAAGCTGAAAATGCTACGTAAACAGTTAGAAAACTAGCCAGAGAAACTCATACTTATTGAATCTGCAGTAACTATAGATCTGTGTGACTGAATGACAATTAGCAGTTAGATCAAATATTGATATTCAGACAATGAACCACTGCATATGGCAATCGTGATTCTGTAGTTGCAATGCAACTTTCAGAAGTGAAATGATGACAGAACAAAAATTAATTTTTATTTTGAAATTATATTTTGACATTGAAAAAAACCACAAATATTGGAAATAGCCGTTTTTGTAGAGTGTAGTTGCCGTTTTTGTAATGGCCAATAGCCGTTTTTACACTGCCATGCAAAAGGAAAATTAGCTGTAGGCGTTTTTGACAATGCAAAAAAAGTGTAGGCGTTATTGTCTGTTGCCGTTTTTGTTAGTAGGCGTTTTTACTGATTACCATATATTTAGCTTGTGAAAACAGTTGTATGGCCATGGTTAACTTTGGGGGCTGCCGCCCCCAAACCCCTGCCAAATTATGTCACTTCAATTTAGGCCATTGTTTTGGTTGCGTCCAGAAACTGTAAACAAGTGTGAGCACGTGGTCAGAAATCGGGGGGGGGGAGGTAATAGCACCAAATCATCGCGAAAATGTGACATTCAGATTACAAAATTGCTAATCTACACACAGATACACGTGTGTATTTCTGTTGTGGGACTTCTGCAGGCTCAGGAATCAGGCCAAATGTTAGTTCGCATGTGAGACGAAACAAAGTGTAGGTAGCTGAGCTGTAAGTTACTTTGTAATGAAAACTAACTTCCAGACGGAAAAGCAGCCTGGAAAAGTGTGCCACAAAAAAAGGAAACATACCAGCATGTCCTGCCTCTAAACGATCATAAAAGCAGAAATTCAACTCCTTGCTTTCCACACGTGCATCGCCTTCTTCTTCTTCTTCTTCCGTCTGTATGCACCGCCTTTTTAATAGGCGAACCGCCGAATACATCATGGGTAATCTTTGATCATGCAACTTGCAAGTCATGTCGCTGAAGCACGATGTGTACATGACGTTGTCGTAGCAACAGACGTAAACATGTAGTCTCGCGCGAGCGAGACTAACGTCCCGGATTCTATCATGGGATGTCTGAATCATTTTTTTTTTGGAAACCATCTGGCTGAGCTGATCTCGTGCCTATTAGTTGTAAAGGGCCAGCCCCTGGCTGAAAGCCCCTTAGGGGCTGTCAGCCCCTGCGGGGCGGGTCCGGCCTATTATGTGCCTGCATACAAATAATACCCTATAAGACAATGCAAGTCTATGCAATTCAAATCTGCAGATTGCAGAAGCAGGGTCATTTTGCAAATAACATACAGATGTGGTGCAAATGCAATAGTTGACCTTGTACATCTCACTTATTTTGATAATTTTGTGGCATGTAAATAATTTTTTCATTTATAGCATTTGCATATTTTGAAGAAATGCATAACTATTCCAAAATCACATGACAAATTCTAATTAACATACATCAACAGGAGTGATCAAAAACTGTTATACATTGTTTATTACTAGGGTAATGTTCTTTGAGTAGGACACTTGGATTCTGTGTATTTTAAAAAAGTGATATCTTGTTTGGCCTATGGGTTATTGATTGTCAATCAGGGCTTCAAATTAAGCGTTCTTATAAATCTAACAAAAAATTGACTATTGGCAGAACACAAGAACTGAATTTGTGGTTGAATATCTGAAATAAAAAAATGACAGAGGGTATCTTTGAGTCGGACAGCTGTGTTGTAAAAACATGACTGAAAGATACAGGTGATTTAGAGCCTTCCCTTCAACTGAAAAAGCTAATATTTGATCAAAAAATGGGCAAAGCCTCCTTCTAATTGAATAACACATAAACTGATGTCAGATCAATACTATAGGCCAGCAAAGGATCCTTCAAATCTTGCTAAAATTCACTAAAATACACAAAAATATGTGAGAAAAACGGGTTTTTACCCCATATTTATAGTCTTGAAAAACACACTAAAAATGTTCATATCAAGCTGATACTTTTTGAGTGGATAAAAGAGATCTTGGGCTACGCATTGGTACCAAATATACTGGTGGAGAAGCTCTCAATTAGTCAGTACAGCCCCACTAATAGTGTCCGACTCAAGGTGTCACCCCCAAAGTGTCCGACTCAAAGAGCATTACCCTATATGTGGTATTAGCAGTTAGACACAAGACAGAAGTAGATGAGAATCTTCAACTTAAAGAATCAACAACACCCAACAATAACTGTGGATTTTGAGAAAATGTTTTTCATAATCAACTGTGAAGTTGGATGGAATCTGTGACAAATATATCAAAAACATATGTCTTTGGCATTTCTTTGATTTGTCACAATTATGCTAGTATATAGGTGGACTGACACCATTTGCGCGCCCTGATACCTTTTGTCTCTCAGTGATTAGTATGGCGGCCCATGAGGCCTATATATTATATTATTTTAAATATGAAGAAGCAAAGCTTTTTAATCACGAATAGCCCTTAAAGCTGTATAGGCGGGTAATACAATAATTCAATTCTCAGACAGTAGCGAATTTTCAGCACAAAAATCGACTGGGTAATGAGGGTACTTGTTCAATCTATTTAGCCTGAGTGAGTGAACACCACAAAGATTGCTATTGCTAAATCCTTGCATCTTGGAAACTGATTCAATTTGCCTGCTTCCCTTCAGACTCAAAACCATTTTATATCATCAGAATCTTCAGGCTAACCTACCAAAGGCATGTGCATGCATACCAATAATACCCTATAACACAATAAAAGCATGTGAAATTCGAATTTGGAGATTGCAGAAGCAAGGTCATTTTTCAAATAACATACAGATGTGGTGCAAATGCAATAGTTGACCTTGTACATAATTTTGAGGCATGTAAATAATTTTTTCCTTTATAGTATTTGCATATTTTGAAGAAATGCATAACTATTGGAAGCCTATAACAAAATCACATCACGAATTCTAATTGACATACATCAACAGTAGTGATCACAAAATGTTATATATTGTTTGTTACTATTTGTGCTTTTAGCAGTTAGACACAAGATAGAAGTAGATAAGAATTTACAACTTGTAGAACCAACAACACCCAACAATAACTTTGAATTTTGAGAAAATGTTTTTCATAATCAACTGTGAAATTGGATGGAATCTGTGACAAATATATCAAAACACACATGTCTTGGGCATTTCTTTGATTTGTCATATGCTAGTATATAGGTGGACTGAAGCGATTTGCATGCCCTGATACCTTTTGTCTTTCAGTGATTAGTATGGCCGCCCATGACCAAAGGTGCCTTCACTTTTCATGGTGAATCAGTTCAGCTGCAAGTGCGAAGGTTCCATAAAAACATAACCTTATGACAATTGACAAAAGCCTCACCCACTTCTTGCTTGACAAATTAATGGTAGATAGAGTTCCCACAGCCTTATTTTAAGGGCACTTAACTGCAAATACACTGGCACTTGATGCTGAGGAAAATAGCTCAACAACAGCTTTAAAACAAGACTCTGAGCTGAAATAAACCCAACTTTAATACACAATCTATTTTATTTGAGATAATTGTGTTTTTAATGATAGTAAGTCGACACACTGATTTACTACATAGTTTGCTAAATTATGTCAACTAGTTTCACAGTTGTCTTGTATTGCATAACTATTTCTTTCTTTTTTTTCTTTTTTTTTTTGGGGGGTCTTTGAGTGAAATAAATCATTTGTCATTTGTCAGATGGAACAAGTAAAGAACCTAAAGTGACATATTCAAATAGAACCCCAGGAGTTCATGTCATTGAATTTGAGCTGAAATGAACACAGCTTTAATACACACTTTAATTTTATTTGAGATAGTATTTTTTTTTAATGATAATGAGTCAATACACTTTTGTCCTAAATAGTTTGCAAAATAATGTCAACTTGCAACATCGTTGTTTCGTGCTACGTAATTGATGGTTTCAGTTTGTTAGACTGAACAAGCACTTTACAAATTGTAAGTGAAAAGTCCAAATAGAACCTCCAGGAGTTTATTTTTAAATATTATTTATTGGACCATTATTAAAGCAGTACACATGAACATATAAGACAATGGATAGCAAATAGAATGGTTGGTGGACACCTATCGGTGTATTTACCATGACCAATGTTACATAATGATATTATAAAATAAAATAATTTTCAATAGACAAATAGAATATTAGTTTGAAAACACAAAAAAAATAATTAATAATATGAAAAAAAAAATAAAATAAAATAAAAAGAATTGATGAACTATGATATTAATTCAATGGAAAAAGAAAAAAAATATATAATAATACAAATTGAGGAAAATGGATAAATGATCTATTGCAGTTCTTTTGACAATATCGTTATTCATGTCACAGTCTATCTATATATATACGTATCAATAAATTGTAATACGTGTTGTAATACAACTTTAACGTAGTTGTACACTCATATAAATTAATAATACATATGTTATATTCGCGCCGTTTCGCGAAGCGAAATTTAGCACAAGAAAGGTTTCAAAAATTTCTGCAGTGATGGTCTCAACATCAATGGTCGACAGCAGGAAATTAGGTCAAGTGGGACCAGCTTCTTATCAGTGATTTAGTTTCGAATTTAACAAAACATGACATATTTATATTCAAAAGTGTCTTAAAAATTCAATTTTCTCCATTAATATTCCCTGTTTCTATTATTTTTATGGAATAGTTCATTATTTTTAAGCCCTGACAAGCTAAATTAAATTATTAACATGTGATTCATTTCATTTCAAAACAGACAACAAGAAAACAACAAAATTAAGGTTAAATAATCTTTGTCAACTGATGATTATGTAACATGAGCAATTAACCTACATGCAGATCATGTTATTGTTTTTGTTATCACTATTATGTAATATCAACAATCTAGCATAGACTTTTATTTGAAAGCTTTCAGTGTAGTCCTCCTTTTTACTATTTAGCTGATTATCTATCAATTATATTCATCCCTAATCCTATTTTATTATAATATCCTATCTATCTATCTATCTATCTATCTATCTATATATATCTATCTATATATCTATCTATCTATCATTCTATCTATCTATCTATCTATACATTCAATTTTTGATCTATATTATTTTTCTTATAATTTCTAGTCTAAATTTCTCTCTATTTTTCTATATATATCTTTCAATTTCTTTAAAACAGTAACATAACTGCCTTTCATACCTTGAATATGAAATAAATTTTTGATGAAAGTTATGGTAAAACCATGAGTCCTAAAAAAAACTTTTAAGAGCTGCGCGAATTTCATGGCTGTGCCATTTACATATTAAGATTCGATCCTTAATTCACAGATACCAATTCACACAAGACAGTTAAAAAGTAAAAATTTTGTAAGGGTCCGTTTAAATGTAAATACTGATCGCCTTGTGTCAATGTCTTTGTTGCATCGAGAATTCCATACTGACACACCTTAGGATCGAATTGTTCTTTTGAAAATATTTGAACTAGTAACAGGAACATGAAGTAAATTTCTCTGTCTAGTATTGTAGTCATGCACATCATTACTACTTATAAATAGATTATTACAGAAATTAGGTAGTATCAGAATTTAACAAATTGATGTTAAAGTCACCCATGATGTAGACATTCTTGTTATTTCCGATCTTATTGAGTATTTCATTAAACAAGTTGAGGAATGAGTTCATGTTAAATCCTGCAAATATTGATGTATCAGTCAGCATGGGCTATTCTGCTTGGAATTACCAGCCAGATTTTTACAGGTCTGCATGCAACATCTTTGGATGTCTAAAGGATATCATAATTATACTCAGGCAGTTTATGAGGCTGAACCATACAATTTTTTGTCTATAATTAGCATATCATCAGACACGTTTGGCACAGCTTTATGAGATTGTGTTTGGATCACATCATTGCCTGAGCCATACAGTTCATTGTCTACAATCAGCGTGTCATCAGACACATTTGGCACAGCTTTATGAGACCATTTTTGGATCACATTAGTGCCTGAGCCATACAGTTCATTATCAACAATTAGCATGTCATTAGACACATTTGGCACAGCTTTATGTGACTGTGTTTGGATCACATCAGTGCCTGAGCCATAAAGTTCATTGTCTGCCAGTAGCATATCATCGAACTTGTCAAAAAGCTCTGTGCACTTCCGTGTCCTAGGCTTCTTATCTGGTATAGTAAGGCTGTCATCCGTGGTGTTTATAACAGCAGCAGTTTGGAGCCTCCCAGAACCATTGTCTGTCAAAATATCTTCATACAGATGTACACTGGCTGGTTGCACAGCATTATGATTCAAGTTTCCTGTGTCATTGCGTTCATCATTCAATCCCATGGTGTTATTTTGTCCCAATGAATTTGATATCGTTTGCATTTGTATGGTGTCAATTTGAGCAATTTTCCTCTTCCTTCTTCTGAAACAAAATATAAGAGAAATATTTATTACAATGTGGCAGGGGCAAAAATCAAGGACTACCTCCAGTGTCCTCTCAATACCTTATTGGATACTGAGAAAGTTGCAGGTTGAGGTTCAAGCCTTTCTGAGCTCCATTTGCTTCCAAGGTTATTTAGTAACATACTATCACCAGGTGGCTCACTGTCAGTATCTAAATATAGCATACCCAGCGAGCACAAACATTAATAAAACATTGGATGAAAATTATAAAAACGTTTAAAAACCAAAATAAGGGTATAAATGGCTATTTAAATGTTAGAGTGCTTGCTGGGTAGGGACTTGTCTGTTCAGGCTCTCAACAATAAAATATTGCCATGCACTGGAATCGAACACTGGACTTTGAATTTATGGCGAAAGCATGCTAATTACTGTGCCTCTGAGCTGCATAATACTGCAGAGGGGAAAAAACCTACAGTGTATTTAATGATGATTATAAAATCTGGATATTGCTCTATTCCAACTGAAATGAAATGAACTATTATTACCTTCTGCAGCAGATGACTACTAGTCCAATGGCAATCACTAATGTCAGGATTCCTACCACCCCTCCTATTACTAGAATGATATTCAGTTCCCCTGGAAATAAAACAAGTTGTGCACATTTACTTAAGTTAAGGTACCTTGTAGCTATCTCTCTATCTATCCTAGATAACATTAAAATACTCAATTAAGGCATAACATGACACTTGTAACCCAGAACAAATTTCAACAGATCTATATCAGCTTGACGCCTTGTCCCAGACACACCATAAAAAATTAAAATTTAATTTGAGTCAGCTTAAATGATTGAGTGACATGGTTGCACAAATCCTTTGAGCTTGTTGTTTAAAGTTATTACAACGTGCAGCTCATCACGACTTTTAACAACAAGCAATGTCAGCTCAAACAATTTGTCTCAGTCATTAAAGCTAACTCAAAATTTCAAATTTTACAGTGCACTTGGAATTGTACATTACATATCTTTGAACAAAACTTACCTGCTTTTGTGTTGGAGATTGTTTTTCCATGAGAGGTCCCAGAATTGGTTCCACTAGTGGTTCTAGCATCAGTTCCATCATTGGTGCTTGGTGTGGTTGTGAGATGAATTTTGACATTGACAGTGTGCAATTGTCTACAGGGGATATTGCAGTTTTCGCTGCACCAGTTCTTGTTAAAGATCTTATTTCCATCCCTATCACAGGTATAATGTCCACTGTTGTCATCTGTAGATTTGCAATGTTTATCACAATTTGCACCGTAGTAATTCTTGCGGCATATTTTGGCTCCAGCATCTGAACAGTGGTATTCATAGTTGGCCACACAATATTTTTCACAATTTTTACCATGATAATTATTGATGCACACTTTGGTTCCAGCAGGTGACAAATAGTATCTATCTTCTTCCGCACAAGGTCTGTCACAATTCTCCCCGCAGTAATTACTGTGGCAAATTTTAGTCCCAGCTGGTGAACAGTTATAGCGTTGATGACCAGTGGCTGGTAAACACTCTAATTCGCATTCATGGCCATACCAGTTCGGACGACATCTTTTCTTTCCGCCAGAGTCAATGCAGTATGTTTCATATGCAATACTGCAGTCACAGGGCGGTTCAATCCAATTGGGGATACAATACGTTCTTACGAAAAAATCCAACCTAAAGATGGAGGAGGGCTAAAATTAGTTATGCAAAAGCAATGCTCATATTCAGGCTGGTTACGCTAGGGTCCATTATGTTAAAACCATAAAAAAAAGAAGGCATTTTAGCAGTTTTGAATAGTTTCTGTGGATCTTATTTGATGTTCAAATACATCAGGTATTTGAATTCCTTGTAAAAAGATATTTTAACTGAATGGCAGCAACAATGGGTTTTCCGAATTTTTCATCAAAATGAACCAGGCTGAAAATTTTAAAAACACATTTTATTTTCACTTTAAATAGTACAAAATTTATGAAACCCATTGATTTGAGTTGTCATTTGAAGGCTCTTATAGCAAGGAATTCAGATATGTAATTTATTTTCAAAAATTTGAATAACCACTTACTAAAACTGCGAAAATGCACTAGTTGATTTGAAAATTCTACCAAAATGGACCCTAACGATCCTGATAATAATCAGGTTACCAAAAAAAAAGTTACAGTAATGTTCTGAACACCCAAAAAATGAATAAAAAGCACAGTTTTCATGTATTGATTTGCAGGAACTGCACAGAAAACAGAAATATAAAATAGCTGAAAAAACTGCCATTTTTGGAAAATGGCTGCTGGGTCATTCTTCGCTAAGTGGTCAAAAAGGCTCAGGAAAATTTTCAATTTGCAAGTACTCATGGCAACCAAACCACTTAAGTTGACTGATGAAGAATATTATAAAGAATAGAAATCCACAAAAATCCAAGCTTAAATGATGATTTTAGTCTTCCACTGCCCTAGAAACTTGAATGATGTCAACATAATGCCGTCAGTGGTGTTACTCACAGACTTGAATGAGTACAAGTGATTTGGTGATAGATATTGCAATGTAAAACAGTGTTTCATGTGCATTCCGTGTTACCTCATCAAATCCAAACAAGAATTGTAAAGAATTCCAAATATTTAGTTGTATATTTGGAATCATTATGCAGCTGCATGCAAAAAAGCTTGTCATATCAATGAAACAATTAGCATACTGTTTGTGATTTTTGTTTTAGGGTCAAAAATACTATTAGAAAAGCTTGGGCATTTATTATTCTTAAATACTATGCAGTAGATTACCACTGGTACCTGCTAGTTCATGTGGAATGGACGTTTTTGTGTCTAGTAACACTACTGACATCACATTAACACACTGACAAAGCAGTAACACCACTGACCATTTGCTCAGGTTTTGATCATTAGCTCTATAAAATTGCAAAAAATGAGGTCAATGTGCAACCATCAAATCCATAGCTAATTATCCATCGAATAGGTAGGCACAACCAGCATGTAACCCTAATCCAAAATGTTTAATACTGACCTGGTACCTGTCACTACAGTGTGGCGCTCACGGAGTGGCAAATTCATGGCCAAAAGAAATGAAACTTAAACATAACTGACATGTGTTTATTTTCATGTTGATGTTCTTTATTGGAAAATAATTGTTGAATACTTAAATGACACACACAATATATATAAATATACATAATATAAATATATACTAATTTAAATATATATATTTTTGTATATAATTGACATCACATTTATGCAAAAAAATTATGTTTTGACATTGACATATGTTTAATCAGATACAAAAATGTAATTACCTGTGGCATTGGCTAGCCCAGAAATCTAAAAAAACTTAAATATCTAACAGAACACAAAAATAAAAAACAAACAAATAATCTACGATGCATTTATAAGTTGCTGTCAGCGGCGGCCTGACACGAGCACTGTATGTGGCCAAGTGGAGAAACATGTCTTCATTTATATCAGGGATTTCTCCTATCTTTAATTTTGACCTATATCTGTAAACAATTCGGTATAGCATCACTGGGAACTAAATAAATGGCATTCATATATATAGAATTAATATAATAACAGAAATTCAAAATAGATCCCTGTTGAACATCGCAATTTATTTACATCCATTCACGATAAATTCCATTAAAGATACACTTTTTTTTCTGTTATCCAAATAACAAATCAATGCATTACCCAGCCCTCTTATCTAAATTTATCCTATGTATGCAGAAGTGTGTTGCAATCAATGGTATCAAAAGTTTTGTGAAATAAAAAATGTCCTCCCATAGTTCTCTTCTTTTTCTCTGAATCTGATCCCTTTTTGAAAGCAGTGCAATTAACTTTCTTGATCTTCCTCACTTCTTTGTCTTCGATGTATTTGCCTCTTCTCCACAACAACAGCCAGTATCAGCATTCTCTGTACAATTAGTGATTTTCAGAATTTTCTTGGAAGCTTTCTAAAAATCAAAGGAAAATTTCTGAAGCATAAATACATTCAGCAAATGAGGAAAAATATCAAGATTTGTCATTGGTGTTACCACATTGTCAGTGGTGTACCTTCTATTTAGTAACACCACTGACACTAACACCACTGACAAAAAAGCCTTCAAATATGAAATGCTCCCTTAATTTGCTTTCCATTTGCATTTTTTTTTTAACATTCTTGAAAAAATCCTTTCAAAGATTCCATTCCATCATAGGATTTCAAGATGTAAAAGAGTAATTTGTAATAGTAGCGCAAACACCACTGACTCCCCTAAATGATACCTCCACTATTCATTGACTATAAACCATGAAAAAGCATAGAAATATGAAAAAATATGCTTACCTTTGCCTCTACTGCTTAGCAGACATGCATTCTGGCCCTCTGGTGATGTTTATTCCAAGAAAACAGGGAGCTGTTAGTATGTCACGAGCGATTTTCAAAGAAGTAACACCACTGACATCAATATTGGTAACGCATACAAATGTCAGCATGAAGCATAAGGGAATGAGAGTTACAGTACATAATTTCACTTTATGATAAATTACAACATAGTAATTCATTATATTGAGCATATTTATGTAGGATTTCCATAAAATCACAGTATTAGAATGAATAATTGCCGGAGACTCTAACCAGTAACGGTCAAAAACTGGGAGGGCCATAAGGCTACTGAATTTTTTCTGGTAAAGTATGAGCATGAACCCATGTTAAAATGATGTGTTTTAAGAACAAACATTGTAGAAGTGATATGTCGAAGAAGCAACATAAATATCATTAATATTAAAAGAACTAGGTTACTATTAACTTCGGTAACACCATTTTGACCACTTAGCGAAGAATGACCCTGCTATTGGTATTCTATAGAGTTAATCCGAGTTGGCTGCCTATCTGAATACGAATGTAAAGGTGTTTTGAGAGTCTGTACGAAGTTTCGTGTTTTTATGTAATAACAGTATGTATAAATGAACATTTTTTACATATTTTTCCAAGAAAATCTTGTCAGTCTTAATCATTGAATACTGTGTAAAATGCAGAACCATATGTGAGTTGGCACAAAGCAATCAGTGTAGTTGAGGCCAGACCATCCAATACCGAGGCAAGTCCAAGGATTTGGCATCAAGGACCGAGCCAAGGCCATCAAAATACGGCTTTGAGGCCAGCCTCAAGGACGAGGCCGGTTCCGAGGCCTCCATCACTGGAAGAAAAGACACCCGAGACTGAGGCATGGCCAAGGATTTGAAATCCGAGACCGTGCCAAGGCCGAGGCCATTCAAATATGGCCCCTAGGCCAGCCTCGAGGACAAGGGCAGCCTCGAGGACAAGGCCAGGCTTGAGACCTCCAACACTGCAAAGCATCATACCTGGTGTGAGTCCCACTCATGACTTCTGGCTCATAATGATTCTCGTCTGTGTCTAGTTTGATGACGTAAGATAGTTCATCCACCACTTCATCAGGTTTTCCAGGGTCTTCGTCTGACACAAGGACTTTCATTAAAACATCGCCCTGTTTCAAACAAAAAAACTGTGCAACACATTGACAATTTGTACAATACCAATAGTGTGCTTGAAGTAAGAAATGTGAAAATTTAATTGTTTATAAAAGATGACAGCCATATCAGATTTATCTTATTTAATTCACACATAACTCAAAGGACTGCATTTCTAGTTTTCATAACTTGGTAAAAAAATTCTGAAATTGGAGAAGTTGTTGTGAGCGTGATTTACTCAAATCACTGCATTCCAGTGCGAATATGTGAGAATTTAGTATTGGAGTGACTTTTTTATCACGCTGAGGTGAATTTAACCTCAAACTCTGCAATGGCAAGGGAAAGATTTGCTTTAGTCATCAGGAATTGCCCCAAGGCATTACTACTTTTATTTAACCAAATTATAAATGGTGCTGTCTTACAAGTCAGTGTTGGATGTTGTAAGTGTTTGTTTCTGTACTAAATATAAGTATTGTTTACAAATCAGATAGTCTTTCCCATTTGTGCTTTGCCTACCTGCCAGATTTGGTTCACTTGGACATCTTTCCACTCTCCAAAACCCAGAGTGAAAGCTTCTTTGACTCTGCACTGCTGATGATCAGCTTTATTTCCACTTGCAAGATCCAGGCAAATTGTGAATTTATGTTCACATGGATCAAATAGATCGGTAGAATCACAATCTTGACCATTTAGTAACTTTTGTCCTGGGTTGGTGAATCGTTCTAAATATATACTTATATTAGGCAGCAAAAAGTTATATTGGATCCTGAAAAGTTATATTGGATCCTAAAAAGTTATATTGGATCCGTGACAGTTTTTGAATGAAGAACAATCACCTCTATACCTGTTGTTCAATTGTGACGTCACCACTGGTGATGTCATAATGGTCAACTTGTTATTGTGACATCACAACTGATGGCGTCATGAGAGCAAATTAACAATGGTGACGTCACAATTGCCTCCTCCTTCATGGTTTGAACTTTTAAAATTGCAGCTTGCTTGGAGTAGTATTTAGAATTTGAAGCTTTCTACATTATGATCTTTTACTTTTTCTCAATTGAGACTCCCATCCAATATTTGTATAATATGAGACATCTCATTTGAGAAAACTTACAATGTAGAGCTGTTTGCAGATTGGCAGTCCACTGCAAGAATTAATTTTTTTCTTAATTTCAATTTGCAAACTGGCTTTGCCACGTCATTGAGAGTTTTCTGTTAGTCTTATAATCTTCTTAATTGATGAAACATTTTTAAGCCTGTGACATCACACGGCCATATTGAAAATTAATTTTGAAACTCTTTGGAGCACCAATCTGCAAACAGCTGTAGTGTACAATGAGAGTGTGGAGCACAATTCAGTTAATTATTAGCTAAGATTCTTTTCGCATTGAGAGCAATAATGCTCTGCACCAAAAAAGGTAAGAGACATCATCTATTCTTTAATCTTTTCAAATAGCGTACTTTCATAGACTATGCCGTATACATGTAATAAAATCACTCACTTTAATTGACAAAAAGAAAATCAATGTCACAAGTAGGTTTTTCATTGTGATCCTATCTCCTGGATGGCGATTTCTGGAATGAAACAATTTTGATATCAGATGGCTCTTGCCATTGCAATGTGCCAAAAAATAAAAAAATAAAGAAAAGGCAAAAATGTCTTATCTTTTTCACCAAGTTTGTGATAGCCTGATACAATAAAGCTTGTAAGGCCCCAAAGAGAGAGGGCCCTGCATAGGAAAGGGCCATTCCATCTTTGATTATATGGAGTAACTAAATGCCAAAAAGAAGAATGTGGGGCCCATCGACTTTATTTGCCACAGGGCCCCAAGATGTCGCCAGTCTGCCCCCGAGGGCGTGTGTTCTTTCACTGAGACACCTGACCTAACACCGCTGATAGACACAAAGGTCCTTTTATACTTTGGTCATACTGAGACTTCATGTCCTTATAAGCTACAAATGTCCAAAGGGCTTGACATGAAAAATTGCATTTGCCTAAAACGTCGCCACCCACATCAACCGGGGTAGCTATGCCCTTATTTTGAAACTTTTCTAGCTTTGTATCTCACACAATTGCACCTTTTGAAGAGAAAGAGAGAAAGAAAAGTAATTTTGTCCTTAAGCAATATATACAGGTAAAACGTATATTGTGAAATTTTGTAAATAATTGAGGATTAAGTCCCCTCCCCTACTATTGGCAATTCAACTTGTTAACCATTTTGCAGAGCATCCAAAATACAATAAAGACTAGCCTTGATTCTACAACATAAATAATATTTTCCTTCCCTTCTTCCTCAAGCCGATGTATATATCATCATTCATATATGTCTATTCAACATGTAGTTGTTGTTTTTTAAATCTTGGTTTTATAGGTATATCCCGCAATTGCGAGTGAACACCATGAAAAAACCATTGAGTTCACACCATTGAGTTCATCCTAGTGAACTCAATGAAATAAATTATCTGACGTTGTTATGCAAACAATGGGCAGCGATTGTTTATGTCATGACGTCACAATGGGCAGCTGGTGACGTCACAACAAACTGTTGCTCCTAACTTGGGAGAATTTGAAGTTATCAGACTAAAATTTAGTAAAAACCACTGATAAAGTCATTGCGGGATATAAATAAAACCCCATGACAGTGTAGTTCACAGCTATGAACATCATTCGTGTCAGGTCTGCCTTCTGAATAACACTCGTCCTTCGGACTCGTGTTAATTCAGAGCAGACCTGACACTCATGATGTTCATAGCTGTGAACTACACTGTCATGGGGTTTTATTATATAAGTCAATATGGGAAAAAAATGTGTAAGTTATGATTGTTTCAAACACTTATTACAAATCAAGATCACTCACCTTTAATATTAAGCAGGATCATTTTGTGACAATGAGTATATCTACATCTAATTTTAAACCACTTATCAGCGCTCTAGTTTCCTCATATTATTAAAATATTCTTCTTCCTTGTGCAACAACTAATTATACCAGCATGAAAAATAATAAGTAATGAAGATGACATGATTTTGATATTTCAATATAGGCCTAATATAATAAAATTTAATGTTGGGTGTTGTATGTGAATGATATATCTTGAAAAAGTCATGTTGTGGAAGGATACGCCCAGGCATGAATCATGTTCAGAGCATAATAGTGGCACAAACATTTTGGCCATTATATGCTTTACAATAGTTTTTTGTAGTAAACCCTGCTCTTATACCGACAGTTCACTTGGAGATTCTATATATTAACACTGGCGCTTCAAGTTTTAAGATGTCTTATTCCATGACTAGCCATGTATTGCCCCCAATAACACAAAGCTGCCCAGGAAAATAACTAGCTGTAGAGGGACAATAACTCATATTTCCCTCAGAAGACGTTGCCTAGTAGTGCCCTCTTGTGTTAAAGACAACTTTAGAGGGACAATAACTCATATTTCCCTCAAAAGACGTTGCTAACAGAGCCCTCTTGTGTTAATGTTCAGAAAAGTGGACTTTTTGGCAAAAATTCACTTTTAAAATTTGAAGAAATCATTTTCTTTCTAGATTATATATGTACATGGGTTGTCATGGAATAAAAACATTATAACATAGATTGTTTTGCATTGACCCTCGTATTCTCCCTGCCAGCCATATTTTCCCTCGGGCCTAGCGGCCCTCGGGAAAATATTGACTGGCAGGGAGAATACTCGGGTCAATACAAAACAATCCATGTAATAATATATAAATATCATAGTATTAAAGTTAGCCTTTCTGTCCAAAACTGGTTGAAATATCTTTTGCATCGTGGCTGAATACTCAATTAAATGTGAGCAGTCGAGTGAAGTGGTCTAGTCAGCCTGGGTCGCAGTAGAGAAGTAGCCCTTGCACTAGGGTGCCAATGAAATGCATTGGGACAATGAATATAGGGAAATGTCAAGGTCTTACCCCCTGAACTTTTTCCTTTTGATCTCAGGATCACCTGTGCCAAATACATGAAAATTAATTGATTTTTAGAGGTTGCTCAACGCTATTGAATTTTATAATGTAAATCCAATGGGATTCGGAGTCAAAATGTAATTTACGGTTTCCAATAAATACACCAAAATGAAAATTTATTGGAATTATTGATTTCGGGATCCAAATAGTGTCCTTTTATCAAAATGCCACTTTTCATTGATCAGTGTTACCATAGGCTTCATATGGCAGCCATTTTGGATAATGGCTACTGAAACAAATTTTTGGCTCTAACAGACCTTAGACTAACAACATTTTTATTGAAAGTGACAAAGACACATTAATTGTGTTTAATATACATAGAAACATATTTTCATTTAAAAATGTGGTGGTATTACGACAAATAAGGTCGGAATACTAGGCGAAAATTGGTCTTGACAACCATTTTGAAAAATGGCTGCTATATAAGTTGTAGTCTAGGGTGGCCCAAAAAACAAAATTAATGATTTTTTATGTGCACACCCCCTCATTTTAGGAGAAATAGTGAAAAAAGCACCCTCTAAAAATTTCAAGAAAATCGGTCAAGTCTTAGTGGTCTCTCAAGGCCCCTCCATTCTGAGCAAAAATGAAAATTTCAACCATTTTCGCCAATACGCGGTTTCTTATAACTTAGTCAATTTGTACAATACTCCATTTTTATTGCCATGTTGGACAGCTCTCAAAAAGAGCTTCAATTTGCATACCAACATTATTGGTCTACGACAATATCTCAACTCCCATGAGCTCTTTAGTTTACACTTTTCATGAATGAAATTGTTGCTGAACGACCGATCCTGATAAAAGAAAGGCTTTTAATTTTTTTCACCGGAAATTGCTGTGATTCTTATTTTCCAAGTTCCAGAGTGACCAAGTATTAAAAAAAAAAAGATTTTTGACCATCGGAATGCCCGGTTTATGAGTGATGAAATTTTATGTTGAATTTTGTCGCAAACTCACAAAATAGCAGGGGGAGTTGTAATATTTCAAACGCATATCTTCATCCAAATTTATTACATGGCAACATGATGGGTACCACTTGAAAGAAAATATTCTTATGTTTCACATGGTATAAATCATGTTGTCCTATATTTAACTCCTGTGAAGTTAAACTATGAAATGTGACAGCCCCTCTCCGATGTTTTTTTAATGTTTTATCTGGTCATCCTGCACTTTTGGCAATTACGAACATGTTACTTGACAGCGAAATAAAATGGAAATCTTTTCTTGAACAGGTTTAGTCATTCAGCAGCTCTTTCGCACATAAGCACTGTCAGCTGAAGAGTCCATGGGAGTTAAGATATCATCCTAGACCATTAATGTTGGTATGCAAATTGAAGCTAATTTTGAGACCTTTCCAACCATGGCAATTAGAATGTTGTACATTACAAATTGACAAAGTTGTGGTAAACCGCGTATTGGCGAAAATGGTTGAAATGTTTCTTTTTGGTGAGAATTGAAGGGCCTTGAAAGACCACTTAGACTTAACTGTTTTTCATGAAAATTTAACAAGGTGCTTTTTTCACCATTTCTCCTAAAATGAGGGGGTGTGCGATGTGAATTTCAGAAAAAAAAAATTTCCTGTACATTTTTAGGCCACCCTATTGTAGTCATTATTATTTTTTTGCAGAAAAAAGATTGTTTCGATGAAAGGACACTATAAGGGTCCCAAAACCAATAATTCCAATACATTTTCATTTTGGTGTATCTGCTGCGACTCGTAAGTTGATTTTTGACTCCGAACCCCTTTGGATTTGCATCATAAATTCAGTGCCGTTGAGCAACCTCTAAATATCAATCAATTTTCCTGAAATTTAGCTCGGTTTATCCCAAGACCAAAGGGAAAAAAGCTGATGGGGTAAGACATAGACATTTCCAAAGTTGGCATTTCATTGGCACGTGTCCAGAAAAATGTCATCTGTGCTATTGGCAAAAAGAAAATGATTGTGTCGGTGCCTGATGTGTCAGCAACATTTAAACAGTCCAGCAACTTGAAATTAATAGAAAAGTGCCGCAGCAGTGAGCCGCCAATGGCAGTGAACAGCAGAGCTTTTCTGGTACTGGTATGGGCCTGTGGTGAGTGGTATAATATATATGTCAGGACTGGTTTGAGGCGGGTGTGTTAATGACAGGAATGGTAATTATACTATTATTAGTTCTCTAACCAGGAACATGAAGCAGTTCTATAATATGAGAAAACTAGTATATCATGTTCCTGGTTTGAGAACTTATTATTCGGTTACTGATGATAAGAGATGAAGGATGATTGCAATTCAATTAGTTGATGCATTCATATTCATACATTTTGATGTAGGCGATAGCAAATTATTGCAAATATGAATGTTTCCAAGCTTATTTTTAACAACTGTTCACAACAAATATAGGATATTATACCATTCGACACCTCTGTCCAGTATTGCAGCGCAATAATTCATATATTCTTTGTTGTCCAGATATTGCTCATGTTTGACTGTTTGTTTGTCTCATGGTATAAGCCAGTTATTCACCATGGGATCAGGAATATGTGTTTATCACACCTTGGGCTAAAGCCCTCGGGTGATAATTCATATATTCCCTCTCCCGTGGTGAATAACCTATACTAATTACCGTTCCTGTCATAATCGGGAATATATTTTACTGAAGAAGTGTAGAGCACCACTTAGACCATATCTGGAAATGGGGAATATCATGTGGCGAATAGACAGCAATTTGCAAGGTTTCCTATCCTTTGTTAATTAATAAGTGTTGTTCATACTGTAAAATGTCGGTCTCTGGCAAGCAAAATAATTAATGATGTTAACCATATTTACTTTACACATTTACCTCATGGAAGACAGTTAATGACTCTATGCAGAACAAAAAGTAACAGTGTAGGGGAGACCAGTGCTGGTTGTCACAGGGGTAGGTTGTCACACTTAAACATGCTTCTATTTCTAGACAAAGCATGCAGGAGCACTACCATTCTATATGAATTGCAAAAGGGGAGTGACTTAAACCTATCTGGTGAATATATACCTATGTCATTTGAAGTCTTGATGTCCTATTGGACATTTTTTTAAATTCAGAATTTGGAGCAGGTTGTTACACTTTTGGTTAAGAGCTTGGATACATGAAGTGGAACTCTATAGGGCAGATCTTGACCAAAAAAAGTTATTTTGGACATATGAGGAATCCTTTACTTGCCCAGTGAAGACCTTAACAAACACACTACTATTGTACAAGGGTGCTGCAAATGAAGGGTTACCAATTCTGATCTGGAGGAGGATTTTTACAATTATTTTTGAAAATTTTATAGATAAATTTGAAATCGATTTATTTAAACCCAATGCAATATCTGCAGTGATTCTGCACACATCTTCAGTCATCTATAGCATGTATAAAGCACAGATTTATATTTGTGTTAGTTTTTTGGTTTAAAAGCCTGGTCCTTACAGGTAACAACCAGCTCCAAAAAGTGTGACAACCTGCCCCGCCTTTTTGTGACAACCTGCCCGATTAATGAAAATTCCGAAAACGGGCGATCAAGGCCGTTGTTATCAATATTGTCACTATTTATTGTTATCATGATTTAAATAAATGTCTACATTGTATGTTTATTAACTTTACCTTTTTTAACAACTATATATATTTGATGAAGACTAGCATTGCATGCAAGTTGAAGGTAAAGAGTTACTTTTTGTGACAGAAAATTCTTAACAGACCGTGTGCCTACCAGACTCTCTCCAGCAAGATTTTTCAAAAAGTGACAACCTGCCCGATTAATGAAAATTCCGCATTATCAACAGTGATTGGTATGATTGCTAGCATTGCATGCACTCCTTATACCAGTCTCTATTCCAATAAAAGTAGTGATTGAGCAACCTGCCCCTGTGACAACCAGCCCCGGTTTCCCCTACTTTTGTGCCAAACTCAAAAAAATTACTTATTTTTAGTCTTAATTTTTGAATTTCCACATTTGTATGGCATGTCTTCCCGCAAGCAATTCTATGGATTTTAGTTAACAGCAAATAAAGTATCGCATGTCTTATTAATTCTGGGCCAGCGATTGGAGCCATGGTCCAGGTACCCCCTAAATAAGCCACTGAATACCACATAATTGTGGAAATTTGCACATTGCAAGAGCAGTTCTACCAATGATGAAGCAGTCCGATAGCAATAATTGCAGGGATTGTTATATCAGTGGTCAGTGGTTTCCTGTGTGGTTCTATAAGAGATTCCAGGATTGACAATTTGTGAGAATGTTTATTGAAATCAATTTCCTTGCAGAAAAGCAGCCCTTGTAATGACATTTTCGCTTTACATATTCTCAATCACATCTCTCCAAACATGGTTTCACACCTTGAGCCAACCACTTCAAAGTCTAACTTGTTCAGAAGTACTCACTCTAATCATCTGCTGTGCAGTGCTCAGGACCAGAGGAGGCCGTTTTACTTGTCTCCAGGCTTTTAACTACCAAAGGCGATTGGCATTTTGAAATGTTCCTTTCAGAGTTGAAGTTGACAAATCATTTTGACTAATACTTCTCAAGAAGGCTATTTTGCAAATAACATCCAGATAATGTGCATGCTTCAGGCCATTATTCCTTCGATTTGTCATCTGCCTGAATTTCTGGACTGTTGAGAACATTTTACTGACAAATAAATAACATGCATGATTTTAGAATTTGATTACTTTATTTAATTAAGTGCATAATAGCAGTGACATGATAAAGACAATTGCAACATTACAAACATTCGTTATAAAATAAATTAAAATTATATATATTTTTGCTGGAGTTTAGCACGACGAGTCTATTTGCAAAGCAACAAATATTTCAAAACAAGAACGACTAAAATTTTTAATTTAAACAATATCAATATTCAACAGTATCAAGTAATGACTGACACAAGATCAAATATTCATGCAAATATGTGACCTGCTCCACCAAAATGGGTCCAAAGTCGGCCTGCTATCATATTAAGTTATGAAAATGACTTAGTTCTACTGGAATTTGGCTTTAAAATGATGTTTCATTTGTCTTGATATCTCCATCTAATCTAAAGATATGGCACCTTAAACATTGATGATACGCAACATAGAATTTCGAGAAAATGGCATTTGAATTTCCCGCCATTGCAATGAAAGAACTAAGAAAATCAAGAGGGATGCCCAATTTAGATAATTTAAAATCAGTTTTTGGTTAGGATGGTCTTAAATAATCAAAGCAAATTACTTTTGCTAAAACGTGGTACCAACAGCTAAAAATCATCAAAATGTGACCTTTTGAGACATTTTGCTCATTTATGGAAAATATAGATTGCCTGCTTTGAACTCATTTTGGTGGAGAGAAGGTCACATATATCCAATATATAATTATGTAGATTAAGTGTCTCTATGGTTCAAACTACAACAGTCATTGTTGAAGTCCTTCAATAGCTGTTCACTGTACATACACTTATGTCCCACTGCTCCGACAAGAAGTAAAAATGTTGTTACTGTTTGCACACAAAAATCTTATTTCGTAGATATATACGAGTCCTTAGTCTCACACCTCTTTACACCTGACTCTGGTTGTTTTGGGTTACTTCCTCTGCCTTTTGTCAGGTCTTTGTCTTCCTTTATCAGCTCCCTAGATGCTGATAATTTTAAAATTTAAGTCACTAACCGTGAACCGGATGTTATTTTCAATGTGAACATTATACAAATGTGACAGTTTCCTGTTTCATGGAGAGAACATTTGCAAATTTTTTCAGGGGGACTATTCAGACCACGCAATAGGGTCGTATACAGAAAACAACAACAACAACAACTGCCAGGTCAGGTTCTGGGATGTCGATCATCACTTTGTAATGCATGAGACACAGATAAGAAAAGATAAAACCATACATCCTCCAATTAAGTAATATCTGGTCTCAGTTATTTTTCATGATATAATTTTACATAAATAACTTCTGAAAACAATTGACAACATCACTTTTTTGCTTAAGACACAATCTCAACCTTCACTAAAATTAATGTCATTTCCCTGTGGGCAATTTAACCTACTTTGAAGACACGGGACGTCAGTATGATGTCACAGGCATCATCCTGATGTCAGTTTGTGGTCAGAATTACTTCTGGATAACATCTAGTGATTTAACAGTAGATTTCTTACATGATCTTAGGGACCGTTCAGAATTTATGACTGGGGGGGGTGGGAGTTTTGCCTGAGGGGGTACTAACTTTTCACACGTGTTTCAAGGGGAGGGGTATTAATTTTTGACAACACATCCAAGGGGGGGGGTAAGAAATTTTAACAAAGAAAAAATGTTATAAAACCTGCATAAACTAACTTCATCCGCATTTTTTTACGCCAAAAAGTCCGCGAAATGGCGCGAATCTGTAGGCGTGACCATGTATAAAAGTAAATCTGTGTGAATTCCTTTATATGTCGGGGGGGGGGGTACTAAAAATATGCATGAAAACTAGGGCTGGGGTACTAAAAATCCACATGAATCTCAAGGGGTGGGTATCAATTTTTGACGGGAAGTTCCGGCAAAACTCCCACCCCCCCAGTCATAAATTCTGAACGGTCCCTTAGGAGCCCTCTTCTTAACCTGAAGTTTAGGTAAATAAGCTATACTTGGCTGAAACATTAGTTTGACAACATTATATTTGGCTGAAACATTTCAGACTCAGACTCAGACTCAGACTGTATTTATTCGGCAGATAACATGACAGTAAATTAATTATGATTAAGCAATATCAAATTTATATAATTATCTATGGCCAGGAGACCCACCGAAGACTCGGATCACGGTCGCTGCTGGTGGGCCACCCAGATGAGAAACAAAATAATATTAATATTTATCAACAAACTTGCATAATGATAGCATGCTAATGTCATACAAATACTCACCACGTGGTTGGTAGGGAAACTAAACAATATAGTCAGTAAGACATAATAAATCCAGTAGCAATTATAAAATCATGATGTTTGAGCAAAATACAAGACAACTTGCATGTAATTATGATTAATTTAAATTTTGACAAACATAACAATTTGGAATTCTACGCACTTGATTATAAGAGTTCAGTAAACTTTGTTTGATATAATATTTAAAGCAAAAGAGACTATGTGTAAAAATCTTCTCTCTGTAATTATCAGGCATAGAATTGTATAATTTGGGATATCTATAAGAGATGCTATTTCTTGCATATTCATGTCTTACAGCGGGGACCCTCAGTTGACCTACATTTCTCGTATCATTTCTCGTATCATAAGAATGTGAACGCTCAATTTCTGTTAGTTTGCTAAAATAATGCGGCAGAAGATTATGAATTAATTTATAACAAAATTTAAGATCAGCCAGTGCACACATATCCCCCAATTTGAGAAGGTTTTCTTTTTTGAAAAGGATGCTGGTGTGGGCATTATATTTAGCATTGCAAACTATTCTTATGGCTTTCTTTTGTAATGTCACTAATGTCTTAGATTCTTGGTTCCACACAATTAGGGCATAATTTAAATGAGACAAAATTAGGGCATTGTAAATATGTAGAAGAGCAGATTTTGGAAGGTAATTTTTCAGTCTCATCATAATACCAAGGGTTCTTGATATTTTACTTGAGAGAGCTGTAATATGGCTTTTCCAATTTAGGTTTTCATCAACTACTAGACCTAGAAAATTGAATTTCTCAACAAAGTCAATTTTAATACCGTCAATGAAGAGTTCATTTGTTTGACAGCATATCTCCAACACTTTCTCCACTATTTGTCTGTCTACTAGGATGGATGGATGATTGCGGCTTTACATCCGGTATTTATGCACTTGGTAGGGTACTTAGGACAGGAGGACATGGCAATGAGGCAAGGGATGTTTGAAAGAGCCGTCCAACATAGGCCCAGATGACCCAGCAAGAGGTGGATTCAAACCCTAGACCCAGTGTTTGGCAGCCTAGCATGCTACCACTAGACCACCCTCGCCTTCCCATCTGTCTGCTAGGACAGTAGTAGCACCAATAGGACATCTCTAATTACCCACTACACGTAGGTCCATACTTATGGTAAAAGAGTTCACGAATCTACATAATAACAAGAATCGCCACAAGGTTATGAGTCTTACATCACCATAAATAAAATGTATTCAAAGAGTTGCACAGTACACAATTACAAAAATTTGCAAGATTGACAAAATTGAGTACAATATCATTTAAATATATACATGAAGTATGAAAGTTATTATTACATAACCGGCGACCGCGATGCTGATTGGTCAAAATCTGTCAATTGACAACATTATAAAAGCTCTTAATTTACGACCAGCCATGTATTGACACCAATAACACCAAACATGCCAAGGGAAATTTTCAAATTTTTTTTTCTTAATTTTTTTTTTTTTTTCAAAAAAAATATTTTACCAATTTTTTTTCCTTAATTTTTATTTCAAACTGTGTGTCTTAATTTTTTAATCAGAAAAAAAGTTTCAAAATACTTAGCAGGCCCACACAGTGTTGTATATTATACTGCGAAAACTCTATGTCATTTTCTGCGAATGTAGAATGCAACATTATTGGAAGCGCAGTGGTCATGTAATAAAACAAATACAGGCTATTATCATGCAATATGAAAAATTATATTGCACTATATCATACCGTATTTGTATTATACAAACAATCAGTGAAATAGTGGGTATACATCTTATCAGTACTTACATTACTAAATATATGCAATAATATTATATATAACAAGTCTTTTGGACACATTTTTGGATGTTTTTTGATGATGATGATGTTTATAAGGAAGTAGGCCTATATGAATTTGTTACAAAATTTGGATTACTCCATCTTCTACAATATCTCTTCAATGTATGGAGGGATTATTTTTAAATAACCCAACCAGAAAATAACCAAAACGGTTCATTTTGTCAATATGTGTCTGACAGTCTAAGAAACCGGTTTTCTTTAAGACTTTATTCCAATTCATTGGAACAGTTTCCAAAATCAAACAAAATTGGGTTGCAAGCTGCATATGGTGCTCTGGAGCAGTATAAGTAGGCAAAGTTGCACTCTATTATATACATGTAAGTAGCGGGCCACATTGCTTTTTACAGGATTTGTCTATTACTGACGCAACTGAAACCATATCTGAGACCTAGCTGGTTCTTGACAACTTCTTGTAGGTTTCAATCGAATAAAATCAAACCAAGACATCCAAAATCACCAAATACCAGCCCGTCATTATCAATGATTCAGTTTTGCCATCAATGGCTCAATGGCGTATTTAGGGGGAGGAAATGCTGAGGAGCACCTGGTATTCACTCCATGAAATGCACCCCCCCCCCCCGTCCTTTGAGCCATTTCTAGATAAGTCCCCACAGTGGCGTATTTAGTGTGGGCCATTGGGCCAAGGCCCCCCCCCCCAGGCCCAATATTAACATGGAAAAGATAGGAAATGCCCTGGAGCACCGTGTATTCATCCCATGTAACACCCCCCCCCTTAGGCCATTTGTAGATACGCCCCTGTTTGCTGTGAATCATGCAGGTTGGCATCATGCAGGTTGACATCATGCAGGTTGACAACATGCAGGTTGGTATCGTCTGCAGCAGGAATCTCTGGGACAACATGCGCTTGAGGTCGCATGTCCATATAGGCATGCTCTTCCTGGGGTGCATCTTTGTCCGATAACCCCTCATACACATGCGGTATTGCAGTAGCATTATTATCCAATACCTGTGTATATGCATGAGGTGATTCATGTTTTGCCATTGCGGGCACATCCGCATACGAATAAGGCGTTTCAGCTTTTGCCAATACCTCCACATATGCTTGACGTTTTGGAGTTGATGCTGCCACATAACTGTATTCTTCAAACTTCTTGCTGGTTGAAGCCTTCACATGAGGTTGTACAGATTGGCCTGATGCCAATGGCTCCAAGTAATCTGATTCGTCGGACTTCTTACTGGTTGAAGCCTTCAAACGTGGTTGTACAGATGTGCCGTCAGTTGATGGTGCCACATAGGAATACTCTTCTGACTTTTCACTGGCTGAGACATTGCCATAGGTGTGTGGGTTTTGCAACTGATCAATGGGCAGCCTAGGAGATCCTGGTGAATTCTCACGTCTCACTTCTCCTAGGCCAATTTCATAATAATGGTGGTAGTCTCCTTCAACATTTACCGGGTCCTCTTTGGTCTCCCTTTGTCTGGATGAACATGACATCTTCTTCTTGAGCAAGAGAGACACACTCACAACACAGGACACTCCCAGCAGTGAGCCAAGGATGATCATCCCTGTTTTCAATCCTGTTGGTTGGCCTGCAAATTGAACATTCATGTCAAAAAGAGCAGCATATTAATGAAAAGTAACATTTTAAAGAAAATTTGAAATGATAAAGGCCTGCTAATGTCAAAACATGCCCACTTCCCATGGACTACCATGTCTGATTCATTGAATGTGCTGCTCATAGCATATTTTTATAAAACTACAGATAATCCAACAATAGATGACGACAAACTTATTGTCCTTGATTCCTAGTGTTTACTAATGTTTGAAATGGAATACCACAAGCTGACTTTTTGGGACAGTAAGTGACTTTCATGATCCCGATTCATTCAATTTCAGACTGTATACCTTGAAAATTTGTGATCATTAATAATATATAGTTGATGAACTGCCTTTTTTAGCCT